>CAOKZL010000134.1:1200000-1923524 GCA_948472985.1 Iguana delicatissima
CAGCCATGATTAGTACATGGATGGGAGAGATTGTCAACAGATACCAGGTGCTGTAAACTATATTTCAGATGAAGCAGCTGGCAAAAACACCTTTGTGTATTCCTCACTTAATGAAACACTATAAATGTATAAGGCACATGTGTCTTCAAGTTGCCTATCAGCTTATGGCAGCCCCATGAATTTCATAATGTTTCCTCAGGCAAGGAATACTCAGAGGCGGTTTTGCCAGTTCCTCCTTCTGAAATGCAGTATAGCCTTCAGCACTTGGCATTCATTGGTGGTCTCCCATCAAAGTACTAACCAGGGATTATTCTTCTTAGCTTCCAATATGAAATGGGATCTGGTGCCTTGAGGCACTTGTTATAGTTGTGTGCCTTCAAGTCATCTTCAATTTATGGTGACCCTAAGGATTTCCTGGGGCTGAGAGTGTGTGATGCACCCAAGGTCACCCAATGGGTTTCCATGGCTGAGTGGTCTCCAGGGTTGTAATCCAATGCTCAAACCATTATACCATGCTAGCTCTGTTAGGGTAGTTAGGCACTTACAAAGTAATGATATACTCCTTAGGCCCTACTCACACATGTATCATTGCTCTGACCATTTTGTCTGGGAGTTCCTGGACAATTCATATCTGCAGGCCTCTGGGTAGCGGAAGATTGTTTCATACATTGCACAACTTAAATGACAATGGGTACTCTCTTTAAATATATCTCTTTCTCGAAGTTTTCTCTTGAACATAGATTTCTGTTCAGACTTGTTGATCCTTTTGAGAGGAAAAGGTTGATACGATCACAGCTTCTGGGGAAGAAGACTATCTTTGGCCTTGTTTGTGTGACAGATTCACAAATTTGTTCACAATTTCTAGAATGAGGGAGGCAATCCAGGGAGCCCAAACCTATTCTGAATAGAGATAGGACTGAGAAAGTTATCTTTTGGGAACTTGTAGTCATGCTTAGAGGGGATTTCTGAGAGCTGCAATCCAAACTTCCCACCCCCTCTCCCAGGTCTAGTTGCCTAGAAGGCTGGAACAATGTGTATAACTGAAACCGTAGTAAGCGAGAAAACAGAGTTCAAAGGCTGGAAATCAGAAAGAAGAAGCTAGGCTGATGAGCATTGCAGTTGAGCTAGCTTCCAGAACAAGGGAAACTGAGTGGCAAGTCTTGTTACTAGGACTTGAAATGGGGAAACAGCCTAGACTAAAGGTGGATGGACTTTTTTCCTCCCATGTTATTTTTATAGCCTTGATTGCAAAAACTGTTCTAAAATCCTGTTTTTATTTTTTTAAGATGGAAATCTCATTATGATCTCAGTTCATTTGTTTCTTTTCAAAACCTTTAGTTAAAAATTCACTAGTTAAACATTTGTTTAGTGCATTTTTGCTCAAAGGCAATCTTATGTTAACAAATAAGGCTTTTTAAAAAAATGTTGTGACTTAGAGGAAGACAGGTGATCTCATGATTACAAAAAAGGCTAGCTAATCAGTATGCTCCATAGCTGGAATTGCACAGTTCAGAAATAACCATTTTTCTTAAACTCAGTTTTCCAAGTGATGGTTGTATGTTGTTGTTGTATGCCTATCATTGGGGTTTCTTGGCAAGATTTGCTCATAGGGGGTTGCCATTGCCTTCCTCTGAGGCTGTGAAAGTACAGCTTGCCCAGGGCCACCTAGTGGGTTTCTATGGCTAAGCCTGGATTTGAACCCTTGTTTCCTAGTGTCCTAGGCCAACACTCAAACTACTAAACCATGCTGGCTCAAGGTTGTGTATATGGGCAAAAAGCATGCTCACCATCAAGCTATATGTATCTAGAATTATACTGTCTTATCATATAGAATCAGAGTCATTTATTGATGTGCCCAAGTCCTGAAATCAACAGTAGTCTTTATTGACCTGCTATAGAGGCAGAATGAAAAATATTCTCATTACCCTTGTCATCATCATCATCAACACCACCACTATCATACCTCCACTTGTCTTCACTTTCCTTGCTCACTCACTTCCTTCGCCTCAGCTCCGATTCTTTCTTGCCTCCTTCTTCTCTAGTCGTCAGAGTCAGGGATATGGGACTTGACTGGCACAGCCTTGCTCTCCTGAACACCCATGGTGGTAACAACCCAGTCTTCCACTCTTGGCACTCCACCACCTGAAGCAACTCTGTCTAAGGAACAGGCCACATAGGGCCCTTTCACACTACACATTTATGCCACTATGGCCCTTTTCGCACAGCATTTGCCATGCAAAAGGGTGCCTGGAGCATCGCACAATTGTGAGGAGCGATCTGCACGACGCACTCATAATCACGTGACGCTCCAGGGTAGGGCAGGTGCCACTCGCACACTTTTTCATTTTCGGCTTTCAGCTGAAAATGGTGTGCGATTGCGCATTGCTCCAGGGCCCCGTGCGCACTTGCCGTGCATGCGGAGCTTCCATAGCCATGGCAGTCGCGCTTCCTGCCCCAGCGCAGCCTGGGAAACTCCCAGGCTGCGCTGCGGAAGGAAGAGACAGGGCTCTCGTGCTGCCTGCTTGGGAGCAGGCAGCTCGTACAGAACTGAAGCAGCGGGGCGCGAGAGCCTCTCACTGGAGGCTGCTCGTGAGAGCCCCACACCCCAGCACCAAAAAAAGGTAAGCTGCAGAAGGGGCCTATGATTCTGCTTTAGTTACCGGAGTTCCATCCCATGAAACACTGGAAACTGCAATTTACAGAGGAGCGTTTAGAATTCTCAGCCAGAGAGCTCTAGTGCCTCACCAAACTACAAGTTCCAGAATTCCATAAGAAGGAACTGTTACCCTGACTTCTGGGGGTCCCATGGGGGACACCTTGATTCGCTCCAAGTTATAAAGGTTGAGGAAATTAGCGAAGCACTGGCATTAGCAAAACAAGGGGCAGGGTAACCCAGCAGGATCTTTTACCCAGCTTTACGGGATCAGGCCAAGCAAAAAGCCAGACAAATGTACCAAACAAATGAATTTTATTAAATGAATATAGCACCACGCACCAATGCACTCACTCACTCACATACACAAGGCCTATTGAGAAGGAAAAGAGGTGAAAAATGGGTAGGGGACATAGCAAAGGGAATGCAGAGGTGTTGATACTGCACCTATCCTGAAGTCTTCAGTCCAGGAAGCGGCGAGAAGAACGGAGCTCAGCGAAGAAATGGCTGAGGTGATCACTCAACTAACAGAGTGCCAGTCTGCTAGCATGGCAGGGAGTTCTCCAAAGAGACCCTCAAAAACTAGAACTACTTATAAGGCAGAATGTACCTTGAGGGCAGGCTCTCTCCTGGGAAAAACAATGGGTCGGTTGTTTGCATGATTGGTCTATACTGGGTTGCAAGTGTTCAGGGTTGTGGTTGCAAAGGGTTGCAGTGTAAGTTTATGTAGATGGACTTTGCCTTGTAGGATTTTCCAAAGTCAAGGTTGCTCAACCTGGGAAAAACCCAATAACCCCTCAAGTTGGCTACTCTTGGTTGAGACCCTTTGTTTATGTGGATTTGCACAGCCTGAGGTCTCCTTGGGCTACGTGACTGGGGATTTTTTTGGTCTTGACCTCTTTTCAGTTGTTTGACCTCTTTTGCCTACATGCCCATCCGGGCAACCTCTCGGCATGGTGGGCATATCTGATATCAAATTTATAGTCCCTGGGATAGGGTATGCCAGTGGGGTAACAGAACCATGGCAGTTAAAGTAGAATCATAGTGCTATAACTGTATAGTGTGAAAGGGTCCATAGCGCCATCTGGTCTCAAAATCAATGGTGACAGTCCATCTCTTCTCCCCCAAGCTATTCTGGAGGGTAATGTAATACACACTGCAACTCATTTAAGCCTAGTCATGCTAAGTAATTATTGGTTTGGCCTCCCACTCACCATTAGAACTTCTGCTTAAATCTTGTTTTATGCCATCCAGGTCTCTCATTTTCCCACACCATCACCCCCATCCACATGCAAGGCACTGCTCTTCCCCTGGTAAAGCCATCAGAGGACTGAAATTCTTTCTCATATTTTGTGGACCATATAATCAAACTGTTTGTCATTGGCTGCTAGGATCAAATGACAGCAGGGTCAGTAACTGATCTGAGAGCAGATTTGTAGGACAGATTTGGCCTTTAAAGAAGAATGGCTTCCCAATATGACGGGAGAAGTTACAGGCTCCCCGGAGTTAAATATAATACTTGCTCTGTGGGTGCAGTTGCACATGGGTTAATCTTTCTGGGCAGCTATTAACGACTAAGTGTTCATTTGAAGGTAGCCGACAGTAAGTCAGAAGGCCTTTGGATTCTCAAGCATGTGATGGCTTCTAGAAAGCAGCTAGCTTCCAGGTGGCTGCTTATGGGGCCTTAAAAGTATTAGTAACGATTACTGGGGCAAGATGCACACCCAGTGGAGAGTTTTGAACGGGAATTTATACACTTATATGGCATGCTGGTTAAAACCATTTGGTCTGAAGGTTTCCTTTCTTACTACAAGAAATAAAGCAATGCTGTGACATACTGCACAGGACAGAAAGATTTGAGGAAAACCTGTGAACTGGGGAGCTGGACAATGGGAGTGATTACTCCTCCAACAAACCCACTTAAAGTCCAGAAGGGTCATCTCCCACATAGTAAACTACTACAGATTAACTCCCATAAGCAAGACTCAATGTCTCACCAGGTGAAAGCCATAGGTGGACTTTGGATGCTAGATCCTCCATCCACTTTGGTGTGGGTGTCCTTTTCTCCCCGCCCCCCAAACACAATTTTCACTCCATTTATCAGCATCCAGTGATTCTCTCCGTAGCATGCTAAGGGCCCTGGAGGATCTGTCATGGAAACAAGGTGACAGGGAAGTCTACTTTGACTAACCCAATTGCATGCACCTATACCTAAATACAAACCAACCCCAGGTAGTTAGCGGTCTTTTTCGGTCTCAGATGAGCTACTTACAAATAAACAAATGAACCAATTGTGTTCAATATTCACACACACACACACACACCGAAAAATCTATAGAGAATTCTAAGTACCTCACCAAACTACAGTTCCCAGAATTCCATCGAAAGGAACTATGACAGTTACTGATGATAAACTGATTAGTGCAAGTAGATCTGGAACAAAATGAAAATGGAAAAAGAAACATGTTACATTCAAAATGCCTAATTAGCTCTGCCCAACTCACTTTGCTTTTTGTCCAATAGCAGGATTTGATATCTGGAACTGTGGGCTCAATTATATTATTAAATGTCAGAGGATATGCTTCCCTATTTTCTTCATGTCTTGCCTCATTCCTCCTGCATCTTGCCTTTTTATGTTCCTAAAAAACAAAGAAACAAACTCTACTAATAGCCTTGGTTCAGTGGTAGAGCCCATGCTTTGCATGCAGAAAGTCTCAGGCAAAAGCTAGGAAAGACTTGTGTCTGACACCTTTCAGAACTTCTGGAAATTAGTACAGACAAAGATGAACAAACAGCATGAAAGTATATGGCAGTTTCCAATGTAATTTCTGTTCCAGGGAAATCAATATACAAATAATACATCCAGTAGTACAGATCTTGGAAAAGATATGTCTTTGGATTAAAATTCCCAGAATATCCCTGCAGCATGGAGGAATATTCTGGGAGTTGTTATTCCAGAATACAAATCCAAGAAGATGCTATGCTTTCTGGAGAGTTCTAGGACCTGGAATCCAAAAATATCTAAAACACCAACTTTTCCAAGTTCTGCTGGCATATATTACATTTATCAGTTTGCAAAGCAGGCTGAAAGTAGTACTATGAGTAGCTGATCAATCTCCTATTGAAGTAATTGCCAGTCTATTCATTTGTCACTCAGTGAATCTGGATTCATATCCTCCAGCTGTCCCAATTTAGCAGGCACAGTCACGGTTAATTCTCTTTGCCCCACTTTTTCAGATGCTTTGAAAAGTCCCAGTATCTCTCTTTTCCTCCCACTTTCCCACTTTGTCATCAGCTTATTTCTACTGCTGCAAACTGAGTTCAAAATGCAAAAGCAATTTGTACTCAATTAACTCAGTGGGAGGAGAGGAATGGGCAGAATCTTGCTGTTTCCAGTAGACTCAGACAAAAGGAAACTGCCACAGCCTTACTTAGCTTGTGTGTTTCTTCCTCATTAATAACTTTTGCCATTTTGAACACACCCTGATGTTACTTGGTCACTTGTGTCCCTGGTTTCTTTTGTGAGATACTGGACAGTATGTGGATTACATACTTATTTCTTGGAGAAATTGTGTGTGTGTATTCCTATTTAGAATACAATGGTTTCTTGTGATCTCTTCATTAGGGAGGAGGGAAAGCAATCCTAAGAGCAAGGGGAGTGATGTGATGAATAGGTGAATGCTTGCTTTTACCATTGTTCTTCTTTAATGGTCCTTCGCCCCAGATCTCTTTTTCTGGTATCAAATATAAAAGGGAAAATAACAGCACCACTTCCTAGAGGTTATCAGGAAAAAAGTAGGTCTTAAATTTCAGAGATCCATATCCAAGTTTGTATTACTCTTATCTCCCCTTCTCAAACAGCCTGCTTCAGGGCCTATATTGTATAAAACCCTACTGCTATTAGACTGATGTTCATGGAGCTTTGCACTGGCATCCTAGAGACTAAGAACACAAGGAGAGCATGTCTAGGTCAAACCAAATGCCTATCTAGTCCAGTGTTCTGTTCAGACAGGGCCAACCAGTTGTGGTGTGAAGCTCCCCAGAAAGACATGAATGCAACTCTACCGTCATGCTCACATTCCCTAGCAACTGATACGCACAAGCCTTCTGCCTCTGATTCTGGAGCTGATAAACATATATCCATCTTGACTAGAGGCTGCCAGAAAGGTCATCCTGGCTAGAGATTAACGGGACCACAAACTGAAAATGTTTATTTCTAAAGCTTGCCTGTTAGCATTAGCATTACTTTACATTACTCATTAGAAACATATTACACATTACTATTAATTTTTAAAAACAAAGTTTACTTTTGATGTTATATCCAGCTTATAGTCACCCTTTCCTAGGTTTTTCTTAGCAACATTTATTGAGAGGTGGTTTGCCATTGCCTTTATCTGAGGCTGAAATGGTGTGACTGCCTCTGGTCTCTCAGATGGTTTTTGAGCCTTGGTCTGCTGGAATCCTTGACTGATACTCAAATCACTATACTAGGCTAGCTCCAAATTCACTTTAAAATTTATTTAGTTTATGTATTTGTTTTTTTAATTCATTCATTTATATCCTGCCTTTACCCCAATACGAGAACTTAGGGAGGCTTACCAATTATTGCCAAATTATTGTTAAAATACGAAAAATGGTCCCACATCTCTGCAACCACCTTCCCACAATGTTTTAAAATAATGAGTAAATTACTCATCATGAATAGATTTACTCATTACACAGCCATTTCACCATTTACATATTATGAATGGATTTATTCATTACACACAGAAAAAAACCAAATAGTATTAGCAATCACTACATGATTTTTTTCAAGTGCCACCATTGCCTACCCATTTATCCCAAAAGCAAGATTTTACTAATAACATTGCAACTTGAAATATGTCTGACTATGGCTGGGGCAGACATCCTTGTTGGTGTAGGTAGGGGGACATCTCCATCACATCCTAGCTCCCTCTAATCACTGGATCTGGAGGTAAAGGGCTGAATCTAATTACTACTCCCAAATATAGTACAGTTGTCCCTCCACTTTTGTGAGGGTTTGAGGTGCAGAACCCTCGTGAAAGTGGAAAAATCACAAATAACACTCACCTGCTTCCCCTCCTATTCCCCTCAGAGGCTCCCCACTTCCTATTCCCATGCAAAAGGGAAGAGAATGGGGGGTGGGAGAAAGCCCCCCCCCGGTTCCTTTCCATTTTGCCTCAGCATGAGTTCTCCACAAAGGGGCAAATCGCATAGGAATGGCAAGGGGAGCTCTGGAGGGGAGGAAAAGAAGGTTCATGTGAGCTTTCACTGCCCCCCTTTCCCTTCCATTTTGCATTGGTGTGAGTTCTTTGCGCTGGGGCAAAATGCATGGGAATGGGAGGAGGAGAATGGGGGAGACAAACACACTCTCAAATAATCAAATTCGCAAACATCAAACCCGCAAATGTTGAAGGAGAACTGTAATCCTGCTGAATTGATTTGTCAAATGGTAAACAAGCATGTATGTGGATCCAATTGATTCAATGGATCTATTCTCGTTGAACTTAGGCCAAATTGAATTTAGGCTGAGGGCTGCTCCATTAGCTAGTAATGTAAGCTAAGAAAAAAATAATTCTTAGAATACAAGCCTGTGTGTGTTGCAGCTATTCTTGGGAGATAAAATATACTGTCCTAGCTTTTGAACTGTCAAGCTTGAAACAGGATGTCCAGGACTGAGCTATTTCTAGAACAGGATGAAATATGACAAGCTTGTTCTTTAATAATACTTGTATTTAGCAGAGGATGCCAAAACTTGATAAGAAATAGATCCACAATAAATATTTCAGTGAACTGGATTTCCCATGGTCTTGGCATCTTCTCAATCACATTGCCCATGAGCAACATGGCACACTTCTCAATGGGACACTTCTCCGTGAGTGGCCCCAAGCTCAGTACTCTTCTGCTGCACCTGGAAAAGGGATCACAATTGGCTTCCTGCACTGTCATGGGAATTGCACTTTTTCCAGTGCATACTGGTGTATGCTCACAACCATGTGATTTGAGAAACTACAATGAGCCTGAGCAGTCACTGGTAATTAAATCATTTTTTCTTATCAATCTATGGTTTACAGGTTTATTATTTAATTTGAACCATAGCACTTATTTAAGAGTGACTGCATGATTGACTTCCCCAAAAAAAGGAAGAGGAGGAGGAGAAGGTAGTGATGGTTTGGATCAGTTCTGTGTTATCATACCCTACCATACCTCCTACAAGATATGCGATTTTTCATAAATTGAACATATTAATGACTTGAGAACATGATTAGGGTCACACTGACTGGAGAACATGTTCAGGGTTATGCTGGCCAGAGACATGTTTGAGGTCATGAAGGTTCAGAGAGGATTATGTGGAAAACCTGATGCTGATGGGTTTGCGCTAATCTCTTCACCACTTCAAGCTTTTGGCATTTTTGAATACAATAAAAGACAAACTGCCCAGATTCATGAGCAATCAGAAACCACCCCTTAATCTTACCCTGCAGAGATCTTCCCGATACTTACTACCTGACTGAACATTAAGAGATTGTCATGAGTCTCGTGAATGTTTTATCACTCTGGAGTTAAGCAATCAGCCCATTCCAGACCACCTTTTCACTCCTGTGGTCCATTACAGTTTTGTCAATATGCCCCTTTGGGGTGTGAAATACGGTGTAAAAACCCTAGCTTTGACCCCAGCCAATTGTAGTATGTAATATGTAGTGCCTTTCCTTCATGCTACCCCCAGATGCTGTCTGACTCCCTCTGCTGTGACCTTTTGTTCAGGACTGGTAACCGTTGCTGTCCAATCTCTCTCTATCCAACCTTTCTTGCCTGATTTTCTGATAGAACCTTCTATGGTTCTTAAGAGTGACTATCTCTTCTGTGTTTGTCAATTCAAATAAAATACTTTGTTCACCTTTAACAGGAGTCCCCACTACAGGGTGTGTTGGTATACAGAGGTTAAGAGATCTTGCCATTACCTTCTTCTCACAGGTCTCCTTTGAGATTTAATTCCCCCAAATTCTATGGAAATGCTGGCACTGTGGGCAGACTGCAATGTCCCCCACCTCTTAGGGTAACAGCTATAGGTGTGATATAGATTAGAATTCTTTTAATTGGGAAAGGAAGGAACATAGCATGTTGCTGAAATGGTGACCAGAGCAGGATTTTTCAAAATTCAGTTAGCCCTCTGTTCCCGGGGTTAGGGCACAGGGAGGAAAATCACAAATTTTTCTTGCCCCCGCTCCAAAAAGCTGCACACTTCATCAATCAAAATGTGTGTATAGGAAGGGATCCAAGGCATGGTGGGGAGAGTGAGCACCCAGAATCCAAATCAAGTCAGGGAAAGGAGAAAGGAAAAAAGTAGGTCAGCATGGTGGCCCTATACATCTTCTGTCATGCCTTCCTGAAGTGTGTGTGGGGTGTTGAGAGCGCGTTTGTAGTTCCAAGAAACTGTGGTGTGAGCATTTGCTGGGACTGGGGTGGATTTCTCTGACAAAGAGGGGGAAATGACTTGAAAACACAGTCTGATATGAACCCAGTACTGCCATCCTTAACTGGCCAGGCAGTGGTTGGTGGAGGAGAAGGAGGAAGAGGACCTGGAGTTTTAAAGGGCTACAGTGCTTGACTGGACCCACCAAGAGAGAAGGGTCCCCTGGGAAAAACATGCTTGAGGTGGCAAGTGACCTGTGCTTGTGAGGGCCCTTTTCCCTACTGGCAAGAGGTCAGGCTACCAGATTGTTATGACGCTTTCACTTAAGATTTTCCACAGTAGGTCAAAAAACTACCCCCAAAATCTCTTTTGATTGACCATCATTTTTTTTTAAATAACCTGCCCTCTTTCATTAAGGACGGTTTTGTACTTTTTAAAAACAACAAGAAGTTATTTGGGTGGTGGCTAAAAGACCGATTTAAAACAATGGCTGTGAGAAAACGTCACCCTTTGAAAAGGTAACTCTGACAGTGTTCAAGTGGTGAAATGTTTATTTGCCAGATATATAATTGCATATATCAACATCTTACCTCTTAATCAAGGTAAGAAAACTACTTCACTACACCTGCAAGGTTTGTACTCTATTCCAGTTTTTCCACTGAAGAAAAGCAAGCCTTCTGTGCTCTGCTACATTAAATGTATAGCAACAAGCTAAAGTTTCCTTTCTCATTTTATCCCATAGTAAGCATGCCAGCTTTCCCTGGATTTTTAAATCCTTTTTAGATCTTGCACTGGAGAAGGAAGGAGAGAATTTGGTCCCCACCCAAACAGCAGGGGCACGATTGAGCCAAATGTGGCTTATAGCTTCCATCCTAGTGGATGTGAATCCACACCAGGGCCATTTCTGCACTAGACTGTTACAGCGCTATGATTCCACTTGCAACATCCTATGGAATCCTGGGGTTTGCAGTTTCAGGAGGGGCCGGCTGGACCCTCCCGAAACTGCAAACCCCAGGATTCCACAGGATGTTGCAAGTGGAATCATAGCGTTATAACAGTCTAGTGCAGAAATGGCCCATGTTTGAGTTGGGGCATTAAAGGAGTTGAGCAAGATGTTATTTGGGAAAGTAGATTCAGCACCTTGGATGATGCTTTCAAAGCTAAATCCTGAGATGGACTCACTGCTTCACTGACATGAAATCCACCAGTCTCTGGGATTTATGCCCCAATACTCATGCATAATAGACCAGATCTATATCAGGGTCCCACATGCTTACTTCAGAGTTTTGTTTTGTTTTGTTTAGAAAAGGAAAGCAACATTTAGTTGTGCGTGCTGTGCATTTAACCTAGAGTGCAGCTTAATTCTTAGGGGAGAGATATCAGGAAGACTCGGTAGGGCAACAATTGTTTAACCACATTATGTAGATGTCTTATAAAAAGTTGAGGGGTGAATTGCAGCAGTTCTGTATAAATAATTAGCTGAGTGCACAAAATTAGCTGCTCTTACTGCTGTGGGTTTTTTTAACCAGCTGACACACATTTCTGTATAACAGGAAGCGCAACCAGCAGATCATCCTCTCAAAGGAAGGAAAAACAAATGTTTGTGGTTTTACAACCAAACTGCAGCACCCTTCTTGTACTCAGGGGAACATGCATGCTAAAAACTGGCAAAGGCGTAGAGGGCCACAATCTGCAGAACTGCACTCTGAAATTTGGAGGTGTCATCCCCATGGTCAGACTCCAAGCTGCCTTCTTATTCTACTAGTCTTAGAGAAGTTTTCTAAGGAAGGTTCTCAAAACAGTAAGAGTGAGAACACGATCAGTGTAGGAAGAAATTAAATACGACAGGTCACCCAGGGATAATGTAAGTGTTATGTAATGTATTGTGTTTGTTATAGATGTATCACTAGCAATATGAAGCTTTCAGTTTCTCTTGATTGAAAAAACCCCCCTGCAAGATAATGACTGCTATGGGGTCAATCAAGGCTTAAAAGCATGAAATTCTATGTAGATTGTAAGCTTCTGAATCTCACCCATTCACTTACAAGAAGAAGGTGGAAGAATGTCTTCTATCACTTATAATGCCCCTTATATTCAGCAATATCTCTCTTGCAATTTATGCTAGGGCGTACAGGGCTGGAGTACCAGAAACTAGCTAAGATCATTTGCTACTCTACTGGCCAAAGTGGCTTGGGGATTCTGGAATTTGTAGCTGACAAAGTAACTTTTCCAGCCTCTCATTCTGGGTATCCTTCATATGCATTTTCAAGTACACCACAAGAGTAAACAACTCAAGTGGACAGTGGTGCAAGTTTGATGACTTAGTTCCTGAGTTTCCTTTTATCTTGCAAGGTTAGGTTTAGTATTGGCCATTACCACACTGCACTGTTATAGTGCTATTATTCCACTTTCAGCATCCTGTTGATTCTGGGGTTTGTAGTTTACTGGGCCAAAGAGCTCTCTGGTTGAGAATTCTAAATGCCCCTCCCTAAATTGCAAACCCCAGAATTCTGTAGGATGTTGAAAGTGGAATAATAGCACTATAACAGTATAGTGCAGAAATGGCCATTGTTTGTGTTTAATACAGCGCTGTACAGTTTCAATACTGATTTCAAGTTTATATATACTGTGGCATGGCATGGAAGAGGAGGGGGAATCAATTACTTTGCCCTAGCTGGATAACTTTCCTCCATTGGGATGCAGGGTAGACCAATCCTTTGGGTTTTTTTTGTAATATGCAGAACTGTCAAGAAGTAGAACCATAGTTTGAGTGAACTACTTGTGGTACGGGTATCATTTCAAAAACTGGTGCTGAGTGTTGGTAAAAGAGGGAGTGAACCTTGTAACAACTTCAGAATGCATATCATGCCTAGGTGCTGACATTTCAAAGGCTGCCTTGATGTAGGTGTTTTTCATGCTATTCAGTCATTTCAGACTACTACATTTGAAAACCACTTCTTTACTTGGAAAAGTAGCAGAATGGTAATGCACACCATCTCTATATTTGTGCTTCAGTGGCTTTAGATCTCATGTTTGCTTTCTCACACATGAAATACCGCAACACCATTTACGCTACCCTGTTTGCTCTGCCTCCTGCTCCATGATTGGTATTTTTTAAAAAAATATACACACAGGAAGCCATAATCTTGCAATTGCATGATTTCATCACGTTGCTATTAACTCCCTGCCCAGATTGGGAAGATGAAACATATCACACCTTTTCCAAAAGCATTTTTTCCCTATGCTTTTCCCAATGGACTAACACTTGCCTAGTTCTGCTTTTGTATATAACTTGTTAAACTTTTGTACATTTATTCCTTATTTATTCTTTAAAATTTCCCTGAACTTTTTAGTCTCTCTGGGTGTTAATCTTTAGGGAGACTACAGAACTATTGAACTATTCTCTCTTTTTTTTAAAGATAATTTTTTAAAAATTATGGAGAACAGAGAACAAATATACAGTGGTTGTCTTGGGAAGTCTGGGGAATGCTGTTATCCTTCCAGCTCAACCATCAGAAGTATGGCTGAAAGTCTCCTGGAAATCCTCAAAGGAAAAGTAATGAAGCTACACTCACACTGTACCTACTATGCTCCCAATATCACAACGAAATGGAGTGAGACATTCACAACCACAGTGGTTGCTAAACCACAGCAGAATAGTGTGTGTGTGTGTGTGTGTGTGTGTGAGAGAGAGAGAGAGATTAACAGATTATTTTAAATGGGAAAAGAATTGTTTTCCAAATGACCTAACTGCACAGTACAATAGTGTGAGTGCTAAGGCACCATGTGATAGGCTCCAGGCAACAATACGACTAACACAGTGCAATTGCAGTGTAATAGTGTCATGTAAAAAGTTCCGTAGACCTTGCACAATGGAAGGAAACACAAGTCATAACCAGTGTTACTAAGGCTTTGTCTTCCTTAATTTACAAATTTAAATAATTCAGGTTTTTTTTTTTATTCCCTGCACCTGAACATTAAACATATAGTATGTATGCTCATTAAAATAAATGTATAGCCTGTTACCCTGTGAATTGGGGGTCCCGGGGTGGGCACCCAAACAACAAACCAAACCAAGCAAAGATGGGGAAATTAGCAGGAGCACTCTCTTGGCTAACAAGAGGCAGGGTAACTTAGTGGGGCTCTTTTACCCTATGTCTACAGCGTCAGGCCAGTGAGCAGTCAGTTAGTTCAAATAGCAATCAAGATTTATTAGACAATTATTAATAAAACACGAACACACTCCTAACTAGAATAGGAAATAGAGTTTTTGGATAGTGGGTGATACGTCACCAATCCTGCAGTCCTGGGGAAGCCAATGGAGGGTAGAAGGACTTGGCATGGCAGCTGAGGGTTGCTCGCAGAATGAGGCAGCAACAAGGCAGGAGAGCAGTCCGAACACAAGTCCGTTGAGCGGTCCGAGGAGCTCTCGGAACTAGGGGTTTTTATCAGGGAAAGAACGACTGTAGGCTAGTCTGGTCTTGGGCGAAAACAATAAGTTTTGGGTTGGAGACAATGCCTCCAAAAGGTCAGAATTTACATGATTGAGTTACGTTCCGATTTGACAATGGTATGGCCGGTATGTAGATGCGGCTAGCTCGGCAGTTAAGCACCTAGCTCACCAGGGTGCCCTCTCAGGGCAGAGGTTCTCTTTGTTTATCGCGCATTGTTAATGAGGGTGTTTGTTTCAGGAGGTCCCCTAAAGCAGATCTGGCAATCTCTGGCCTAGTTTGGTGTGAGCAGCAAATAGTAGCCATGCCTAGCTTTGCGCTTGTTTGGTGGCCTCACAAACACTTGGCTGGTGGCAGAGTAGGGCCGAATTGTGATATCAAAATGATATCTTTGGTTCACCAAATGCCAGGCCAGTACACGGTGGTAACAAGCCCACATGACTGGAAATATTCTTATTAACATCTTCTTGAAGGAATTACAGACTGCAATAATTTACCTTTTTCCCTATGAGAAAGTCCCACTGAACACAATTGGACTAACTTTGGAATAACATGTAGAAGATTGCCTTTAATCATGCTAAGATGAATTTTTGTTTCCATTTTTTTTTAAAAAAAAGATTTGTGTCATTTACAGTTACTTCTGAAAAACTCTTAAAAGCACGATTAACCATTATTTCTATTAATAGTAAGAGGCGGTATGAGTGTTGCTAGTTCTAATTTGCTGGATTTTTTAAAAAAGAAAACCACTGTCTGGATTATTGCTGTTCATTTTTTCTCCCCCAGTGAATTGAACAACCACCTTGAATAAAATTTACTTTTTCCTTCAGGAAAACTCAGGAGTTGTTCAGTGTTCACTTTCAGGTTGTGCCTAATTTTTAAAACATGGGTGGGGAACTCAGAGATAGAAAAAGTTATGTTTTTGGGCTACAACTTCCAGAGTTCCCTAGCTAGGGGATTCTAGAGATTCTAGTCCAAAATCAAGGTTGCAAAGCTCTGGGGGTATCACTATCCTCACAGGCTAATTTCTAGGGAGCATCATCGTCAGATCAGGGGCGTCCATTCCCTTACCCCTCCCTTCACATCTCCTATTGTCCACTGCTGGCTGCCCCGCACTCCCATCTCTGCATGCATGGATTCTCCCAGCACATTATACTGAGCCAGGTATTACCCAGATTTCTCAGGTCCCTTGGGGGACACCTCAATGTGCCCCACGTGATGGGGAATGGAAACTAGCCAGAGTACGAGCACTAGCAATGCGAGAGGCAGGGTAACCTAGCGGGGTCTTTTTACCCAGTTTTTATGGGGTCAGGCCAAGCTAAAAACCAAACGAAGATGTCCAATAAATGATTTTATTGAAAGTCTCACGCACCAACGCAATCACTCACACACTCACTCGAGACCTATTACAAAGTAAAAGAGAGGAAACTGGATAGGGGAATATTGAAGGGGTTGCAGCTGGTGTAATACTGCACCTTTTCCTGAAGTCCTTGGTCTGGGAAGACAGCAGAGAAGTGGGGCTCAGCATGGAGATGGCTGAGGGGATTACTCAACGGATGGAGCAACAGTCTGCTGGGATGACCGGGAGCGATCCAAGGAAATGCCCCAAAACTGGAACTATTTGTAGGGGAAAAAGTACCTGGAAGACTAATCCTTTCCCGGGGAGAACAATGAGTGTTGCAATGAGAACGAAGCTCCACAATGGTAACTTCCTTTGCGTGATGAGATTGCAAGGTGTTACCAAAGTCTCAGGATCTTCGGCTGCATTTGTTTGTGGTGTGACTTCATGTAAATAGTCCTCGCTTGATAGGATATTTGCTCAACTTGGGGCAAACATGCCAGTCCCCTCAAGTTGGCTTCTCAGTGGTGGAGGACCCTTTGTTTCTTATAGGTTTACACATCTTGAGGTCTCCTGGGGCTACATGACTGGGGATTTACTGGCCTGCCCTGGTTTTCAGTTGTTCGACCATGGCTGCCTACATGCTCATCCGGGCGATCTCTCAGGCACACCGAATCATATTTAATATCAAAATTGTAGACTCCAGGATAGGGTTTTTCCAGTGGAGTAACACAGGACTGGAGCCTTTGGCCTTCAGCATCACAAATGAGCAAAGAGAAGCAGTCTTGGGTGATTAACATTTAAAAGAAAGGCTGAGACCAACCACAGATAGGAGGGTTAGTGAACAAGTGTCACTGTATTATGTTTACACTGAAAGGCCAGAAACAGAGAGTTTTATTTACATTGACAAGGAGATGTTTATTAATTTGAACCTGGTATTTAAATTTAAACTACACTCTTCAATAAAAACTTTACTAGAATGCAGTGAAAATTCTGTTCATGGTTTTACTTTTTTATACCTTCTACCTTTGTTTTTGTTTAGGAGGGAAAGAAATAAATCTTTTGTTCAATCAACGAAACAGAATGGGAGAAATTAGAAAGAGCGACACTTCACATTCACTGACACCTCCCCCTTCCCCATTTTTTCTTCCCTGGGTTGCTCTCATTGTTTCTAACAGAGGCAAAAAAAAAAAAATCAGACTAATTTATCAAACTTAGTTTTGAAGAAGATTCAGCTTGTATTTTTGGGACATGTGTCCAAACTTCTCACACAATCCCCCAGCCAACTATTTTAAAAAATGAATTTAAAAAGGTCATATAGACTATTACTAAGATACTAAGAGAGTAGTATCAATATTCCCAAGTAATCAAAAGGACATTCTGAGGCAAAGTTTGAAGGAGCCAGTCTTCTCTGGTTATGTGGCTTTCCAATTGTTACATAACAGTTTAAAAGAGGGTTACTATTACCCATTTATTAAGTAGTTTTGAGTGCTCAGTGGCGGAGTCTTCTGAACCAATGCATCACTGGCAGAGGTAAAGCCAAGAGGAAACTACAGTTCAGAGAAGAGATGGTATAGTTCAGGATACACAAAATCTAGAAAATTACTTTTTAAAAGTAATTTGCTCAGTTACTTGTTAGTGTTTTGAAAAATAATCAATTCCTGTTCCTGTAAGTTTGTTGCATTGCTAATTACTGTTCCATTAATTTCTGCTACCTTTCCAGGGTAAGATTTGGGACTGATAAGAGATTGGCACAAATCTAAAATGTTCCATTGAAAACGACTAGAAACTAATAAAGTAATTTTGCTCCTAAATTGCTTAATTGCTTTTGAAATTAATTTTTGTTACAGCATCAAGTAACTCATTCTATGTAAAAGAAATGGTTTCTTCCAAGTTCTGGGGATGCAGTTATATATTCTGAGCCTTAGAAAGCATATGAAGAATGCCAATGTTCATAGCAGGTAACTAATAATAGAAACATAGTCAGTCCTTTATTTGTGCATATCTTTTTTTTGCATCTGCCAAGAATAAGCCCCATTTCCTACACTGATGTAGCCATTTCCTCTGAAAATGCAGGAGCCATTATGACTGTTGCTGCAGGTGGGGTAAATATGACCTGATTTTTAGAAGGAATAATAATGAACTGTAGGCCCTAGACACAAGGGAAAGCTGAGTTGCTTAAACCTCTGTTTATGTTAAATTACCACTATGCACAGAACTGTAAAGGTTATGTACAACTGCAGTTGATTTCTCTGCATGGCAGGGATCCATCACAAAACCATGGCTAAGCCAGATCCCAAATGTAAATTCCTTTAAAAATAGAGCTGTATATCTTTAAGCAAATGAAAGACAAATGAATGAGTCCTAGAGCAAATCAAGCCTGAACTCTCCCTAGAAGCCAACATGACTAAACTAAGGCTGTCATACTTTGGCCATATCATGAGAAGACATGATTCACTAGAAAATACACTGCTTGGTAAGGTGGGGGGCAGTGGGAGAAGAGGAAGACCCCATTACAGATGGATTGACTCAATCAAGGAAGGCATGTCTTTGAACCTGCAAGACTCGAACGATTTTGTTAATGATAGGGTGATCTAGAGGACTCTCACAGAAGCGGAGCTTGGAATGTGTGGAGGGGGGTTGGGGGGTGGCCACGGTGCGTGGGTCATGGCCACAGTGTGTGGGGGGCATGGCCGCGTCACATGGGGCATGGCTTCGAGTGTGATGCCCCCCAAAAATTGCTGCTGGGGGCAAATCACCCCCATCACCCCTCCATTGCTACGCGACTGGACTCTCATTCATAGGGTCATTGTAAGTTGAAGTCGACTTGATGACAATTGACAACAACATATTCAAGGTGCTTCTCAAATATCTAGGGGCCACTACCTTATTTAACAGTCCCATTTCACCTCTGGACTGAGTGGAACTCAGTCGCCATAGTCTGATATTAGAGAGAGCTTTTATTACATAAAACGTTTATACATAATTTGTACTCCCCCCCCAAAAAAGACTGCCTTTGGGTTCCCCCAAAAGGGCTGAAAAGTGGCTTACAATTAAAAAAAAACTTGAACCATGATCAAACATGCTTCAACACAGTACAAATCTTCAAGTATCTAATCCTTGCCACTCAGTCTCAGCTAAACTATCATCCTCACACAACATAAGCAGACACATGAACTCTTTAAAAACAGAAAAAAGATAGAGAATCTGCTGGCATCTACTCTACCACCCAAAACCAGGAACCTCTGAAGAAACCAATAACACTGCTAAGGATAATTTCCCTTTTTAGACTCTGTCTGTCTTCACTCTCTCTTCAAGTGAGGGAGGAATGAACTCCATGAAAGCAAGGGGGGCTACCATGAATAACATTTCCATCCTTTCTTTTCCAGTATCCTAAATTTCTTCCTCTTCCTCTTCCAGTAAAGTGCCACGTCTTTCATAACATGGCTTTTGGGGGAAAAGCTATTGAGTTCCATACTCTGTCGCCACAGCTCATTTAACTGGGCAAACATTCAGGGAAGGTTTGGAACCAGAAAGTTGCTATGAAAGGCAACAGTGAAGAAAAACAGAGAGCTCCTCTGGCAACAAACTTCAGAGTGTGCAGGGGCCTTTGATTTCCTGTGTTGTACAACACCAGTTTTGGTGAATCTTCTATTTTGAGAGTGATGAAAACACACTGACTTCGCATTGGTAACTTTTGACTGATACAGCTCCACTTACGTTAAAACAAGTAGGGATTTCTCTGATTCATCTGCTTATTTAAGATCTTTTCTTCACTGTACATACCGCTGTGTTACTCTCATTCCTTACTAAATGGAACCAGAATGAACTCAGGTGACCTTTTAAATCCAGACAAGAGTATTTTAAGAAACTGAATTATAACTCATGTGCCACAGGAGTGTAACTGATACATCGTTCAAGTGTTCTGAGTGTAATGTATTTTGTCTAACATTTTGTCTGGCCTGAAGTGGGTCCAATTTATCATTTTGGATATAACTCATCTGGAGAGCAAGAATAAAATATCAGAAGGTGGATGAAACACAATATAGCCTACAAGCCAAGCCTTACAGAGGGAGGTTAAAAATAACCTACTCACCTTGTGTTATGAGTATTTGCATTTAAAATTCCTCCTATATTAGGTTTAAATTATACTTAGTAGATCCAGATCATTTTTTTAAGTCCGTATGCTGATTTTAATGGGAAATGCTGAAGACTCAGTGTTTAATATGTTTCTGCTGTTAAGTAAGTCCACATACAGCCAACACAGAGTATAGTGTTTAAGGAAAAACTTCCTGGGGGGAAACATAGAGCCAATTTAAATATTTACAAATTACAGGGACAGAAATATAGAAGCCACAAAGAGGATCATACTTTGAAACTATAGTTATTCTTTCCAGGGCTGGCCCTGCCATTAAGTAGAGTGAGGAAACTGCAGTTTTATTGGCAGTTTATGTTCCTAGAATGGGATTCCTTCAGAGATATATTCCTCAGAAATCAGACTTACAAATTAAGTTTTGTTTCCAATGCTTAACAGCAAAACAAGCTCCACTAAATACATAGGTGAGGAAGACATGTGCTATAACGAACAGACACCTTTCATAATTTTAGGGATGATCACTGCAAGAAAAAAAAATGTTGAAAGTATTGTTTACTTTGCCCTTATAGTAGTATCCACATCAAGGAATTATGAATGCCAAAATAAAACAAGAGTATAGACTATTATTTTCTGGAAAGAAATAATAGTTATGTTTTCAAACTCCCTATGTATTGTCATTTTTATTTTTATATTTTTAAGAATGCAACTGTTTCCTGTTTCTAAAAAATCAACAAAAATAGTTACTTTTAGTTACTTTTAAAGAAAACATCTGAATAGAACAAACTGTTGGCTAAACTCCCCTCTGCCTACTTTATTGGGGCTTCAACACCAACAACAGAGCACTAGGCAGCAATACAAGACATGGCATGGGACAAAAATTTGAACCATGGGATATTCCTCTTCCACCATTTAATGAGATGACACCTGCAAAACTATGAAAGTAGCGTTAAAAGTTGCAAAAGGAGTGAAGCTATCCCATGTTAACTATCCACTCTCCTTTTTCCTGCTAAAAGATAACCATTCAACTCGGCCTAGTGAAAACTATGACCATTTCCACACTACACTGTTCTAGTACTATTAGTCCACTTTCCATGCCCTGTGGAATTCTGGGATTTGTAATTTACTGAGGCCAAAGAGCTCTCTGGCTGAGAATGCTAAATGTCGCTCCCTAAACTGTAAACCCCAGGATTCCATAGGATATTGAAAGTGGAATAATAGCACTATAACACTGTGGTGCGGAAATGGCCGACGTTGTGCATTGAGGAGATGTGAGATGGACGCTATAGACCACTATTTTGATAGCCCAGTGCCAGATCAGAGGCACGTAAGGGGTGGTTATTCAATGACCAGTAAAGCTACAGGCAAATTTTGGGTTGGCATGGTATTCAGCAGGGTTTCCTTCCCTAGCAATGCAGTCTTCCAGCATGATGAGAGATGGGAGGTTTGGAAACAGTGAAGCAGTGAAGAAGACAGAGATCTAAGTATTAAAATCTATGGTTGGCTTTGCAGTCACAAAACCCTGCTTTGCCAGAGAGTTGCCTTATGTTGACTTGAGCGACTTGAGTAATTTCTTGAGCGGGGCAGGGAAACAACTCTGCTTTGCTCAAAACTGACAGATGTTTCTCTATATCCAGTAAGAAGAGTTCCCAGTGTTCCCATAAAGATTCCCAGTGTTCTACAAATTAAAGTGTGGTGTGTGTGCGCTCGCCTGGGTGGGTGGGTGAGAGAGAAGAGAGAAAGAAGCAAATGGAATTTAAATGTGTAAATATTTAAGTTTGGAATAGAGTTAGGAAATTTTTCTCAAGCGGCTACATTTTTCCCCTCTGTCTCTGGAAGCGAGACACAGAAGAAAGGAAGTAGTTGGCTCCTGCCTCCAAATACCAGTCCATTTATCTCTCATGGGAAGTGCCAGTTTAGTCTTCTGCATCCAAGCAGATGGACGAAACCTTTGCCAAGCAAATCGTTTTCTTCATTTGCTGGGAACAAGAAAATCAGACAGCAGTGTCCGTCTCTGCATGCTTTTTACTCACTGTGAAAGAATCTACGAATGTCTTAATGCATGGAACTATAGCAGCTACAAAGGCAATGAAATGATCAGACCTGGAAATTATTTTATGTTTACGCTCTCACTTAAAAAAACCCACTCAGTCTGCAAAACACATCTTGGGTAGCAATATAATTATGACTCACATTAAACTGTACAGTATTTCTTGTATTCACAAGGGCACTGAACTGATTGACTTTGTTGTTTCAACGGTAAGAAGTGATGTGTTACAAGTAGCGATGTTAACTGTCATATTTTACTTTCGATGTAGCAATATACCAACAGCAAACTTTGTTGCTTTTTAGCAGAACATATTATTACATCCAGTCAATCCTTCCAAAACATTACTTTGGGTGGGTTGGTGTTTGGGATGGGTCATTTGGGCCATTTCTACATTTTTAAGTGTATTTTTTTACAAAAATAATTTTTAGAGTACTAAAAAGTAAGGCATTGGTGAGGCATTGTTTAAATAAAATGTAATGAGCAATGGGGGTTTCTTTGTTTTGTTTTAAAAAACAAGATAGGCTGGGGTCCTACAGCTGCATTGCCCTTGCCTGGAGTTAGCAGTTTCAACTTGCTTTTAGTGGGTCTACAGAGTCAAGGCAATATGGGAGACACGGCCTGAACTGCCACCTGTGCCAAGTCATCCCTTCCATTCTACTTTGGCTCTCTGCCCCTTCTCTCCCAAAGCCAGGCATTTAAGAAATGAATTACATGGACAAAGGGGGGGGTCGCAATGATGGAGCTGGTAGCCCACTGTCCACCGCAGCAATCTTTTTGCTCTTTCCCTTCTATTCCTGCTGCTTTTTTCCTTTCACTGCCACCTCCCTCACTTTCTGCCAGTGTAACTATTGAGCCAGTATAATTTCAGGCCCTTTCCACAGCTTTACCTTCCAGTGAGCCCTTGTAGCGCAGTGGTTAGATGCCAGTACTCCAGCCACAAGGTTGTGAGTTCGATCCTGCCAGGTTGACTCAGCCTTCCATCCTTTCATAGGTCAGTAAAATGAGTACCCAGTTTATTGGGGGCAATTAGCTAACACACATTGTAAACCACTTAGAGAGCACTTAGCTGATAAGCGGTATAGAAATACACATGCTATTGCTATCCATCCTGTGGGGATTCTGGGATTGGCTTTCCCAGGAGAGGAAGGGATGTGTGATGGTCCCGCTCCTCCCTTCCATAGTACAGCCTGGCACTTTCCCAGGCTGTCCTGGGGGAGGAAGTGCAGCCACTGTGCTTCCTGAGCATTTGCACAGCAGTTAAGTGCGGGAGGGCAGTGGAAGGACTGTGCAATCACAGTTCATTGACAGGAAAATCCATTAATGATTTACTCTGCAATTGCAATGGGTGGCCACAGAATTGCAACAGGATTGTGACAAGATCATGCAGAACTGTTGTCACAGTTCTTTTGCCATTGTGGGTTGGAAGCAGGGTGCAGAAAGGGCTTTAGGATGTGAGGGCGATCTGGCTGAGACATCTGTCACCCCATTGATCACCAGGGTTGATTCAGCTGATCTAGCTGGCTAGGCGGGTGTCCCCTTCGTTCCTCA
The DNA here is from genome assembly GCA_948472985.1 of Iguana delicatissima. NCBI lineage: Eukaryota > Metazoa > Chordata > Lepidosauria > Squamata > Iguanidae > Iguana > Iguana delicatissima. The sequence goes on from CAOKZL010000134.1 coordinate 1,223,567, forward strand.
CTGCTCCATGTACTTCCCCCCAAAGCTGCGCACTCAGTGGAAGAGGACAACCATCCCAGATAGTAGTTTCCAATCTAGGTAGCATTTTTTTCTGAAATAAACTTATGTCTCTGATCAAGATTCAGTCAACCTTCTCTTCAGTTTCAAATGAAGTAAAAAGAGGAGAAACCTTTTGAAAGTCACCACGAACAAAAGCAAAGTTCTACTCCCCCAGCACTAACTTCAAACAACTAGGGTACTGTATAGAAATCCATTGTTGTATCCTATTAGTCATTGCCCTTCAGGAAAAGAATATTGAAATTACTAGGCAAGCTAATAAAGTGCAACAGTAATTGTGAGTTTCCAACTTTCCATTGCTGCAAATAATTAAAATCATGCGACTATAGAACCATGACTTTCCTAAGAAGCATCTTTATACCCTAACTCAGCTGCCCATGAATTAATGCTATCATTGTACAGTCATCTCTCCACATTCGCTCAGGTTAGGGTCACAGGGCCCCCATGAAAGTGGGAAAACCCTCCTAAACCCTATTTAACACATAAAAAAGTATGATCACCATATTCAGCCCACCATGGATTCCTTTGAGGCATCAGGGTTCCTTCACAAAGCAGAAATGGCTGGCTGGTGGGGCTTACTGCCACCTTCACTGCTGCCCGACACCATTTTTAAGAGGGACTTACAAGCCTCGTTCGCAGTTTCTCAGTCTCACGAGGCTTGCAACCCCTATTAAAAATGGCATTGGGAGGCAGCGGAGGTGTCAGCAAATAATCCATGAATAATCAAATTTGCAAAAATGAAACTAGCAAATGTGGAGGGCTGACTGTACATCATCTGAAAGGTTGTAAGTAGTTCCCTCAAGGAAGTAGTTGCTCAGTGTGGTGGAAGAAGGCTACTAATATATTACAAGAGAGGGAGAAAATGATTTGCATCTATCAGAGAAATTTGCCAGTGGAGTTCCCAGTTGGCTATGATAAGAGCAGCATACTAGAAGCAGAAGAGGAAAGGAACATTTGAATGTCCATGAACCCTGGCTGTGCCTTCCAAAGATCATAAATAAAATTAGATCTTATATTTAGCATGCTCTTTTCAGAAAAGGTGAGCCCTCAAGTAATGAAAGATGTATGTTTGTCATAATGCATTTTCTTCACCTCCATTTTGCTTCTTTTGTTTTCTGATTGGCCATGGAGATATGAACATGGGCTTAATTTCTAAGTCTTACTGTGTGCTGAGCCATTCATCTTGAAAGAAAACCCACTCTGGGAAGGAAAATCAGAAGAACTTTTATCACAAGAAATGCCAATTCTCCTTAACATCTAGTTTGACCCTCAGGCTGCAAGGAGATGAAAAAGGAGGAGGAATTCAGCTTCTGTGATATCTGAGCTAGTGAATCCACCAGTGGGAAAGCACACTGGACTAACCAGCAAGGGGGAGCTGGGGATCTCAAGCAGAAATTAGACAGCTGTGTGAGACTACTGTAGCCAGAAAGCATTAAGCATTTGGAAAGTGTAAGCCTTTGATTCCAAGGCTTCTGTCTCTATCAGCAATCTGGAATTGGCCTCAGTTCTCCAGTGACCCATTTATACTCTTTTGCTTCTCTTGTAAAAGAAAGTTTTGGTTTAAATAAGCTAATTGATGCTGACATGCTGCGTTAGGAGGTTCCTTCTTCGAAGCCAAGGTTGGCTCTGGGTCCATTCAGAAAGATATTTTGTTTGATTTGAGTCTTCTGAGTATAATCTGGATTTGATCCAGGACTGAAATTAAAAACAAAACAAAACAAAACAGCAGCTTAAGAACCTTAATAACTTTTTTCCAGTATTGTATCTACATAAAACTTGCCAAATCCATAAACTTCAGTGTCAGCCCACAAATGATGTAATCAAAGTGATAAGATTTCAGCAACCCAAAAGTTGGTTGTCATTCAAAACATTGAGCATACAAGTGCCATTTTAATTTTCTACCTCTCCCACCTCATGGGGTTAAAAATGACAAAACTGAAAAAAATTAAGCCCAGTTATGTGGCATAGCAAGAAATGTTGGCACCCATAACAGTAGAGGAGAGAAGCCACATAACTATAAGCGTTTCAGAGACCATTTCCACACTAGACTGTTATAGTGCTATTATTCCACTTCCAACATCCTATGGAATCCTGGGGTTTGTAGTTTAGGGAGGGACATTTAGAATTCTCAGCCAGAGAGCTCTTTGGCCTCAGTAAACTACAGACCCCAGCATTCCACAGGATGTTGAAAGTGGAATAATAGCACTATAACAGTGTAGTGAGGAAATGGCCAGAGTTTTCAGATTGTAGCTCAGGGTATTTAATGGCCATTTAGCAAGAAGAAATTTTTCTGTCTCTGATTTAGTGATACCTATCAACTCTGTGAGGGAATGAAAGGCTTTAATAATGAGCTGTGCATTTTGTTCTTGATAACTGTTGTCAAGTTGACTTCAAATTATAGTGACTATATGCATGGGAGACTTCTGAGTCGCCCTTTCATCACCGGCCCTCCTCTTTTCTCACTGCCTTCCACCTTGCCAAGGATTATTGTCTTTTCTAGTGAATCATGTCTTCTCATGATATGGCCAAAGTACAACAGTCTAAGTTTAGTCATGTTGGCTTCTAGGTAGACTTCATGCTTGATTTACTCTAATACCCTTTAATTTGTCTACTTAACAGTCTATGGTATCTGTAGAACTCTCCTCTAGCACCACATTTCAAAGGAGTTGATTTTTTTCCCTATCACCTTTCTTCACTGTCCAGCTTTCACAACCATACATAAAAATTGGAAATGCACCATCATGGAGAATCCTTACTTTAGTATTTAATGATATATCTTGACACATTTTGCCTGGTTCCCTCATAGCTGCCTTTCCAAGTCTTAGTCACTTTTGATTTCTTGAGTTTAGTCTCCATTCTAATTAAGGACTGAGCCAAAATATGGAAAATCTTCAAATATTCCAATGTCTTCAGCTTCTGCTTTGAAGTTATGTAAATCATCTGTGGTTGTTATTTTTGTTTTCTTAAGTTTCAATTGTAAGACTACTTTTGTACTTTCTGCCTTGACTGCCTTCAATAATCTTTCCAAGTCATTGCTATTTTCTGCTAGAAGCATGATGTCATTTGCCTATCTTAAATTGTTGATGTTCTTTCTTCCAGTTTTCATACCTCCTTCCTCAGAGTCTAATCCTGAATTTCAAATGTTCAGTATGCAAACTAAACAGGGTGATACAAATCAGCCTTGTCTCATTTTCTTGCCAATTGGAAACCATTCCATTTCTCCATATTTTGTCCTGATGGTAGTAACCTCCTGTCCTGAGTACACATAGCACATCAAGAAAATCAAATGTGATGGCACACCCATTTTTTTAAAGAGCAATCTGTAGTTTTTCATGATCTATGCAATCAAAGGCTTTGCTATAATCCATAAAGCACAGACTGATTTTCTTTTGAAATTATTTGGGACAGTCCATTATTCAATGTATGTTTCAGGTATGATCTCTTGTGCTTCTTCCTTTCCTGAACCTAGCTCGGATATTTCTTGATCCATATATAGTAAAAGTTATTGTTCTAGAATTTTAAGCATCACTTTGCTTTTATGGGGGATTAATGCAATAGTCCTGTGTTCACTGCAGTCCCTGGTATCTCCTTTCTGGGGATTGGAATGTATATTGGGCATTTCCAATCTGTGGGCCAGATTGTTTTGTTTTCGATATTCATTGACAAATTTTAAGTTAGAGCTAGAGTAGATTCTTTCTCTCTAGCTTGAAGGAGCTCCGTTGCTATGCCATCTGTTCCTCTTGATTTATTTCTCCCAAGTGTACAGCTTCCACTTCACTTTCTAAAACTGATGGTTCATCTTCATATGGTTTTTCCTTGAATGAATTTGTCATCCTTTCATCTCTTTTATCTCTTTTCACATCTGCTGCTGGTCTTGGTTTTGCGTCTTTGGTTCCAGTTACATTTGATTTCTATTTTGACCATCAAGTGATGTCTATGTATACTGTCACCCCTTTGGTTGCCCAAATAATGTGTTTGAAATTAACAAACTGTTGGTCCCACAAAGTTCAGTGAGTGACTGTCCTGCTTCATTTCTTGATCCTAGGCCAAATATTCCTACAATCTTTGGTTCTGCTCTCTTTCCTTCTTTTGCATTCCAATTGTCTACAATTATCAGCATATCTTGTTTTGGTGTGTGATCAATTTCTTCCTAAACTCCAGAACAGGATCTTTCAATTTCTTCTTCTTTTGTGTCTGTAGTTGGAGCCTAAACTTGGATTATAGTTATATTGATAAGTTTTCCCTAAAGTCCTATTGAAATTATTTGGCCAGATTTGGTATGATATCCTTTGAACTGCTTTTGCTAATCTCTCATTACTATTAATGCCACCCCGTTTCTTCTTAGATTTTTATTTCCTGAGTTAAACATTGTGTAATTATCTGATTCAAAATGTCCCATTCCTGTCCAGTTTAGCTCACTTATACCAAGCATTGCAATGTTTGTAGGCTTTGTTTCTTGTTTTACAACATCTAGCTTCCTGATTCATGCTTCTCACATTCCAAGTTCATATAATATGTGTTGTTCACCTTCAAACTTTTCTTTTGCCTCTGAGCACATCAATGGCTGAACATCTTTTGGCTTGAGTACAATTGCATCATTAGCCACAGCACTAATTGTATTTATCCTCTGCTCCTGCCCTGTAGCTCACTGAATGTCTTCCAACCTGGGAATGTCATCTTCTAGCACTACTGCTTGTTTCATTTTGGGTTGTCTCCTCAAAAGGTTTTCAGGGTAAAAAAAAAAAAACCATTAAAAAGGGGATACCGCTGCCTAACAAGTGTTAACTATGGTGCCATTTGTGCATACCCTTCAACATTTCCTAAGCTGAACAAGCTAGGAGAGGCTGTGGCACTTTGCTTCTGCCCAAAGGGCAAGACTCTGTTGCCTCCTTTCTTCTCCTCTGACCCTGATGAATTAATTGATGCAAACTGCTTTCATACTTTGAACTTAGTTTGTAGCATTTGAAGTAAATTGAGGACGAAGGAAGAAAGTTGGAGGAGGAGAGAGAAACGGGGGCATTTTAAAAGGAGCTGGAAAAGTGGGATGACAGAAGATTAAACTGGGCCAGTTGAAGAGTATGGGTATGTATACAAATACACTTAGGGCCTTTCCACACTACAGTTATAGTGCTATTATTCCGCTTTCGACATCCCGTGGAATTTTGGGGGTTGTAGTTTACTGAGGCCAAAGAGCTTTCTGGCTGAGAATTCTAAAGGCCCGTCCCTAAACTGCAAACCCCAGGATTCCATAGGATGTTGAAAGTGGGATAATAGCACTATAACAGGCTAGTGTGGAAATGGCCTATAACTAACCATCAGATTACAGTATCTTTGGAGTCCTGAGGGTTAAAGAGTAGGCTGCCTGGCTTTCTTTCTTTTCACAAAAGAAAAGAAAGTTCAGATTCTCACGGAATTAAATTCTACATCCAGAACCACATTCCATGTATTCCTTTTCCCCTAACCTTCTGCATGTCTTTCTAAGGTAGTTGACAGAGCAAAAAGTCTCCACAGTAAAATATTTAGGTCTTTAAGACCTATTTCGAGCTCATTGCTGTTGTTTGTTGTTGTTACTGTTGTCATTGTGTGCCTTCAACTTGTTTCGAACTTATGGCAACCCTAAGGCAAACCTAACACAAGGTTTTCTGGGGCTGAGAGTCTGTGACACACCCCAGGTCACCCAGTGGGTTTCCATGGCTGAGCAGGGAATTGAACTCTGGTCTCCAGGGTTGTAACTCAATGCATAAACCATTCCTTAGCCATTCCTTAAGCACCGAGTCACCACAGAAGAGGCCTTACCTAATTCCACCAACTTAATGGATTTTACTGTTGGGACATGATTTCTGTAGCACCGAGGCAGGTTCATATACCCAGGGCTAGATTATCAATCATTCAGCTGGTGCAATTTCTCCAAGGCTCCTCACAGGCTGGGGTGGGGGCAGTGCTGAAGGAAAAAGAAATCACTTCCTCTTCTTCTTCTCCAGTCACTTCCTGTATCTCCAAGTACGTCTGCTATCCTTGATACTTTGAACAATACAATAAAACCTCAGTGGATCAGGCTGTTAATCTCATTAGAGCGGCAATGTTGAAAGTGAGTTTGCACATGAAGATTTTGGTGTGGCTGTCTGTTGTATTAGTTAGTTATTTTGCTGCTCTTGGAATAGATCAAACATATAGATGGAGGAGGAATCAGTCCATGGCCCGAGTGTACCTTAATCTAGCCTTGCAGAGGAGTGTAGGCTCCTGCCACAATCCAGCCTCTCTTAGACCTTGTTCAGTATCTCATAGATTCACAATTTTGCTGCAACACAGCAACATCCTTCACTTTTCGGGCTTATTTTTAAATTTTTTTAAATCCCCCCAGCTAGCGAACAGACTAGTTAGGCTGGGAGGAAGTGCACCTCACAGGAATGCTGTTATAATTGTCCAGACCTTGTCCATGAAAGGCTTCCACTTGTAATTATCTTGAGGCCTCCTTGTCCTTATTCAAATATTGCTGCTGTTTGAATATTTGGGAATGGTTACTGACCCCAAACACTGTGAGTGCTGCATTCTTGGCTCAAGCACAAACCCTCTTCACTTAGCTGTGGGATTTTGTGTGAACACAATGGGCATATGTTAACGTGTCCAAACTCCGTAATTATATATCATCAGTATTACATAACATTTGCCCAAATGAGATCATTTTACCAATTAGGACATCATCAAGGAATGTCTCAGTTAAGCTTCAGAACTCAGCCAAACTTCAGATCAGAGAGCCAAAGTCAGACACGACCAGTCCCTTCCAAAAGTGTCTGGAAGGGAGGGAAAGTGAGATCGAATATCTTTAGTTGGAATAAACTCATTATAATAATGGATCTCTAAGAGTACTGGCAACCCTGACAAAGTTTGCAAAAGTGTCTTATCTTTCTCTGCAGAACAATTCCTGGTGCTGGGTCTAACCTATGAGATGCCTGGGTTAGGAGATGGGTCCAACATTTGTAGAGACCACTTCTCTTACTTAGGCCAGTTCTGCACTACACCGTTATATTGCCATTATTCCGCTTTCAACATCCCATGGAATCCTGGCGTTTGCAGTTGAGGGAGGGGCATTTAGAATTCACAGCCAGAGCTCTTTGGCCTCAGTAAACTACAAACCCCGGAATGCCACAGGATGTTGAAAGTAGAATAATAGCACTTATAACAGTGCAGTGCAGAAATGGTCTCAGTTTCAAATACAGTTATTCCTAGATTGTCTGCATTCATTTGGCCATCACAACAAGCCATGCTTTATCATCACAAGTGTAAAACCTGGCATCTGGAGTCGTTCCCATTGCGGTGCCACTGTTTATTACAGGTAGGATGAAGCCTCTGCCCCAGCCGCAGATTTAGTGTGTCTTGAAAGCAGAGTAAATGGTTAGTTTGAATTGGTAATTATTGAATTTTAACTGCCAGAGATGAGGAGAAGTGCTTTTGAGATTTTCTAACTAATGTGCCAAAATGACTTTAGTAGTCTTTGGGAACCATGCATTGTGCAGTGTGTGACTGGGGAAGAGACCATTTTCTGCCATGCTTCAAGTACTGAAAGGGTTATGGGTGGCTCTGTTTTACCATGGCACTCAAATGTAGCTTCCATATGCTGTTAGAGAACTGATAGAGTTAAATAATAGGATATCTGATAATATGATATTATTTAACTAAAACCTTAACAGTTCTCTGCAGGCCAAAAAAACCATCTACATGATTCACAGTAAAGCCAATAGCTGTGATAAGTTACTTATCTGATAAGAAGACTGCAATACAGCTACATTTCGAAAGTAACATAATAATGGGTGACTTGATTACTTGTTTTGACATGTGAAGTTAAACATACACATAATACACATTTTAGTTATTTTTCCATTTTGAGAGGGTTCTTTCCTGTATTGCATGCATGATTTTTCAATGTGTACCATTCTCTCATGTACAGCCATCATGGTGTGGTTTGAAGTGATGGGCTGCACCTCACGAAACTTGGCAGGAACGTTTTTGCAAACAGTCTCACAAGGAGGATTAGGAGGTCTTTAAACTAAGTACAGCTGGGGAGGGAGACAAGATTATTCAGGACAAGGACTTGGCAAGTGCAGGGGGAAAAGGCCCAAATGATATTGGCCAAGTAGGAATAGCATCCAATAGTGGGAGGCGTGGAAACAATGCTATGGGACTTGCAGGAAGGGCACGGGGACTTAAGTGTCTCTACACTAATGCACGGAGTATGGGAAATAAACAAGATGAATTTGAACTCCTAGAACAACAAAATAAATACGATTTGATAGGCATCACTGAGACCTGGTGGGATGAATCTCACGACTGGAATGTAGGAATAGAGGGGTATAGCCTATTTTGTAGAAATAGACCAAATAAGAAAGGAGGAGGAGTAGCTTTATATGTCAAGGATGTATTCACCTGTGAAGAGATCCATGACTTGAACACCGGAAGCCAGGTCGAGAGCATCTGGGTAAGAATTAAGGGAGCGAGAAACAATAGGGATATTATAGTGGGGGTTTACTACAGACCTCCAAGCCAGACTGAGGACCTTGATGGCGCTTTCATAGACCAAATGATTGCACATTCAAAAAGGAGAGATACAGTAATAATGGGAGATTTCAACTACCCGGATATATGTTGGCAGTCAAACTCTGCAAAGGTGGCAAGGTCCAGCAAGTTTCTTGCTTGTCTTGCAGACAATTTCATGGTCCAGAAGGTGGAAGAGGCGACAAGGGGATCAAATATTCTGGATCTGATCCTGACCAACAGGGAAGGCCTTGTTAATGACGTAGAACTGGTTGGATCTTTAGGAGAGAGTGACCATGCCCTATTAGGATTTGGCATTCAGTGGGGAGGAGAAGACAAGTGTAGCCAGGCACTCGTCTTAGATTTTAAAAAAGCAGACTTCTGTAAACTGAAGGAGCTGCTGGCTGAAATCCCGTGGTCAAGAATAGTCAATGAGAAAGGAGTTCAGGATGCATGGGAGTTCTTTAAAAGGGAGATACTGAAGGCACAGGCTAAAACTGTGCCATTAAGGAGGAAAAATGGAAGGCATCTGAAAAAACCGGAATGGTTGACTAAAGAACTCTCAGCTGAGCTAAGAAAAACATGTACAGGAAATGGAAGAAGGGGGAAATCACCAAAGAAGGTTATAAGCAAGTAACCAGGAGAAGTAGGGAGAAGGTCAGAAAGGCTAAAGCACAGAACGAACTTAGGCTGGCCAGAGACATTAAAAACAATAAAAAGGGCTTTTTTAAATACGTCCGCAGCAAAAGGAAAAAGAAGGAGACGATAGGGTCACTGCGCAGGGAAGATGGTGAATTAATAACAGGAGGAAGAGAAAAGGCAGAACTCCTCAACACCTTCTTCGCCTCAGTTTTTTCCCAAAAGGATAAAAACACTCAACCTGCCTGCTGGGGAGCAGGTGAGGAAGTGGGGGAAACGCAGCACAGAATAGGTAGAGAGGTAGTACAGGAATACCTGGCCACACTGGATGAATTCAAGTCTCCAGGGCCAGATGAATTGCATCCTAGGATTTTAAAAGAACTAGCAGAGGTCATTGCGGAACCTCTTGCTATAATCTTTGAAAACTCTTGGCGGACAGGAGAAGTTCCGGCAGACTGGAGGAGGGCAAATGTTGTCCCCATCTTCAAGAAGGGAAAAAAAGAGGACCCAAATAATTATCGCCCAGTCAGCCTGACATCAGTACCTGGAAAGATCCTGGAGCAGATCATCAAACAGTCAGTTTCTAATCACTTAGAAAACAATGCCGTAATTACAAAAAGTCAACATGGATTTCTCAAAAATAAGTCATGCCAGACTAATCTTATCTCTTTTTATGATAGAGTTACTTGCTTGATAGATGAAGGGAATGCCGTGGACATAGTATATCTTGATTTCAGTAAGGCCTTTGACAAAGTTCCCCATGACATTCTTGCAAAGAAGCTAGTAAGATGTGGGCTGGACAGGGCTACTGTCAGGTGGATTTGTAACTGGTTGACTGACTGTACCCAAAGGGTGGTCACCAATGGCAGATTCTCATCCTGGAGAGAAGTGAATAGCGGGGTGCCACAGGGTTCTGTCCTGGGCCCGGTGCTGTTCAATATCTTCATTAATGACTTGGATGAAGGAATAGAGGGCACACTGATCAAATTTGCAGATGACACCAAATTGGGAGGGGTTGCTAATACGCCTGATGACAGGATCAAAATTCAAAAGGACCTGGATAGATTGGAGAGCTGGGCCAAGGCTAACAAAATGAATTTCAACAGAGAGAAATGTAAGGTCCTACACTTAGGCAGAAAAAATGGTATGCAGAAATATAGGATGGGGGACACGTGGCTGGATAGCAGTACGTGTGAAAGGGATCTAGGAGTCTTAATAGACTACAAGCTGAACATGAGTCAGCAGTGTGATGCGGTAGCCAAGAAAGCCAATGCAATTCTTGGTTGCATCAATAGGAGTAAGGTGTCTAGATCGAGGGAGGTATTGGTACCACTTTATTCTGCTTTGGTTAGACCTCATCTGGAATACTGTGTCCAGTTCTGGGCACCCCAATTCAAGAAGAATATGGATAAGCTGGAGCAGGTCCAGAGGAGGGCAACCAAAATGGTGAGGGGCCTGGAAGCCATGCCCTATGAGGACAGACTTAGAGAGCTGGGTATGTTTAGTCTGCAGAAGAGAAGGTTGAGAGGGGACATGATAGCCATGTTTAAATATTTGAAGGGATGTCATGTCGAGGAGGGAGTGGGCTTGTTTTCTCCTGCTCTTGAGACCAGGACAAGGAGCAATGGATACAAGCTGCAGGAGGGGAGATTCCACCTGAACCTCAGGGAGAATTTCCTGATGGTCAGAGCTGTCCAGCAGTGGAATGTGCTGCCACAGAGTGTGGTGGAGTCTCCTTCGTTGGAGGTTTTTAAGAGGAGGCTGGATGGCCATTTGTCGGGAGTGCTTTGAGGGTCTTCCTGCATGGCAGGGGGTTGGACTGGATGGCCCTTGTGGTCTCTTCCAACTGTACATTTCTATGATTCTATGATTCTATGATTCTATGATTCTATGATTCTGTGAAGGTTGGGCTATGACTCTAGAGGCCAGGGTTCAAATTCCTCCTTAGCCATGGAATCCCCCTGGGTGGCCTTGGGCAAGTCACACTCTCTCAGCCTCAGGCAAAGGCAAACCCACCCTCAAACAAATCTTGCCAAGAAAACCCCATGATAAGTTTGCCTTAGAGTTGCTATACATTGGAAATGACCTGCAGGCACACAACAAAACCATTCCCTCCATGGTGGCTGGTGGCAGGTATGTCAGTGGAATGAATTCAAATGTTTGTTTCAGTCCTAGTTTTATAAGAGCTATCCAAGGTAATGGAGGTGAGAGTTCAGCACCTTGGATAGCTCTTTAATATTTGTACTAAAGGTTGGAGCAGATTCACTGCCCCACTGAAATAGCTAACACCAGCTACCATTGTTCTCCCTTAATCCATGGAACTTAGAGGGAAATGAACACCACACATATTATCAGGACTGAGTGTGGGTGGAAAGAAGAGATACAGCAGACCCAAGGCAAAACTTAATTGCATGCATTGTTGGATACTGTGGTTTAGGACACCTTTCCCCAAATTGTTGTTAAATTATTAAGATAGGGGGAATTTGGGAACACCAAACAGGAATGCACCAAGCATCTTAGACACGAAAAGAAGGGAGAACCTGCTTAGCATAGTGGTCACAGAATTGGAATGGGACTTAGGATATTCAGTTCAAGTTCTCATCAAGATATTAAATTCACTGGGTGACCTTGGGCTGGTTACTTTCTCTCAGTCTGACCTACTTTACAGGGTTTTGTGTGAATAAAGGAGTGCCACATTTGCATTGCTGCAGGAGAGGCAGGAAATAAATGTAAATAATAATGAGAATTATTGTACATTAAAATTAATTTGAACACAGGTTTTCTTAAAGATCAGTCCAGACCTTGAACACCAGGACTGAACACCAATCATTTGAAGATCTCTTTGTTATGCTGGAGCAAAATGAGGCAGAGAGACCTCCTTATGGTGTGTAGTATTCTAGAAACTTTTTTTTTTTTTTTTGCAAATGTTAAGATTCTTAAGTTCCATGGCAGTTCTGCACTGAGTACAAATGGTACATTCCCAGTTTAGAAGGAGGAGGAGGAAGAAGAATAAGAAGAAGGGGGAAAGAAGGAAGGAAGAACAGACAGAGAGACAGTCAGAAAGATAGACAGATATGATTTGGAGTTGAAAGCTGAATTAGAATTTGAAAGCCATGGGACCAGAAGAGGGCAGGATACTATCTAACAGTATGTTAACACTATTCAGCTCTTTTCAAATGGAATATCCCACTCTACTGTCTGCGGTAACATATTGATGGTGCATTTGAGTGGTCTCAGCTGGGGACTGTAGGTGACCACTAAGGGTTTTCTGTTATTCTGTATTTTTGGTCTGTCCTGCAATAAACTGTTCTTGGGTACCAGTCTTGCCTTGCTGTGCAATTGCACAATGGACTTAGATACACCAGGCTCTATCAAAACCTCACAGATCGTTACACATATTTACACGCCTCCAAGGTTTCACCCAGAACGTGCTACAATAGCTATAGTTTACAGCCAAGCCCTCTAATTCAACCACATCTGCTCAGACACACAAAACAGAGACTCAGAATTCTTGGATTTACAATAGATATTTCTCAAGCTACAATATCCACCTAAGGAGGTGAAGACACAAATCAGCAGTGCAAGATTAGTACCCAGGAACAATCCACTAGAGTACAGACCAAAAACACAAAATAATCAAACATCTTCTGCAATGGTTATATTATGTTCAGAGCCTGGAAAAGTTAGAGGGTTTTTCTTTAGACTACAGCTCCCCAAACCCTTCAGTAACTTCTTGCTGACTATGGTTTTGTCCAAAAAAGAAAAAAAGAGAGAGAGAATGAGAGAGAGAGAAATTAAGTCCTCCAAGCTCTAAAAGTATTGTCACAAGTACTATCTGATATTTTTCTTCTCTTATTCTTATTCTCTTATTCTCTTAAGGAAGAGAAACAGCAGGCCTTTCTATGCACATTTGGGGATGAAAAACCCAATCTAAAAGGACACAGTATCAATGATAGTATCAATTTTTACTTAACTATCTTGCCTATATGATGGCATTTACATGTTTGAAAGCTACTCTGTTTCTGATGGTATTGAGGCTTTTTTAAACACATTTTTTTTAAAAAAAAACTTTTATTGAGGTATAAATCAAGCCTAAAAGCCAATTTTAATGTAGCCAGGAATTTTACTGCAAGTTGCAGATCTCCTGGGTTTGTCTGGAAAATAAGAAACATGTTTCAAGATGATGTGTCCCACAGGGATTCAGGTTCATAAGAGAAGGTCTTCCAGGCGGTTTGTCTAGACTGAAAGTTCACCTTCATGTTTGAAATGAGGAAAATAGGACAGGCAATTGCTGAAGACTGCGTAAAGTGTTCTGTGTTTCATTAAGGCCATTGGAGCATATTTTATTTTATTTTATTTTATTTTATTTTATTTTATTTTATTTTATTTTATTTTATTTTATTTTATTTTTTTGGCCAGTCACACAACAGCATATGTTAACTTTGTCAGAAATGAGTCCTGTCAAACATTCACAAAAAATAAAGAGGAGATGAAATGCAGCAAATGACCTCGGAATTTGCTAGGGGTTTAAAATCACTGGGTATCTTCTTTCTAGAAAACAGAAAATGTCAGTTTCCAAATGCAGTTAAAAGAGACTTCTCCCTCCCTCCACTCCTTTGCCCCCAGGCATTCTCCCTTGTTGCAGAAATGGGTTCCTTCATTTCTTCCAGTGAAATCAAACGTTGCCCCTCAGAAAGTCATTTCACCACAGAGCCCACAGAAGACAATGACAATACCCTAAGTTTGGGTTGACCCAAGGTTTTTCTAGTCTAAAGAAGCATAAATTCTCACAATATCACTCTTTGGATTTTGCCAAGTTTGTCGGTTGCCATTGCCTCTGCATCCACTTGTTCCTTGCTTTGCAGGGATGGGGATCCTGTTTATAGTGATTTCCTGAATATGCACTAGGGCTCCTCCAAAGTTTTTTGTTTTTTAAAGTTTGCATGGTTGACTCAGGGAAATCTGTGGTTTGAAGGGTAAATTTTATCCTCTTTTCCTTTTCTTTTTTCTTTTTAAGAGTTGGAGTGCTGTAATGTAAAAGTGCCATTTCACTGATTCATTGATGCACTACAACTCTAAGGTGATTCTTGGTTGCGTCAATAGGAGTATGGTGTCTAGATTGAGGGAGGTAATGGTACCACTCTATTCTGCATTGGTTAGACCCCACTTGAAATACTGTGTCCAGTTCTGGGCACCTCAATTCAAGAAGGGTATCGACAAGCTGGAATGTGTCCAAAGGAAGATGACCAAAATAGTGAAAGGTCTGGAAGCCATTCCCTATGAGGAATGACTTAGGGAGCTGAGGATGTTTAGTCGGCAGAAGAGAAGGTGAAGAGAGGACATGATAGCCATATTTAAATATTTGAAGGGATGTCATGTCGAGGAGGGAGCGGGCTTGTTTTCCACTGCTCCAGAGACTAGGACAAGGAGCAATGGATTCAAGCTGCAGGAAGGGAGATTCCACCTGAACGTGATGGTCAGAGCTGTCTGGCAGTGGAATGTGCTGCCTCGGAGTGTGGTGGAGTCTCCTTCTTTGGGGTTTTTAAACAGATGGTAGATGGCCATCTGTTGGGAAAGTTTTGATGTGTGTTCCTACATAACAGGGGTTTGACTGGATGGCCCCTGTGGTCCCTTCCAGCTCTATGATTCTATGATTCTAAGGCGGGTGGAAAGAAAATGGAGAAGACACAGAGTCTTGTCTGTTCGATTTGTCTTGGAATTGAAAAGGAACCTACTCAAAGGAAAGGACAAAATGTTGCAGCTGGTGCTGGCAATTGCCAGAAAATAGTCCAGAACATCAGAAATGTCACTTGGAGAGTTTGAAATTCCCCAAGAACAGCAGCAATATATGACAGAACCTGCTGACACGTATGCCTCAGACAGAGATTTTCCCTGTTTTTTAAACCTTTTCACGTGCATGCTTCTTTAAAGTAAAGATGGTTGGTTACCTTTAAACAGCAGCAGCGGAACTGGAGGCTGTTTAACTCCAACTCCAACAGTCCCTGCATAGCCAATACTTTAGGATTGTGGGAGTGGTATTCTTACAGTATCCAGACAGTGCTGCTGCCCAGACTGGCTGGTGGATTTTGGGAACTATAGTCCAAAAAGTCATTATTCCAAGCTCTGCGTGTTCAGAGACCAATTCAAAGTCCTTGTGCCTACCAAGCAAGTCATGAGAGATGCAAAGAGCAATGCAAGAGGACGTATTTGGAAGTGGACCTGATGCTAAGCAGCCTTCAATGATCACACATCCATTGCTATGGGCTGAGGGATAACTTCCTCCTCCCTCCCTCTGCAGCTGTACAAATCACCCAAGGAAACAAACAAACAACAGAGAGACTGCCTGGTGAGTTGTCCTCCCCATTATTAGATCAAGCACCTGGGCTTCAGCAATTGTTTGCTCAAACCAGCTCATTAGAAGGCATCAGCCGCTCTTTTCTTCTTTGGAGTAATTGTTCAAAGGGGAAAGGTTACAAATTGATAATAGCCATTGTGTTTTATGACCCATTGGCTCGTTTCCTGGCATTTAGGCAGCCCCAGTGGAAGAAGAAAGAGCTCCCCAGGACTGCCAGTGGCAACTGGGAAAGGACCATACAAACAAGGTGTAGCCCTGCTAAGTGTTTATGAGATTTTATCAAAATTCACACAATCAGATTTTGCTCCCACAAAGTAATATAAACAAAGCTGGAGTGGATGAAAGAACAGGAGAATAAAAATTGTTTTCTTTACTCTGATTCTATCTGTAAAGATGATTACATATTTGGGGCAGCTGCCTTGGCCATGCAGCAAAAAACAACAAAACCCAAAATCCATAAAATTGTGATACCGTTTCAGGGCCAGCTAAAAAGCATAAAGTGATTCCCCCCCCCTTTTTAATTGAACTGGTTAGATTGTTTCTAACGTTCATGCTGCACTTAACACTGAGAAATAGCAACAACAACAACAAGATTTATTTCTTGCCCACCTCTCCCTATGGATGGCAGGGAACAAGAGATTAAAATACAGCAACAAATAGACATGTAACACAATTAAAAACATGAACACCTGTTAAAAGCACACAATCAGTTAAAAAAGTGTAAATCAGTTAAAAAGTATGGACATTAAAAACAATCAATTTTTAATTTAAAAACTCATAATTTAAAAACCATCTGGATAAGCCTGCTGGAAGAGACTGGTCTTTAATGCTGCTTTAAATTCAGACAGCCTTTGCAGCTGTCAGATCTCTTCCAGCAAGTTAGTCATTCCACAGTTTGGGGGAAGCTGAAGAAAAGGTTCTCTGGTGAACGGTTACCAGCCTAGACCTAGGTGACTAAAATAAATGTCCCCCAGAAGATCTGAGTGGATGAGGCAGATTACACCTGAGAAAACAATCCCATAAATAACTTGGACTCAAACCATATTGGGCTTTAAAGGTAACAAGGAGAGAATTGAAGAGTACATATGAAAAATAAAAGCAAAACAGGAGACAAAGCTCCATGTGCTGATAGATGGTCACTTGCTTTTTTTTTTTTTAAACCTAATATGTTTTGGCCTCTATCAAAGTTGGCTTTCCTCAGAGCCTACACTTTACACAGAAGTTTCTGGAGTTGTATAATACACTCAAATGAAATGGACCTTTAATTTCTCTATATTTGTGTGCTATTAGCATACTGGTGGCTGGATGATATCTCCCATTGGGGATAGAATGGCACCTTGTGGTATGACACATAACAGCTCCTTTTTTGAGCAGCAGCTATCCACAAGTACCACCATCTGGAACCTTCCTGACAGATGGGAATGGAAGCACTGAGGCACCAGTGGCCCTGGTTCTCAAACCCCTCAGGTATTTCAGAAGAATACCATGGTTGATAGTACTGAATGCTGCTGAGAAGTCCAACAACATGGACACATTACCTCTGACAACGCACAGGGGAAGATCATCCACTAAGGGTACCATAGCTGTTTCAACTCCATATCCTGTTCTGAAGGCAGTTTGAAATGGGCCTAGAAAACCTGCATCATCTAAGATTGCCTGGAGAAGTAAGGCAACTGATCTTTTAAGTCACCTTGCCCAAAACAGGAAGATTCAATATTAGTGTATAGTTGGTGAATTCCAGAGGATCCAAGGAAGGCTTATCAAAGAAGTGGTTGTACCACCATTTCTTTTTAAACAATGTCCTCTGGGTTTAAATCCAAACTTTGAAGGAGCTCTTCAAGGTGTTGGACCGATTTTGGGAATAGGTTTCAGCTCCTTTTAACATCTGGACTAAAACTAAGAGTGGATTCACTGTCCCAATGACACAGAAGGCATTAGGTGCCATTAATTGAAGATGAAGGCTGGACCTTCTGATCCTTTAGCCTAATGGGTGAAGGGACATAGGCAGCTCTTCAGAAGAGAGCACCCACGGGGATGCAGAAGGCTCAAGATTCTGTAGGAAATTGGAGAACTGCTGTTTTAAATGACAGAATATAATATTGTACTGGATGAATCAATGATCTGAGCTGATATAAGAATGTTTCTATCCTTGATTCATTCTGTCTGCTTCCACTGTGGTTAAGACTACTTTCAGCTGTTCAGCTATTCTTCCTTCATACTGGTTTAATCTGTGGCATTGAAAATAAATGCTTGAACCTTAGAGATCCTTGGCCCAAGTTAAACCCTTCCTTCACCATGGATTATCCAAGGAAAGCCAAGTTACATCAGTCTTCAGCACAGAGGCTTGATACTGCAGTGAGGGATCTTTTAAATGCTGAATTTGGTAATTCTATCAAAATTAACTCTCTTTCTCTCTTTTCACTCTTCCCCCTGTGTTTGGTGGATGCTCCAAAGTTGTACGTGCCCAAGATGCTCTCAGACCTGGTGTTGAGAAGCCTACCACTGGCTACGCTAAGAGGGTCATCTGGGAACTGAAGCCCAAAGCAACTGGAAACCCACAAATTCCTTACCCTGCTATACTAACCAAATACTATGGCCTGAATCCTAGTGATTAGTCCCCACTAGAGCAGACCCACTGAATCAATTGTGGACTCATTATTCAACACATAGGTAAATCCCATTGATACAATGAGTTTACTCTAGTTGGGACTGACAACAGGATTCATGCCTATAAATATATATCCCTGGTATAGCTGGAAACCAGGGTTCAAATCCCCTCTGAGACCCTTTTCGCACCTTATGTTTCGCGGTGCTGGGGTGCAGGGCTCGCGCGAG
The DNA here is from genome assembly GCA_948472985.1 of Iguana delicatissima. NCBI lineage: Eukaryota > Metazoa > Chordata > Lepidosauria > Squamata > Iguanidae > Iguana > Iguana delicatissima. The sequence goes on from CAOKZL010000134.1 coordinate 1,241,982, forward strand.
CAGCCTCCAGAGAGAGGCTCTCGCGTCCGGGGTCCTTTGGCTCCGCAAGAGCTTCCTGCTCGTGAGAGAGTCCCGCCTCTTCCTTTCGCAGTGCAGCCTGGGACTTTCTCAGGCTGCATGGAGACAGGAAGCTCCCGAGGCTCCGCACGGCAGGTAAGTGCACGCGGGGCCCCGGAGTGATGATCGACCACGCAGCATTTTCGGCTTCAAGCTGAAAAAAAATGCGTGCACGGTCCACGTCAGGCCCTTGAGCATCGCACAAATGTGAGTGCATCGTGTGGACCGCTCCTCACATGTACACGACGCTCAAGGGGCCCTTTCGTTTTGGAAATGCCATGTGAAAAGGTTCTTAGCCTCTTAAGTGTGTTGTGCTCTCTCAGCCCCAGAACACCCTGTGATAGGTTCAGCTTAGGGTTACTATAAGTCAGAAATGACTTGAAGACACACAATAACAAATATGCTAAACATATGTGTGTGTGTGTTTCTGTGTGTGTATGTGCACACATGTGTATATGTATATAATATATTGCATGCTATAAAAATATAGATCAGTGTTTCCCAAACTCGTGTGCCCAGAGTTGATAATCAGTAGATAGATATTCTAGGAGATACAGTTCAACATCAGGGAACCCATGTTTGGGAGCTGCGGCTTTCTCTACTGAAAATATTCTCAAGTTATATTTTCAGTATTTGCTCCATTTATTTCAGGAAAGTTTTACCCTTTGACTCGATTCAATATCTTTCTTTCTTTCTTTCTTTCTTTCTTTCTTTCTTTCTTTCTTTCTTTCTTTCTTCGAATTATGTGGGTTGATCTGATTTGAATGTGGCCATGATGGGATGCTCTTCCAAACACTTCTTTCTGTGCTGGTGACTCTGTTGCCATAAATGGTAAGTCCCACAATGGGCATTCATGGATGGTCAGAGAGTCAGATTCAGTTCCTGCTGATCCCATGTGCACCATGATGTCACATTTCAAGGAACCAAAATTCACTTCCAGCTAATTTTTGAGGTAATCTTTTGCAATACAATGTTAAATGCCCTAGAGTCTTCCTTGGCCCCAGATTGCACCTGTGTACTGAGTTTTCTTTTTTAAATTGAAGTCAGGGGTTGGTAGGTCTGGGAAGACCCACAAAGGCCAAATGCATTCCACAGTTCACACCATGCCGACCCCTACCTTAGACTGAAGAGGAACTGTTGCATGGCTGTTGGCTTTCTAAGCTTATTTACAACACTGCCTCAACCATGTGAAAATATCAGCCTCGTTGCTGACCTCAAGGTGCTTCAGCAGACATGCCTTGGCCACATGTTGAATTCTGTCCAAATCTAAACTGAATGAAGTGCCTAATGGCAGCACACAAATAATTAGCCCAGCAAAGGTTGATGCCGCTGGAAGACAACAGAGAAAAATGGTTTCCCATAGCCATTGAAGGTAGACTGAGGCCAAACAAACAGCTAATGTATCAACCTGTAAAAGCTACAAATGTAGATCTGTACCTTTTATGTTTATCGCACATCTGTAACTTTAAATTTTTTTTAGCATATATAGGCATAAATATGTTTGTATGCTTTTATTCGTATACAGGCAGTGGTCTTCTAACTGGATTTTGTCCTTGGATGCCTAATGGGAAGATGGAAGGAGAAGAGAAGGAAGGGCTCATTTCAAAAATAATGCTCTCCCTCACCATATCAAATGCATGCAAACACACACACCATTCAGCATTCAGCATTTTTCCTCAGCCTTTCATTAGATGCAAAAATATGTCGAGAAGGAGAAAAATAACATGTGACATTGCTAAGTCACTGGGACCCTGATCTCCTCTATTCTACTCATGTGTAGTTGAATAGTTGAGGCAGAAGGTAGAGATATTTTATTTTTAGCTGCATATCTGAAGATACATTCCCACCAATATTCTAGTCCAATTGCCATTCATAACTGAATGGAACTAGAACACAATTTGAGAAAAGGTCTGACCATATACCTTAGATGCTATGGGAGGAGGCAGTGGACATATAGATAGCGTAGGAGGGACCAAACAGCAGGAAACTAGCCATATGGGCAGGCCCAATCAGAGCTTGGAAATATTCATTTTGGACTACATTTCCCAGAATCCTCAGCTACTTACCATGTTGGCTGAGGGATTTGGAAGTTGTAGTTTTAAAAACCCCAATGTTTTTAAGTTCTGAGCCTATTGATATCATTATTTTACCTCTGTCTTTGGGGAACTTTTACAGTTTTCCTCCATTAGATTCACTTATACAAGCCATTGCTGGTTTAAAGGGGTGGGTCTCCAGGAAATGTTTTCACAAAGAACTAACTTTCCTGAACTCTTTTTTCTTCTTCTTTTTTGTACTTGTGCAAAGCTTGGGTTTTTATTTTTTCTTAAAGATGATAATACCAACTTTTTGTTCGTGGATGATGCCATTTTGGCTATGTAAGGATTGCTACCCAGACAACTGGATTTGCTATTAGCAGGATGATGGAACTTCTGCTGGCCTGAAATGAAGCAGGTTGATGCACTTCTTTTCATATCATCCAGAAACAAAGTTTGATGTTTTGAAAGTATTAAAATAAATCAAAATGGACTTCTTCATCTTTCTTCATTTTTTGGTGGGGGGAATGTATATCTTCTTGTCAGTACTACTTCAAAGGAATATAAGATCTGGCACTCTGAAACATTCTGTTGTATGTATATTTTATGGATTTTCCAGTCTCCAACATTAGGCCACCTAATAGGCCTTGGGAACTGGCAACATTCTGATTCAAGAAACAGACCAAATGAAGTTCAAAGAAGGGAGCTTTTTGTTGAATTTTTCATACGGTAGGATGTCCAAACTTAGCATTATCATTGTTATGACCCCTGATTAACAAATGAGAAATTGTGCAAGTTGTGGATGTAGTTGTGGTACTAATTGTTGTTGTTGTTCATGATGGTGATAACATAAGTAAAAACAGTATTGGATGTGGTTTTTTATTTATTTGACATTTTTAATAAGATGAAACATAATCCAGAAAAAAGGGACAAGGCATTTTTCTATATCACATACAACTGTATTTATGTACACACATACGGTATTCGTTGGTGGTCTTCCAACTGAAGAACTAACCAGATCTGACCCTGATTAGCTTCCAAGTTCTGATGGGATCTGGTGCCCTTAAGGTATTTGCTGCCTGTTTAATGATAACTTCTGAAACTGCTGCTTCAGAAAGGCTGCTTTGTATTTGTCTAATAATAAAGCTGACCTTGAATGGTCTGATCATACTCACCCCCGATATTCCTCTGAGAAATCCTGCATCAAAGAAACTCCCACCCACAAGTTCTATGTTGACGTTACAGGAAAAATAATATCTCATCCATTTTACTTACCTGGGCAGAAAGCTTTGTTCTGAACTTTATACTTGAGTTTTGGTTTAATTTGGGAGTATTTTACAAATGGCAATGTAGTACTAGTGGGAAAGTGTAGCAGGTTGTGTGAATGAATGTGAGTAGTGGGAGAAGTGAGATATGTAAGCTTGGGAGAAGGATTGTGATGAGAAGCAAGGAGGAAGGGATGGAGGAAGATTCTGCAACTTAACATGGAATGGTTTTGCAGATGCTGCTTGAACACTTTTGGATGCCTTGAAGGCTCTGAGTTCTAGAAACTTGTTATTTTTACAAATGAAGAAGAAAACAGTAGCTCAGTCACAATCTGTTTGACAGAGGAAGAAAATACAGTGTGGGAATTAGTTGGTAATGGACATCTCAAAAGAAGGAAACTCACTTATGAACCAGCCTGGGCTTTGAGATCTGCTGGAGAGGCACTTCTCTCCATCCCACCACCTTCACAATTGCACGGGAGACAGGGCTTTCTTAAGCCATTTCCGCACTAGCTTGTTATAGCGCGATGATTCCACTTTCAACATCCTCTGGAATCCTGGAGTTTGCAGTTTCGGCCGGCCACTCCCAAAACTGCAAACCCCAGGATTCCAGAGGATGTTGAAAGTGGAATCATCACACTGTAACAGGCTAGTGCAGAAATAGTATTAGTGGCGGCTCTCAGGCTCTGGAACTCCTTTCCCAGAGAAGGCAGACTGGCACTCTCCCTCCTCTCTTTCTACAATCAGGAAAGATTTTTATCAGATAGGCATTTGATGTGTGATTATATATGGCCTGTCTAATAGAAAGTGCTGAATATTGTGTTGCTAATGAACGTTTGAGTTTTTTTATTGTGTATTTTAACATCGTTTTAAGTCTTTTTGTTTAATTTCTTAAAAAACTTTTGTTAGAAGTTTTGACTTTGTCTTTTTAATTGTTGTAAGTTACTTTGGGTCCCAACTTGGGGAAAAAAGCAGGGTACAAATAAAGAAGAAGAAGAAGAAGAAGAAGAAGAAGAAGAAGAAGAAGAAGAAGAAGATAATGATGATGATGATGATGATGATGATGATGATGATGATGATGATATCAACTTGAAATCAACATGGAACATGGAAAATATTCCTGCTCATTCAAAATCCCCATTCCAGCTCTCAAAAGCAAGACAGACCTTCAGTGTTTGTAATTTTATGATTAAGAACTGCATGAACTCACCATTTGGCACTGAATCATGTTGACAATAGACTTGAGACTGTAAAATGGGTTTCTGAGTGGGGCATTGGGAACACATTCATGGAATCTTCTGGTTTGTTCTCCTATGTCTTCATTCGTAATGCAGAAGGCAAAGAGAAGATGAGAACAGCTACTTCAGCCCAGCTCCAGCTTTATTTACCTGCTTGGACTCTATGTGTGGAAAGGCGAGTGCAGCTCTCCGTCCACTCAATTGTGGCTTTCCTCATGTGGAGAAGTCCCTGTTCATATAAAAACAGAGGTGGACAACTGTGGAAAGGTAGAGGGCCACTTTAGCCCTCCCGGGGGAACTTAGAGGGCCACAGCCTTGCCACACTTCCTCACTCAGAAAAGAAAAAAAATCAAAAGTTTTCTCCCAAATGCCCTCTAGGGGACAAGGAGGCATTTTCACCATGTTTTTCACCCTCCCTGGACCATTTTAGGCCTTGGAGGGGCCTTTTTTAATAACAGAAAGTGAGCAGAAGTCACTTGTTGCTTATTTCCTGTTTCAAAGGAAAAGGCTTCTCTTGGCCCTTTCCACGTGACAGTGTCCCAGTATGGAGATGCAAGAGGAGCGGGGTCGTCACAGGCCCGCCCTTCTTGCGTCACCAGCCAGCACAATCGCAGGCTATATCATTGACAGAGAGACTCCATCAACGACCCCTGACTGTGTGAGCTTTCCATTGCAGCCGGCCATGCAGAAGGGCCGGCAGCACGATCTACACACTTCCTCCCCTACTGAAGCATGGGAAGAAGGTCAGCTGCAATCCAGAAGGGCAGAGTGTGTCCCTCGTGCTCCCAGCAGCTGGTTGTGTGCGGAGAGGAGTGTTGACGTGCTTCCATCCCAACAGAGGTGCTGCTGGGATTGTGATGGGATGACACAGGAGAGCATCATTGTGCGGAAAAGGCCTTGGGGTTACATTGGCCCAGGGTGGGTCTGAAATGTGGTAGAAGTGCCCCCAAAACCTATAGGGGACATTTTGGGGCAAAAAAGTTCTGAAATTTTTTGTAAAAAAAATAGTTTGACCCTAGGAGTCAGGGGCCTCCGAATATGGCAATGCCTCCCACAGGGTTTTGGTGGGCATTTTGGAACAAACAATTTTTGAACCCTCTGGGGGAGTCCTGGTAGCCCCCAAAATGGCACTGGTGGCTGTATATGACCCACAGTTTGCCCACCCCTGATACAGAGAGTTTTCACACAAGTGAGGACGTTGGAAAACCAAGGCTCTTCTCTACAAACTCCCCCCATAATGCCCTTCAAATGTGTTAGACTGCAACTCCCATAATCCCAGTTTGGGGAAAGCTGTTTCTTTGCTTCTTTTCTTCCTTATCTCTGTGTATGAATTGCCCCATAGTTCTGCAGTATTGGAACTCCACTACATTGCTTCTGGCCTAACATAACTACACGTAGGATCTAAGGTCTATGCCCAGAATTCTCTTGTTTCTTCAAGGCACGGTGCGTCTAATGTAGTATTCAGTTTCTTACAACATGTAGCTAGGTGACCAAAGACAAAAGAACTATTCTACATTGCATTACCAACTTATCACCCACACAGGGCTGTAAACTGCAACATTAGGCAGTGTGTGTGTGTGTGTGTGTATATCACACACACTCACACTCTATCTATCTATCTATCTATCTATCTATCTATCTATCTATCTATCTATCTATCTATCTATTTCTGTGCATCTACTGATCCTATCATGTTGGATTTGGACATCATTGCTGTTGAAGCCATTCTTTAAGTGGCTCACGAAAGGCTTCTGAACAACATCAGTCCCAGCCAGCCTGGTCAATGGTAAAGTGGGATGGAAGTAGCATTCTGCCAACATCTGGAGGACCAAAGGCTCTTCCCCTGTTTCAGATAGCCTTTTTAAAATTGAAACCACTAGAAGCACTGGCATATATTGGCATGAAACTTCTTCCCAAGATTTTGGCTAGATATAAGGGATGCTATTGTACACTGAGCCTCTGTATTTGAACATGGGGATTTGAGTTCAGCCCTTCCAGTTTGTTTTGAGTGCTAAGTTAAGCATCCATTCATGGGTGGGTAGGAAAAGCCTGAGGCTACAGATTATTGTGATGTTTTCTAATTAAGACCAAGTTAAAATCAGTCTAAATCCCTCAAGCAGACAAAATATGTTCACATACTTAGTGTTGGATAATAATTATGGCTTCTCATAAAAGCTGCTAATGACAGCTTGCTATTCTGTGACCTAAGGCTGCATCTACTTTCCATTGTTTCATACATAAAATGTTTCAAATGAGACCACCAGAATACTCTGTTATCTTATGGCACAGGGAAGTTGTTTCCCATGTGTGTGTTTGTCTGTGTATGAGAAAACATTAATTATGGTAGTCTCTTTGCTCCTCTCCAGCTCTTTCTCCATTTGTGTTTCTACCAAATCCTTCCACAAATGAACTTAGTTGGGTCAATTCATTGTTACTGGAGCAGTACAGAACCAATGTTTACTTCTGTAAGCTTTGGAAAGTGTTTTTTGCTTTGTTTGTTTGTTTGTTTTGGCCTGCAATGGCCTGAAGGTAACTGGAGTCCTTCCCAGACCATCGTTATAATTCCTCATTTGAGAAACAAGGCTGGCATGAAAAGTAACCAAATCAGTTGCCTAGTTTGCATTATGCTGTCCTATAAGTGTGAGACCCAGAATAACAGAGTGTGGGAAAGGTAACTTTTGGACTACCACTCACAGAATGTTCTAGACCAATGGTTCTCAACCTGTGGGTTGCGACCCCTTTGGGGGTCGAACGACCCTTTCACAGGGGTCACCTAAGACCATCGGAAAATACGTATTTCTGATGGTCTTAGGCTCCATTCCCTCCTCAGTGGTGGTGCTTAAGTGTGAGCCACGCTCTCGCATCCTCCTTCCCCCTTTGGCGGAAGCATGTGCGGCTGCACGTGCTCCCGCCAAAGGAGGCAGGAGGACACGAGCGCGTGGCTCGCACTTGTGCACCACCATTCCTGGGCCTTTTCCTCACGTTACCTTATCACGGAGGTGAGGGGTGCCGTCTCTTCGCTGCTCCTTCATCCTGCAGCTGGCTTCCTGGTCGCGCGACTGTCCCGCCCCTTCCTCCACAGTGCAGCCTGGGATCTGTAGGCTGCGCTGGGTGAGGAAGGGGCTGGGCGGTTGCGCGACCTGTCTGGGGAGCCATTTCTGAATATTTCCAAAACCAGCTCCTGGATCGTTGTGAATTCTAAACCCACATCTACTTTTTCATATGGGGAAGGAAGAATATTCCTTGTTTGTAGCAGAATCCTATCAGTGGCATTCAGAGATGTCAGTTGCACTATACATGGAGAGTCACCTTTTTGGACAATCCAGAATGAATAGGTCCAGGTGATTGTGGCAAGACCAGAACTCTGCCTGTGGAACTGCTGCTGATGGAATAATACATCTAGAGCAGCCTGGGAGCTGTAGACTGCTCTGGGGGAGGAAGGAGAGGAAGGGGTGAGGCGGTCGCGTGACCAGGAAGCCAGCTGTGGGACGAAGGAGCAGCGAAGAGAGGACACCCCCCACCTCCATGATAAGGTAACAGGTAGAAAAGGCCCAGGAGTGGTGGTGCACAAGCGTGAGCCATGCGCTCGTGTCCTCCTGCCTCCTTTGGCGGGAGCACGTGCAGCCGCATGCGCTTCCGCCAAAGGGGGAAGGAGGATGTGAGCGCGTGGCTCACACTTAAGCACCACCACCGAGGAGGGAATGGAGCCTAAGACCATCGGAAATACATATTTTCCGATGGTCTTAGGTGACCCCTGTGAAAGGGTCATTCAACCCCCAAAGGGGTTGCAACCCACAGGTTGAGAACCGTTGGTCTAGAACATTCTGTGAGTGGTAGTCCAAAAGTTACCTTTCCCACACTCTGTTATTCCAGCATCGCTGGGTCTCACACTTATAGGACAGCATAATGCAAACTAGGCAACTGATTTGATTACTTTTCATGCCAGCCTTGTTTCTCAAATGAGCCATGTGCTTGTATCCTCCTGCCCCCTGTTCAGAAGGGACTGAAATCTCTCCCCTTCTGCGCTACCGGGAGAACCTCCTGTCTGACAGGCCAGCTTGGGGCGGGCAGCGGCAGCACGGGGGGCAGGCCCCCTCCTTGCCACGGCCCCTGCCCCTGCCCCTGCCCCTGCCCCACTCGCCACGGAGGGGAGTATTATGGAAGGGCCGGGGGGCCGCAAAGCGGCGCTTTCCGGGGGGCGAGCTGTGCCCAGTGCAAAAGACAAAGGTACTGGGATTCCTCCCCCCACCAAGCCAGGGTCGACACTCTGGAAATTTTTCCCACACTGTCCCCCCCAGTAGAAATGAGAGCGAAACAGAAGCAGAGCCCGGGGGGGTCTTGGAGTTTTTTCCCGGAGGAGACGTGCGGCTCATCTTTCCCTCCCTGCCCGCCCCCACTGTTCCTGGCCGGCGAGGCGGCCTTTGCCGGGGGGGAGCCATTGTAAATAATAAATAAAAATTTTTATGGTTGGGGGTCACCACAACATAAGGAACTGTATTAAAGGGCCGCAGCATTAGGAAGGTTGAGAACCACTGTTCTAGACAGTAAGCCTGGTTTAATGACATCACCATGAACTAGATCTCAGGCTTTGGGCTGGAAACCTCAAGGCTTGCAATGGTTCTAGACTGGCAACTGTATTATATAGAGTGTCATCTCTCCCCTTGTCTGCTGACAGGAGGTGTGATGGCAGGGTGGCAGGGGATAACTTGTATCTCTAAGCTTTTTGTGAACAGTCTGCTCACTATTATGTGTTTGACCTGTGGAGTGATATAGTTCAATCTCTATCTCATCTATCTGTGGAACATGGGATACATTACAAAAAAGGGCCTTCTCAGCAGTGGTGCCCCATGTGTGGAGTGACCATTGTAAGCAGGTCAGAGAAAGGCACTGACTTTGGCACTTTTTGTGTACCAGGTCAAAACCCTTATGAATGCATGTTATTTTAGTGGACAGCCCATTATTCTGTTTTGATGCATACAATAGGTTATTCTTTTTGCTTTTTGTTGAAATATTGTGCTTTTAAAAATATTTATTTTGTGTGCCATTTTGTAGATTAATCAAGTGGGAAAGCAGCATACAAATGCTATAAATACATACATAAGATATTAGGGTAGGGAGGAAGAGGGAGGGTGAATGAAACAGAAGACATACTTTACTGATTCAGAAATTTGTGTTCATTGGTGAGGAGTTTATGAGGCCTGAGAAGAGATTTTCCCGGCTATATTGTATTCATTGAAAATGGTCTGCATTTAAAATAAAAGAAAGAAACTGAGGCTGTGGTTTGGTAAGTTAACCTCTTAAAGAGGTGTGCCCTTTGCACATGTAGCACAGCGCTCTGTAAAATGATCTAGAGATAAGCATAGCTATAGTACCATAGCTATAGCGGGTACCTATAGTACCACCAGAGCACGTGATAAGAATTCGTAAGAACAAAAGGTGTGACCACGGTGTCATGAGACTTCACTCCCTTTCTATCTAGAATTATTTTCAGCTCTCTTATCATTTCAGGAAGCTGTATGGCGTAATAGCAACTTTGTCTCTGGGGGGAAAAAACCGCTGGCACAGTATTTCCATGCTGAGTGGGTGGATCACATTGCTATAAATAGAAGAAAAAGAAAGTAAGTTCTCTTATTTTCTCATGTCACTTTGTTTTATCATCAAGTATTAGGAAAAAGAGAGCCAGCATGGGGTAGTGGTGTGAGTGTTGGATTAGGACTCTAGAGACCAGGATTCAAATCCCTGCTCGGCCATGGAACCCACTGCGTGACTTGAGGCAAGTCACATTCTCTCAGCCTCAGAGAAAGGCAATGGCAAACCGCCTCTGAACATAGCTTGCCAAGAAAACCCTGTAATAGGTTCACCTTACGGTTGCCATAAGTTGGGAACAACTTGAAGGCCCACAACAACAATTAAGGAAAAACATTGATGTGCGGAGGATTTTCATGCGAATAAAATTTGAGAGAGGGAAGTCAACACAGTTAAAGCTAGGCTGAACTCTTGACTTAAAACCCTTTGAATTTTATCCTTCCCAAAATCCTCCCTCCTGGTAGGTTTTCTGGAAGAACAGATGACACCCACTGCAATTTAATCTTGATACATATTGAGGTAGGCTTTTGGATCTTCCCTGGGAAGTTCTCCTTTGCCAAAGTAGGGAACTTCTTTCAGCCTAAGGGATGAGTTTAGCATCAATGAGGGATATTTTTGGAGTGGAAGAGTCCAATGGTGAACATGGCCAAAGATGAAAGTGTGTGACTAGTGGTGACTGTTAGCTTCCAAATCAAGAGGCCAGACTTTAAAGGACCTGTTTGAGGTGGTGAAACACATCCTCATCATAGGTCCAACTAGACAGATAGTTCCTTTAAAACTGGAACAAAAGTCTCTTCACACCACAGGATTATAGAACTATGAATCTACTTTTATTACCATGGCTATATCCTGTGGAATCCTGGGGTTTGTGGTTTGGTGCAGCACTACAACTCTTTGGCTCAGAATTCTAATACCTCACAATGCTACAAATCCCAGGACTCCAAAGGATGAAACCATGATAGTTGAAATAGGATCAGAGTTCTATAACAGTGTAGTGTGAAAGATACTTAAAACTCAGAGTGGATTAATAAACAGAGAGAGAGAGAAGGAAGCAGCCAGCTGCCAACTGTTGAGATCAAAAACATCAGCATATTTTAGCATCAGTTTCTTGCTCCCAGTAATTACTGTTGTTGTCACATGCTTTCAAGTCATTTCCAACTTATGGTGATCCTAAGTGAACCTATCATGGGGTTTTCTGGGGCTGAAAGTACGTGGCATGCCCAAAGTCACCCAGTGCACTTCCATGGCTGAGTGGAGAACTGAACCCTGGTCTCTGGGCTTGTAGCCCAGCTCAAATCACACTACTCCAGCAGTTCTTAATCTGGGTCCCACGGACTCTGAGGGGTCACAATATCCTTGCAGGGGGTCTGCAAAGGATTAAAGAAATGTTAAGCTTTTACAGTTAAAATAGAATAAATGAAAGGAAGGACAGAAAAAAGAAAGACGATGAAGAGACAGATAGGCATACATTGATCTGTCTGGCAGTGGAATATGCTGCCTCGGAGTGTGGTGGAGTCTCCTTCTTTGGAGGTTTTTAAGCAGAGGCTTAAATGGATGGCCATCTGTCGGCAATGCTTTGATGGGTGTTTCTGCATAGCAGGGGGTTGGACTCAATGGCTCCTAGGATCTCTTGCAGCCCTATGATTCTATGATTCTATGATCTCAAAAAGCAGGAATCTTTTGCCAGTGACAGACATCATTTGTACAAAACTTCATTGCAATATCTCAAACCATTCAAAAGTTATGAAGCTGTTTAATAGCCAAAAAATGTACTCAGCACTTGCTGCTTCTACCATGGTGAGAACAAGCAAATGAATGATGCTGAGAGAAAGCATATGACATTTCTTGCTATCACACATACAGCCAGAAGCCACCTTGAATTAAGTCCTGGCGGTCCAGGACAATAAAAGATATTTAAAGGTTTGTGGTAAAGAAAACGTTAGGAACCACTGCACTACACGGTTAAGCCTCAGGAAAATCATTTTAACCTTATAGAATGGGGAATAAACTCACACAGGGATTGGGAAAACACCAAACTGTGGTGTGGTGAGAGAGAGAGTGTGGTTGTCTGAGGAACCCCAGAGAGTTGACCTGGAACCCCACAAAAGTCCTGTTCACCCACAAGGCATAAGGTCTCCCACCCCTGCCCTATGCAATGCTTCTGAGTCAGTATGTTCACTCACACAAGCCAATCCTTTTTAGGGGGAAGCATCTGTGGTTCAGACTTCCTCAGAGAAGTTGTAAATATTACAAGAAGAGAAATTAAAATTTCAGTTCTCTTTAATGTAATGAGTGAGTTTCCCAAAATACCTTGGTTTTTATCCCCCCCCCTTTTTTTTACAACCCGAAAGAAATGCAGACTGATTTTATACTGTTTGAAATCAGAACATTATCCAAACTATCCATGATGTCTCAGCAAAGAGTCAGAAGGGTGTGACCTTATTTGAGCTCCAGAAAGGTCGTGCTTTCATAGCTTGGTTCACTTCCTTTCCCAGCACAATATGACTGTGGATGCAGAGGGAAAAAAAAGTTTGTTATCTTGTTTGTTATTGCTGCATCTCCCCCTCCCTTTGTATGTTTTAAATATAGCATAAAATAGTAAGGTACAAAAGCCATCAGCAATTAAAAAAAATGATGGAAACATGCTTTCTCCATTGTTATCTTTGAACTCTGTCTGTTTTATAAAATAAATGCATATTTCAGAAAGCCTGGGAAAAGGTCAGCAGATACTTCCGGGGTTAACACCCGTCTTTACACTGAACCACTTTTGGCCAATTATGTTCCTTTTTGTGGAGAAGAAGACAGGAAAATGTCTCTGTGAAAGATTTTTTTTCAAAAATGATGAAGAATGAGTATAATATGGAAGAAAAGGGCAATCCTGATTGAAGGATGGACAGATATTATGGGTTTGACTACTACAGAAAGAGAGCCTGGACTGATGCCAGGACAATTTCACCCTCTAAAGCAGGGATGGGAAAGGTGCAGTCTTCCCTATGTCACTGGACTTCCATTCCCCTCACCATTTGCTCTGCTGCCTTGGGCTGGTGAGAATTGGCACCCAGTAATATCCAGAGGAATCACAGTCATTCTTAAAATGCACGACCTTAATTTGCAGCTCATCCCTTCAAATGCCCTCTTACTCAATCTCCCAGATGCCCTCCTACACAGTCTCTCAAAGCTATGCCTGTCTTCTTGTAAAGCAAAAAGCAGAGAGACCTCCCATTAGAAGCCAGGTCTTCTGTTGCCCGGCCATGTCCAGGCTTGGGGTGCTCATACCCCATCAAGTCAGAATTTGGAAAACTTTACTTTTTGGATTTTAGCTCTCAGAATCCACCAACCAGAATGGTCAGGGTAACATTTTCCAATCTCTGGTTCAACTCAGTCCTGTGTTGCAAAGCTCACACCATCTCTCAACCTACCTTATGTCACCGGGTTGGTGTCACCATCTCTCAGCCTATCTTACAAGATTGGTGTGAAGATAACATTAGCATGAGAATACAGAACATAAAAATATTAAAATAAGACTAATGTCTAATAAACAATATATGCATAATTTTCTTGTACTTGCCAAACAGAGGTTATTCCAACAGACCTAGCATAGGAAACATTCACTGTCATAATGATATACTACAATATTTTGTTGTAAGGAATAAAACAAGAAATAAAATGAACAAATGCAAAAACAGGCAGGAAAAGGATTTTAGATTTCTGGAAGCTGCTGAATGTAACAGGTGGGAAAAGAATCTTAGTCTCCTTCAGTGTCTCTTATTGTGCTGTAAAAAGAGATGCAAGGCTAATTTACTCGGACACACTTATTCTTTAAAGAAACCTTTGGTGAAGGTATCATGATAAACAGCACAACTGGATTCCCTTATTGTCTTCTACTGGCGGTTGCCAGTAGAACACGTCCCTCTGCACACACCATAGAGTGAAATGGCTGGCATGGAGCAGTATCAAACTGAGGTCAAGCAGTGAAGTGGCAACAGGTCTTTTTGGAGAATGAGTGATTGCCATTAACTATATGAATGCAGAGCAAAGAAGAAAGACAAGACAAGACTGACATTGGCTAGCAAGAACAAAAACCCCATTGGAACAAAACCTTGAGGGTAGGGAGAAATTCAAATCACATCCACCATTTTTATTCTCAGATCCTTAAAAAAAGTCTCTTCCACAGCAAATGGAAGTAGTTTGAGGAGACTAACCCCAAGAGATAGTGAAACAGGGATGCAGTATCCCTCATTCTGGACTCTTGCAGATGTCACTCTGGATTTTGTTGCTGGGAGAAAACCAAATACTTGTACTTCTCCACCACATGAACATAGCAGAAGGCAACATCCCTGGGATAGCATACAATTGCCTTATTTTCATGTATGTCCAGATAATGTATACCTTCAAACTCTGGCACATCTGTTTATCTGCCTTCTAAGATGGACGTGAAAGTGGAAGAAGGGTAACATCTTTACTCTGATGTTGTCCTAGAAGCCCAACCCACAACCATCCAGAACAAAACTATCTTGACTTTTACATCTTCCTTGGCTGGCTGGCTGGCTGGCTGGCTGGCTGGCTGGCTGGCTTCCTTCCTTCCTTCTTCCTTCCTTCCTTCTCTTGAGATGGTTGGAGAAATTTGGCAAATACTTTGCAACTGATTATTTTCAATTACAAGCCGTTTTCTCTGTCATGTTCCTCATACTGTGCATGATAATCCTACACCACCCACGAAAATCTAATTTTATGCAGTTTTGTTTAGACTAAGGGAGAAAGACAAAACAGAGGTTTATAATATTTTGAATGGCTAAGAGGAAAATTCTGCCTCTCAGTCAGCTTCTCTCTGTGTGTGTCTCTGCTGTCTCTTGTCCAAAAAAAGTTGCTTTATGAGATAGCACCTAATTAGCTGGTGGAATACAGTACTGCAATATGCTGCAATGGCCGCTAAATCAAAAGACATTTTGAAGGTATTAGATAAAATTATAGAGGCTATGTCAGTTAGGGACTATGAGTTATAGATAGCTCCTCCTTGCTCAGAAGAAGTATACTTCTCGCTGCTAGAAAAAAAATAATAAGAAGAAGGGTATCATTTGCATGTACTTCCCCCTTGTGAGTTCTCAAAGACAGCTTAAACTCCTTTTCAGCAGAGAGCTTTTGCTCATAAAGTGGAACTTTCCTCTCCTAGTGACCTTTGCAGTTCGCTGAAACCTGTTCTCAAGTTTCCCCTAATCCACTAGAGCAGATTCTGAGAGTTTGGGGTGGCTGCATGGAGGACAGGGAACCGGTTCCATCCTATTCTAAGAATAGACCGACTGAAAGCAATAGGACAAGAGTTAGCCATGACTTTATTTAGATCCTTTTAATCTTGGTGGATCTGATCTAAAGAGGAACAGATAAGATCACAGTCTACCTTTTGTAACTTTACAAATCCATAGCTACATTGCAGAAATGCAACTAAACCCTGTTAATGAATTGTGAAGATGTGCATCTGGATTCCAGCAAGAGTGCTCCAATGTGCATTGGGCACAACGACAAGGTATCACAGCAGAAGTCCTATTTGTGATTGTCACAGCCTTGATTATTGGTGGGAAGGGGCTAGAAACATCCTCCTTGTGGCCCAGTTGCCAGGTGAACAGACCTCCTTCACTCAGTGTGGCTACTTGCTGTTAAGATGGGTTGGGGAGGCACTTACAATTTTGGCAACAGCATCTCAGTCATGACTCTGTAGTGACCGATAATATGGAATAGAATTCAAAGACATAGCCATGTTAGTCTGGATTAGTATGCAAAGGGACATTGTGGCACCTTTGAGACTGAGAGAAAAAAGTTTGTTGGCTAGGCTTTTGTAGACTGAGTCTACTCTATCAGAATATGGAGCAGTTATGCATCCATAGCTGTAGGTTACAAATCAATAACTGCAAGACAGAATGTCAGCTGTCACCTTTAGGAGAGCCCAATGTTTTTGCTCTATTCATTCTAGGAAGCTGAACCTCTTTTTGGCCACATTTTTATTACACCCCCATCACTACTCACTGAAGAATTCTGGGAAAGAAAGCCAACAGTACTGGAACTGCTCCTCTGATTAGAGGTTGTTGGTTTTGTTTTAAGAGAAGGAAATAACTCACAGTCATAAAAGAAAGGCATGTTCTGATTAGTTGACAACCATCACATTATCACACATACTAAACATTTTCAGGAACTTTTTCTTTAAAAGCTTTCAGACCTTCTTTAGAAGTGGTAAGGTTTTTGCCTTTGTGTTTGCCTTTTCCTTTCCAAAACTTGATTCCATCCACTTTTTCACATTCTCATCCAGAATTTGGAAATGGTGGCTGAAGCATTCTGGGTGTTGTAGTCTCCCTCCCCCCAAAAACTCCCCCAACTTCCACTTTTTAAAATGATTTTCTGGGAGAGAAAGAAAGACTCTGGGCTTCAGGGGACTCCTTTCATCCAGATCTATTATAAAATTAATGCAAAAGTAAGGGGTTCTGATTGCAGCTATGTCTGGGTAGGACATTTTCTTTGTGTCCCTGCGTGATACATTTGATTCTGGGAATGTGTTTTGTATGCTCATATCTTCTGTTTAAATGTTTGTGGGACATCATAGCAAGGTTGCCACTTAAATATTTGCCTCCAAATATGTAGCTTGTGCCTGAAAAAAATAGTTTGGCACAAATGACACATTTTTCAGTATCTCTTTACCAGATGGATTGACTTGTTCAATACAACAGAAGAAGTTAGTAAACTGTGTGGAATGCTCTTAAAATATGTTGCATTGTTTACTAGATTTCTCGTTAACTGCACGCCTTATAGTATTTCATAATGAAATACCCTTTAAAAGTTTTTGTTTGTTTGTTTGTTTGTTTATAATATTTCCTAACAACAACAGCAACAACAAAAAAGAGCTGAAAATGCATTTCTACAATACTATGATGGGAAAATGTGCTAAAGTATTTCCATAAATCAAGTCTAGCACTTTGGCATTAGCTCTGAGGCAATAAATTTAGAAAATTAGGACCAGATGAGTTTAAAATAGAAACTTACATAACTTTTTGCAGAGATACATTTTTGTAATTTCTGAGTGTGTGTGTGTGTGTGTGTGTGTGTGTGTACTTGTGTAAATATGTGTGCTTAGATTTAATCAAATCTAACTTGCTCAAAAATATTTTGGCAACTATCTGGGCGCAATTTGATACTTCAAGAGAATAACCTCTGGTTTCTTAGGTCCGCCAGCTAACAAGCAATTCTAAACACAGACAGGCTTAAATAATTCTCATAAAATACTGTTAAGTGTGATGGAGGAGGAGAAACAAACACTCTTCTCACATTGCTTACCCTACAATATTGCATTATATTCTAACCAAATAAGGACTGTACTAGCCATTCTTCCTTTTGTTCGAATCATGTCATCCAAAATTTTGTGGATGGAAATTGGGATGCGTGTGGCCAAGAAACATCAGAGGATGTTCAAAATGGCAAAAGGGGAACAGGCAAAGAAAGGCCATTTCCACACTACACTGTTATGGTGCTATTATTGCATTTTCAATATCCTATGGAATCCTAGGGTTTGCAGTTTAAGGAGGGGCATTTAGAACTCTCAGCTAGAGAGCTCTTTGGCCTCAGTAAACCCCAGAATTCCACAGGATGTTCAAAGTGGAATAATAGCACTATGACACTGTAGTGCGGAAATGGCCTAAGAGAAGTTGGTGCAGTTCGCCTCCCCACCACCATGTCACGTTGAGCATAAGCTACTTTTGCAATTTTAACTCAGTTTGTATTAATTGAAGCAAGCTGAAGACAAAGGGGGAAAGTGAGAGGAGGAGAAAGAAACTGGGACTTTAAAAACCTCTCAAAAAGTGGGATGACAGAGGATTAATTGGGATTGCACCCACCAAATCAGAACAGTTGGAGGGTCTATTGAATGTTGATTACTGTTTTCTTGCTTTCAGTCATATGAGAGGCTGATCTTAGCTATTGAGGCCATTTCTGCACTAGACTGTTTCAGTGCTATTATTTCACCTTCAACATCCTAGGGAATCTTGGGGTTTGCAGTTTAGGGAGGGGCCTCGAAGTTGTTGAAAGTGGAATAATAGTACTGTAACAGTCAAGTGTGGAAATGGCCTAAGATTTGGTTCAGCCCATCCTGGCATTTGAATTTTGAACTCTGCTTTGTTTGAAGTGATGCTGCTCTTTCCTCCTGGCTTCCTTGATACAGCCAATCATAGTTCAGACTTGATTGTTTCTCATAAGAATAAACCAATCCTCCATCTGCTCTCCAACACAGCTGTTATCTATCAAGCAGAGTGAAGGAGATAATGTAGATTGTTCAGTCTTTGACTGAGCTAGAGGAAATTGTGGTTTCCATAAAGTTGACTTCAGTTGACTATTGATTTCTTCAGCATGATTTGCATGCAGTCTTTTCTGTTTCCGGCTGTTCCATGTTCAAGTGGACAATGGTGGCTTCTTAGGACAGATGTCTTCAATATGGTGTTCAAAGGGGTCAGGCCAGATCTATCATCCCAATGACCGTGGTGTTCAGAGATTTCTGAAGCTGTAATCCAACACATCAGGAGGACAGCAGGTTGGAGAACGTTGTTTTGGGGGGAAACTAGATTTGTTTTGGGAGAAAAAATAATAGAATGGCCCCTCCACTTTCGCGAGGATTCAGCGTGCAGAACCCTTGCAAAAGTGGGGGAAACGCAAATAGCTCTCCCCATGATCCCCCTCCCATTTCTTCTAGGGCTCCTCCAACTTTCCCTTGTCTTTTCTGCACCCAGACCAGAGGCAAGGTGTTGGGGGGGAGCTCCAGAGGGGAGAAGCAAGGCATGTGCATGCCCCCCCGTACCTGTCAAAATGCAAAGGATAAAGAGGAGGGGGAGGAGGAGGAGGAGAGGATGGGAGTAAGGCATGCACACACCTCACAAATAATCAAATTTGCAAAGGTCAAACTCGCAAATGTGGAGAGAGGCCTGTACAGCTGTGAGCCTGAAAAGTTTAATAATAAATAGTAGCAGGTCTGAGGTTCTGCTAAATTTGAGCCCTTTTTGCACGGGATTTCTGAAGCGAAGGACCTCTTGAGTGTTGCGTAAATGTGAGGAGCGGTCCATATGACGCACTCACATTTGCGAGACACTCAAGAGCCTGAAGAGGACTGTGCACTCATTTTTTCATTTTTGGCTCAAAGCCGAAAATGCTGTGCAGTCGTGCATTGCACCGGGCCCCCGCGCACACTTACCTGGCATGCGGAGCCTCAGGACCTGGGCTGGTCACGCGTCCTCTCCTCAGTGCAGCCTGGGAGGTTCCAGGCTGCACTGCGAGCGGAAGAGGCAGGGCATTTGCGCAATGAAGAAGCAGCTGCGGAGCCAAAGCAGGAGGGATGCGACAGTGTTCCTCCCAAGCCTTCATGCGTGAGCCAAGCAGCCCAGAACCGGTGTTGCAGAAGTCAGAGACTAGACCCACGGCAAGGAAATTCCGCCTTTATTCAGCTGGCTTAGGATCTCAGCGATGCCAGTCACACATCCTTTTATCCGTCAACACGGCTACCCTCCTTTTCTGAGGCTTTCTAAGGAATCCTGCAGTTTCAGTAGCCCCCCCAGGGCTACTTTACTAGGGTAGATCCTGAAGGGGGTGATCAAGCCCCTCTTCTCCCCAGTGTACACACTTTGCGGGGAGGCACTTACCTAAGACCGTGTATATATCAGATTTCCAAACCGTCCTGGGTTCCCAAGCTGACAAACCAGTCCCACAGTCCACCGCCCCCACAAGTAAGACCGTCTGACAAATATCGGGACCCCCAAGATCTTGTCGATGGGGCCCAGATACCAGAGGAAGCGGTGGCCGCTTAAGAGGGCAAAAAGCCCCTCTATCCCAGACCAAAGCTCCCAAATTATGTTGCAGAAGTCAGAGACTAGACCCACGGTAAGGAAATTCCGCCATTATTCAGCCGGCTGAGGATCTCGGCGGAGTCGCCTCCAAAAGACCGAGAGACCCCCGCCCCCACATGGTTATAGCAATTTATACATTTTACAGTGCAGGGTCATCACATGTTCAAGAGCGGACACAGTTGTGGTGTACAAAGCTGATTGGTTTCTCTTCACCACAATAGACCATTCTCTTAGCTGTACTAAAATGTTGCAATGTAGCAAGAAACAGTAGCTCAGAAATTCACTTCTTTCTTGTTTTTCCTCCCTTACACCAGGAAAAGGTAACCTGCAAAAAGGGCCTTGGTTTAATGGATGGAACTATTAAGTTACTGACAATATTTCGCTATGAGAACTCAATAGCCAATTATTAACTTGGTGAATGATCATTTGGGGACTGTAAAAAATCAACCAGAGAAGGCAAAAGGCCTTTCTGCCCCCTGTCAAAGGATAAGATAATGAAACTGTCTTAGGAGAGACAGCAGCTTTGACCAGAGCCTGGAAAAGTTACCTTTTTGGACTATAGTGGCTGCATTGACTAAAAGATTCTGGAAAATGTAGACTTTTATTTTATTTTTATTTTTTAATATTTTTATTAAACCAGTAATATATTACATACATCTTCACCTTGTTATCTTATGTGCATTTTCAAATCCATTAAAAACATCAAGCAGCAAAAAGAGATTTATCATTTTCTTCCTTTCAGTCATTTATATATATATTTACATTATTATTATATCTACTTAGTTGTCTCTTCCCTTCGCTTTCACTTCCAGTTTTCTTTTACTCAGTTCTTTTAATTTCCTTTAGTCTGTTTCCCCTCTACGTTTAATATCAAAGTTGACTGTCCTTTAATTGTAACTTTAGCATTTTTGCCTCTTCTCACTTATTCCATATTAGAATTATTTTATTACTCATTACAGATCCTTTCCCAATTGTCCTCAATATATTTCTTAATGTCCATCATTTCTGGCTTCCGGTCTCCTCTTTTTTCTCCTTTCAGTGCTCTCGATAAATTATCTAAGGTTACATATTCTTGTACTTTGACCAGCCACTCCTCCGTTTCCGGTGTTCTATTCAATTTCCAATATTTAGCGTATGTTACTCTCGCTGCTGTTACCATGTAAAGTATACTGTTCCTATGTTTATTTTGTTCTTTTGTTAGTTGATACAGCATATTTAACAAAAAGATCTCCGGTGTCAACAGTATTTTTATGTTCAAAATATCTGTAATTGCCTTATGTATCTTCTTCCAGTATTTCTTAGCTTCTTCACAAAGCCACCACATATGGTAAAAAGATCCACATTCTCCCTCACATTTCCAACATTTCTTATCTTTCTTCTTATACATCTTACTTAATTTTTCTGGATCTAAGTACCAACGATACAACATCTTTACATGATTCTCTTTCAAATTTTGTACCAGCATAAATTTCTGCATGTCCTCCCAACTTTTTCTCCAATATTCTAATTTAATCTTGTGACCAATATTTTGCGACCATATAATCATCATGTCTTTTATAATTTCGGTTTCCAGTTCTCTCGCTAACATGAAGTTATGCATATGCGATACTATATGGTCTTTGCTCTCAAATATTATCTTTTCAAATTCATTTAATTGAGTTGTGACTTCCAATCCTTCCAATTTTTGGTCCATTTTTTGTCTTTCCTTAAGTTGGAGGTACAGAAACCACTGACATTCCCAGCCTTCATTATTTAATTCCTCTCTCGTTTTAATTCTTTGTGTTTCTTTTCCAATATCAGTCAATAGACCTCTATATGTCATCCATCTTTCAGGCAGTGTTTTCCGGTTGCTGTATAAAGCTTCATGGGGGGACACCCGTAAAGGTATTCTATTGTATAATTTCTTTTTCCAAACTTTCCAAATTTCTAGAAGTGATCTCCATATATAATGATTTGAAAAATCCTTATCGATGCTTGCTTTGTTATACCATATGTAGACGTGCCACCCAAACTAGAGATCTGAGCCTTTGAGATTCAACATCCTTTCTTCTTTCAATGCAATCCAATCTTTTATCCAAAGTATTCCATTTGCGTAATAATATAATTTTAAATCAGGGAGTCCACTTCCACCTCTCTCTTTTTTGTCTATTAATGTTTTCCACTTTATTCTCGGTTTCTTCTTATTCCAAATGAATCCTGTAAGGTCTTTTTTCCATTCCTGAAAGCATTTATTATTAATGATTATTGGCAAATTTTGGAATAAATAATTCATTTTCGGCAAGATCATCATCTTTATTGCTGCCATACGTCCTAATAACGACAGATTCTGTCTCAACCAATTCTGTAGATCTCTTTTAACTTCCCTCCATTTTTCTCCATAATTATTTTCAAATAACCAATTGTTTTGGTTGGTTATATTTATTCCCAGATATCTAATTTTCTTTTCTTCTTTAAGTCCTGTTCTCTGGACCAGTTCCTCTATTTCTTCTTTGTTCATGTTCTTAGTCAAAAACTTTGTTTTTTCCTTGTTTATTTTGAAGCCTGCTGCTTCTCTGTATTCTTTACATATTTCAATTATCTTCTCAATACTTTCTTTCGGCTCTTCCACAAACAGAACCAGATCATCAGCGTAGGCTTTCATCTTGTATTCTTTTCGATTTATTGGAAATGTAGACTTTTAAAAGCAACTCTTCCAAAGCTCTGGCTTTGATTCAGACAAAAACAAAGAGGCAGAATTCATTTGGGATCTGTAAGCATCTTAGTTTGCTGGTATTCTCCCTGAAATGTGGGCAATAGACTTTGGCTATCTGTTCAAGTATTTAGGCAGTGGGCCTTAGCCTGCAGTTTCCTGAGGCCCAAGAGCTCTCTGGCTGAGAATCCTAAAGGCCCCTCCCTAAACTGCAGATCCCAGGATTCCAGAGAAGGTTGAAAATAGAATAATAGCACTGTAACAGTGCAGTGCGGAAATGGTCTGAAACTCAGGAACCGTTGAATGGAAGTTTTTTGCATGTGTTCAGGGTCAATTATTTTGATTTTATATTGTCCCAGAACAGACAGACTGCACTGAAAACAAGTTCTGCATCTTGCATTTTGAGGACCACCGAAAGATAATTGTATGAGTGGCTATGAGCCCTGGCAGCTAAATGAGACC
Organism: Iguana delicatissima; assembly: GCA_948472985.1. Taxonomy (NCBI): domain Eukaryota; kingdom Metazoa; phylum Chordata; class Lepidosauria; order Squamata; family Iguanidae; genus Iguana; species Iguana delicatissima. The sequence continues at coordinate 1,265,178 of CAOKZL010000134.1, forward strand.
TCCAGGGCCAGATAGTAGGGTACCCCATGTCCATGGCAATTTTTGTGATTGGAGCCAGAAAGCACATGTTCAACATTTGTTAAAAGTAGGTGCCAGATCTCCTCCCACCGCCATTCCTCCACCTCCTTCTAAAATGGTATAATTGAAGGAAATATCTCCCAATAAAGGGTTACTATTAGTGCCTCTCACCCCACAGACAAACCCAGCATGCCAGGTCAGTGCTACAGCAGGCTGAGCAAGTAAAAGTTTCTCACTCATGTATTCCCAAATGATCTCTGTCACTGTTTTGTGGTGACTAAATGGGGAAGGATCAGATAAGCATACAAGTGCTGCATCACCCAGGATTAATGCACCTTAGGCAACCAAAGCCATAGGACCCATGTCCTCAGAGGCATTTCCTGAGGTTGCTCCTTGGCTGTGATAGTATTTGACAAATGTTCTGTAAGGAAATAACAGTGATATATGTCATTATTCCACTGGGATATGTTTTGAGGCATGTGCATTTTGGAGGTAAGAATTCCATTTCTCCTTTGTGCAAGAACTTCATGTGCTCAAAACCCACCTTTATGTTGCTGCCCCCCAAAAAAACTCACCAGTGGATTGCTGAGGTGTCCAATAAGCTTTGGGCTAAGTCCCTGAAGCCAGATACGCATCATCAAGGACCTCCAGGGTGTTTCTTGGGGGGCAGGTGTCTGGCTATAGGAAGATGGCCAGGCCCTTCTCAGCCACCTCCAAATATCCACCAGCTACTGGCCATGTTTAGGGGACAGCTAGATACAAATGAGTTTTAAGGGAGGGAGGGAAGATTTAAGGGAGGGAAGAGGGAAGCAGGGTAAAGTTCTGGCTGAACAGAATTTTACCCCCATCTCCTGATTCAGGATCACTGCTGCTGTTTTCAGGTTCTCAAAGCCAGTGTCATACCCTTCACAAGTGTAGTGATCACTCTGATTTACTCTGAAAGAACAGTTCCAAAGTGCAACATTATTATTTCATTGCAGATAAAGGGGAAGGGACACACGTACCTTCCTTCTCCCCTCTCAAGCTCCCCTATCCCATTCCCTTGCATTTTGTCCTGGCATGGAGACCACATCTTGAGGCAAAGCACCCCAGAAATGGAATGGGAGGCAAATTTTATGAGGAGGAGTTATTTGCGGTTTTTCCACTTTTGCAAGGGTTCTGCACCCCAAATCCTTGCAAAGGTGGAGGGTCCACTATATTGTTAATTTCAAACTCACTCAACTCTCCTTTTTGGCACCAGATTCCTCACTCCATCCTAAAGCCTCTTTCACAGCAGATTAACATCCTTTCATTCTTTGTTTCATTATTAGTTGGTTTGTATTTTTAATGAGCTGCTCTTAGCTTTTCTACAGTACTTAACTTTTAACTTGCATTGTCTTACAATATTATTTTGCATTTGGAAGTGAATGTTTGTTGTTGTAATTTTTTCATTTTAATTTTGTTCAATAGTTTGCATTGAAAGCCATATTTTATACAGCAACTAACAAATACAATTAAGGAAATACATTCACTTCTAACTCTTTTCTGATTCAAAATTATTCCTACGTGGGTGCGTTCATGGTTTCTGAAATTCTGAAAGATTTAGAAAATGCAAGGGGGGAAAGCAGTTGATTAAAACGTGAATACAGTATTGAGTCTTTCCCTACATTGTTCATCACAGAGCCTATGTCACACAGTAATACTATTGTTCTGCTCTTTAGAAAGTCAGAGTCCCCAGTTATTTGGGTGGGGCACAGAGGAAATCAGGAAGCTGTCTTGAGGAGGGGCAGGATTGAGACTGAGGAAGGGGTAAGGAGAAAAATTGGCTGAAGCAAAGGTATTCAAGTACCCAAAGCAATGCCACAAATGTGTGAGAATGTAGACATTGTGTTATCACTGAAAAGATTGTTCCACTCTTGTTTTCAATTTTAACAACTGGGTTTTTCCCCCTTTGGCACAAGTAGGAGGCCTGGCATTCTCACTTACATTGCTACAGTGTGTCTATGTATTAATTCGGCCTCTGCCAAATTGGTTTGTGGGTGGGGGCAAGGATGGCAGGAGCAAGAAAAGAAATGAGTATTCAGTGCAGAGGAGGATTGCTTGTTGGTTTTGTTTCAGAAATAAAAGAATCTTTTAAAGTGTCGCTTGAAGCAACAAACTAGAATATGCCACATTTACATTCCATTCCTTCTGCTTTCTTCCCTTCAGCACACAGATTCTTCCTCTGACACCAACAACACCAGCTTGTGACTGAGCAGACCAACCAGCCACTGGAACCACAGCTGTCTATGGGTCTTAGATTCAAGACTTGTACAGATATTAATGGTTTCAGCAGATTACATCACGTATGTAACAACCAAGAGGGAAGATCTGAAGGAGAGATTCGTAGTACTTAAGTCCGTAGGACAACAGAGGATTCTACTCTCATCCTCTTCCTGTCCTTCTGAAACTTACCTTTTCCCAATTTACTGTGGGAAGTGCCAACATATTATTAGTGTTTATCAAATAGCAGATTTCTGTGATTTGCTCATCTTCCTTTGTTCCACCTGGCAGTTAAAATTGCCTAGGTTGATTCGTGAGCATCTGGAGTATGGATGATTCTGTCTGCCTTCCAGCAGAGAGCTGAACATGATGATTCCTGATTCTATATATGATTTCATGCTATCAAGAAGCTATATTCATGCCAGGAATTATCATCAACGTGACTGCAGCACTGAGGCTACCTATAATGGAGCATCAGCTGCATGTACATCTATGGTACAAGTGACTAAGGGACTTACGGTATAGTTGCCAGATCTCTGAACATGGACCATCTTCTCTAGTTTTCAAGCAAGAGGCAGGAATTTCAGGGCAAGCACGCTGCCTTGTAGTGTGTGTGTGGCATTTGCATGTGAGTATTGTATATGACAGCAAGCAGTGCTGGACAAAAGAAGCTATTACTTTGAGGCTGTGACTTGTTTCCCCACAGAAGGCAAAAGTCTATCAGCAAAGCAGTTCTGCGAGCATTGTCCTCCACAGGTTTGCTTGAGATAAGAAGCATTGGCATGTTAGCTACAGTTAACAGTCCATAAGCCAAGGGCACCATAGATTTTGTTGTTGTCGTTGTGCGTCTTCGAGTCACTTCTGACTTATGGTGACCCTAAGACATGAGGTTTTCTTGCCACAATTTGTTCAGAGGGGGTTTGCCTTTGCCTTTCTCTGAGGCTGAGAGAATGTGACTTGTCCAAGGCCACCCAGTGGCCTTCCATGGCTGAACAGAGATTTGAACCTTCATCACTAGAGTTGCAGTCCAACACTCAAACCACACTAGCTCTCTGGCACCATAATAGTCCTGTTAAATCCAGAAGCTTTTGGAATTTCAGCTGCTAGAAGGACTACATCAGAATTTTCACCCCTGTACAGAGACTGGATGCAACCAAAACAACTGGAAGTGATGTGGTATTTTTAGTTTAACTTTTTGGCCAAGGATAGCCATTTCTGGCAGATTTTCCAGGGGGAAGACTGAGACTGCTGCATTTTAGAAGTTTTGTGAAAGTTTGGGTGATGTCGGGATTATAGTTTGCCCATTTTCCTGAAAGAAATTGGTCCGGAAGCTTTGGGGAGACCAAAAGGCATTGAGGTTACATGTGCAGCCCTTTCCCAAGCCTGCACTTCACACTGTGGCTGAACTGTGGTAATTTCAAACCACTCATGAGATAGAGGCCCTAAGAAAACTTTAAAGCATGGTAAAATATTCATTTCCAGGAACTAAGACCAGCATTCTGCTAGTGATTTATGCAGAGATTAGTTGCATGATGCATGCAGAGTGAATTTTGTGGGCCATGCACAAAGGTTGTATCCAGCGGACAGTGGTGTAATGCAGTTGCACATTATAGTTAACAGAGCACTGTGCAAATGTACATTGTGTGTTGCCATTGTGTAAATGGGATGTTACGCATGCATGTTGAACGTTTATCCACACACATTGTGCTGTGTTAGTATCTAGTGTAGGGGTTGTGTAATGCAATCATAATGTAACTCCAACAGCAGATATTTATACTACACTGAGTCATTGTAAGATCTTGGCCCAACCTAGAAGTTGTAACAGTTCCTTTTTTCAGACTACAACTCCCACGCAGCATGGTCACAAGAGTAATTTTTTCCACATTCTGGATTAAAGGAGTAAGCTTTGTTAAGAGTTCACACGTGAAAATAATGTGGATTATCAATGTGTTTTTTTACAAGAAACAAATAAAGGATGATGATGGGCAGGTAGTATTTATTGTGGTCACAGACCAGCCAGCAAATCAACAACAAAAATCACAAACAAAACAAGATTTTGCAGTGACATATTTGTTATGTGCTTTCAAGTCAATGCTGACTTATGGCAACCCTATCATGGGGTTTCCCTGGCAAGATTGGTTCAGAGGGGAATTGCCTTTGCCTTCCTCTGAGGCTGAGAGAGTGTGACTTGAAAAAGGTCAGTCAGTGGGTTCCCATGGCTGAGTCCTGGTCTCGCTGTGTCCTTGTCCAATGCTCAAACCACTACACTCTGTTGACTCTCACCATGATATATGCAGAGGCAAATTCAAACATTTAAGATTAAAACAATTGATGCAATTAAATAAATTAAGGTTGCCATAGCAGGGTTCTTGTCCATATTAAAACATATCAGGGGACATGGAATTTTAAAAATTTCTTCCAAATGATACCTACAGACAGTGATTTGTTCAAATTCCATCTGATTAAAAGAGAAGTTAGAACATTTACTTCAATAAGATAGGTATGGGGGAAATGGTTTATTTCTCCTCACTCCATCTACATTTTTCTTCTGATTTAATCCTATCACTGAAGCTTGATGGGGAAAGGAAACTACTACATGATCATACATCCTTCTCCTTCTTGTTGTATGTTAAGAATAATTAAATATTTTTTTTAAAAAAGAATCTGCTTGTTTATCTGTATGGAATTATAACAGGGAAATAGATTCCACAACCGTTCTTTGTGGGATATCTATGCATTCGGTTGCCTTTCATGGGAGCAGATGATCATTTAGGTTATCATTTGAGTTATCTGTTTCAACAGTTCTACTTTCACGGAGTGTTTTGGCAGGAGGCAGGAATTCACACTTTCTCACTCTTTCTTCCTGCTCCCATTTTCTCTTTGGGCACTTGGGAGCACAAGCAGAAACGGTATGCAAGAGAGCAAAGGACAGAATATATTTGTCTTTGCAGATAATTTCTCAGCCAAGTGGTCTGTGCTGTTCACTTATTTTGCAAGAGAAATGATTCTGGTGTTGCACACAACAAACCATAATGCGCAGATACCTGATGTTAATATTCTGAACTCAGAAAAGATCTATTTTACACTTCTAAGAACCCACACTGAAAATTGCCACTGGCCCTGCTCCCTGAAAATTCTGGATTGATTACTTATTTATTTGTTTGTTTGTTTGGTAGAGGCGAACTACAAAATAACTTTTTCAGGTTCTAATAACAATGCTAACACAAGTGGGAAATAAGGTCAGGCTGTAAATTATGTGGAATATAGCCCCAAGCTGGGGAAAGGATGGGGATTAGGAAGCTGTGACTTAGTTTACAGTTAGTGTACAGCAACATTTACTCACCTGGGACTCTCAGAGTTTTATAGAATCATAGAGTTGAAAGAGACCACAAGAGACAAGAGTCCAAGCCCCATCATCCACATCCATTGCCATACCAGCTCAGGTGGTGCTGCTTGCACTCAAGTGAGTATATCTATATTCCATGTGGGCTGGAGGAGGGCCAGTAAGCTGAACTTTAGTCCTGACAAGACCAAGGTGTTATCCTAAAAGAAGGGGGACTTTGAGGCCCACCCACAATGCCAGCATCTCCTTAGAATTTGGGGAATTATAGCTCAAAGGAGGCCTACGAGAGGAGGGTAACGGAAGGATCTGTGTATACCAGTACTAATTGTAGAGAGGAGTCCAGATAAAAATCAAAAGAGTATTTTATTGGAAATTAGCAAACATACAAGAATTGAGTCACCATACAAGGCCATTGAAAAATGAGGCAAGAAAGGATCGATAGAGAGAAAATGGGTAGAAAGGGTGATAGTTACCAATCCTGAAGCAGAAACTGAAGCAGAGTGGCTCAGACAGCAAGTCTGAGGGTAGCACGGGGGATAGAGATCTGAGCACCATATACTACATCAAAAGCACTACAACTTACTGGGGTTGGAGCCAGGGTTTTTATGTTCTATTTCCTGCTCTGAAGGAGGGTGCTCTAATGGCTTTCCCATGAAACTCACAAAGGAGTCCAGAATGGGCTGATTACCTTAATTCTAGGTGACAAAACATTGATGAGATTCCTGAGAATCCCTTGATGTTTTGGTCAGATAAGATGAATGAGGAAAGTCTGCATAGGGCATGCTCACAGTAGGGATCCTTATTGCTTTACCTGGGCAATTTTGCCTGCTATTGTTCTCGGGAGTGCTCACAATTTACAGAGTTGGTTGTTGTTTTTTGAAGGTTTTGATTCCATGCCCATCTGCAATGGGCCTGCCTGCTTAATCCTCTCTGAACTTATGACCTGATAATGTCTAAGGTCACTATGGCTTGGCATAGGTGTACACCCAGTGCACTTTCAAACATGTGTTTCACCCAAGAAATATATCCAATTATGAAAATAGCACATCTTGCATAATGGGGTTGCATGGTATGGTAACAAAGCTGTGGTATGAGACTAATGTCTGTTCAGGGATACAGGGGCCAACTAGTTCTGTATAGACCTTAACTGCCCCTCTTGTGCCTGTTTGGGAAATTTTGTACTGAGGAAAACATTTAGTTAGGGACTTACGCTCCACAGCAATGGATATTGACACCTAGCCTGGTGCCTATGTTAGAGACATCATGGAGTCTCCTTCTCTGGAGGTTTTTAAACAGAGGCTGGATGACCATCTTTTAGGAATGCTTTGAAGGTTTATTCCTGCATGGTAGGGGGTTGGACTCAATGGCCTTTGTGGTCTCTTCCAACTCTAGGATTCTGTCTAGACATCATGATAATTAGCCATGGATAGCCTTTTCTTGCATGAATCTGTCTAATTACATTTTAAAGCCGAAGTGGTCACATTACTGCTTTCATCATCACTGTTCTTAGTGTAGTTTGCTTGCCCAGGGAAGCTCTAATAATCATTATGTGCTAACAGGTAATGATCAACCAATTAACTTAGTTTCCTGTGAGTCTGTAACAGTCTTTGCTCAGGCTGAGTCCCCAGAATTTGTGGACTACATACCCCACTGTTCACACCCATTAACATATTGATAGGATGACAGTGGTTATAGGCCATTTCCGAACTAGACTGTTATAGCACTCTGATTCCACTTTCACCATCCTGTGGAATCCTGAGGTTTGCAGTTTCGGGAGGGGCCAGTGACCCCTCCCAAAACTGCAAACCCCAGGATTCCACAGGATGGTGAAAGTGGAATCAGAGTGCTATAACAGTCTAGTACGGAAATGGCTATAGTCAACAATACCTGGAGGCCCAAGTTGGGTAAAGGCTTATGACTAGTCAAATACATGTACAGTCAGCATTTAATAGTTTCAGGCCTCCATGTTCAGAGGCAATATGTTTCTCTGCATACCACATACAGAGATAAAGAAAGGGGCCAGCTATAATTTCATCTGCCTAAACTGCTAGACTAAATGCCTGTTCTGTTCTTCCTCTTCTGCAGATACGACTCATTTTCCATTCATGCCATTAGCGAGAGTACTAGAGAATGAGAGTAAATAAAGGCAAGTTAAATGAACCGGCAAATATTTTTTACAAGTAGTGCCAAATATCTTTTAGGAAAATGCAGAAAAGAACCCAGTAAAGAACCAAAACATTTGGGAAAATGAGTGTTTTTGATTCACTTCTAATATATATGATGCACATGTTCATAAAATTATGCTGCACATGATAACGAACAACAAGAAAATCATTTGGGAGTGAAATCTTATCCTGAGCTGCCTGGTTTAAATTCAGTGGGAATTTGTTCTGAGGATACTTTTGAGGATGATTGCACTGCAAGGATTTCAGTAGACATGCACTGACACAAAAAAGAGCCAAACACAAGACAAAGGACACTAGGGCCATTACCGCACTAGACTTTTATAGCGCTACTATTCCACTTTCAACATCCTATAGAATCCTGGTGTTTGCCCTTTCGAGAAGGGCCGGCTGGAGAAGACAGCTAAACTTTCATTGACTCAATACTTAACTAAATGCCCTAAATCAACATCCCACCAAAGTTCTCCCACACATTCAGCCAAACGACTAACAATGGCATGCTAAATGCATGACTATCATGTTAAGTAGATGTGAACAGGCTCATTCATTATCTTTGGATGGTTTTGGAATAGGAAAGGCTAGGAATCTCCCAGTCTTTTAGTGGTCAACAGATGCAAAAGAGTATGGATTCATCATCAGTAGTTTTTAAATATCCAAGAATATCCAGGAAGGATATTGACAAGCTGGAATGTGTTCAGATAAGGGTGACGAAAATGGAAACCATTCCCTATGAGGAGTGGCTTAGGCAGCTGGGTATGTTTAGCCCGGAGAAGAGCAGATTAAGAGATAACATGATAGCTATATTTAAATATTTGAAGAGACGTCATATGGAAAATGGGGCAGGCTTGTTTTTTGCTGCTGCAGAGATTAGGACATGGAGCAATAGTTTCAACCATCAGGAAAAGAGATTCCATCTAAACTACATGGCAGGAGGTTGGATTCAGTGGCCCTTGTGGTCTCTTCCAGTAATATGATTCTGTGAAATGAACCTTAAAAACACACTTGCTACCTGCATTGTACTGAAAGTGTTGCAAGCTGGGCTTTGAACTTCTTTTTAAAGTTTTTGCCATTTTTAAGTTGTATTTTAATATTTACCTTGTAGTTTTAATTTTCTTTCGTATAATGCTTTCGGAGGCTTCAGCCTTAAAAGGCTGCATATAAGTCAGTGGTGGGAATAATGCAGCCCTCCAAAGATTGCTGTAATGCAGCTCCCAGCATTCTACACCACTGGCTATGTTGGCTAGGGCTACAGGGAGCTGCAGTACAAAACCATCTCGCAGTGGTTCTCAACCTGTGGATCCCCAGATATTTGTGGACTTCAGCTCCCAGAAGCCCTGAGCATTGACCATAGTGGCTGGGGCTTCTGGGAGCTGAAGTCCACAAACATCTGGGGACCCACAGGTTGAGAACCACTGAAGGGTCATCCCTACTATAAAGTATTTTACCAGCAGAGTTCTAGGACCAATGGGCAAATAAATAAATTAAATTTAAAGGACTGGAAAATTTCAACTACCATTTACCAGAGATTTTCACTTCACAGACCTGCAAAAGTACCCCTAGGTGTGATTGTACAGTTGTAGCACATTCCACTTCATATAGCCTTTTCTGTACACAGTTTTATTGAACAGTTAAGTCAGAGAGACTAACTTTTCCAAAAGGGACCTGTAATGTAATATCAGGCTGTAAAACCATTAATGTCTACCACTTTTTTTTGAAAGGAAAGTAGCTGTATTAGCCGCAAATATGCCTTTTATGAAGTTTGTTTAACTCTGTATTAAAGTGTAAGGATTGGAGTGTCATGTTCTCTAATGTCCCTTTCAAATGGTATCCAGTTTCTGACATTTTTAAAGTCTCAGATAACACAGATACATTGTGGATTGTGTAAAAATGATCATATTAAATTGAAGCCTTTCATCTCAAAGGAGAATAAAAACAATTTTGACGAAAATCTGAGAACAGATTGATATTTTAACATGTTGGGGGGGTTTTGACCTATTGACCTCTAAGTGCTGTGGACTCCCAAGTTTAAAGCGTGACTTTTTTGTTCAGATGAGGTATATGTTTGCCTTTGCTAAAGATCTGTTGAAATCACTTTAGAAACACCAGAAGTAAGACAGGATAGGAATCTAATTACATAAATAAATACCACTTTTAAAATATGTTGACATCAACAAGTTGTTCATGTTAACATACCCAAAATAAATGGGTCCTACAGCAAATCAAGCCCAAAGTCTCCCTAGAAGCCAAGATGACTAAACTGAGACTGTCATACTTTGGACATAGCATGAGAAGACACGCCTTACTAGAAAGGGACCACTGTGCTTGGCAAGGTAGAAGGCAATAGGAAAAGAGAAAAATCTGATTACAGATAGATAGATTCTATCAAGAAAGCCATGGCCCTGAGTCTGCACGACACTGAAGAAAAGGTGAATTGGAAGTCCCCGTTCATAGGGTCACCATAAGTCAAAGTTAATGTGACAGCAGATGATGATGATGATGATGATGATGATGATGATAAGTTTTTTAAATTTAGAATTCTTATCCCATTTCTCCTAATAATAAACACATTTTTTGGGATCTCTTACAACTCTAGCATTCTAGAATTCCATAAAATGATGTGATATAAAACTACAACATAGGATCATTAGCAGATAAAACCAGAGCAACAAAATGGTGCAACAGTGTTCATAGAAGCAGAGTAGCCTGACAGCATGCAAGGAGAACAGGAAGTTTAGTGGTCAACATAACATCATTGCCATACTGTATTACTTATAGAGCATAATCAGAGTACATAGTTCTTCTTCATAATATAAAACAAGACAAGAGCTTGCTACCATAACAGTTTTTGCTCCAATTGGGAATAAAGATCCATGAACAATCCAAATCATCTACTGGCTGGAGAATTTGTAAGGTTAGGTCCCAAGGGCCATTTCTCTGGAGAGACCCTCACTGCCAGGGGAGGACACACATTTGCCTTTGTGGTCTATATGCCTGCAAAATGCCCCACACATATAGATCTACTATTAGTGGTGTCTCTTTCAGTAGTAGTCCCCCAAACGGCATGTTCTAGGAACAAACTAAAGGTTGTTTGATCTACTGGCTCCCAAATCCCTCTGTTTTCCTATTACACCTCCATTAACTATGCTAGCTTGGAGGTAGTATAGGTAATTTCCTCCCTGTCCAGAACATGGAGTGGAAGAATAAGGAGGGAATGACAGAATAATCAGCTGAAGTTCACCAGTTATAACTCAGTTTTCCCCAGCCTTAAACCCTTCAAATGGGTGGGACTACAAATTCTATAATCTCTTATGTTACTAGGAGTATAACTGGAGTTGTAGTCCAACATATCATGTAGTCACTGGACTAGGGAGAGCTAGCATAGCTCATTGCCTGAACATGAAGATTTTCATGTCCTTAGTAGAGGACCCTGGCAAGATTTTCTGGGGGAAAAGTCTGTAAATAGGAGTTTTATGGAACTGGTTCTTTTTCATTAACAATTTTTTGCCATTTTGACCACACTCTGATGTTGCTTGGCTACGTGTGTCCTGGTTTTCATCTGTAAAAACTTGGAGGTTATGGGTTATATACCTCACCACACGGTGAGGATAGGGTGGTGGATACACACGAGAGGGTTTCTCTGTAGCAGCACCCCACCTGTAGAAGTCCTTTCCAAGAGAGGTCAGACTGGCTCTATCCCTTCTATGTTTCCACCAGGCAGTGAAGACTGTGCTGTTTTACTGGCTCTTAAAAATAGAGGTCTGTTCTAACTGTTTTTTAAAAGTTATTATTAATTTTTGAACTATTTTTAAAGAGGAGTTTGGACTGTTTTCAATTGGTTTTTAGTTTTTTATTTAGCATATTTAAAGCATTTTTATCAATTGTGCATCACTTTGGAGGTTCTAGGGGGCCAAGGAATGATAAATAAATGCCATGAAAGAATGAATGAATGAATGAATGAATGAATAACTTCTCCTCCTCTCTCAGCAGCATGTGGGGGCACTACAACTATTGTTGCCACTTCCTCTTCTTTCTCCTTTCATGGCACAGAGAATAGAAAGGGAACTGTTTGTTTGTGTTATGTGTGTATGGGCGTCCACAATTTGGAGCTACCAGCACTATAATCATGGCTCTTTTTAAAAGTAGTGGGGCTTCCATGGCAGTGGCAGTTAGGTAGAATTGCCAGGTTTTCAGAATAGTAATAAGGGCAGGGCTGCATTAAGGTTTTTGTAGGTCCTAGGCTCTCTTGTACGCAACTCCTTGCCTCACCTCAGCATACCACTCAGGATATTTTTGTAGATCCTAAAATTTTCATAGGTCTGAGGCACTGTGCCTAAAGTGCCTAATGGATAAGACTGAGTAAGGGACAGTCAAAATTTATGACATGCAGGGTTAACAATCAGGAAGTAGCTACTAATAAGCTAGTGTTCTACTTAATTACCAAATAAAAGTATTTATTAAATTTAGACAAATGTTTCTCTGTAAAATTTACACATTGTCTCCATTCATACATTGCACAATATCTTTTTGAAGGACCCAAACTACAGGATGTTTTGGTATCTCATTTAGTCTATTTAAAAAGAAAAGGGTTCTAATCCTCAAATAAGGGATTTCCTTTATTATAATGAACACCTTCCAGTCCAGTAAGTTTCTTGGACACTGATATGGGATTCCTGTTATAATAAGGGACATGTGGCAGCTCTCCAGTAGGGTGACACGAAGGGAGATTTCTACTTCTTGCTCCTAAAATATGCCTCTGCATGTAACTCTAGTATCTGTATTGCTCATAACCAATTACTTCCAGTGTCTGGGGGCAGTCCTAGAAGAAGATCCAGAGACCCAAGAGGCTACCTTCCCCATTATCAACTTGCCCATAGGTTGTGATCTTTGTAGGCTCTATGATAGAGTAGGTCCTTATTTGTGGTAAAACCTCATATATGAAATTCCCAAGTAGTTCCCATCTCTCATAACTTTAGGTGGGCAGCAAACCCAAGCTTTATTCCACTTAACTTTTAAACTGAAGATTTTCAATTTGCTCCTTTTGACTGTTAATACTTAAAAAAACACTTCCATTGTGGATTAAATTGTTCTGTTGCTTTTGTTTTGTATTTAGTAAATTGCCTCAGGGATTCTTGTTAGTTTCAAAAGGTGGTCTTTATAAATAAGTTTTATAATAAATAAATGTCAGGTTGCTTCCCCAGAGCCTATCTGCTTTGCAATAGAACCCTTGTACAGTAATCTGGTAACAGAATACAGCCTACTGTTCCTTTTTTAGGCCACTGGAAGCAATCCGAGTCCATCTGTGACTTAGAAACTCTGGGGCAGGTCCAAGTTGGTCAGAATAAAAGAAACAAAAAGTTGAGCTCTCAGCAGCGGAATGCTTTGAGACTCAGACTGGAGATTTTTTTAGTCCAAATCATTTTGTCTGGTTGGAGTTCCTCCCAGCTGAGATAGTGAATGTCTGGCCAGGAATCATCTCAATCTAATAAAGAGGCCCAGTTCTAAAGTATGGACATAGCTGTTCACATTTGATTCATTTCTGTCTTGCCCCTGAGGGAACTGAGGTAGCTTTTCCTAATTTGGTTCAGTATATCATTTTAAAAATTGCCAACCAGAGGGCATCTGGGTTGTTTTAAGCCACCTCGTCCTCCAGTATCTAATCAACTTGTAAATAAAGAACTTGTCCCCATATGAAATGAAACCTTTGACTTTTTGATTGTGGAAAAAATAGTTGAAATGTCAGGGGGAAAGGGCCAAGGGAAATAATTTGAGTGTGCAGGTGAGGAAATACTTGAGAAATAATACACATTGTTTCTCAAAAGAGCATGTAAGAGGGTGGAAATCCTGCTGCCCACCAGAAGCTATTGGGCTGCAAATCCCACTAGCCCTAGAGAGCTGAGTCAGTTGTTAGGAATGCTGGGAGTTGCAGTTTAACTACATGGGGAAAGTCACCTGATTCTCAGCTCTGATGAAAGAGGTGATACCACACCCTCTTTATTCCCCTCCCCTTCCCCCCCCCAGTTTCTCAGGAGAAGAGAAAACTAAGTCTGGTTGTACCATTAGCCAGTGAAAAGGAGTCTCCTCAGACAGCAAAAACTGGGAAGTTAGCAGCACAATGGGTTTTGGGTTTTAGCCTGAAGTGCTAATTCAAGGTGCTGAGTTTTACCCTCAAAAAAGATTCAGCACCTTGGATAACTCCTTTAACACTTGGACTGAACCGTAAAATGGATTTACTGTCCCACTGATGTGGAAGCCACCAGGTACCTGTGAGCTGGACTGTATGCCTGATGGAAGTTGAAAGCAACAGCAGCTGGGAAAACACATGCTATCCACACCAGCAGTAAGGGGACCCCAGGCACCAGCGTAACTCTGTTTCCTTCAGCTGGTTATTAGCTTTCTCACAGCTTCCGGTACAAAGTGTGAGCTCAGCCTTATCTGCCTGTTGTGATGGTTGAGATATTCTCGAAGTTAAGACTCCAGCTTGACTCTGACTGACACCCTCGGAAGCGGTCGCCCTCTGAATTTGTACAAGTCGTAATTCTGTACTTGACTCTACTAAACATGATTCTTACTCAGATCAGTGGTTCACAAGGAAAGCACCAAAGCAGGTTCCTTGGGGGAAAGTCAGACCACAGGCCCTCTAGCTGTTTGGACTACAATTACTATCAGCCCCACCTAAGGGTCAGGATGGTGGGATCTTCAGTTCCAAAGAGCCTCTGGTCACTATACTATTGCCCATTTTCACTCAGAAATAAGTGCGTCTCAGCTATGAGAAGTTCAGGAAGCCAGTACAACCAGTTGTGAGGGATTATGGAAGTCACACTCCAACCGCAAGCTGACAGTGAGAAGCCCAGGATAACCTCAGGAGTTTGGTGGCTCAGTGTGGCTTTGAACCTGAATTTCCTAAGTCCCAGCCCAGCACTCCAACCACACTGGCTTCATTATGTGTCTGACTCTGCTACACTTGCAAAACAGCAATTTCACTTTCAGTTTGAAAAAAATTTACGTTCAGTAGGAAGATTTCTGTGGAACGCTAAAAAGAAAGTTTAGGAAAGGAACAGAAAAGATTAGAAGGCCAAACAGACCCAAAGTCCTTTGTTCCACAAGTCCCTATCACCCCAGAACACAGAATGGAGGGAAGGGGCTCAAGTTCCCCTCCCAGCCCCTGAAATGAACAGATATCAAGGATCAGGACCACCAAGACTGCTGGGCGGTTGAACCCGAGGAACGATCATGTATAGCCATCTTTGCATTCGCTTAATAGGGCATTCTATAGTTTCCCCTTTCCTTATGATTGTTACGCTCGAATCAATTTTATATGATTATTGCTTTATTGTCTTCGTGATAGTCACACTATTAAGCTCTCCAACTGGCCGCGCTACTTTTCCTCACTGTATTCTGTGTGTTACTGTGTAAATGATAAAATTCGCAATGCCCATTCCCACACAGCCCTGTTATACCGCTATTATTGCACTTTCAACATCCTATGGAATCCTGGGGTTTGCAGTTTAGGGATGCAATCATAGGACTACAACAGCATAGTGCGGAAACGGGCACGACCCGCCTGCCACTCCCGGCCTTTCAAGCCAGTTCCGCAAAAACTGGAGAAGTGAAAGACCGACAAGTCCAAATAGGCAGGATGATGATGAGGATGATGATGATGATGATGATGATGATGATGATAATAATAATAATATAAATAGTAAGTCAGCAAGCAGGACGCAAAGCTCTGCCCCGGTTCCGGGTCTCTGAAACTTTCCCCGCCTCCGCCTTTCCTTTCTTCCCGCCCTCCGTGCCGACGCAAAGCGCGGCGCTACTCGCCCGTTCCCAACGGGAGGGAGAGGCGACGGGACGGCACGGCAACGTCTGGCCGCCCAGCCAATCGCTGCGAGCTATGCAAATGAGCCAGCGGTTTGCCCTCCGCGAGCAGAACGATGAGCGGAGAGTCGCCGAGAGGCCGAGCGGCGGCGGCGGCGGCGGCGGCGGCGAGGTTGGGCGGCTCGCTCGGAGCGCGGAAGCGCCTCGCTCGACGGCGGGGCTCGTTTCCCTCCAAGGAAGCGGCCGAATGGAGCGCGCGGTCCCCCTGTGAAGCGGCCACATTTCGCACGGAGGAAGGGGGCCCGGTGGACCCCCTTGCCGAGCTCGCCAGGATGAAGTACACGGTAAGAAAACTGCTTTGTTCTCAAGCGGAAGGAAAGTGTCCTGGCGTTGTCCTTTCCCGAACTTTCCGGTTGCCGGTGGGGTCTCCGGTGTTGCGTGTGAAAGATGCGGGAAGAGGAAACGAGAGCAGCGAGTAGGCTGGAGCCCGGTCTTCTTTCCAGAGTCGTGAATTCAAAGCGGATTTCCCTTGCAAAGAGCTTGGCCGCCCCCCTGGCGGCTCCTCCGTTGAGAGAGAACGGGGAGGACGGGCCGGAGTAACCCGTTAAGGAAAGTCAACGCGCGTTCTCGTTCTCATTAGCGGGTTGTGTTTTCCTAGCTCGCGTTTTCTTCCCTGCGGTAGAACTCGCGGAAGGCGTGTTGCGGGTTTAATTCCTCTTGCTCCAAGCCTGGGGGGGGGGCTCCTTCTTAGCCCCCACTCTGACCTGACACTGCGCGACGACCGAGCGCGAAGTTTGTAGCCGCGGGCCACCTTTCGTGCATTCCTTGTTGAGTCACCCTCTTCGCTTCCGTTCGCTTATGCCGGAGTTAAGGTCGCTCTGAAGAGCGAAACCCTCACGCGATCGAAGCCCGCGCGCGTGGCTGCGGAGGGAGCCCCACGCGGGGGGCAGCCTTGTGCTGGCTTAGCTGGAAAGGAGGAGACCCCTTTCGAACTCAAGGGTCTTCCGTACAGGAGTCCCCTGCCAAGATTTTTACTTTGGAGTAAAGCATTTTTGTTGGGCATCTGTCAACATTTCTTTCCTCGTAGTTTTTTTTTAATACATGGGGCAAGCAGACCTGAAAAGGCTTAAATCCAAAGCTTAAGAAAGATGGCACCGAAAGAATATAACGCAAATCCCCCGATATTCCTTTCAGGCTATTTCCGCACTAGACTGTTATAGCGCTATTATTCTACTTTCAGCCCTCCCTAAACTGCAAACCCCAGGATTCCATAGAATGTTGAAAGTGGAATAATAGTGCTATAACAGTCCAGTGTGGAAATGGGATCAAGGTCACTCTGAAGTACTGCCGTCCTTCAGAAAGAGGCATGGAGAAGTTCAGGATCACTTCTCTGAGACAGGAGGAGAGATGTTAAGAAGAATTTGGGCTGTTGACTTGAATGCACTTAGGATCCCCCCAATTCCATTTTGCATGCAAATCTATACAGATCACCCTCTCCCCACAACATTTTAGACTTCTTTTAATAAGTTATAGATGAGGTTGGCTCTTTTACGGACAGCAGTTGTAAAGGGCAGCAGTGCTAAGGTGAGTAGAGGTGAGCCTTTAGGAGAGCTAGGCTCAAAGTTCTGGCACTCAGCCTTAAGACTCATTGGATGACTAGGAGGTTAGTCACTTAATCTTACCTAGTTGCCTTCCACTATTTGGGTGAGGGTAAGAAAAGATCCTGTCTGATCTTGGAAGCTAAGTAGGGTCAGCCCTGTTTCGTACTTGAATGGGAGATCACCAACAAATAGTAGGTGCTGTAGGCCGTATTTCAGAGGAAGGAAGTAGCAAAACCACCTCTGAGTATTCCTTGCCATAGAAAATCCTATGAAATTCATGGGGTCACCATAACTTGATGGGTGACACACAGGCACAAGAAAGGTTGATGCTTGTGGATTCTATGCTTAACTCCTTGGAGAAAGAGTGGGTAACAGATGGGATTTAACAGAAACAGGTTAACACTTAAAATCATGAAGATAGTCAGGATGGATATAGGTTCCTTCCAGTACCACAGATTAAAGCCAAGTTGGTGTAGTGGTTTGAGCATTGGACTATGACCCTGGAGTCTGGAGTTTGAATCTCCACTTGGCCACGAAAACTTACTGGGTGACCCTGGGAAAGTCACACACACTCAGCCTCTAAGGAGGAAGGCCAAGGCAAACCCCCTCTAAATAAATCTTACCAAGAAAAGCCCATGATAGCTTCGGGTCATCATAAGTCAGAAACAGCTTGAGGGCATACAGTAACAACCACCACTACAGACAATGTACTCCTGTATACCAACTGAATGGGAACATGATGCTGTTGCACTCAGGTGGGCTGCCTATAAACATCTGAATTGCCACTGTGAGAACAGACTTCTGGGCAGGACAGGACTTTGGTCTGATCCAGGGGCTCATCTGATGTTCTAGGGGGCAAGCCACATTTACATTTAAAGTTGTTCCAGTTCCAAGAGATACAACCCATGGATGTAAAAAGGTGTAGCCAGCAGCTTGAATGTGATCTCTTGTCCTGCATTATTGTTATTATTTCTCCAAATCATTTCACTGGACTTCATTCTGGGTTTTTTTATTAAAAACTCACAAGCATGTCTACTCAGATGTAAGCCCCATTGAATTTTTGGGTACTTTTCCCCAAATGAGTTTTTGTGAACTCAGTAGATTTACTTCTGGATAGACGTGTACAGGATCACAGTGTTAGGCAGTGAGCATGACTAAACTCAGGACTTTATGAGTAAATGTGTTCAGGACTGCAGCATTGCACATAGTGCTTTAAGCAATCCTTATATTTTTTTTTAAGTGTTGGACAGCATAGTTGGTAACAAGAGTTACTGCATCTCTTACTTTCCTTTGGGTCCAGACAACTCTTTGTTTAAACCAGAAAAGATACTGAATGCTGCTGATGTCCATTTCAAAGAACTGAGCTTCTGTATTCTCAAGATAGACTGCTTGCAGTTGGTCATAACTGTAGGCTGATTAAAAATGTGTGTGTGTGTGTGTGTGTGTGTGTTCAGGGTACAGGAATACCCCTGGGGGATCAGATTAGCAAATACATCTCTTTCAGTTTTGGGTTGCTGGAATCAGAGTCAGGAGAGAAGGAAAGGGTGTGTTTTTTCCCCTGCTGGTGGGGGAAAGGAAATCTGTCAAGGTCAACATGAAACTGAAAGAGCTTTTAAAAAGTTCTTTCCTTTGCATGTTAGCATTTTCTCAACATACGTTTTCACATGGACCACAGCCTGTTTCTTCAGATGGTCCATAAAAGCTTACGCTAGAATAAATTGGTCAATCTCAAAGAGACCACAAGTCTCCTTCACTCTCTTCTTCTCATATTGATGTTTGTTATACCGTCTCACACTGTGAATTGTATTTGTCCACAAATTATCTTTTTTATTATGTGTTTGGTTCATTGTATAGCTCAGTTTGAACTCCAGTTTATGATTACAGTATTTGGAAACTAGAAAGCAAACAGAAAACCTATAGATCATAATAATGATAATTCATGCCTAAAGGCCCATCCCTTCTTAATCGTAATATTAGACACAGGCCTTGCCAGAATGTTCAGAAGCCTTCAGGCTGGGGAATTTGGATCCAATAATCAGTAATTATGAGCTATAACTAAGTGTAAAGACATGTGGTAGAAGAACATGACATCTAGAAATATTCATGGGTGGACAGCTGGTGGCACTCCAGGTGTTTTTGGACTCTAACTCCCATGTTCTCTGAAGTTGATGGCAGCAAGTGTAATAACTATGGAGGGCCATAATTTGTCCACCCTGACTCAGAATAAAGTTTACACAGGCTCTTTTCTTTGCAACACGGCCAAGATATGTCCAAGTTTTGGGAGCAGAATCTCAGACAACATCATTCATATGGTTTCTTTGTTGTCACTTCACTGCTATCAGCCACTTGCTCACTTTTTCTCTGGAAGCAACTCCAGATGAACAAGGCTTGAGCTCTGTTTTCTTTCTAAGTTATTGAAGCATTCTGAGTACCTAGACCCTCATGTTGTCCTGTGCTTTGGAGATGCTGGTTATGTCTTCAGAAAAAGTTCCAGGCTCAAGAAAGAGGCAAGAATAGTCTTTGATTTTTCACATTTGGCTCTGAAGGTTCTGAGCACGCTGAATGAAGCTCAGTTTAAATTCAAGGAGTGTGTGGGATGCTCACCAGAGCAGGGCAAGAGCAGTCACCAAAACAAGACCAACAAGTGCCTTTATGGACCCGTGAGATAAAGCTTGTGCAATTAAGACCATCTTCTGGATGGAGTCACTGATGACTTGTGTGTGTGTGATGTGGGGGAGGGAGAATCCCTGATTAAGAAGCTCTTACTGACCATGCTGGATGGGGATTCTGGGTGGCGTACTCCCCAAAAGCAATTTCTGTCATCTCTGGAAAAGATATTATAAAAGTATCTCATGGCGTACTTCCATGGGAAGCAGATCACTGCTGGGAAGGGCTTCCTGTTATTTCGCACAAGGGCACAAATCCTTGACCACAAGGGTACAAATAAGGATTGTGCTGGAGGATTTTTGCTACCCAGCTGCAAAGAGAAGAATGCAAGAATATTTGGGGAGGAGGAAGGACAGTTCTTTCCTCCTTGTTTTGAAAGAGAACTGGGTGATCTTAACGTACTCTTCAGCAGGGATTATGCAATTTGCTCTTGCTCCCAATTGGCTCCTTCTGCCTAGTTCATTGGTTTTGAGCTTCAGCATCTAGAAGCCCTGACTATTGGACCTGCTCGCTACGGCTTCTACAAGTGAAGTCTCAAAACATCTGGCAGACTAAAGACTGAGAATCACCACTCTGAAAGTTAAACTCTTCTCAAGTGCTTGACTGCAGGGCGATACTTTATTGTGATGCAGCGGAAGTGGTTTTCTCTCCCTGAAACTGCAATATTATCGTTACTACGTGCCTTTAAGTTGTTTCTGACTTATGGAGACCCTAAGGGCAAACCTATGACAGAGTTTTCTGGGGCTGAGAGTTGGTGATGCACCCAAGGTCACCCAGTGGGTTTCCATGGCTGAGCAGGGAATAGAACCCTGGTCTCCAGGATTGTAGTCCAATGCTCAAACCACTACACTATCATCCTCCCCACCCATAGCTACACCCTTAATGGTGTTTCCTCTTAGAGCATCAGAAACACACACACACACACACACACACACACACACACACTGTTGTGGTTGGGATCAGAATGAAATTGGATGCACAAAATGACAATTATATTATTAACATGGACCTTGAACATTCTGGCAATAATTGAGGAACTTTTTAAAGAATATCCTTATGAGAATGTCCATTGATTGGAATCATTCAATAATTGTAGTTCAGAGCACATCCTTGGAAATAGTTTATGTTATGAGCTGAAGTATGAGCTGCTTCATCTCTTTAAATCCATGGGCGTTTTGCCATTGGCTTTAGTTGGGTCTGAGCTCCTTTGCCTTGGTTGCACCTGGATATTTCTGGTTATCCTCCAGCTTCCAGTACAGCTGAAGAAAGGATCCTGTTTCATAGGTAGTCTCCTTCCTCAAAATACTAAATGAAACAAATTATTTCAGCCGGCAAATATCTGCTGTGCTTCTTAATGCGCTTTCTCTATATTTTGTTAAAATTAGAACTTCTGGTTGACAAAGCCATGACGTAATTCTATATAGAACAGGCTAGGCACAGCTAGAGAAAGAATGACGGAACCATAAAAGACAGGAGGGCTTTGGCTTCCATAAAACCTCCCTGCCAGACTGGTATATTTACATTTCCTCAGATGTCTGAAGTGTTTATCTAAACTGTTTACCTAAGGCTAACATTCTTAAGCTGAAGTCCACAAATCATTGGCTCTGGAGTAATTCTATTGATTTTGGCTACACTGTTAGAAAGTTAGTTGTTTGGGTTGATGGCCATTTCTGGTGCAGTTGGAACCACTTCTGCTGCCTTTGTCCGAAGCAAGCCAGCCCGTAAACCTGAATTTCATTCCATATTTTACATTCTCTCATTCTGTTTTGCTTGCACAACAAAATCATGAGAACTGTATGAGTATATATGATGAGTATGATTTTAGTTTGGATCTAAGAATGCAAACTGTGGCTCAGGAATGAAACTCAGTAGGATGGCCTACATCAAATCCCTCCAGTGTAATGTGCAGTCACTTATTATTTGTAACAGGAAAAAGAAACCTACATTCTATTTGGATATTTTCATGTTTTTTCAGCCTGCGATTAGACTCACTGATAGGGACATAGAAAATACCATCAGGAAGTGTTGTGTTCTCTTTTCTGAAAGTGCTCCATGTTGCTGAATTGTGCATGAGAAAGTCCAGGCAATCATAGAAGGAGAGAAAGAGAAGAAAGGAGAGGAGAGAAATACCATAGGGCAGGAGGGACTGAGCCACCACAGGGGCTGTAGACTACGGCATAGTTATAACGCATAACATGAATTGGGGACCCCAAAGAAGGTTCCCCTAGGGCAGGGCGGGAAATTGTACAGCTCTTTATATATTGTTGAATTGTACCTCCCAGCATCCCTGGCTGTTGGATATGCTGGCTAGAGATGCTGGGAATTGCAATTCAACAACATATGGAGGGCTGGATGAGTGCTGCCCCAGTCCTAAGGGCAGTTTTATTAGTTACACAGTAGAGTAGCATTACTATAAACCTCGACTTTATCCAACCTTCTCACTTCCATATTTGCATTTACAACACTGTTCAGGATCACTTATTGCTTGAACTTCACTTGTAATTGTGTTCTCACAAGTCCTTCCTGTGAAAACAAGTTGCATAGGATAGATTTTCAGTGGGCTCATCAGCACTCAAGAAAGTTGCCTTTTGTCCTACAGCTTAAGGAATCCTCCCACTAGCTTACCTGTTGGTTCTCTGGCTGGTGGATTCTGGGTGCTGCAGCCCCCACCCCACAAAAAAACCTTTTCTAACCATTGATGTTTGGTGTGCTAGTCTGTTGACATATCAGCAATCAAGCTTTTTGTAGAACCTTAAAGGCAAACATATTTATTATGGCATAATCTTCTTATGGCATAGTCTGCTCAAGTCTGCTTCATCAGAAACTTAGGGAAAGATTTATACTACTCTGTTCTTGCAAATCTTTCCTTGTGTTTACTATATGTCAAAGTAGTCTGATGTGCATGGACATTGGGACATAAATCTGTCCCCTACTCTATAATTTTTTCTTATGGGAATGACTTGTGGAGCAATCCCAAGACAGAAAATTGTAGCTTAGGGAGTGGCTGTAAGCCAGGACTGGAGAATATACGGCCTTCCAGATATTGTTATACTGCATTTCCCATTAACCCTTGCCAGCCTAGCCAATAATGAAGAATTATAAGAATGGAGAGCTACATGTGTACCAGCCTGGTTCTAAGCTCTGAATCCCAAGAGCCGCAACGGTCACCAGAGTGGAGAGCAACTGGAGGTATCTGACCAGTGGGGATGAAAGTGTAGTGGAAGAACTTGAATAGCCTACATAAATTCAAAGAAATTACAAAGTTGACATGAAGATACTCATTGAGGGCTAGTTTGGGGTGTGCTTCCCATAATTCCTAACCAGAGCTAGTTTAAACACAATGACCATAAGACCAGTTTCCCAGGGAGATCTTATTTCTTCTAGAAGGATGCCACAATAAAATAACCAGAACTTGGAAAATGTACTTTTTTGAGCCCAGAAGCCCTCAGTCAGCATATCCATGGATCATAGTGGATTTGGTGTGGGCTGATCTATGAGTTGCTGTAGTCTTAAAAAGTAAACTTTTGCAAGATCAAAGAACAACGTCTGTTTTGCCTTTGAGAGGTTGGTGCACATCTGCTCAGCTTGAAGTACATGTGATAAGCAACCATACCTTGTACCTTGCACTTAAGCTTGCATTCAGAGATGCTGCAGGGCACAGTAATGTTAGGGATGTGATTCACCTTATTATAACAGATTTCAATTAACCTTAGTAGTAGACATGAAGTCTGACTATTGAAATCAGATTAGTAAGAACAACTAGTAATTGCCAGACTTTTTTCAAAAAAGAAATAATATATTAACACCTTTCATTTGGAAAATATGTAAATGTGTCTTCTTCTTTTTATGCCACTGCCAGGAAGAGAAAGAATGTGTTTGCAGGAATTAGCACATATTTGAAAGATGTCTTATAGATAAAAATCTGAGAGAGGCCTACATATCTTGGAGGCACCTGACCCCACCTGACCTTGAAAGCTAAGCATAGTCTGCCCTAGTTAGTAGTTAGATGGGGGAAGCACCACAGAATACCAGGTCTGTAAACTTTATTTCAGAGGAGGGCAACGGAGAACCACCTCTGAGTATTCCTTGCTTAAGAAAAGCCTGTGAAATTCAACTAACTGCATGCCCCATGATGTTTTGAAGTGTAGGATATTAAATTACAACAGATGTTTGAAAACTGTCTCTGCTGAACCACCATCAAGCCAGGTGGGGTGCTTGTGGTAAAGTTTTCAATCCCCTCTGAGTTTGTCGTGTAAAAACTGCCCATTCTTCAGGTATTATTTTCTCTCACAGCAGTTCTAGGGTCAGAGAAGGGAAGGCAATGGCAGAGTTTTATGCCCCTGCAACATCGTACAAGTTAAAAGAGAAAGACAAAAGGGACTTTTCTTGTCAGACAACAGATGTCCTGTTAACAGTCGTTGGACTGAAACTCTTACTGTCTCTTACCCCTTGGCCTAGGGATGGACATCTTTGTGAGTTTCACTCTCACAGGTAAGGTAAAATAATTTAACCATTTTTCTCCATACTGTGAGAGAATCTTTGAAAACTGTGCAGTTTTCAAGGATGATTCGCAGTTTGGGATTGATTTTGTGAAAAATTCTCTTGGAGGGTTTTATGTGGAAAACAACATTTTCTGTTTAGATGATCATGTTTAGTCCATAGAAAGGCATGTTTTCTATGCAGGAAACATGCTTTCTTTAAAGATAGTAACATTTCTGCTCATAAAACATCAGTTCTGCACAGAAAATGCTATTTTTGCTCTCAAACTCGATATGTATTTTTGATGCAAAAAATTTCTGAAAAGTGAAGATTTGCATCCATCCAGGATTCTCCTCTTCAGACTTTTCCAGTACCTCAGAAAACATTTTTTTTTAAATCTGAGTTTTGAATATTTACAATTTTTTTCCTCCAGTCCCTCCACTGACCATACTGGATGGGGCTGATCAGAGTTGGGGTCTTAACAACTGGAACACTGCTCGAGCTGTAGGGCTGGGCTGGGGAACCTTTGGCCTTCCTGATGTTTTGGGCTACAACTCACATCAGCCCCGTCCAACAGAATCAATACTAAAGGGTTGTGGGAGTTGTAGACTAAAGCAACCCAAAGGTTCTCCACTCTTGCTTTAGGATGACTAGATGTAAAGTGGAACAAGTTCCTTGTATCTTTTAGTGATTATATAGAGGAGGGTCCCTTTTTTGACAGGTTCAGTTTGTCATGAAGTGATAGAAGAGTAGCTGGGTCAAAACTTTGATTCTCTGATTTGAGTGTACCTGGGTCAAAACCTTGATTCTCTGATTCAAAGGTAGAGAAATCTTGGCCTAGCCTTTTGTGCACAACAAAAATGATGCACGTTGGGGACTTGAAAAGAGTACCTGGAAAGTTTTTTTCTTCCATAACTTGCATCAATGTATTCCAAGATACTTTTTAAAAATGTGGACAGTCTTGATGCTTATGTGTGTGTGTGTGTGTGTGTGTGTGTGAGTGAAATGATATATGTTTTAATCTGGTTTTAAATTTTTTTATTATTCTTGTTTTAACTTTTGTATCTTCTGTATTTTAAATGATGATGGTAATGATGTAGTAACATGAACTGGAAAAGAACTTGGTTCTTAGCTATGTTATCAGAATCCTGTATGATGGCACTACATTTCAGAGACTTTTTTTTTTTTCAGTCTGTGTGACTGTCATTCTTGGCAGATCTTAGCTGTGCTTTTGTACATGGCAGGAAGCCCTGGAACACTTCCGAAGTATTGCATTACAAGGACTAATATTTGACCTGCCTGTAGATAAGAAAAGTATAGAGAGGACATTGATGAAATTGCTTTAGATGAAATCTGGGCTTTTGTTCCTTTAGCCTGGTGCTACCTTACTGTGAGTGGCAGAGGCCCTTGGAGGTCTCACTGAGATCTTTCTAGTGTGGCATTTTGGAATCCTTTTACCGGGGAGTGTCAGGGAGTGAACCTGACAATACCAATGTCAAAAATGTGTCTTTGCCAACTTAGCTAAAAGATCTGCTATTTTCAGCTGCCCTCTTTTTTGTTTTAAACATCACTTGAAAAGTTTTTTTCTTCACCTGCTGTATGGACTGTAGGATAGGAATGACTACACATGAGCTTCTTGTTAGAATTCTGAATTCAACACCTTGGGGATGCTAAACCCACACCTGGTTTTCCTGCCACACCTCCCACCACTGCTCTGAACTGAAAGCGAACTTTCCTAGTGTTGGGTCCTGCTCCTTCAGAGATTTGGCAGTGACAGAGGTCTCATTCAGCTCAGAGCAGTTCCAGCAAAATCAGGATTGTGTTCACTCTCCCATCTCCAACCCTGCTGGTGTATGTCCCATGCCTGACCCTGCACAGGTAAAAGGATGCAAGAATAATAGGGTGGTTTTACTTCCCCTTTTGGAAAGCTCCAACACTGGATTCTCTGACAAATCAGAAGCCCTGATCTGAGCCAAGCATGGTAGAAGTGAGGGAGGAGCAGCATTTCTGTTCTTCACTCCTTCTTCTTATTGCTTTCCTGGCTTAATATAGAAACCAATGGGGTGGATTTGATCTAATCCACCTCCAGGACTTGTATTGGATGGAGGTGGTGGGGTGGACATGTTATATAATATAAGAATATAAGAAGAGTCCAGCATTCTGTCCATGGCAATCCTGCAGGTGAGATATGAGCAACAACCCATTCTGCAGGAACTGATTCATAGGGACATTTATTATTGTTATTATTATATTCATTTATATTCTACCTTTCTCTCAATAATGAGACTCAAGGCAGCTAGAAACATCTTTTAAAACAGTGTAGATTAAAACTATATAAAGGCTTCAATAAAAGTATAAATGTAAAAAATTATTTTAAAACAAGCAATTTATAATAAAGTTAAAAACATTAAGCATTAAAAACATTAAAATTCATTAAAAAGTTATATGCAAGCCCACAAACAGCACTGTACAACACTAAAAGCCCACTATACAACACTAATCAGCTTCTAAAAACCTGAAGTTTTTGTGCTTCAGAAAAAGCATTAAAATATTCTGACTTTCTGATGGAGAGCAAGGATGGGACCACTCAGGTCTCCTGAGTTCCAAAGTCTGGGAGCAGCCACCAAGAAGACTGTCTTTCTTATTCCCACCAAATGGGCCTGAGAATAATGGTGGAAAGGAGAGAATAGCCTCTCCAGGAGATTTTAGAGAGATAATGTGCTCATAAAGAGAAATACAGTCCTTCAAATGTCAAGTAGCCACTGACAACCCCATCTTCCATGAATTGGTCCAGTCCCTTTTGAAGATGTCCACAGCAGCAACTTTTGTTTATGGTAATAAATTCCAAAGTTTACATATGCATTGTGTGAAGAAATGCTTCCTTATAGCTGTAGATTCCTGCACTGTTACAGGGTTGGACGAGATGGGTCCGGATGTGTCTTCCAACTCGGTGATTCTAAGTACTTCCCAGTATTTCCATATCCTGGGCCAGGGTCCACAGCTTCTTCCTTCACCATGTGCAGCCCACCATTGGAATGCTCCTCTTTTTCAACATAAGAGTTCTGACTAAGGATTGCCTACCTTTTCTCTGGCCTCTTAGGAAGAGAGCTCAGAAGTTATGTCCCCTGGGATACCCTTGCAGGGACCGTAGAGTTTCAACCTGAATGTACATATGGGAAGTTATTTTTGGGACTACAGTTCCCAGAGTGACCATGCTGGCTGGAGTATTCTGTTCTGTCCTGTCCTGGGAGCCCAGATTATTCCATATAATTTCCCAATTGTGTATAAATGACATTTACCTTAAAACAGAGTAAAGCAGACTAGATATAAAATATTGAGAGTTCTCCAGCAACAAAGGGTTTGCTAGTAGATTAGGAGCCAGACGCCAAACTTACTAAGGAGGCAGTGGGTTCCTCATTATATACAAGACATGATGTGTTACTTACCACCACAGAAAATTGTGAAGTATTGATTATCTATTTTTAGATAATTTGTAGGAAAGGAAGAAACATTAGCAAATTGGTTGGTAAGGCCAGCCTTTTGGACTGCAGCACAGTCTTTAAATATGAATTCTGCTTGCCAAAGCAAACAAAACCATGTCACTGGGAAGAATTACTGTATTTTCTAACCATAAGTGCTTCAGAAAAGCTGTCTGTAACCAAGGCAATGAATGACCTGAAGCATTTAAGTATGTTAGAGGAAAAAGAATGGCATGTACTTTACTGACCAAAACTCTGGAGTTTCTGTTTATTCCTAACATTCCTGACATGACCCACCAACTGTCAAGGTACAAAGTGTGGCCAATGAGATCAGTAAAATTTTAATTATCAATGGTATCGTAATCACGATATTGCAAAACTCCTATTGGGGTAATATCTTTGTTAGGCCACCTGAGAGGTCCCAAAATAGTGTGCAGGCTTGCAAGTCCTTCAGAACTCTTTGTCGAGCCACTAGTAAACAAGCTCAAACATGGAGGAGGAGGCTGTTGCTGAAGCCATAGAGCAGAGAGGGGGAACCTTTAAGTGTCCTATGCAGATTCTGGACTATGGGCCTTTCTGCACTACACTGTTATAGTCCTATTATTCCACTTCCAATATCCTGCGGTATTCTGGGGTTTGTAGTTTACTGAGGCCAAAGAGCTCTCTGGCTGAGAATTCTAAATGCCCCTCCCTAAACTGCAAACCTCAGGATTCCATGGGATGTTGAAAGTGGAATAATAGCATTATAACAGCATAATGCAGAAATGGCCTATGGCTCCCACAGTGTATTACTATTGGCTGGGATTTCTGAGAGCTGAAGTCTAAAACATCTGGAAGGCCAAAGATTCCCCACTTGATAGCTTCAGGAGGCACCTAAGACTTTCCCAAGGGCTAGTACTGGGATGAAGAGACAAACAAACAGTGGCTGATTGCCTGTTTTTGTGCTTTATCATCACAGAATTATTTCAGAAGTGCTTTTGTTATGCATCCCTGCATGGCAGGGGTTAGGCTAAATGGTCCTTGAGGTCCCTTTGAGGTGATCTAAGATATGGTAACTAGCAGCCTTTACATTCCATTAGACATCTGATATTTTAAAGGCTACGTGTTGTGCATAGAAAGGAAAACTAATCAGTGAAGCACTTGGACACATTTTGTAGTCTGTCATGTGGTGTTAGCATAAGCATGGCATGCAGTTCTTCTCCTGTTACAGTCTTGCAGCTTGGTGAAATGGATCAAGATCAATGTCTTGTAGATCGTATGGAGTCAATTTTAGCATGAGTGAAGAGGACAAATGCAAACTAAAGAGAGTTTGAGGGGCATTTTAAATTAGAGTTACGGGACATCCTTACTGATCTGGAAGCCCTGGAGAGCATGAAGAGAGTTTGGCTAAAATGAGAGTTGTGATTTTATGAAGATAACAGTTACATGAGGGACTGTGTGTGTTTGGTTTCTACTGTCCTGTTAATGAGATGTGACCTTGAATTATGTTGAAAGTACATTTAGGCCACAAGTCTGTACTCAGTTACCAAGTCTCTGAGTAGACACACATTTGTGCACTACATGAACAGCAAGTTATCAAACAGTTCTGTGAATTTTGGATATATATATACTCAAAATGTTCATTGGTTCCTCCATTTGGATTATTAGCATGCATATGATGGAAACAGCTTTTTTCTGGGAGAATTTTGATGTTCAAATATATTTATTTGAAGAGCTTTTTGCCCCAGAGCTTGGAAAAGTTATTTTTGGACAAAAGCTCCTAGAATCCCAGGATTCTGGGAGCTGTAGTCTCTAACAAAGATAACCTTTCCAAACTAAGTTCTGTCTCAATTCACCCAGACAGGACCTGTATTTTTGCCTCACAACAAAGCAACCACATGAAGAGAATTAGACAAGAAAGAGAGGGAGGAAAGGAGTGGAATTTGTCCAGCACAGAGACCCCAAGCGAACTTTATAGCTGATTAAGGATTTGAAGGTAAGCCAGAATCCTAATAATGCACTTTGCTAGTGTAATGGTCTGTTCTGCTAGCAGTTGCACTTTTATAGGGTCACACAGCAGCACTGGAAAAATTCAGGCAAAGTTGTCACTGTATCTCTAGAAAAGAAGACTGCTGACTCCAAGCACCTTATTCTTCCAGTGCCTGTCTTTATGGTGGGTCCTCAAAGCCATGACGTTCTGGAAGGAGTGGTTTGGAAAATTGCCTGTCCCATAACGCAGCTGATTTTCCAAGGCAGCCTTCCCAAAACATCTTTAGCATAGAGCATCCATTCAAAAGATAAGCATTGGACAAATAAGCTGCTCAGAACCACCACCCTTCTTATAATGGCTGAGAGCACAGTGGAGTTACAGTGTCTGAAATGTCTGACTAGGATTTAGAAGATCCTTGTTCAAGTCCCAGCTGAGCCAAGATACTTATTGAGTGGTCTTGGTCTAGTCATACCTTCTCCCCTGTCTCACCTACCTGACAGGATTGTTGTGAGGATGAAGTGAGGACAAGCCATGTACATTTCCTCGAGATCATTGGAAGAAAGGGGAAATCTAATGCAATTGCTTAATTAAAGTTAAAAAAAAAAGTAGGGGAGGGGAGAGGACATGTCAGTCGTACACAAAAATGGAACAAAGAGAATAGAACCAATATCAATAAAGAGTCTTTAAAACACACACACATATTTACATTTTCCTATTAAATTTTCATTGGATAAATCTGAGTGAAATACACAAATATGTACATGTGTGTGTGTGTGTGTTATAATATGATTATGCATCTACACAAATAAATGTATAAATGGATCATAAATTGGTATTACTTCAATCATTATGTCCGGTAGGGAGAGGTTTGTTTTGCAGGACAGAATGTGATCTATCTACCCGTGTATGAGAACACTTGCTTCTTGTGAAGAACAGTTGCTGCTGGTGATGAAAGTTATTTATGCATATTAGGCCAAGTTCTTAGGGTTTAAATATCCTAAAGGCACCAGAACCCATCTGATATTGGAAGCTAAGCAGAGGCAGCCTTGGCTGTTACATGAATGGGAGATCACCAACAAATACCAGGTGCTATAGGCTACATTTCAGAGGAAGGATCTGACAAAACCACCTCTGAGTATTCCTTGCCTAAGAAAAAGTGTGAGATTCATGGGGTTACCATAAGTCAGCAGGCAACTTGACATATATACACACAGGCTGAGTTCTGAAGTCCATTTTCTTGTGACAATTTGTAACTGACAGGAAACTGCTGAGATTCCCTTCTGTTGCCTCTTAGATTTAACAGCCTTGAAAATGTAAAGTCGAAGGCTTTCACGGCCGGAATCCATAGGTTGTTGTGGGTTTTCTGGGTTTTGAGGCCATGTTCTATTAGTATTTTCTCTTGAGGTTTCACCTGCATCTGTGGCTGGCATCTTCAGAGGATATGAAGATGCCATATCCTCTGAAGATGCCAGCCACAGATGCAAGCGAACTGTCAGGAGAAAATGCTAATAGAACACGGCCTCAAAACCCGGAAAACCCACAACAGCTCTGAAAATGCTTATGTGTTTTTATTTTCTGTTCCAGTTTTATATCTGAATAGCACTTGGAAGTGAGAGAACCACAACTGCTAAAATTTCATTTGGGAAACACTGTGTAGGATGATGAAAACAGTCTAACTTTTTAGTTGCTAGGGGAAGAAAGGCCAAGTCCTGCTGTTTGAAGTTTGTGTTTTACACCCCTTCATTCATTCATTCATTGATACAACCAGGCTGGATTAGTATGCTCTGAAGAAGGGAAGAACTAAGAATGGATTTAGCCTACATGAATGTAGGCAGCGTATTAAGAGGCCCTTCTTACGATGTGCCCCATTGACTGGGAAGTTGAAATTTCAGTGGAGGAAGCCCTGTGACTCATATAGAGACAATAGCCTTTGAGGAATGCTTTAAAATCGTGGGAATAAAATCTTGCCTCCCAAAGAGTGAAATCTAGCTCTTGTTTCTTTTTTTCAAAAAATGGCCATGGAGAATTGCAGGAACCAATGCTTAATCCATAGGTTCCAGCAAACTATTTATGCAGAAAAATTCTGACATTGCCATTTGTAGTAGAAAGGTTACTGTTAGTGCCTTGATTGTTTCCCCTGCTACACAGAGATAAAATGAATGTGGAAATCATTTGATTGTCTAGAAGTTTTCACATATGGTTGCTCTGAACAGGTACATGATGAAAAGTTTTATTTCTCTATCCTACTCGAGGTATAGTGGTTAAAATATTGGACTCGGACTTGAAATTCACTGGATGATCTTTGCCTACCTCACAGGGGTATTGCAAGGATAAAGTACAGGATGGAAGAGAATGATTTATGCCCCCTTGAAGCCATTGGAGGAAGGGATAATTATAAGTGTAACTTATGAATTAGTTTTATTTTTAAGTTATAAAATTGCATGGTGGTCACTCACATTTAGACTGCACATATTAAATTGTGACATTTTAGAGATGTAACAGAACTAATCTTTCTGGCAATTTCAGTATGAGTCAGATAAGAGCTTCCTATAGCATTCTGCTGGATAAAATGTTTACATATTACAAATTTAGACCCATATTTTGCCATATTACTGAGGCACATTTCAGACAGTTTGATTGTCCCCATTTGTAGCTCAGATAAATGATATTTCCATTCTTGGATACAAGATGACATTTGTTATGATGACCAGTCACACAGTAGGTTCTTTCTTCATACAAACAGTCCTGGCCTTCAAAGGAACAGACTGTGTAAAGTTGCAGCTCATAAGTACAGTCAACCATAATTCTCACACTCGTAGCAAATATTAACATATTATTTATGGAAAGCATTTACACCCTGACTTTCCAACACAAGATCTCCAAAATGGCTTACAATCCAATTTAAAACAATGTCATATAAAATCCACATAACTCTAAATCACATGACGCAGTAATAAAGAATAGCAAAATACTAAATGAATGAATGAATGAATCATGATATTTTTTACCAAAGGCAGAGCCAAAGAGGATGTAGGATAGATTTTAAGACAGTGTCTATATTCTATAACTGAGGTCCCACCGCAGGGAAGATTCTGTTCCCAGTAGCTTTCAGAGCTGGGGCATCCACATCAGAGTCTGAGACAGTGAATTCAGTTAATCAGTATAGAAAGACATCAGTGAACCAACATGATTCTTCAGTAGGGGTTCAAAAAATATTCATAAATCCTGGACAAGCAATGATATCCCTGGAACACTAATGCGCCCATTAAAATAGTGGTCAACTGCTACATTTTTTATTTTTTATTTTTTTATTTGTGTTTGGAGTCTCTCTCTCTTTTTCTCTCTCTTTTTGCAAAATATAATGTGAAAAAGTAGTTTGCAGAGAAAATGATGGCCTAAATCCTATTGTTAGACTCAACAAGAGTAGATCTATTGAACCAGTAGGATTTACCTATGTGTTAATTCACCACTGAGTAATTGATTCAGTGGATCTCCTGGAGCTGGAGCTAACCAACACCATTCAGGCCAGTGTCTTATGCAAGATTGTTGCTTTTGTGTGTTTTTTTTTTAAAAAAAAACAAGGTTTTTTTCCCCCCCACATGTGGTTTCTTCCTTTTCCCCCAAAAGTCCCCAAGTGGAAAGTGTCATTGAAAAATGACCAAGTTTCTTGTAATTTCACCTGGCAGGAAGAAGATTTTTGAGAATGAAACCAGGAAAGGTTTACATCCCTGTTTTTCAGATGCTCTGATGCTATGTGAATACCTTGACCTCAAACTTATTTTAAGTGGTTTCCTCCACATTTTATAGGGAGAGTTGGAGCTACAATATGTCATATTGCTTTATCATTTTTTTCCTTTTTTACTTTCCCATATTGTTTTGTGAGTCAGCTTTTGTTCCACAGCACCCAACCTCCAGTCTCTGTTCAGCAGAAACTTTTTGTAATTGCTTGGGGAATTGTGTGGTTTTTCCACCACACAATTCTGTTTTTTTGGGGTGGCAGTGTTTAAAATCATAAGTGAGATCATACTTGCTTTGCTTGGTGCCCCACCTTCTACTGCCTGACTTTTGGTTTGGTGGTTCTTCTTTTTTTTTTTTTAAACATGGTATGGAAGGCACATTAAAATTGCTGTGATTATAAGGGGAAAATGCTTTAAAAAAATATAGGAAAGGCTTTTGGGGAGAGGATTAAAGAAATACAGACAGAATTCTGTTCATCTGTTGGCTTTCCAAAGCATTGGCTAGTATGAGCTGGGAGGGAGAGGGTAGAGTTTGCCTCTTTACAAAATATGTAAGAATATATCACTGCAGCAATGCTAATGTTCCACTGGAAAATCCCATGAAGTTCTGGAAATGTGATCACGGGTTCCTTGCTTGCTACACTCTCTTCATTTAAGACCTGTACCAATCTGTTTATCTCTGAGATCTTGCTGGGCCTGGATCTCTCTGGGTTATATATAGGTATATAGTGTGAATGCCAGGCTCCTTAAACCCATAGTACAAGTCTTTTACAGCATCACTGTATAGCAGTGACAACTGTATGGGGTTCAGGAGCAAATTTCCAGCCCCTGTACCCCCATGGGCCACATCCTTCACAACAGTCCCTCTCTTCTGCAGTCCCTCTCAAAATGGCAGGAAGAAATGATATTCTGTCACTCCCTGTCGCCGTTTTGAGAGGGACTTCAGTGGTAAGGAGGATAACACAAAGTTCTGTGGGGCTTGATGGTGGGTGGGGCTTTCTTAATCTCTTTAGAGCCAAAAAATGGTCCCAAACAATGCCTTTATTAAAATAGAGAGGATTGAGGTGCTTTCTGGGGCAATTGGTGGCCAGAAAAGTACAGTCAAGGGGCTCCATAGCATGGGGCTGGTGAATGTGTGGCCCTTACGTGTTGCTGGACTGCAGTTGTGTACATCAGTATTAGAACATGAGCAGAAGAATTATGTTCCATTTCTATTCTGCTGGCAAACTCCCCATAAGCAACCATTTGGCTAGTGTATCAGCAGAATGCAGGCTTAGATTGTCTGTTCATCTGATCCAGTATAGCTTTTCCAGAGCATGGGGATGGTACTTTTTTGAGTATCAAATCCCAGAATCCCCTAGCCAGCATGACCACTGCCACTTTTGTTTCTTAGATGCATTTACAACTACATCTAAAATCTATATTATATACATTTGAATTGTATTCTTCCTCTAAAGCAGAATTGAGCAACCATAGTCCTTTAAAAGCCTTTGATCTGTAGCTCTCATTATTCTTCACCACTAGTCATGCTGGTTTGGGCGGATAGGAGTTGCAGTGCAACAGCATCCAAAGGGCCAGACATTGCCCTGAAATTGAAATATGCTTCGCTCATCATCCTGATAACACACCTGAGCCAGAGTCTAGTATATCAAAAGTAAAAGAACGGACAACTGCACACAGCTGAAGATATCACAGGTAAAGGTAATTATCCTATGACCTTGTTTCAGTCACATCATAACATGTGGACATAGTCTTATAAACACCTAGGACCTCTCAGTATGCAGACATTCAGACATGGGTCTGGTTTGTATGAGGATGAGGGCATAATGTACTGCCTGAGTATAAGATGACAGTGTGAGAAAAGAAGAGTCAAAACAACAACAGCAACAGCAAAATCACTTTGCCTTGAGTTCTGCTTTGAGTTTGGAAATGCTTGTTCACAGGCATTTTAAATGAATAACAATCATCTGAGCAAACAAGCTAAAACTCCAGCTTTTACCCAGACTAGCACCAGTTAAAATGTGCTATTAATTAATGAGCATTCCTCAGAACCATACTTCTTCATGAACATTTATATGGTCTGCTTGTAACAGAGAATTGCCATAAAATTTGGAATGCTCTCTTTTGCGTTCTCTCTCTTGTTCTCTCCCTCACACACACACACACACACAAAATACCAAGCCCTCCATATGGTTTGCTTCTTCAAAATGTAGTTGTGTTGAC
The DNA here is from genome assembly GCA_948472985.1 of Iguana delicatissima. Taxonomy (NCBI): domain Eukaryota; kingdom Metazoa; phylum Chordata; class Lepidosauria; order Squamata; family Iguanidae; genus Iguana; species Iguana delicatissima. The sequence continues at coordinate 1,300,933 of CAOKZL010000134.1, forward strand.
TGAGCTGTTTCTGAAAAGATGTGCCTGTGCAATGGCTCCCTTGTGCAAGAATGGCTGTAACTGTGTTCACACAGAAATCTGAGCCAGGATTTAGTGCTGTCTGCATGAGCAGAAAGGAGTCTGCAAAAAGTGCCAGGCTCAGGTACTGCCCTTTCGCCCCTCTACACTGTCAGGAGAAGAAACAAATCAGTATTTAGTTTGACTTGTACATGAGAGGCAGGAATTGTGGTTTTAAAAGAAACTTTGGCCATTTCTGCACTACACTGTTAGTATTATAAGTCCACTTGCAACATCCCATGGAATCCTGGGCTTTGCAGTTTAGGGAGGGGCATTTAGAATTCTCAGCCAGAGAGCCCTTTGGCCTCTGTAAACTACAAACCCCGGAATTCCACAGGATGTTGAGAGTGGAATAATAGCACTATAACAGTATAAGGCAGAAACAGCCTTTGTCAGTTGTTATACAGGCTCTGACAAACTCTGTTTTGTTTTAAAGCAAACCAGAGTTTATTTTGCAATATCTCATTTACTCGTAATACACCAAGAATTGGTCGACTAAATGCTAGTTTATTCCTCCTCCTGGCCATGTAGGAGGAGGGAGCACTTGAGTCTAGCACTTTCCTCATAAAATGAAATGCTGGCTTAGTGAAACACATGAATGTAGCCAACCTCAGCTGTCCCAACATATTCCCCCCTCCCCCACTTCCAAGGAGATGGGTTGGTACAGTTGACATCATTGCTAGCCATGCATTGGCAGAAAGAATGGGCATTTCATAGGCGCTTTCCGCACGGCATTTGCCATGCGAAAGGGCACCTGGAGCGTTGCGCAATTGTGAGGAGCGATCTGCATGACTTACTCACAATCACGTGATGCTCCAGGGGCCAGCAGGCGCCGATCGCACACCTTTTCATTTTTGGCTGGAAGCCAAAAATGGTGCGCGATTGCACATTGCTCCCAGGCCCCACACACACTTATCTGGCATGCAGAGACTCCAGAGCCACGCCGGTCATGCGTTCTGCCCCAGTGCAGCCTGGGAAAGTCCCAGGCTGCACTGCAGAAGGAAGAGGCAGGGCTCTCGCATGAGCAGGCAGCTCGTGCAGAGCTGAAGTAGCAGGGACGTGAGAGCCTCTTACTGGAGGCTGCGTGTGCAATCCCCGTACCCCAGCACTGAAAAAAAGTAAGGTGCAGAAAGGGCCAAAGTAGTGATTTGCCACATCTTTATTCATGGGTTTGCATTTCCAAGAGATTGCAACGTTTCAGAATTCATGAATTGACTTCAGAAGAAGCCAAAGAAGACAATTCCACATGATTTCATTATTACAAACAATGATGTGCCCTTTATTCACTTTTGGAGCTAATCCAGCAGTTCCTCTTGGGAAAGATTTGTCTTCACAGATGAGAAACAAGAGTGTAAAATAAACAGGGTTAAGTAAAATTAAATTAGGACAAATACTACGTGGCTTTTTCCCTCAATCCATTTGGAGTCTGATACAGGATCTAATCTCTTGTTCCCACTTCTGTTTATATCTTTTAAGTAAACTGGAACTTGAGTTTCCTTTGTCATATTTTTTAAGAGGTTCAAATTGTCACTTTGCTCTAGCACAAATGTGGGAAAATATGCCCTCAGCTGTCCTCACTATTTGCTATTTTGGCAGAAACTAGCAACTTTTTGGAAGGCTATATGTTGCTCATCTCTGCTTTTGAAGAACTTTCTTTTTTAAAAAAAATATTTTTGTTGACACCCTTTTAAAGAAATATAAAACTGCAGAGAGGGAATAAAACAATAACACATAAAATTTCACTACAAAGGACAAACTAAACTAAATAAGTACACAAATATCCCACCAACCAAACTACTACTAACTGTAAGACAGACCGAAACATAAAAGGAAAAATGAATGCATAATTGACTTTCAACTGCTCAGAGAACAATAGTTAGTTATCCTTAGTTAGACTTCCTCTAGACTTCTTTACCTACTTTTACCTATATTTGTAACAATTTGTAAGATTTTTATCCACTGTTGCCCAAATAATACACTGTTAATATAAACTTTCCTAATATCACAATGATATAATGTTCCACCATAACAAATCTAACCTTACCAATTAATCAGACCCTCTTGGCTTTAAAAACAATATAACCCTTTCCCAGTGTTTTTTGTAATCAGTAAGAGAACCACCTCTTAATAATGTCATCAATTCATCCATCTCTACCATATCCAATAACTTCATCTTCCAATCTTCTTGAGGTAGAATCGCGGGATCTTTCCACTTCTGAGTGTACACTATTCTCGCTGCCACAATCATATACTATATGACTCTTAACACATTTCTTGTCAACCTGATTATTCATTGGCCCCAGCAGGAACAGTTCTGGTATTTGCTGAATTTTGATCTTCAAAATATTCTTCATTAGACAATGTATCATCAGCCTTGCTTGAGAACAATTTTCTGCTACCAAAGATAGAGAATGTATGAACCTGGTCATTGTTTCTAAACATTTCCACAGCTTGATTATAAAATAAGGCAGTGGACAGAATGTAGATCAGAATCTACTAGTACATCTCTGGGTGATCTGCAGTACATTGGTAAAGATTGCTGAATCTCAATTACTTAAGAATACCAGGAACAAGTGACTCACCATTTTCCTTCAGTTATACTCCTGAAATGGAGGTAGCCTGGGATAACTAGGGTGTGAAGGGACTCTTAAGGTCTGTCCTGTTCTGATGCTGAAAACAAATTCCACAGCTCAGAATTACGGAGGGTGGATTGCTAGATTTTTTTCTAAGATTTTTTTTAAAAATCTTCAAGCTTAAAGTCTGTTCATCCTAGCATTAGAAGACACTAATCAACAAGCCTTTACAGGATTGGTCATAAAATCTGAATCATTTATGTACTCCATCAGAGTCTTGAGAAGGAAAACGAAACCTCTGGAATCTAGTTATTGTCTTGGATGTGTGCCCGCCATACCTTTAAAACAGTGGTTCTCAACCTGTGGGTCCCCAGATGTTCGTGGACTTCAGCTCCCAGAAGCCCCAGCCACTATGGTCAATGCTCAGGGCTTCTGGGAGCTGAAGTCCACGAACATCTGGGGACCCACAGGTTGAGAATCACTGTTTTAAAATATGACTGGCATTACCTGGTATATTTTAGAAGTGAATTTAGGTCATTGTGCCAGGACAGAAAATGCAAGACATTAATTCTTTCTCCTGAAACCTCCCCTTTTTTTTAACAAAACCCACATATTATAATTAAGAATGCATTTTAAGTTGTTGTTGACAACACCATATTGAGATCCTTTTGACCTTTCCAACAAAAAGTGAAACAAGGGTATCTGAAACAGTGCAAGAGATCTGTGAATTGAGATCCTGGCTTTTTTTCTGTATGGGCCAAAATCTTTCCACACTCCATTGCTTCTAGACAGCTTGGCAGTCCCTGGAGATGCACAAGAATGAAGCAGCAGAGTATTCAGGACTCAGTGCCTTCTCATGGTTCCTGCCAAAGTCTTGAAAGCTTTCAATTTTTATTTGCATTAAAAACACGTCATAGAGACAGGGATTGGGGTGGGACAGCTGGCAGTGTTTGAGATACCTTTTTTGCTAAATCAGATGCACTGCTGGCATTATTTTTGGCCACTGTGTTCTGTAAAGAAATCTCAAAGAAATCCTGTATGTGTGTAGGCACACCTTCAAGTTACCTATCAACTTATAGCAACCCCATGAATTTTTCATAGGGTTTTCATAGACAAGGAATATTCAGAGGTGGTTTTGTCAGTTCCTTCCTCTGAAATAGATCCTGCTGCACCTAACTTCACAAAATACATGTGGGATCCATTACTGCAAGTGCTGTTGTTGTAGTTGTTGTGTGCCTTCAAGTTGTTTCTGACTTACGGCATCACTAAGGGGAACCTATTACTGGGTTTTCTGGGGCTGAGACTGTGTGACACTCTAAGGTCACTCAGTGGGTTTCCATGGCCAAACAGGGAATCAAACCCTAGTTTCCTGGGTCGTGGTCCAATGCTCAAACCGCTACACTACGAATAACATACTTAGTCACTTTAAATATTTGACTCCTAGTGGCTTGTACTTGGCTACAAATAAACACACAGCGTTTCAGATATGAGGAGGGGTGATCCTTCTGTAAAAGTGGTTGCAGTTATTTCTAATATTAACTCGTTTTGTTTTGTTTAAAGCATTGCTGGCCTTGCTCTTTACCTGAAAAGTCCCCCAAAGTGTCTTACACGAAGTCAGTAGCAAACAAGGTAGTTCATACCTAATTTGTTTAATTGTTGTTGAATTCAGTATTAGCTAAGGCAGCTCAAGTGACGTCTTAATCATGTATTCATACATTGCAAAGGTCACCAGGATACCAGCAGGGCTTTGCATATAACCAGAACATGATGTTCATCAACATCCTTAAAAACAAAAACAGAAGACTGTAAAACCATGAAGTTGTTATCTGAATGATGGGATCTCCACAGTCCTAGTTCTCACAGAAGCTCCTTTTTTGTGCAGACAGGTTTGCAGTATGCACTGCTTTAGTAGTTTTCCTCCTTAAGGGCATAGTACAATAGGCACTTTATCCCAGGGCTGAGAAATGAGGGAAGTTGAAGAGGGTTTGAAGTGGGCGAGAAATCTGTCACAAAACTGTCTGCCAGCTTTCAGACAAGAGATGTTTCATTGTCAACAAGGACAGCACAGTTTGAACTTGCCTCTGTTTATACTCTGACCCTATTTTACTCCTTGATTTTTCTTATTATTACTTCTAGGACACTGTCCTTTTTCATCATCTGCTCTGTGTGAGAACTGACATCTACACTGGCAACTGGCCGATAAGACTGAATAGTCCACTGGCAATACTGGTTGGGGATTCTGGGAATTGTAGTCTAAAAAAGTAACTTTTCCAAGCTCTGCTTAGTCCTTTGTGACACAGTGATGGCGTAGGCGTGGAGAGAGAACACTTTTAATTAATAAGAAAAAGAATCTTGCTCAGGTGAAAGTAATTCTTAGCATCAGTCTCAGATGAAGAATCTTGTACAGTCTCCAACATTGCTCTATAACTATGGCACTCATGGTCTCTCAGCCTGATTTGCCTTACAGGGTTGTTGTGGTAGGTAAGCTATTTTCCACCAACTCACAACCAATTGGAGGAAGGGTGAAATGGATAATAAATAAGATAAATGCCTTAGTTCTCAAACTGGTTTGTGTCACACAGTTTACAGTGTCACCAATAATACACAAATCACTACCACTTCACTTTTCTGGAGCAAAACCCATGCAGGCAGAAATAAACTGTCTGAAATGCTATTTTGTGCCTACTTTGAAAAAAAATTCTTGGCAAATGACATTCACATGCTTAGGACTCTTTCATCATTCATTTTGTTTTAAGATCCTTCCCACCTCCACCCACTTCCCAGCCTCTTCTTTTTCCTCTCACCATCTAAACATTACCAAAGAAAAGGGATGAACCTTTTGATAGCATAAAACAGTTCATAATGGAAAGTGAGGGGCATTTCTCCTTTGCTTAGTCAAGGTGATAACTACCAAGGAAACTGCAATAATAAACTCTCAGTCTGCGTAGGTGGCAGCAAGTGAAAAAAAAAACACCTAAGGTTAATCATTCTGGAATAGGACTCAGTGTATACAAGGCTACGTGCTTTCTTCCTCCGACTGGGGCAAGAGAGTCCGGTGAAGAATGGATTGTTAAACTGTTTCCTTACTAATTATTGCAGTCTGATGGAAATGTAGACTGAGATTCCTGCTCTCTGGTATTTTGTACCAGAGGCTGTTAGCCTTTATCACCTCACTGAGTATTTGTTTCAAGGCTGCCGTGAACCTCCCACTACCTTGCCATCTACGTCATTCCCTCCCTGTTTACTTTTATTAGGCATGATGGGCACTCCCAGTTTTCCCACCCTGACTCTGGCTGGCCTTTTCCTCCTTTGCTGTTTCAAAGCTGTTGCTTTGTATCTCTCCTGAACATTTCTTCTATCACTTTGCCCTGAATTGGACGTGTGTGAAAAAAACAGATAATTCAAGAGTATCCACTCTTTATCATGGTTATGACTTCATGCCCACATCATTGTGTCATTTCAGAAATGATTTCCCCCCCCCCCCTAATCAGAGGGAGATTAGCTCTCAGGATTTGTCTGTAGCAACCTATGTACCAAAACAGAAAGTTGAAAGAATAACAGAGAATGTCACAGTGTCAAAGAACCAGCATGCGTATTATATCTTGCAGCCACAACTGAAGAAAAGGATAGAAAGAAACCATTTTAAAATAAATGTATTACTTATTTAAATGATACAATTATTTATTAATATATTGATTTATTAAAATAAATCATGATTTCTTATTTTTAAAAAGTGGCTATTTTTTGTGAATATCTGGGGTTTCTCTCACATTGTTGTCAAGTCCCTTCAAGTCATTTCCAATTCAGGGCAACCCTAAGGTGAACCTATCACAGAGTTTCCTGGGGCTGAGAGTGTGTGATGTGCCAAATGTCACCCAGTAGACTTCTGTGGCTGAGTGGGGACTCGAACTCTGGCCTACGGGGTCATAATCAAACCACTAAAGCACACTGGCTCCCTTTTTAATATTCCTGTGAGCAATATTTCTGAATCTATTGTGTCTGGATTATCAGGCCAGGAAGCTGAACCTGTTTTAGACTTCTAGCCAAGGCCTTGTACAGCCCACCTGACTTTTGTGGGGAGAGGTAATTCTCTTTTATTAGCATACATATTTCTTGTGGCTGGCACCCAAAATGATTGCTGACATTTTGTCATTCTAATTTCTTTCCTGCTGGATTAAATGTATTTGTTCTAATTAAATACTGGAAATCTGAATGGCTGTGCTTGACTGCACAAACTAAATGCCTTCCTTCTGGGCACCCAGCCGTAAAAAAGGAGACCTGGCACATTGAGTTAGGAGAAGTCAAAGGTAGTTAGACTTGGTACAGACTGGCCAGAGCAGCTTCCCAGAAATTTGGACTACAGAAGCAGGTGTTCTTTATCCAGATCTGTCCCAGGAGCAATAAACAGAACTTGGGAAAAAAAGGAAGACATTAACAAGTTTCAGGGGAAAATGATTTTTGAAGTACTGAAAAAGACACCTGTGTTGATATTTTGGAACATGCAAATATATTTAAATGCAGCAACCTAATCAGTCAAGAGGTGTGGGATTAGTCAGTTAAAACTCTTTAAAATTAGTTAGAACCCTACTTGAAATACATTCTGTAATTTGAGTACCCTCTCAGAAGCTTGCTCTCTCCTGCTTTATCACAGTAGTATAATTTTACCTACAAATTACTTTAAAAAACCCACTGCCTTGTTCATAATTAAAATAAACCACTGAACAAAGTCAGTAAAAGGATCTGTATATTTAAAGCTAGATTTAGAGGCAATTCATCATTCCTCATTGAGCTCATGAAGCTGAAAGTTGCCCAAGTAAATGACTGTACATGGGATTTTTGTTGTTGTTCCTGCTGTTATGGTTTGTAGGGAGTCAACTAAAAGAGCAGAAGAACTATGATCAATACAGTATAGTTAATTAGGTTGATACAGTACTATCCAAGTTGAGATGGGGTGCTAGTCTTTCTTGAAAGAATGAATGTACCACTGGGAACGGATGATGGAGCAATGAACTTGTATCTCCTCAGATGTCTTGGGTATATTTAGCCTGGGAAAACAAGCCTTGAGAGCTGATAGCCATCTTTCAAACTCTGAAGGGCTATCATATGGAAGATGCAGTGAGCTTCTTTCCTGCTGCTTTAGAAGTGAGGACCCAAACCAATGGACTGAAATTACAAAAAAGCAGATAGCTGCTAAACCTTAGGAAGAATGTCCTGATGGTAAGAACTATTCAAGTTTGGGATACAGAATCCCTTTAAAGGTAGAAGATTCTCCTTCACTAGAAGCTGTTAAACAGAATTTGAATGGTCAGCTTCCACAGATGCTTTAGCTGTTGATTTTTACAGTGTCAAAGGGTTAGATGTTAGATGTTAGATGTCCCTTCAGTTTCCTTCCAACTGTTTGATTCTACACATAACTTTTTCTTCAGATTACTCATTTAAATAATATTTATTTTACAAATATCCTCTTTTGGAGGATAAGCCATTGAATGGTTGAAATAAAACACTGCCAAACTGATTTATATTATTGGGCAAATGAGCTTTGAGTTTTGATCATCTCCTAGGAAAATCTGGCTTCATGGAGCAAGCCTACATATGACTTATCTGGAGTAAGGGCCATTGAGCTTAACGGGGCTTATTCCTGAATAAATGTTTACAGGATGTCAGGCTTAAAAAATCTGTTGTCATTTTTGGGATATCATAACCTGTGGGTTGTTGAAAGTCTTCACAGAAGCTGCTAATCATCAACTTGATTAGCATGATTACTTTTGTGTATGCCATGGCTGTACAGTTTTTAGGGCTTCCAGTACCTTTAATTTTGTAGCTTGCCATTCATCTCCAGATGTCTGCCTTCTCTGGAGTGCAGGAATGGACAGGCTAATAGCTACCAGTGTGCTTTGCTATAACTCATCCAGCCAAGAAATGAAGTGTTCTGGGCCTTTATGAAGGCTTCCAAGAATGACAGCCTCTGCAGCTTGCGTCTGCTTTCCTCTGAATGCCTTGTTGGCAGACGATTTCTGCCAGACAGCCATGTATGCAGAAAAGAAAAGTGAGTGAATGAGTGTGAAAGAGACAGGCAAACCATGTTTTCTCTGTAAACAGAGACAGCATATTTTTAGATAGGTATGGGCTAGGCTGATGTTATATAACAAGGTGGAGGGCCAGGGTGCTGTATAATGCAGGGGCAGGGCCTGCCATATGGTTTGGCCTGCAGTTCCCATCAGCCCCACCAGCATGACTAATAGTAAACGATGGGAGAGTTTCAGCTCCAGTCCAAGACATCTGGAAACTCAAACATTCCCCACCCTGCTATGGTGGATGCAGAGTTAGGTCCTGGCACTTATGTGACTCTGCTTGTATGGGACAGGGCATTATTACTGGGTGTCTCTTCTCTCATTCAAAAGGTTTATGAGTGAAAGCATCTCCACTACATACACTTAGACATTCAGGGTTGTTGAATTTCTCCCTTCTTTCAAAAAATAGAATACATTTAACACCATCTGAATGTCCGATTGTACACAATGGGTAAGCTTTTATTCATAAACCTTTTGAATGGGAGAACAGACACTCAGTAAAAACGCCCGTCTCATACGATCACAAAGTAGCAAATACATTTGGATACCTGAGTATCCTAGTGATTTTTCCTCTTCTGGCTCATCACCAGAAAATACCTTACTCAGAGAAGAAAAATCCTTTAAACTCATATCAAAGCTTAGGAAATTTCTTAAAAAAACACAAATGATTAGAGATTGCGATAGTAATGTTCTTCTTCCACATAGCCAAATAACATAGATCCACTTTGGTTTAAATAAAGCAAAGCTCATAAGCCAACAACAAATCATGGTTTCACAGTGTGGATGGTTAATGGATCATGGCTTGTCAGCAGAGGCAGCTTTACATATGATGTCCACCAGGCACACTGTGGCTTGTGAGCATGATCAGTTTTTAGGAAGAAATCTGGATGGTACATTTGAATTAAAAGATTCATTTTCTTTTGCTGTTGGCTTGAAACATACAGCAGTTTACTGCCCTGATCCATTTGATTCCAGGTACAGGTATAATCCATCATATTCTGATTCTGATAGCAGTATTTGAATTGTGTCTTTGCAGTTATTTGGATGGATGCTTTTCAAAAGTGGGGGCCAAGATGTGTGGTGGAGGACATTGGCAAGTGGACAGCAACTAGGGGAGAGAGCATGCGCAAATGAGAGCGATGAAAAACCAACTGTGTGATCATTGGAAACTCCGCTCAGATCCTTAACAGACGACCACTCACATATTGTAAACATGTTTTCTACATCCAGAAGGGTTAGACACTTTCTTTTTTTATGTTGATGAAAGATGAATTTGTGAAGAAACTGCTAGAACTTGCACTTGAAAGTAGGGATGTGAAAAAGTGTTGTTGCATATCAGCAAGCCCCTCCAGATGTTGGCTGGATTCCCATCTCATTCTTTGTTTGCATCAGGTTTCCAGCTTTTGTTTCTCTCCATGCTTGGAAATTCATAACATTTTCTGCACTGTATGCATTCTTTCACAAATTTTTTCTCCTAACACCTACATGTTCTGCATTGATTAAAGCAGGGCCAGAAATCACGCGGCCCTTTGGATGTTATTTGACTACCACTCCCAGCAGTCCTCACCATTTCCTATGCTGGCTAGAGCTGCTGGGATTTGTAATGCAACAACATCTTACAGTATTATACAAATATTTATACAGTATTTATAAACATTTTGCCATGTGGGAAATAGAGCATTTTCAACCCACAATACTTTTCAGATGTTAAAGTGCCATTGCATTTTAGAAAACACTGTACTGGAGTGTCTTTCTCAAAAGATTTTTAAAACATGTGTCAAACTGAGATAAAAACTTAGCAATTTCTGAGATTTCAACAAATACATACAAACTTTTGTTCTCTTCTACCCTATTATGTTCACTAGAAACCTATGTACTATATTTCACCCTTGAAATCCTTGAATCTTAACTTCTAGGCTTCTTCCCCCTAACAATAAGGAGACATAAGGAAATTATTCCTGCCCAGCAAAATGAAGGAACTGCTTTAGGTACCAGTTTCCAGAAGTAATGTGATTTTTGCTATACGTACTGTTGTTTCTAGGTTTTGTAGATGATAATGATGGTAATAGTGTGGTAATGATGATGATGATATGCAGTGTAAAAGGCTGAGCTTGTTGAGAGGGTGAATTTATTGACTTTTTTCATCAGATGCCTGGCTGTGTCTGAGATCAATGCTATTTGGCAATGCCATATCTCTGTGATGACTTCCTTATTCACACATATGCTTCTTTAAAAATATTCAGATGCTTCCACAATTGGAGACATTATGCCAGAGTTCCAGGTTTGGTTTTGTTTTTAAAGGCGTTATTACTGGCTGGCTGTTCTCCCATTCTAAAGCTTCTTAAGTGGAAGCAACTCCACCACATACCATCCTGACATTCAGATTGTATTGAACCTGATTTTTTTTAAAAGAAAGTAGGAAGTCAGTACAGAGTGGCAAATGCATTCACGTACATCAGTATCCCAGCAATTTTTGTATTGCTGTCCAGCTAGAATGTATGTGAATTAAAAAGAAAAAAAACCCTAGAACTCCTACCAAAACTTAGAAAAACTGGTTTAAAGCCACAACTGATCCAGGACTGCAAAATATGTTTGGGCATTATTTTTATTCTTGATTTGCAGTAACTTGCAGAAGGCATTGAAATGGGTGGTTAATCATAGGGTTCACTGATTTAATTATATATGTTCATTGGGTATCCAAAAGCCAGGGGCAGTTGCCCATTTGGATATGCAGCTCTCACTTTAAAAATACCTTACTAAGTTCTTTCCCACTCTTTGTTTTCTCTGCAGAATCTTATGGCAAGAGCCCTCTATGATAATGTCCCAGAATGTGCAGAAGAGCTGGCCTTCCGCAAAGGTGACATTTTGACAGTGATAGAACAGAATACTGAAGGACTAGAAGGTTGGTGGCTGTGTTCCTTACATGGACGGCAAGGTATTGTTCCTGGCAACCGTGTGAAGCTTCTGATAGGCCCTGTACCAGAGAATCCACCCAGCCAAGACTTGTCAAATTCAGGATCAGTACATCAACCCTTTAACCAGCAAAAGGTCTACCAAGTGCCAATTGCACATTCTTCACCTCGAGATCCAGTCTACCAAGTGCCACCTTCTTATCAGAATCAGGGAATCTACCAGGTACCTACTGGCCATGGTCTTCAGGGGCATGATGTTTACCAAGTGCCTCCATCTGGACTGAGGAGTTTTGGTGCAATAGAAGGATCTCCAGGAATCAACAAGGTGCGTACAAATTGTCTTCAGACATTAGTTTCCAAATTATTTGTTTGAACTGTGACACTGTGGGATAGAGGAAGCGGCTGAACTTGCTAGACTTGAGCTAACACTAAGATGGCTAAGGTCTCAATTCATCCATTTCTTTTTTGCTACCAGTGGTATAGATTTATAAGGGGTGTGTGGCTATTTCTGGACTACACTCTTATAGTGCAATTATTCCATTTCTAGATCCTATGGAATCCTGGGGTTTGCAGTTTAGGGAGGCGCTGGAGGGCAGGAAATGGCCTGTGTTTATACACGTAATATCTGTCCTTCCAAGTTCTATTGGCAACCAATCAGTAGTGGTTTGTGGACATCCTTCTCATCCTTGTCTGAGCTATGCCTAAAATGCTTAGTACCTTAGTAGCACATCTTGCTCCAGAAGATAGTATGTTCAAATAGATTTTGGGGAGCCACTCTGGTATAGTGGTTTGAGTGTTGGACTAGGACATTGGGAGACCAGGGTTCAAATCAGCATTCAGACATGAAAACCTATTGGGTGACCTTGGTGAACTCACACTCTCTCGGCCTCAGAGGAGGGCAAGGGCAAACCCCCTCAGAACAAATTCTGCCAAGAAAACATTGTGATGGATTCACGTCAAGGTTGCCGTAAGTCAGAAATGACATGAACAACAACAACAGCAACAACAACCAACCTAGACAGATGAGGAGTCACTGCATGGCCCTAGTGGAGCTAGCTGACTGCATTCCAGCCTCTACCTTCTGTTTATTCAAGGCAAGGATAGGGCCAGTAGCTGGACCAGCACCTGATCAACTGGAGCATTTCACATGGTCTTAAATGGTCCCTGTCACGCCACAAGAGGGATGTGGCTTTCACTGTTATGGTACTTGAAGAATCCAGTCAGTCCTGATAGATTCTGAGAAAGATGAACTCAAATAACTACTAATTTTTTTGTTGGCGGTAACCTTTAATTGGTTGAATTAGTTAATTGAAGTTTTAGTTAATTAGTCAGCAGAGTGAAGGAGATGTGTAAAGCTTTGGGTTCCCTTCTGCAGTAGCTAGTGATGAATCCACTAGCTTTAAAGGAACTGTCTGCAGTGCTGAGCCTGTTTTGTAGATAGAGTTCAATAGCTGAGATGGGTTCCTTAAAAATCAGAATAAAACCCGGGTTGATTCACAGCCCCACTGACATGGAGCCCCCTGCCCCCAGAATATTCCATACAGTGTCAAAATCGTAGTTCAGGACTGGCCAAACTTTAGTCTTTCAGGACAATCAAACTGACCAATTTTTACAGATGGATCTTGGAGTATTTCTGAACAAAAATCTTCTCCTGTTCACACTGAGTGTTCTTCATTCCAGTAGCATAATTTAGGGCAACATGGGAACATTGAGGAGGATCATATTTAAGCTGGCATTGTTAAATGACTGGTACTCAGAAATTCTTGCTGATCTATTGCAAATCATCTGTCCATCCCTGGCATAGATTCTTATACATGGAGGCCAGAAAATATGATTCTGAATGTGGTTCCTGTAGATGCCTGAGAATTCCATCTCACTATTCATTAGGCATTCTTCATTCATTCTGCTTTAAAAATATAAAAATGCCAATCAAAGCACCAATAAATGCACTTTTTTGTTTAAAAGATTCATATATATATTTTAAAAAATGATGCAAGATATGACCTACTGAGAAGGACAGGAAGTCTAGATAATCTTGATTAAAAGGGTGAGTGAAATAGAAAACCTAGAGCAAATGAAGTGATACTTCTGGCATTCCCCTCCATGGTTATGTGCTCATCGCTTGAGTCAAGGGAACTGCCTCTTGAATGTTAGAGGAAGGACTCCGCTGTTGTTTTTTTAATCCTTTGCATTTCATCAGATATGGAGCAGCTGGAAGGCAGGCTATCAGTAAAGCCTCTGGAATATTTAGAGCTGGTTACTTAGCCCTTATAAATGTGTCTCAGTGACGTACTGCAGACAGGGATACTCAACCAGGAAGTGCATGTCTGGAAGGTGCCATGGTCTAATCTTTCATTGCTGTTGATGTTGGCAGGAATTCTTACTCTTTCCTTTTTAAACTAAGGCTGCAAATCCTTTCAGGTTGTCCTTGATTCATGGCCATTTGCTTCAAGGTACCTCAGACCAGCCATTAGAGCTCTCTGAAAACTTTTATTTTCCATTCAGAATCTTTCAAGAATCCTTTCCAGGTATCCAGGCTGCTAATTTTGTTTGTCTCCTTTTCCTGTGGTAATGAGCAGATTTTCTAAAGGCAGAGATGGAATAATAAATCCATTTGCTCACACACTGCTCTAAAAGAGCCTTACAGAAGTTACTGCTAGCACTCCTGCCCACAGATACCTGTGATAGTCACGTACAGGCTGTGTTCATATACATTTTCTCTACCCAGTTGCCAACAGGCAACTTTTTACATGCCACAGGTGACTGGTGAGTAGCTGTTTGCAAGCTTCCTCTGGAAGATTATATTTCTTTATAATTCTGGAATCTTCCTCTGTGGAAGAAAAGCAGCATTGGTGAGATCATGCAAGCCAGTGAGACACCATCTGAAAATATTACAAAATTAGTGAATGCAGACTTGTATAGTTTGTAACTCTTCAGGCCAAATACTGTATACCAGCCAGGTGGGCTGTCTGGTGCTTTATAGGCCCCTGAAATAAGTGCCAGGTGAGCATCCAAGCTCCATGCTGCTACTGAGCTGAGTTGGCTCACAGAGCTGGCACAAAACATTTTGCTACCTGAATCAGAACAAGGTGTATTATCCCCAAAGCTGGGCAAATTACTTTGGCACATGAGAGGGAAAAGATTCTGCAAGCAAAGTGCATTTTTTACTAAAAGCAGGCAAGTTACCTACTGGCACTTGAGACCAAAATAAAATAAAATAAAATAGCACAAGCACATGCAACAATAGTGAACTAAATAGTTAAAAATCTGCAGCCCTTTTTTTGCCACCTGAAATCTTCCACCTGAGAATGCCGCCTCGTACTGCCTAAGTTGTAGCCTGAGTCGTAACTGGTAACTGGGTTGTAGCCTGCAGCACATTAGTTCCACAGTCACCACCAGGTTGTGGACTGACCCAAAAGGGGTGTGATGTGACAAGCTGCATGGGAGCTGGAGAGTGGGCGAGTGGCAGAGGCTGCCCAGACAGTGAAAGAGGTGCCAAAATGAAGAGTGCTCAGCAAGGCTAAATTAAGGGCCCCCTTTGTGGAGGTGGGCCCTACATTACTGGAGTAACCACTTTGTGTTCTGGCAGATCAGTTGGCAGCATGGCAAGGCCGTGAAAATGCAGAATATTTTGCAGAACACTTCCCAAACTCTGAAGATTCTCATCAGTCTAGGATTCTTCTGAACAGGGTTTCTCAACATTTGAAAAACATGTTTTTCAACCATTTTTGGGAATATTTTCTAATATTCCTTACATTCTTAGCTTTCAGACCAAGGCTAGAATCTCAGAGGCAATGAACTCAGTGCAACACCCACATATTTCTTCACCCCACAGCTGGAGGGTAAGGCCATTTCTGCACTCCACTGTTATAGTACTATTATTCCACTTTCAACATACTGTGGAATCCTGGGGTTTGCTGAGGCCAAAAAGCTCTCTGGCTGAGAATTCTAACGGCTTCTCCCTTATTTGCAAACTCCAGGATTCCATAGGATGTTGAAAGGGGAATAATAGCACTAAAACAGTGTAGTGCAGAAGTGGCCTAAGAGGTAAATAACTCCCAGCCCCTGGGGAGGGTGGGGGAAGAGAGGTCTACAGCCACCACTCTTGACAGTACCACAATACGGGGGTGTGTGGCCCTGCCAGTGGCTGGGAGTTCCCAGCAGCTGACACCCTGGAGTTGCTGTCTTTCCATCATAAAGTGAAGACTTAACTATCTTTCTGCCATCAAGTGAAGGATTTACTATTCCAGTAGGCATTTGGGAATGGCTTGTTTTATACAGTGGGTTTTCTAATTTAGGGCTGCACTGTTTTTAATCTAAATAAATTAATGGTCTACATGGTTTTAATTTTATAGACCATTTAATAAAATTTTAATCTTAATTTTCTCCATGTTTTTAGCTATATATGTTTTTACTTGTATCTCTTTTTATTCCATAAGCCACCTTGAGTCCCACTTTGCAGGGTAGGGGGAGAAGCTGCATATAAATTTGCATTTGCTCCAATCCTACCACTGATAATCTTAACACACTGCTCAAAGTCAGGTTAGGAGCAGCAAGTGTTCTGCAAGGAGGAAGCAGAAAGAAAAAGAAACTCTCTTTTCCTTTCACCTCCTCCCAATATTGTTACTGTTATTATTAGAGTATTATTAGACTGCCTCAGGGAACTTACCCTGACTTCCAACTTTCAGGTCTTTGGTGGTTTCTCCCTTTTTTTTTTAACCACCTAATTAAAAGGGGATTTTTAAATCTGCTTTGGCTTCCCTTCTCATCTAAACAAGACAATCTCTCATCCTAAATCCACCATCCTCAGGAGATCAGTAAAACAATCTTTAAGTATTTAAGGGAGCTTGGCACTGGGAACAGTTGAGCTCAAGGTTTCTTGCCTTGACATCTAAAAAGATGAATATCTTTCCTTCAGCTGGCAACACCTGTCCCCAACAGATTAAGTGAACTGCTGTGCCTGCTTCGTCTAATATAGGCTATGCTTGCAAGTATTCTGTGTGTCTTGGCAAGGCTCAGAAGTTAAAAATATTCCATCTCGTATAGAGCCTTATTAATAGCAGGGGGTCAAAATATCTACCAGGCTGCAGTCATTCTGCAAAGGACCAATTTGTTTTTCTTCTTCCTAGCCAGACTTCTCCGTACAATCAGCTTGTAGTACAACTGGGTATTTGTATGATTCTTACCATCTCATTCTGCCATGTTCCATTGATCTGCTGAAAATTGTGTAGTGTAGTATAATATCTCCTCCTTCAAGAAGCTGCGGATGGTACATTTATTACATTCATTCAGCAGTGGGATGCATTAAATTTTGTAGCCACGGAAATATAGCATTCAGTGAGGATGTTAAAGTCAACAAGGCCCATATTTTGTCTCGGGTGTTATTCTGCTGTCAGTTAAGAAGGCATTGAGGGATCTCAGTGCAGGCAGAGGCTGTTCTTCTTCTTGGCCGTGTGAGGACTAGGGACGAAAGGCAATAAAAGACAGGTTATAAAATTTCAACTCCATTAGCAACAGAAAAGTAACTTACTTTGAGCTCTAGTTGTCCCTGTCCTGTGTGAAGCTAATTGCTTAGCTTTCTTAGCTTTCCTAGGCAAAGAATATTGAATTTCCCAAGAAGTCTCTGTACCATTACATCTGGAAAAACTTTTAGGTGCTGTATAGGTAAAACTTGCTAGGTGTAGTCCAGTGACAGAGTTTTACCTTTGTTGGATGTAGAAAACAGAAAAGAGTTAAGTCCCAGTCATTTGGCTCTCTCCTGTTTTAAAGTTTCCGTGTTGCAGTTAAATTGGGTATCTTCAAATCTAGGAAACCTGTTCAGGGGTGCCTATGTTGGCCATGCAGCAAAATACAACAAAATCCTCTCTCTCTCTCTCTCTCTCTCTCTCTCTCTCTCTCTATATATATATATATATTTTTCAACAGCACTGTTAATACTTATAGTGGTTTACAAAAGATCATAGGCACAAACTAACATAAAGATGGAGGGAGAGTGTGTGTCATCTTTCCATTACTTCTTCGTAGATTTTGACAGTGAGGAAGATGACAGTAAGAGATGTAATTTGAGGATGGGGTGGGGAAAACAAGGCATCAGAGCTTGGAAAAGGTATTTTTGGGAAGGCAACTCACAGAATCCCATAGTAAAAATGGACAGTAGCTGGGTGATTCTGGGAGCTGTAGTCCACCAAAGGCCCTGCAGATTGGAGGAGAAATTTTTGAGTGTTCCCCTGAGTGATGAAAAACACCATGTAGACAAAGAACTAACCCAGAAAGGAATGGACTGGAGGCAGGAATGAAAACTGGTGGCTGAACTACCTATATTTGAAATTGTACAGTGTGCTCATAATCACCTCATGATTCTTACCGTCTCATTCTGCCATGTGGTTTAGGTTTTGTTGCTGATTAGGATGAGCAAAGCAGCTCCAAAGGGCATTAGCCTTATCCTTTTGGAAGGCCACTCTTTAATGCAAAGTAACTGGAAAAATCCAGTAGAACCCAGTGAGAGAAAAAGGGAGAGACTGAGTCTTAAGATGTTAAAAAATTTGGTTTTATTCAGTGAAAATGGCAGTGCCTTTCAGCTTATTAATTATATTGGGCACTTTTTTCAAGAGCTGTTGAAAAGAAGAAAGGTACAATGTAACATTCCCAGTTGTAATACACATGTACATTCAGAAACGAAACATACAGATTACATCCATAGTTAACAGTTGTCTTCTGTGTGTGGTGTGTAAGCATGTGTGTACATGTCCCTTCAAGTCATCTGTTGACTTATGGTGGCCTTATGAATTTCATAAGGTTTTCTTAGGCCAGAAATACTCAAAGGTAGCTTACCATTGCCCTCCTCTGAAGTATATAGTACTGTACTTGATATTCCATGCAAGAACTAACCAGATTTGACCCTGCTTAATTTTACAGGTCACACAGGTTATACCTATCAGTAAAGTTACAGTGCCTACAGGGATAATTGGCAATCCATTAACAAATTTCATTAAGTGGCAAATGATGTCTTATTAGGGGAAGGTGCAGAAAATACACACACACACACACACACACATATATATATACACATAAAAACTCTGATTGACTCTGAGAAGCAGACATTTTTCAGGGTTATATCAACTCATCTCAAGTGTTCTTTAACACGCACTTTCCTTCCTTCATTCCTCTTTCATCCTGGTTCTCCCAGGAAGAACGTGTGGATATCATCTCCTGAGTTGTTGCTGTTTTTTCTTTTCAAAACTGAGGGGTGCAGTGTGTTTCTGAAAGCTAATTAACTCCAGGTTAAACAGCACTCACCACATGTGCCAGGCTGATATCCATAGAGGCCACTTGCTCAAGGACATTTTTGAAAAAGTGCCTCCCAAGGGACTGAGTGTATGTGTGCACACTTGCTGCCTCACCATTTCCGTTAAATAAGCACCAAGTATCATAAAACCATGCGAGCTCAGCAGTTTCTCCTGGCAGATACGGCAAAGGCAGGTCTGAGAAACATCTCAAGGCAGGTGATTAAAGTGATGTCACAACCAGGGAATGAGAAGGCCATTTGCTATGTCAGCTTCTCTTGCGGTACTGAAATACTGTTCTGAAAAGAAATGATCTCAGTTTGGATGAAACAGATCATGAATTGCTTAAATACCCTTATCTTTTTGCACCCTTCACTGGAAATAAGATTTTCCATCAAGGGTGGCTTGTAATGCAAGTTCATGGGTTGATTGTGAAACCACTTTTTCTTAATGCTGTCATAAGTATGGTATGTTACCTGGTTCTTCCCAGAGCTTGGGAAGAGTTATTTTTGGAAAGTATAACTCCTAATGATCATGCTGACTAGGGGATTCTGGAGGCTAGAGTTAAAAAAAAATCCCCCAATGTTCTGTTTTCTCCTTCTAATTATCTATTATCTCAGTTGCCACCTGAGCAGCTACTGGCACTGCAGGTGGTTACTTCATTTTTCTTTTCTGGTGGGATCCCTGCCTGATCCACTTGTGAGTACCTTTTTTAAGCAGAGCACTTTTATTTCAGCTTCAGAACTTGGAGGGCTCTTGGATGCCTTTAGCTGTAAAAACTGGAGCCATTCAAGCTAAGAATTTCTTCTCTCAATCTCTGACCTTTCAGAGGGCCTTCTGCAGAGTGAACATAGCAGCAGACCGTTGCTAGTTAGCAAATACAGCATATGCTTGGCTTCGACCTTCTTCAGGGCCAACCTTAGGCTCACAGCTCATGTTGTGTTGGGCTCTGACAAACAAAGAGGTCTTGAGTACTTTCGGTTTTCATACCAAGGCCCAAATGCTGAGTGAGGGATTTCATGAGTCATACAAAAAAGGAGCTTTTTTGCTTTCTAAGCTTTGCCAAATCGATCTTAAATGAAGCAGTACTTATCTTTATGGCCACAATGACTGATCCAGTGTGCTTTTGGAAAAATCCATGAAGCAGATCATAGCCCCAGTTTGATTTTCCAGATTGGATGGGAACAACATGATCCAAAGGTGGGTAAGAGAGTCACTGTTATGTGTATGTTGATATCTGATAGAAAGTCTCTTAATATCTCCAGAGATGACCATCCACTTAACTTGTTGGGCCGTGGTGGATCCAAAATCATTGAAGCAGGGGTGGGCTAAGGGGGCCTCATGCCCTCAACCTTCAGAATTGTTTTTGAGGGGAAAAAAGGAAAGAAAGAAAGACGAAGAAAAGAAATATATGAACCCACCAAAATGTCCAGTAAGCACCCTCATGAAGGCACGAGTTGCCATTTTGAGTCATTTTCTCCTCCCCAGGCATGTCATCTTTGCCAAAGAAGAACAGGTTCACTGTTTGGCATTGGTGCTCTACTTGCCTTTGATGGTCAGAACTACCAGTGGTTAGAAGTACATTTCACTACCTTTGGCTGCCCTGTTGACTTCTGGTTAAGGACCTTGCTACTATGTTGAGTGCCCTGATGATTTTCCAGATTGACTGCTGTAAATATAATGGGGCTGCTCTTAAAAACCAGCCTACCCAGTCTGTTTTAAAGATTCTGTTAACATCAGTCTTCCAAAAGTTCCACTGGCTTCCATGCCAAATTGAAGATATTATTGGCTGCTTTGGCCTGGCTCAGAAACATTTCAGGGAATAAGTTCTTCTGCGTCTGTCTTCTTTTGAGAATGGAGACCTACCAATGATACCCTTTATAGCTCAGGTGAGAATCCCATGGCCTTTCAGATTTGTTGAACTGCAGCATTTATCATCCTTCTTGTTGCCTAAACTGGCTGGGGCTAATGATAAGTGCAGTCCAGCAACATCTGCAGGTCACCCACACCAGCTTACAGGTTCTGCTATCAAGGGTATGAAGTTACCACATATTAAATGTGATCTGTTTTGTGATACTTATTCACAAGGGAAACCTATCCATTCAGCCTCTATGCCTCTTAGAGATCAAGGACAGTAAAAATTCAGAGCTTTTAAGCTTTTGTGCTTCTGATTGATTGATTTTATTGATTGATTGATTGATCGATCGATCGATCAATTGATTTGTTTACTAATTTAATGCTTCGTTCTATAAACTGTATCTGTTTTATTCTTACATCTTAAATACTTTTACCAGTTTAACTTGGACTGTGTCCTCCCTTGAGAACTGTGAAATTCAAAATTAGGCTTAAAGATATAAGATAAATCAGAGATTCTCAAACTGGTAGTCTGTGAACTGCCTTCAAGTTGTCTATGGAAAGGTTGCAGAACAGCTAAGAACATCTTTGCCCTGCCCAATTTTGTTTTTGAGGCCATTTTGACCAGATTACTGAAAAGGCTAAGAAGGCACTAGCATTAGACCTGTGACTTCTATAGTACAGCTCTGATATAGCCTTTCAAATATCTTTTTCTCAAAAAGGTTAACAATTAAAGATAATTTTGCTGAACTTGACCTGAAGCTGAAGCTAACAAACATAACAGTCAATTTCACAGAACATTTTGTTCGTAGAAACAGGAACACCCATCATATTGAAAATCCCAAACTGCGGTTATTATCATACGAATGTGGTGTACGCTTTGATTTGTAGAACCAAAAGTAAGGATCCTGTGGCCCATGAACTTCATGCAGCTGTTGGGGAAACATGTATGGCCCTCGATGCCGGAAATCATTGGAACATTTTCCTTTGGGGACTACAGTTGCCATCATCCTTCAGATAGCATAATTTCTCAGTTTTCCCCCACATGAACCAAAACTCAATTAAAAATCAGTATTCTGCTGCTGGCTAGAAATGAAGAATTACTTTAACAGCTGTTTGGCTGCAAGATTAGAATAGTTAGATTACATGCATGTGTGTACGCATCTTAAAAACATTTTTGCCAGCAAGTGTAGGGCTTATGTAAAAGAAGATGTGCTATAGCTCAGGTAGGTCTAGACGTTATAGATGGTATACTGGAATTCTTACTATTATATCCTTGGTGAAAGGATGAATCTACTTATAAATATAATTCAATAATTCAACTTATAATTCAGTGAAGAGGAGACGTGCCCTCTGGACATGCACCAAACACTTTTTGTTATGATGTTGCTTATTTGGGGGCTGATACCAGACACTAAGAACAAATGCTGTGGTTAAGCTCTAGTTCATAATTAAGTCCTGGACCAAAACAATGCAATGGGGTTGTTTATTGCCATCAATCTAACATTCATTCTTCTATTACAATTTAATTACAAAAAATTCTGTTCTGCCAAGTACTCAAAACATCAGTGTTATTGTTAGGTGTCTTCAAGTCAGTTCTGACTTATGGCCACCCTAAGGGAAACCTATGGCCATTTCCACACTGCAAATCCCAGGATTCGATAGGATGTTGAAAGTAGAATAATTGTGCTATAAGAGTGTAGTGCGGAAATGGCCTATCACAGGGTTTTGTTGGAAAGATTTGTTCAGAGGTGGTTTGTATTTGCCTTCTTGTGAGGCTGAGAAAGTGTGACCAGGTCACTCAGTGGGCTTCCATGGATGAGTGGGGATTTAGTCCCTAGTCCCCAGAATCGTAGCCCAGCACTCAAACCACAACACCATGGTGGTCCAAAGCATCATAGAGCAAGCTAAAAAATAAAAATTGATGTGTTGAAATATTTCTGAAATCATGTAGGTACTGATTTCTTAAAAAACACAGAGCAAATATTTCACAGAGGCATTCACCACAAAATGTCCATCACCTTAAAGCCCTTAGAAAGCAGAAACAACGCCTCTCGCCCCCAGCCAGGGCTGGCAAAGTCTCACACCGTAATGAGTCTATTCACTGTGTCCTTCCATGTTCCCATGTCTTTCCTTCCAATTAAGCTGCAATCACAGTGCCAGTTGAGAGGAAAAACAATAGCCAGCAGGATCTGTTCCAGAAATATTCTCCCCAACCCATTATTGTTTTGCTGCTCTTTGCTCGCAGGCTTTTTAAAAAGCTAGAAGCTTTGGTTGTGGTGAAAGCCACTTGGGTTTTTTTATTCTTTATGCACAAGACGTTGTAACGTCAAACGGAGAAAAACATCTGCAATATTCTGAAGCTTGGTTGTGAAACATTTTTTTTCCATTTGCAAGACAGTTTCTTCTCCTCCTCCTCCTCTTTTTGCTTTAAAAATAGAGCTCTCATTTCACCCTTGGGGGCCATATGATGTCCTGGTGGCTTTTCAATCCAGAGTTTGTTTTAGAAAAGCAGACCTAAACAACTGTACAGCTATGGTTCTAATAGTACAGTTGTCACAAAACAAGGCTCTAGTAAGGAGGCTGCTCTGGTTCAGTCTGAAATTTGTCAGGCTTCTTTTGAAAGCTGAGTCACCTTTGCTCAGTGCTGGGGAACGCTCTGTAGAAAAGTTGGTTCCTCGCCTGTTCCCCTGCCCCAATAATATTGTTAATGCACCAAAGAATTCCTTATTAAAGACATAGATACTTTCTTAACTTTCCTTGACTGCACTCAAAGCTTACTTATAAGTATAATAGAACCTAAATAATACAGAAGAATGCATATACTGCACTTATCATTCCTGTAGTAAAAAGCTAAACCAATTTTCAATGAACATAACTCTTAAGAGTCAGTAGTAAGATGGTTAACTATTTCTTAATTTAAAGCAAGAGAGGGCAACTGTTGGGGATGAGTAACATCATTTCTAACCACTGTATGAGATAGTTCTCGTTTGGGAGCTGTTTTTCTTTGGGAGGCCTGGGAGAGGGGGAGTAGAGCATTTTATTGGTTGTTTGTTCGGGGTGCTTTTGGTCAGTTTCCAGGTGAAAAAGTTGCCACAGAGTTCTGTCCTGGACCCAGTGCTATTCAACATCTTCATCAATGATTTGGATGAAGGAGGAGAGAGCATGCTGATCATATTTGCAGACGACACCAAATTGAGTGGGGTTGCTAATACGCCAAAGGACAGCATCAGAATTCAAAATGACCTTGATAGATTGGACAGCTGGGCCAAAGCAAACAGAATGAATTTCAACAGAGACAAATGTAAGGTCTGGCACTTAGGCAGAAAAAATGGAATGCACAAATATAGGATGGGGGACACATGGCTGGATAACAGCACATGTGATAGGGATCTAGAAGTCTTGGTAGATCGCAAGCTGAACATGAGTCAGTACTGTGATGCAGCAGCCAAGAAAGCCAACGCGATTCTTGGTTGCATCAATAGGAGTATGGTGTCTAGATTGAGGGAGATAATGGTACCACTCTATTCTGCATCGGTTAGACGTCATTTAGAATACTGTGTCCAGTTCTGGGCATCTCAATTCAAGAAGCATATCAACAAGCTGGAGTGTGTCCAGAAGAGGGCGACCAAAATGGTGAAGGGTCTGGAAGCCATGCCCTATGAGGAGCAGCTTAGGGAGCTGGGTATATTAGTCTGCAGAAGAGAAGATGAAGAGGGGACATGATAGCCATGTTTAAATATTTGAACGTATGTCATGTTGAGGAGGGAGCGGGCTTGTTTT
Source organism: Iguana delicatissima (assembly GCA_948472985.1). Taxonomy (NCBI): domain Eukaryota; kingdom Metazoa; phylum Chordata; class Lepidosauria; order Squamata; family Iguanidae; genus Iguana; species Iguana delicatissima. The sequence goes on from CAOKZL010000134.1 coordinate 1,325,466, forward strand.
CTGCTGCTCCAGAGACTAGGGCAAGGAGCAATGGATTCAAGCTGCAGGAAAGGAGATTCCACTTGAACCTCAGGAAGAACTTCCTGATGGTCAGAGCTGCCCAGCAGTGGAATATGCTGCCTTGGAGTGTGATGGAGTCTCCTTCTTTGGAGGTTTTTAAGCAGAGGCTGGATGGCCATCTGTTGGGAATGCTTTGATGGGTGTTCCTGCATGACAGGGGGTTGGACTCGATGGCCCCTGTGGTCTCTTCCAACTCTATGATTCTGTGATTTTATGAAGAATTGGGGCAATTTTTTATTTTAAAAGATTGAGGTCAGGGGAGGAATTGCAGAACTTCAGGGGCCAAATTTTGGGGTCCTAAGGGCCAGGTGCATCCAGCAGCCAGCATTTTGCCCACCCAATCTTAAAATGCTATTTATGTCATTTACAGTAAGTCCTCCCATACCCGTCTGACTGATATCCATGGTTTCACTTACCTATGATCCACTCCAAGGCCAAGATTGCTGCCAGTGGCCAGGGTCCTTGCTTTGCATAGCCAGGCCAAGAGGGGTGCATGGCAAAGCACAGCTGGGCTTCCCACACTTCTCTCAGCCAAGGGAAAACATGGACACTTCATCATTGGCCAAGAGAGGCATGGGGAGAACCAGCATGGCTTTCTCCCATTCCTCTCTTGGCCGAGGAAGGAGATGGATAGTTCTGAGCAGCCAGGCCTCCCACCCGATTTGGCTCCCATGGAGGCAGCACCTCACCAAGCCCCACAGGCAATGAAGGCAGGAAGGTAGAATGAGCCAGCTAGTAAAGCCTAGCCTGGAAGTAAAAATATAATGTTTGGTATTATCTACATTTTTCAAAATTTGCATTAAGTCTCATGTCTATATGTCTCATGTTCCTTTTTCCACTCCTCCTAAGAGATGGAAGAAATTCTCACCCTATTCTCACAACAACCCTGTGGATTAGCGAACTCTGACAGCTGATTGTCGTTGCTGCTCTAAACCACTTTTGACCACTTTTCATTCAGCTTTCCCCACAAGAGTAGGGATGCATGGTGGATTGCTTGGTTAAGTACTCCAGTAGCAACGGCAGGCTGTGTACCCTGTCATTCCTTTCCGTAAGGTTGTTGGCACTGAGATTGGTTCTATGCAAACACACCACTTCCATTACACTTGATGGATGAGACATGAGTGACCCGTTTGCATTGAAAAACATTTGGCAAAACATGAATTGAAAATTTGGTCTGTTGGCATTCAAAGTGATCTGTTCACAAGCTCTCATCTGATAACTCTGTCCATCTGAATTGTTGTCTGTGGGATTTTGAGTGCCTATCAGTGGTTCTCAACCTGTGGGTCCCCAGATGTTTTTGGACTTCAGCTCCCAGAAGCCCTGAGCACTGACAATAGTGGCTGGGGCTTCTGGGAGCTGAAGTCCACAAACATCTGTGGACCCACAGGTTGAGAACCACTGGCTGAAAGTATAAGATTTGCTGTATTCACAGTCCTTGTTCCACTGTTAACAGAAGCTGAAGTTCTCATCTATTACTTACTGTGAATAATGGTTGAGAGCAGTTATGTACCTCAGCCATTTGCATTTTTATCTGTGATTATTCATCAGCTTTGGGGCGTTCTCAGAAAACCACCAACTGAAGAGTCCTTCATCCATGAATATGCAGAAGTAAGAAATTATTCCCTGGTGTGACTGATGAGCTTTACACAAATTGTTCAGAGTTAAAGCTGAGAGGTTTTAGATGTCTCTATAGGAGTAAGTGAGTGAATTCATTCTGACCCCCAAGCTGTCAATTGAATATTAGTTGTTTTTTATCTTCAAGACACAGAAGTCTGTTTCAAAGGGTTAAAAAAAAAGATTTTTATTAGCTGACTTAATCATGTATGGGAAGGGTGATTGAGAAGGTGATAGATAGATACACTAGAAGACAGGCCAGCTTAAAAACATGAAGAACCTGTGCTGCAATTCTATATACACTCCCCAAAGTAGGCATAAACTATTTGATTTATAGACTGCTTGCCATCTCTGCAGTTGTGGCTGTTGGCTGCTCAGCCAGTAGGGCAGTGAATCCACTCCAGGATTTACCGCTTAATGGCACTATCAGAGGTGCTGAACTCTTATTCCAGAATCAGTGTGGCACATTGGATAAACTCTCTAAAATTCAGACTAAAATCTAGAACTGTTTTACTATTCATATGAGGATTCCCCCAGCTATTATGACATAGGTTAAAAAAAAGAAAGAAAGAAAGAATATCTTGAGGTGGTTTGCAATTCAAGATTGCATATTCAGATATAAATATCACCATTACATATTCTCATCAGTGAAAACATTTCAGATCTGAGGACACAACTTCCATCAGTTAACAAACTGGGCAGGACATTCAGTTAGGGGAGGCTTGGGTCACACCAACTCTGCACCACAGTTGGCATCTCCCAGGTAACACAGGAGTGGCACTCTTTCAGTAGTGTGGTTATTTTCCAAAATGTTGCTGATTGTCATTTGTCTTTATGCTTGGGCCACAGCTTGAAAAAGCTCCTGAGGGATTCTGTGAGTCGTAGTAAAAAAAAAAAAGTATAATTTTCAGGCTTTGAGCCAGGTATATCTCTTCTATGGGTAGAGATACAAAAATTTCCAGAAATTTTGAAGCCACGAGAATAAAACAGGGTGTTGTTGTTTTTTCAGGGAAAAAAAATGAATTTTTCAGGAAAATAAAAAAAAATGTGGTATTAGTAACCGTTACAAAATCAATGTGTTACTTTAGGAATGTAAAATGCATTATGTCTAAATTAGTTTGGCATTAAATTATCCTGTTTGAATTACTGAAGAAAAGTTTATCCAGATAATAATTGCAAATTGAATTTACTTTTGTAATTTTATTTTATTTATTTATTTGATTATTTTTGTTCCAAGTTGAGGTAAATGGAACAGAAGTGTAAGGAACTCTTTGCTTTTGCCCATTTATGAGGAGTGGACAAAAACCCCAATAAAAACAGAAGAAACCATTGACGTTAACAAAACATACAAAAAAGCATGTTTTGTTTTACCTAGTCTTCCGTAGTGTCAAGCAGACATAAAGCATTAATTCCTATAAAAAGAACACAGAAAAGAGAGCCAAGACCAGGAATTGCAATTATCTGTTCCTGTACATAGCATTACATAAAAGTTTTCACTTTGCAATGGTTTTAGAAATAATTCATGGGGAGTAAAAATATGAACGTGTCGTAAGCATTTTATATGCCATTCTAGAACAGTGCTACACATTTCCCCCCATTTTTCTTGGGGGAAGAAGGCTTCTAGGAAAATATGGGGGGGGAACCCATGGGATTTTCCCCTCAATTTTTCTAGGGAATTTTTGGGTAGTGCCTTCACATATCTGGTTCTGTGTACCCATGGCAGGATGTGGAGGTATAAGACAGATTCCTTCCCTCCCCCTGCCATCTGAAGGCCTGGTGACATCAGGAGCATAACCACACCCCCAACATCATCACGTTCCCAGTTGAGGCTACAGTGGGAGCTTTTCCACCTAGTGTTTCAGCTGGGAAACCAACTCCTCCTTCCTCCCTCTCTGTGCAGTAATGGGGAGGGAAGATAAACACTTTCAACCTACACTTTCAGAAGCCGGCCAAGTTCCAGCTGGCTGGCTCCTGGAAATGCCAGCTAAGAATGGGAATGGGAATCCCTACCAGATTGAATCCCACTTTTGGGAGGAAAGGTGAGATATACATGAAGAACATCAGCATCTCAGTCATGTCCTCTCCCATCATTGATCAGAGAGAGTGATGATTGACTTTTACCACATTCCTTTAACCCAGAGGGGCAAGAGGAGCTGGTTTCTTTTTAGGCCAGATTAGGTCCACACCAAGAGCGCCTGCCCACCCAGATCTGGTCATTTAAGGCAATGTTTCTCAAACTATCTGATGTGGAAGATTGGCAATTTTTCCCCAGTGTACCAGACACTGCCATATTTGTACACTGCCATATGTTTCCTGAAAATTCTCCAAGGATCAGAAGCTGATGGCTCATGAATGGCTACCAATCCACAGACCACCACGTTGGGTAGCACTGCTTTAAGATCTCTAAACTTGCCATAAACAATTAATTCTGTAGTAGCAATAACATCTTCCTGAATAACTACTCCCTTACCGGAACCCAAATAGTTGTTATTCAGTTTTCTGTCTTAGAAATTTGTTGAAGGCTTGTGTTCTCTCTCACTGAGTCACTTTCGTAGAAGGAGGTAATAAAAATCACCCTCATACATTGCTGGGTAAGTTGACTTTTCTGGGAAATTCCTTCTCATTCCACCTACAGATATTTAGTTGTAAATTGGTACATTGCAAAAGCAAAAATAAAACACAGTTTCCAGAAATTATCTTTGACTTTTGTGCTGAACAAAAAGATATTAAGATATGTAAGCCATCTGGGGCTCCATCTAAAATACATCAGCTCACAACAACAGCGCACATCACAAAACATGCCAAAAGTTGATCAAAACTAAGTGCAGATTCAGTTTTCTGTGCTGTGGGTTTGCTTACAAACATTACAGCTATAGTTCAAATTGTGGGAGGGAAATGCTGTCCAGCCATGCCTTGAGATAAATTTGACCGGCACTTTACAGCCAATCCAACTGTTCTCAGAATAGTTTCCAATTTGTATTGTAGACCAGGCTCAAATGTAGGCTGCTACTGCTAGGATTTTTTTAAAAGTTTAGAACTGATTGCTAATCAATTTGATTCAATCTTTCCACCTATTTTCAGTATTTGGGTTGTAAGTATCACTGTGGATGTAACCAAAACAGCACATCTCACACACTAAAGAGTGGTGTCCACAGGTGTAGGAACCCCAGAGTTTGCAGAGGTAAAAGAAGGACCTGGAGGAAGGGTAACTGCAGTTCAACGAGGACTACATATGACTAAGTGATTCACTGACTTCTAGGGAGGAGGACAGGGGCTGGGAAACTGGGGCTCAATGCTATCACAGAGTCATACGCTGCAATCCCATTTGGCTCAGTGGTGTAGGAAGTCCGTATGCACACCCATACTATACTGAGTTATATACCATCCTCTGACTTACTGAACACCTTCCGAAGTCCCCAAACAGCCATTCCACACTTCATGGGGAGCAGGTGGATCACAAAAGTATCTGGCTATGTCCTCATAGGCAGATGCACAATGCCTACAGCAGCAGTGGGACTTCTGGTGGATCTCAGGACTGGTTGTGTCATTTTATGTCTGGCTACAAAGAGATGCTTCTGTAATCCTGCATGCTTTCCACAAAACAGGGAATGGTCACGCAGGGAGTTTCAGGGGCTTTTCAGTACATGGTAGCTTTGGATACTGCAGAAGGAGGAAGGGAATACTCCCCTCTCCAGCAGCCCCCCAGAAAGGACATAGCCACATATAGGGAAAACATACACCTGTGTCTGTCCCAAGCAGAATGGTAGCCAAAGAATCTTCATTGTTATGGCTTTTTGGAACACTGGGATTTAATTGTGGCTGAAACTAATGACAAAAAATCTGTGTGGAGTACCAGGCCTTCCTTGTTAAATTGGAGAGGGTTTTGGCTTGGGAAATTAACTTGAGCTGGCATGGGTGTACCGCAACCCTCCACATGTGGTTGGGATGCTAGTCAAGCAGCCCTGACCAGCATGATCAATGGTAAGGCATGTTGGAAGTTGCAGTCCAACATCTGGAGGGCTGTACTTTGCTCATCCCTGAAGCAGAGTGGTATTATTTCCAGAGCTTGGAAATATAATTTTTGACTACAACTCCCAGAATCCTCCAGTCAGCATCGCTGTTGCTAGTTGTTGTTGTTAAAAATATTACTTGAGTAATTTTTCCAAGGTCTGGTTGTTTCTCATATGAATCTACCCTATACAGTTGTCCCTCCACATTTGCAAGTTTGACCTGCACATTCACTCACCTGCACAGCTGGGCGGGGGAACGAGAGGAGTGAGGTATCTGCATCTCCTTGCACTCAGGCAGGTGGGCAGGGGACAAGGGGGTGGGATGAGTGAGCAGGAAGAGGGAAGGCATGGGCATGCATGTGTTCCTTCTCCTGCTCAGGTAAGCAGTGGGGAAGATATTTGTATTTTTTCCACTTCATGAGGTTCTTGTGGCCCTGACTCTTACAAAAATTGGAGGGCCAACTGTGCTGAATTTTGCTATAAATTTTCTATTTTGGTGTCTTTTACTCAGACTAACAGCATTCTGCCAAGCTGTCTAGTAGCAAAGCTCTTTGGACATTCTGTTCCCCAGTTTAACGGAGATCTGATGGAAATGTGAATCTGAGATCATACGTATGCAAAGCACGTATTCTGCACCTGAGCACCTACAGTTCCCATATAATGAGTGACATGCAGGTTCTTCTGGTTCCTTTATCCGCATTCATGCTGCTCTACTCAGTATTGATATCTGCCTTTAAGCAGTTAAAAGCTGGGGTTAAAATCCTCCAGCTGACTATGAATCAAGCTTATATTTCATTCTGATTTGTAATGTTTGATTCTATAGTGCTTAAATGTTGCTTTATTAACATACTAATAGGGAAAACAAAGAGAGTGGCTAGCATTAATGCAAGCGCAGGTATGTTACTAGCACGTTGAGTCAAAGAATGCACAGAGACAAGGAGACTAACAGAGAAGTATTGTTTATTCACAGATAGCCAGTGAATCAACCTTTGTTTGTATCAGATGCTGCAGTGCAGCTCCACAGACTGGTTGTGACTGGTCAAGGCAATTGCTTGTTCACACCAAGGCAAGGGCCAAGCTGTAGTTAAAAGTGGAAAGTTATCTTTCACACATTTAATTGCTATGGCTTATCTAAACAAGTGACTTCAGCTCCCTTCGTTTCTGGTTTTCTATATGAACTAATACTTTGTCTCCTTTCATTTGAGACAAATTCCTACATTTCAGCTTAAAATATATTAAGCAAGCTAAAATAGTACTGAATTCTGTAACTATCACAGAAAGAGAGGGCCTCCTGAACCAAAATAAGATTTTCCCTTCATGCAGTACGTACGGTCATGTTCATTTTTTTTTTAAAGGAAAAATCCTTAGAGGTGCCCCTGAAAATGTACTCTGTGAGGATTTTATAGACTGTTTGCAGGGGGAGAGATTGGTTGTTCAGTGAGATTGGCTGTCACTCCCTGTTGACAGTATACCAGGGCCTAATCCGAGGCCTTTATTTTCCTGCTAGAATTAGGGAACAATATGGGACTCCCTCCCATTCCATATACAAAGGCTGAAGAGACAGTAGTTAAATACGCAACACATCTGTGATGCCTGGAGGCACCAGACTAGTGTAGGAAGGAACAGTGCATGTTTCATGTGCACCATTCTGTCCTCCCAGCTCTCTTCTCCTACCTCCCAACATCTGTTGCCTAAGGCATTCTTCCTAATCATAGAGCTGGCCCTCCTGAGATTAGTAGCAGTATTCACAGAGGCATAGGGACACATGTAGCACAAGAGCATTAGATGTTGGGATTGTTTGCAAGGCAGGGGAAAATAAGTACATGTTTATCTTCCTTCTGAGAAAGAATGTTCTTACTACTGAACGGATTCCTTTTTTCTCTTTGAATGAAACCTTTCCAAGAACATGGTCTCTGCAAAGCAAAGCAGAAGTAATAAAACAGCCTTTCACCACCTAGCACTGCCCAAATGAGCTGGATGACAGTTGTGCTTATCCGCATGCAACATGCCTACTGGCTGTGGCAGCTGGAGACTGTAGTCCAGTACTTCGTAGGTTGGCAATGTTGTAGAAGACTGCCATAAAAGCTAGGAGCTCTAAGAAGGGCAATTATTTAGATCCTCTGCATGGTACTTCTTTTACTCCTTAGGTTGAAATTGAAATGTCAGCTCTTGAAAGGTAGAAATATTTCTGGTCTCTCTAATTTTGTACATATTTGTCAAACTGTAAGCATGTCCAAAGATCCATCATATACTGGGCATTTAAAAATAGACTGGTTCTTAACGTTTTTGGTATTCAATTTGTAAAGTAATGTCTTGAATAGCATCAAAACAATCCTTTTGCAAAGTGAATTACATCAAGCTTGACTCTTCTCTCTCCTTGCCATGATTCCCACGGCCTTTTGGGAACATGGATTCCTAATCTAAGTTTGTAATAAATTTCTTGCTATATTTCAGTGCTGCAAAGTTGCTAAAAAGCTGGAGGGAATACTGTGTCCTTTGCTTCAGAACAATCAGATTTAGTTATACTCCTGTTTGTGACAATATTAGCTTCAGAAACTGCCATTCAGCAGGACCTGCCTTTGTTCAAGTGCTGGAAATATAAGAGGAGAAGGCCTTGGCAGAAAATAACTGAGGCCATTTCTGCCCTGGACTATTATAGTGCTGTTATTCCACTTTCAACATCCTATGGAATCCTGAGGTTTGCAGTTTAGGGTTTCCAGTGCACAAATGGCCTTAGTTAATGCACCTACCTCTACCAGTCTTACTCAAAATATGGCAGCCAAGACAGAGGTTGTCCTTGTTTATTCTTTGATTTGACCCCTCTTGTAAGTCAAGTCTCCCCTTTGGAAGAGCTTTGCAGTCAAATACTCTGCTAGATTGCTGGGTTGAGGGGCCAAGGAGAGCCATATCCAAGAGCTTCTTGGAAATTCAGTAGTAGGACTTTGGGCAAATCATCCAAGTAGTACAAGTGGTCGGCCTTCAAGTGGACTCCATATATAGTGACCCTATCCTGAGGTTTTCTTGCTGAGATTTATTCTTTTGCCTTTGCTTTCTTCTGAGGCTGAGAAAGTGTGACTTGCCTAGAGTCACCCAATAGAATTCCATGACAGATATTCAAACCCTGCTTTCCTGGAGTCCTAGTCCAAAACTTAAAGCACTATACCATTCTGGACAGATGTTACTGGACAGATAAGGAAGAGATGAAGATACGGAGCTACATCCAGTTTTTCATGAACAGTCTCCACTTTTGTGACAGAACTTTTCTGTCCTCTCCGCCCATTGCAGCCCTTCCATGTGCGCTCCAGATGTCTTGCTAGGGAAGATTTTGCAGATTGGCTGGGAGTGGGTGCAGTAGAAGGGGAAATCCGCTTTAGCAGTTGATGTCCCTAAAGACAAATACAACTGGAAATAATCCAAACCCTTAGGAAACAGTGGAACAGAGATGAAGATATAAAGAAGTAAGCAGTCTTGCCAAATCAATTTAATAAAGGGTTTTTTCCAGTGGTCGGAAAGATGTGTACATATGTGTGTATTTCCCTAATTGGGATAGGGGATCTACATTGGCCCTCCAGGGGACCTTGGAGGGCTGCTGCTTCTCCACCCCAGCACTTTTCTCCCTATCTGTTTGTTTGTTTGGGCCAAACTGGCATCTCTGTCTCCTGGGGGCAGGGATTTCATCATGTCTTTGGCCTCTTAGGCCATTTTAGTTGACTTACTATTTTGAATATTCTTCTTTTGGTACTAAAATGGTCCAAGAGGTGTCCAAAACATGGCAAAATTACTCCATGTCCCCTAGAGGCATGATGTTTTTTTAAAAATGAAGGCCTCTGGAAGCCTCAAAAACCACCTGGAGGTGTAGTACTTTCTCACCTGTGCTTTATACCTAGGGTCAGGAGAGAGTGGCCTGTAGTCTGCATACAGCTCCCCAAGACCATTTTCAGGTGAGACAAAGAGCCCTCAGTTGCTTCCATGCTAGAGGGAAAAACAAAACTACAAATGCTTCCTCGGAACACCAGAGCAGTTTCACCATATTTGTTGGGTCTTCCTGAGCTTTATGTAACCAGGAAGTGAATTGGAGGTCCATTGGAACTCTGAGATGGGAATGGGAGAGTTAGTAAATTCTTTTGAGGAAAAAAGTTTTGAGAATTTTTTAAAAACCCAAAGGCAAAGGGATGGGCTGGCATAGGGTGGGGTGGCCTTTTGATGGCCTCTAGGGAACCCAAAGCAGCTTTCAAACCCCTTGCAGTTGCTCACCCCAGCTTTGTCTTCTGCATCTTTGCACAACTTGTCACATTTTTAGGCAACATTCGCTAATGCTTAAGAGAGTAGGACAGTGGTTCTCAACCTGTGGGTCCCCAGATGTTCGTGGACTTCAGCTCCCAGAAGCCCCAGCCATTATGGTCAATGCTCAGGGCTTCTGGGAGCTGAAGTCCACAAACATCTGGGGACCCACAGGTTGAGAACCACTGGAGTAGGAAAAGTCATGTTCTGGGGATTCTGGGATTTGTAGTGCAAAAAGTAATTTTTTTTTCCCAAGCTCACCTTAGGAGCTGCTTTCTCACAAGGTGGACCTGCTGGTAGAAACCAGCAGAAGGGTCCCCCCTTCCTCCAGGTGTGGTTTTACTTCTCTGTGTCTTTAAAATGTTACCTGTCAAATAGCTGAGTGAGTTGTTGAGGTTTTTTGAACCTCAACACACTTGTTATCATCAGCATCAGCATAAGCATTTCTATTATATCCTGACCTTTTGTGACCAAATCATCCTCAAGGCAATTTTCCACACAAATAACAGTTCCACGTGCCATGCATGTACTGAATATTAGTGTAATGTGGAAAAGCAATACTTAACTTCTCAGTTAGATTAAACACTGAACACTCTGCACTTTTTGAAGGTACAATGTCAAATTCAAGTCTGTTCCCATGTTGAAATTTCCACTGGAAATCCATTGAAACAGGGGCAGGGGAATTCAACATGATCAAGAATAGACTTGAAATAACCATGGAGGCAATATTTTCTGAAAACTTTATCTCTCACTGAGGTGACCTGTATTTTTGGTCATTGCTGAAAGAATGCTGGACCAGATGAAGCATTCTTCCAACAAAGTTCTTAATATATTTTTAAATACTCTCTTTTTCTATGTTAGGAAATGAATAGGAAGGATTTCTTCCTCCCCACCCCTGACACGCATACTTTTGTATAAGGAAAAGAGATTTAATGAGCCACAAAGCTGGATGCTTGACAGAGTACATGCAGACTCAGCATTTTTCTTGGTAAAGGAACACAAAGTTGGCATAGAAAAGGCCCAAGTCACCACTGTTGCAGGACTGAGAACTTTGACAGGCTTTAAGCTTTGTTCTTTTTAAAAATTATTATTATGCATTGCTTTATATTACAGGCTTGACATATGCTCCTTACTTATTCCACCAGAGCCAAGCCTTGTTACCTCTTTGGGCAACTGCTGGAAGGGAGGGGTGAGAGAGAGAGATTGTGGGTATACCATCTGGTTCTGTTAATGCGTAAACAAGTAAGAATTTCTGGTTTGCAATGTCAGATTTTCAAGAACCAGATGACCACAGGCATTCCTCTCAAAGAGAGAGGGAAAAAATGACAACCTCAGTTCATTGACATTTCTCAGGAAGCAAATTGCTGCATACCAGAAAGTCAAAAGAAGAGAAAGCAAAGAAGAGGTCTAGAAGAGAAAAAAATTCCCCTTCCTTGAGAATCTCATTATTTTGAAATATTGTGAAATATGCCTATTGGGTTTTGCTCCTTTGCTCATTCTCCTAGGGAGAGCAAAAATCATTGAACCCAAACCAAAGGAGCGTATATATACAGAAGTTCCATCTCTAGGCCAGCTTAGCCCAAGCAACTCTGGAGTGCTTCTGAAAGTTCATCTCAGACTCCTAGCCAGTTCATAAGTGACCAGTGCTGCTTTCACATAGCTAGAGCCCACACTATTCTGGCAGGATCTGGTAGGAAGGAAGCCTGGGGTTGGATGAAAAATGTGAATCCTTCCCACATTGCTGGGCTCTGCAAGCCCTAGGCAGGGAGGGATAACATTGGCATGGTTGCCCAACCCACACAGTTTCCTCCTGCAAGTCTTTAAAATCGTTTAACTACTTTATTTTTTCCCTGAACTCTGCCTGTTTTTAGCTGTTTCCTTATGCTGTTTGGTTTGCTGTTATTGCTTGCTTGATTTGAGTTTGGCCCTTTCCGCACCGGGATATTAAAACGGTGCAGAGCGATCTCTGATGGAGGTCTTCTTCACTGTGGAGTGGATTGGGGCGGACTATTTTTCGTAGTTCCGCACCTCAATCCGCTCCGAAGCGACCAGAACTGGTCGCACAGTGTGTTTTTTAAAAACCTCTTTTAAGAGGTTTTTAAAAAGCACGGAGCACGCAGCCCCATGCAGCTCCATCGCCAAGCTCCAGTGCAGATTTGCAGGTGTGCACTAGTGTGTGCCTGCAGATCTGCCGGGGGCGGGCTTTAGGCTGGCGAGCTTCTCCGGTTGGTGGAGAGCCTCCGCCAGCTGGAAGCCACCATTTTGGACGCCAGAGAACTGCGGAACAGCGAGATCGCGCTGCTCCGCATGGAGATGGACTTATCCAGCTGCCGGTAAGCTCCGTTTTAGCATGTTTTCCCCGTTTCCCCCTCCACGTGCGGAAAGGGCCTTTATATACTGTGACCCACCCTGGAATCAATTGTGAAGAATTATATAGAAATATTAAACAAACATAGAGGAATTAATAGAGTAGAATGTCATGAGCTAGCAGCCCACTCTGTCCCGGTAAAATACGGCTCTGTCTTAGTTCATCTCTAAAGAAAACACCGGTTTGATAGCTGAAGTAACCATGGAAAATGCACTTGTTGTACATGACCTTTTCAGAATCCCCAAGTGGCCCCATTGGCTGTGGCATTCAGGAAGTCCAAAAAAGCAACTTTTCTGAGCTCTACCATAAAGATACTCTCTGATTCTCTGAGTTGTACTGGAGCCTGAAGTAGCTTACTATTTAGGCATAGGCATGTCTCCTCTAAATAAGTCCCACTGAGTGTAATAAGACTTACTCCCAAGGCAGTATGCATGAGACTGCAACTCACCATCAGACCTGGAGGGTTTCTCCAGCTTTGGGACCCTAAAAGAAGGAGCCAGAGTTGAGAGGTTGAGTCTTAACATGCAAGCAAGGAGAGGAAATTGTTCTGTGGATCCAGAAAGGGCAGAAGGACAGAGTACTAGCAACTGTATCAAGATGGGCTAATCCAAAGACTTAATGCTGGTGACCAGTCCCATGTACTCTTGTTACACTTTCCTTTGCATCTGAACAGGGCTGTATGTAGAGATGGAAAATATTTTATTGGATTTGGCGAAACTGGATGAAGGTAGCTTTTTTTCAGAGTTCTCCAGACACATTGTATGAAGATGCACACCTCATTTGGAGAATCTGCACATTTGTGGGGTTTACAAGGTATTTTGGAGAAACAAAGTGTGCACAGTTAGAATACAGACAATTCGTGGGGGGAATGCTTAATTGAAAATTGTGTCCCACTGACTTTTCAGACTTCTGGGTAGCCTCAGTCACAGCATTTTAGTCCAGGCATCATTGTCTTCCATTTATAACTCTTCCATGGTCCCCTGCCATTCCTTTCATCTTGCTGTGTTACCACAGAAAAACATAATAGAGAGAAAGTTGACTGCTGGACTGCGAGTACTAATACCAATTGACTGCTAGTACTGGGAGTCCTCTGTCTGGACCAGAATTTAAAGAATACACACAATTGTTCTTGTTCTTGACGAGAAAGGATTGGGTCACTTCATTGACCAGCAATGTGAGGATGAATTTTTTGCAGGGGGTAGGGGAGAGGTTGTGGTTTGGGACTTGTGTGAAAAATGTATACACACAAGGAGGGTTTTTTGCTCCCCCCTTTTTTTTTTTGCACAAGAAACAATATGATTTTGCCAAGCAACTGTGGTCATGATGGTAAAAATTATTAATGAGGAGGAACACACAATGTAGGAGAGGTTGCAGCAGTTTGCTTTTGTTTGAGTCTAAAAAAAAAGCAAACTTTCATCACCTTTCTTCTCTCCCCACCCTGCTGAATGGACTGCTTTTGCCACTTTGAACTGAGGTTGCAGCAACTGAAGTAAGCTGAGGACCAAGGAGGGGGGAGTGGAAGAAGGAGAAAGAAACCAGGACATTTTAAAAGCAGCTGAAAAAGTGGGAAGACAGAAGATTAATTGGGACTATCCCTGCCACATTGGGACAGTTAGTCCAACAAAATTAGCTCCAGCATGCTTTCTGCAACCTGAAGTGATGTGATCCCCCCCTCCCCATTTAGGTTTTCAGCTGCTGCTTGGCTTGAGAGGGCTAGTGGAGGGGAGGTAAGAGAGGTAAAACTACAATGTTTGAGTGTTACTTTACATGGTTTTGAGGCCAAAAATTGTCCTGAAGACTTTGAGGGGCTTTGTAGATATCCTGGGACACATGAGCAGTATGCATAGGTGCTACATTTCATCATCTCATCACATGTTCAGACACATCTTCCACAAAAATAGGTATAGAGACTTCCTGTCAAGTTCTAAATAGCACTGACAGGCTACAAACATAACTCCGATAATTTCAATCATATTCTAGATTGAGCCTGTATTATAAGGTGTTGCGTATACAAAGCTACTTACCAGCCTATAAGTCTATTGCATCCAGAAAAGATAATTAAAAAAACAGCATATAGAAGCAAGGATCCATGTATTGATTCCTTTCACTGAATACTCCTTTTTTCAACTGGTTGATTTGTAGCTTCAGAAATGTGTTGTTGTTTTTTTAAAAGATACTACAGTTAACATTATCATCAACAACATCAAGAACAAGGAAGACTACAAAACTAAATACATGAGGCACTTCCAGATCTATGTATTGTGCAACTCTTGTGAGTTTTCCTGCTCAATTTACCACTTTCCTGATAAGAAAAATATGAAAGAAGGAAGTGGGAAAAGGCAGGAGAGTTACAAATGGAAGACAACCATATCTGGATCCCTTGTAAAATTCCATAAACAAAGAAGGGAAATTGCTTGATAAAAGTCTTGTCTGGAAGCTCACATGATTATAGCTCTGCAGACCCATGACCATTTAACAAACTGCTTGGTAAAGTGGAAGACTGCACTAAAGGTGGATTGATTCAGTCAAGGAAGCCTTGGCCCTCAGTTTGCAAGAAATGAGCATGATGAACAGGGATCTCAGAAAGTTCTCATTCATGGAGTTGCCATAAGCTGAAGTCAGCAGCAGATAAGAACAGCAGCAGCACAAGCTGCTCATGCAGTTAGCTTTGAGCAAATGGAAATAAGGTCCAGAAATGGCTGTAGAAGTAATCTAAGCCACGTTGTTGTTGTTGTGTGCCTTCAAGTTATATCCAATTTATGGCAACCCTAAGGAGACTCTACCAAGGGGTTTTCTACAGCTGAGAGTGTGTGACACACCCAAGGTCATCCAGTGGCTGAATGGGGAATCAAACCCTAGTCTCCAGGATTGTAGTCCAGTGCTGAAACTGCTATACCATGCTGGCTCATAACCTAGGCCATAGTTAGGAGATATTACTGCTATGTTTACTGGGGGACTCTTTGACAGAAGTATATAAGTATATTATACTATAAAAGTAACTTTAAATAAATAAATAAATGCTGCCTTGTGACCTGTGAAAGTTTTGGATATGAATGAAACAAGCAAACTGCCTTTTCTGAGCTGAGCAAGACAGAAAAACAGTGACCTATGTCAGCTCTGACCTACATTGTCCTCTTACTTCTGCCTTATTGCAGAGCAGAAACAGTGATGGCTAAAGAATCAGTTTAGTTTGCTTTCGGGTAAGAACTTTTCAAAATGTGTAAATTTCTTCATAAATTAAGCATTAAAATCTTGAGGTTTTAGAAATCTTGAAGTGGAAGAAAGCAACATTATAGATGCATCCCTTCAGGTGGAAGATTTTAAAGTATTTGAATCCCTGTTTATTAAGCTAGCTTGTGCTGAAACAAGTTCATTGCCTCTGGTAAGCTCTTCATCTTGAAGAGTTACATGGCAGACAAGTACAACACATCCTGTCCATTCTGGAAATAGCTGTATCTTTGCATGTGGCTGGAATGGATGACTGAGAATGTCATCCAGTTAATTTTTTACCACAAATTTCTAAAATTCACAGATTGCTTCATAAGCATGATACAAATGACTAGATATTTTTTAAAAACTGAATTGCAGGAGAAAGCAAAACTTGACATATGCATGCATTCCTATAAATAATAATCAGGAGAGCAGGAAATCCTGAACTGGATTTTCAGTGTATGTATCTGGTTGCTCGTGTCTTTGGTCAAGTTCCAGAACAGTACATTTCAACACTGCAATGATTGTGCATTTTTCTACATACTTTGTATAAGCAGCCTGACGCCATACATCACAGCAAGGATTAAAATTTAAGGCTGCCTTGGGAAGACACTTTTTTGTTTCTAATTTGCCATATCTGTTCTCCTAAAGGATGGCTTGTAATGCCTTAGGGACTTGTTATTTACATAAAACAGAATTGCTGCAAACGAAGAGATCCTAGGGGAGAAGATGTAAAATGTGCTTTCTCCCCCGCTTTCTTTTCCTTCAGAAAGTCATTTATGTTCCAAAGCATTTTTACAACAAGTATGCTTAGTATTCAGAATTAGTAGGTCAGACTAATAATAAACTTGCCACTGAAAGATCTGAAGGAGATTTGTGGAGCTTTTGTCAGTCTTCGGAAAAACACGGCTCAAGGGAGGAGGGAAAGAGACTGGAACAGCCTGTGGCACTCAGCTTAGTGCACTCTGTGTGAAAGATGCTTTAGTTTTGCTGTAACTGTTCGCATATGCAGATATATGTGGGGCCATAAAGATATGAACGACATTCTGCTTGTATCTGCTACTCAAAGACAGGAGATAGAAGCTGGTCTGCTATTTTTAGCTAAGATGTTGGGCTGTAGGCCTACCTGATGAGTCTGTATGGATAGTAGTAAATGAAGAAAGAACACAGATTTTGCAAACAGAAGGTTCCCAGTTCAATCCTTGACATTACTTATTAGAAGCATCTGGCAACAAATGATAGGAAACACTTCTATCTGAAATGCTCAAGGGCCACCACTGGTCAGTCCAGGCTCTACTAGGCTAGATGGATGCATAAACTAGCCTGACAGGAGGTAGCTTCCCATGTGCTCAATCTTTTCACCAGAAACTCATGTGCAGCCCTGCCAAGCTAGATTTCTTATGTGACAAGCCATAAGACTTTTTCTCTGACTAATCAATTCCTGAATATCTGTCAGAATTAAAGTCTTTGCCTATGGATGGAAGAGCATGAGAGAGGGGGGATTGGTCTACTCCCCTTCAAAAGAGTGTTCTGCAATCCTGGAGCAGCCATTAAGAAGGCCCTCTCTTATGTCCCCACCAGATGTGCCTGTAAAGGTGGTGAGACCCAGACAAAGGCTTCTTCTGAATATCGCAGCACCTGGGCAGGCTTACATACCCTCCAGCATTTCCCAGATGAAAACTGGGACGCGTGTGGTCAAGCAACATCAGAGTAAAGTAAAGGTGAATAATGAAGAAGAACACACAAGCCAGGAGAGGCAGTTTGCTTTTCCCTGAGTCTACCGGGAAAAGCAAGATTCCACCCCTTCCTCTCCTTTCTCCACTGCTGAGTTAACTGAATACAAACTACTTTTGTACTCTGAACTCAGTTGGCAGCAGTTGAAGTGAGTTGAAGACAAAAGGGGGAGAAGTGAAAGGAAGAGGAGAGAGAGAAACTGGGACATTTTAAAAGCAGCTGAAAAAGTGGGATGACTTAATCAGATTAATCAAGGCTATCCCTGCCAAACTGGGACAGTTGGAAGATGTGGGTTTATATGAAAGAACAGGATCCTTCCAACAGCCTAGTCCCTAGTTATCACTAATGGAACCACCATAAGACAGCACAGTTTGCAACTAAATTCTACATAACTTTTCAGAATAGTAACCACCTTTGCAGCCTCCTATTTCTTGCTGGCACTTATGTGGAAAATAAAGCAAACATTCATCTCAGTCCACCCCTTCATTAAATTAAACTTCATAGGCATCTGTTGGTTCTGTGCCTACCCTTCAGAAAATTGTGAAACTGAATAACATTTATTGTTTAGGGAGTATCTGTTTCTGCTATAAACTCTGTTTAGAGATGGTTTTATAATTTTTTAAAGCCACACTGAACTGAAATCTTTCCCTGCAGATGTTAGTTCCAGACTTAAAGCATTTGTTTTGTTAACCAAGATTGGCCATGGGGGCAGTTACACAAAAGCAAAAGTGAGGAGGATTTGTGTGATAGCTAGAGTCTGTTCTTCAAATTATTAATATACTGATGAAAAAGAGTTAGTTATGATCAGAGGACCTGGGTATCAATTGTGTAGATGGCTATCCTGCCATAAATTGCTAGTGTGGTGACCCCAATATGGACTGGGACTCTGGAATGGGGGAGAGGTGTTAGGAAGTCTTTGATTCTCTCACTCACACACACACACACATGCATGCATACACACAACTGATCCAACCAGTGTCCCTCTAACCACTGTTCAGATGAAGGAGAAAGCAGACACAATGGGTACAGTTTGATCCAGAACCAGATCGAGACTACCAAGCCTATTGGCCAGGCTGGCAGGAGGATTCTTGGAGTTGTAGTCCAAAGAAGAGAACTTTTCAAAACTCTGACAACATCTTTAATTTAGTGCATTCTGAAATGCTAGCTTGGATCAAGAGAGACTCTTTTGCAACTGTCATAGCTCAGTTTCCATAATGTACAACTTTCATGAATGTAGATACGAGTCAGGTTTATTGGCACGTGTTTTATCTGCCTAATTCAGACAACACATGTGCAAAAACAATAAGAAATGTCTTGTGCCACCTTCAGGAATTGCATGTTTTATTTGGCATCAGCTTCCGCAAGCTGCAGTCCACTTCATCCACAGCAAAACTGATGTCAAATAAAAATGTGTTTGTCTTGAAGATGATGGAAGCTTCATCATTATTTTTGCTGCAACACTGTAACACATCTGTTCCCCTGGATATTAATGGGTAAAGTGGGTCATAGTTAAGCAGCCATCAGAAATACTACTGCCCAAACTTTGGTGCCACAGTCCCTGGTTTCTAAAATTTCTCCTTAAGCATCAAAGCACAGAACAAAATATATTAATGCATGAAATCTGCATGGAGGGGGTGAGATCTGTTACATCTGGCCCACCAACTAATCAGCA
Organism: Iguana delicatissima; assembly: GCA_948472985.1. Lineage (NCBI taxonomy): Eukaryota > Metazoa > Chordata > Lepidosauria > Squamata > Iguanidae > Iguana > Iguana delicatissima. The sequence goes on from CAOKZL010000134.1 coordinate 1,344,415, forward strand.
CACTTTCCTATAAACTGAAAAATGGAGGTAAGTAGTGGTAGAGAAGTTGAATGGAAAAATGTTTAAATGGGTGGAGATGAACTTGGTTATCAATTAGGTTGGCTGTCCATATTTTTGCTATCAAAAATTATGATTGCTTTGGGGTTTTTTACTTGTAAAACTGCCTCACTAAAATACATCAGTGAGTAAAATAAATGCTTGTACCAGAATTCTTTATATCTTCAGCCTGCAACTGTTTATGTGATTTAATACCTAATGTCTTTCTCTTTGAACCCTTAGGTAGTAACTCCAGTCAGGTCAGGACAAGGTTACGTTTATGAGTTCCCTACCAAATACCAGAAGGATACCTACGATATCCCACCAGCTCGTCCTCTCCAAGGGGTAGGTACCAATAAAAATGTCAACGGTACTAAAATTAATCGGTAGCTGAGGTCTTGGCATTTCATCTATTTCCTAAACAGAGACTGGGTTCTTTCATTCCAAATCAGAAATATTGTTTTCGTCTTTGACATGGTGACAACTCACACTGATTAGATAGACAGAGAGTTTGGGTGGTTTTTTTTTTTAAACGAACATCCTTAGTATTGAGATGCCCCAGAACAGAAAACTCACATGTGTCTTCTAAGGGACGCTATCCTTTCAAATGATGATACAGAGTACCTAAAGCTTCTAAGCCAGGGTGCAAATCATGCAACCCTCCAGGTGCTGGTAGACTGGAACTCTCCACACCACTCGACAGCATGGTTAATGGTGAGGAATGCTATGAATTGCGGTCCAACAAAATCTGCAAGTGGCCTGGTATCCACCCCTAATCTAAACATTCTCACCCCCATCAACACTATTTCTCAGGTAACCCATAAAAGCAAAGTGTGTCCTTACATTTGAAACTTTAGCCCTCCAGGTGCTATTAGACTACCACTCCACTAGATGATAGAAGTTGTAGTCCAACATCCTCTGGACAGCCATGCAATTTTCCCACCTATTCCTTATGGAAATAGGATGTACTTGTCAGAGCTTAGAAAAGTTCCTTTTTAAAGGTCCAACTAAGTAGTTTAAAAGCAACTTTTCCAACCTCTAATACTGTTGCTGATGTTGTTGTTGTTTTAGTCACCTCTTCCTATGGGTTGAGATAGGGAACAACAACAAACACATAACACAGTTGAAGGAACATATAAACCCAGTACATATTTAAAACAATCAATACAGACTTTGAAATTCATAATTTAAAAATAATCTGGATAGGCTTGCCAGAAGAGCCTGATCTTTAGTTTTAAACTCAGACAGCATATCCAGCTGTTGAATCTCTTCCAGCAGGTCATTCCACAATCTTGGGGTGGCTGAAGAAAATGTCCTCTGGGTAGCAGTTGACATGCGAGGCTGGTGCAGGATTCCCCCCCCCCCAACTTGGACAGAATGAGGCTACTTTACCAGAAAGAAAGTGTTCATCTGTGTGTCCATTGGGGAGGGGTGGGTATCATGTAGCCCTCCAGATGTTGTTGAACTGCATCTCTCAGCATGTCTCACCATAGGTATGCTGGCTAGGGTTTCTGGGAGCCACAGTTGAGCAACATCATGGTGTTCCTTGTAGACATCTGTGAAAGCTGCAGCTCCTCTTTTATATATGCCATGTCTCCACATTTCACAGGAATTGAAAAGGAAAGAAACAACGGCTTTGCATATTACAAGTGTGACTGCTTGCTAACTTCTATGTGATGAAGTCTCTAAGACAGGACAGAAAAGAAATCCTTTTAGCTCCACTATTAAGATCAGTGGCAGGGGAAATGGAGCACATATATGCTGATCTCAGTGGAACAGAGTGAAGATGTGACAGTGGGGTGAGGGAGTTAATTCACATCTCATGAAAATGGTTGGGGATTAGGCATCAATTACCATCAGCAGCTGTGCTCAGACTTCACTGGAGAGAAGGAGGAGAGGAGTCTGTACTGTGAAAATAAATCACAAGCATCAAAGCTTCTAGAGGAGGGAGCCCTGTGTCAGAGGTCTCATTGTTTAGATTTCATTTTGTGAACTCTCTCAGGCCAAGACATGGATGGAGGAGAATATATCCTGTTCTATTTATATGCGCCTTACATACCCAGTGAGGTGCCTTGAATGGAGGCATGGTTAACTTACTGAGGACCAGAGCTTACTTTTGGATTAGTTCTTCTTAGACCTTGTTGTTCCTTTGACTAGTAGCTGTTGTGGCTAGGGGATTCTGGGAGTAGTAACTTTTCTAAGCTCTGCGTCAAGACATCCAGCAAAGTATATCTTCTATTTGAGACTATTGAGTAGCAGTTATTTTTTGGGACAAGTGGGTATGCTGGCTGGGAGATTCTGAGAGCTGAGGTCCCAGAAAAGTGACTTTCCCAAGATCTGTTCAAGGTGACCCAGTAGAGGATTTTGGGCCTATCTTTATAGTTCCTGCAGCTGAGGGCCATTTGACAGAAAGGTTGCACATCTTTTGGCATAAACTTTAAGATGCTCAAGTGTACACTGAAAATGTATACATTGTGGAGGAATGTAGTACAGTATCATGTGCCAGCATTGCCCGCATGTGAGTTATACAGCTATCCTCGTTGGAGTGTCAGGGCTGGCTGTTGCCCTGCATTGAGCGGTTGAGTTTGATGTATTGTGCCTAATGGCTTTAAAAGCTATGTAGCTCTCCTCTACTTCTCATGGAAAAGCTTTGAGGACTCCCAAGTCCTGAAGGCAGCATTAGAAGCTTCCTGGGAGAGTAGGCAACTGTCTGAAAGAGAAGTGTAAGGTACTTAAGGAAATGAGAACTCTCTGCTTCTGATGTTTGTTCTTAACATCAGAAGCAGGAAAAACAGTCAAGGAAGCAGTTAGACCAGTGGTTCTCAAGACTTTTTGCCCTAGTGACCCCCTTTACATCTACATGCAAACTCCACTCCCTGACTTGCTGTAGCATAGGCATAAAAATATTTTGTTTGTTTAGTATGCATATTTTCACTTGCCCATTTATGTGTATTCATATTTTGACATTTTATAGTGAAATAACAATGTTCGTATTAGAACAGTTTTATTTAAAAATTTTAAATAAATTCAGTACTTAACACAATCACTTGTTTAATGTTTCCTGGTGTAACTTTCTCAAGTAATGTTTCTACTTAATGCAATGATTGTACTTGTCTCTAAGTTTCCCTCCCTCCTCCTGCTCCCCTGTCCCATCCCCTCTCCCTTTGCCCAAGTAAGCAAGTGAGGGTTGGCTGTAATAATTTAATATCCACAAAATTTCTTGTGTCTCCCCCATGAGCAACTATAGCACCCACTCCAGGGGTCATAACCGACAGTTTGAGAACCGCTAAGTTCGACTATTTGGTGACAAAGCCAGGAGCAGGGAAGGTGAATAAGGTGAACATCCAGGAAGAGCATTTTGTGCCCTCTAGTTATTATTGGACTGCAGTTCCCATCAATCCTAGACAGTATAGCCAGTGGTCAAGGCTGATGGGAGTCCAACAATATCTGGAGGTTCATGTGTTCCTACCCCTGAACTAAACGAAGACTTTGCAGCAGTCTTTACTACAGTTATGTGTTTTTTTCCAGTATGGCCTACATCCAACAGTCTCAACTTGAATGTACCCATTACAAATGGGAACCTGTATGTAAACGTTTATATAAGTTGCTTTGATTCGTTGGATCTACTCTGTTGAGACTAAAAAATGTATTCAAGCCTACCTGCATAGCATTCAAACTATAATCCAGATATGTTAACCTAGAAGAAATGATACTATTTGATTCTACTGATTGTGCAACTGGACACTCAAAACTTTACACTGGAATGAAGAACCTTTGGCCCTCTGGGTGCTTCAGACTGCAATTCCCATAACCCCTTGCCTTTGGTCATGCTGGGAGCTGGAAGTCCAAAACATCTCCAGGGCCAAAGGTTTGACACCACCACTTTGTAAGTTTCTATCAGATTCAGCGCATTTGTTCAACAAGATAACACTTTTTTCCCCCAAAAAATAAGGGAATTAAAGGTCTGGGCCTCACATCTTTCTTGGAAAATGTTTTAGTATATGTGTAGTTTAAACAAGCTAAGCAGCAGACAGCAAAACCCCAAACCTCATCCTGTTTGTAACTAAAATGACTGAGAGAATGCATGCCAATTGCTGAGAAAAAGACTAGTGGGGGTGGGGTGGATTAATTTGAACAGACCCTTATCATGATGCTTCTCCTTTTGCCTCATACTTAGATCTACGATGTCCCTCCTGTGTCCTTTAAAAGTCTGGGGCAAGCCGCTCAAATGAGTGATGTGAAATCTCAAGGGGTCTACGATGTTCCTCCCTCAAAAGGGGTAAGCCTATTGCCTTACCATTTAGAACTAACATGTAGTTTCATGCAAGAGTGAAGGCATGTTGAAACAAAAAGGAGATGTTGCTCAGAAAGGACATGGGAGATAGATCAGGGATTGCTTTGAACTCCTGCCGTTTAAACATCACCCTCAAGCTTCTAGTTCATTTATTTTATTTTATTCAAAAAACAATGACAAAGATAAACTTTGGAGCATAATTACTAGCCTTATGTAAGATATATGCTTATAATTAGAGTTAAAAGCAACACACATGCAGTTGGCTGATGGTATCTGTCTGCCTCACTTAAGAAGAGTTTGTCAGCTTTGGCCCTCTACCAAGCTGTGGTTCCACTTGAAATTTTGACTGCGTGAGCACAAATCAAAAAATCATTAGAGTCAGTTGGCACATTTACATGGCACAATAAACCATTTATTTCTTTAACCATGGTTTGTTTCCTAAGCTATGAGTTGTACTGTAGATGCTGTTTCAAGCCATATTTCAACAATGGTTGCAGCTGACTATGTTGGTTGTAGCCATCCACTAGCCATGTGGATTTTGGCAAGTCATGGTTCAAAGAAGCCACCATTTATAAAGCAACAGCAAATCACGAGCTTTGTGGTTTGTGGCCATTTAACAAACCAAGGCTTGTCAACTGTGAAATATTCTCATGTCACAGCAAGCCGATCTCAACAAACCACAAACCATGGCTTATTGTGATGTGCCAGTGAAGTCACTCTGTCAATATGGATTGAGGGGTTGACACTGATTAATCTCATGCTATACTGTTCCTCATTTGGGAGACTTGGTGAGTGTTTTGGCCTTTCCAGAACTTCCTTCCCATTTGTGCTATGGCTTCGGTAGATGCCAAAAAGCACTGAGAATTTTAAAATAGGAACCAGCTGTGTCAACCAACATGTTCATCATACTTTGTGGGGAGGATTCTGTCTCAGTTCAGTTTATTTCTAACATGGACTCATTAGTGTCAACTAGGAATGGGAGTAAAATCTTTTAAAGCAGTGGCGGACATCTTCAGCTGTGGAGTTGTCATTAGCTATCTGGCTGAATATGTTTGGAAGCCATAGGGGTCCACTGACCATGATATTAACTGTGGGTTGTGCAGGGGATGGTGGCCATTTTTCCAGCCTACACCTGCCTGTTTTGGCATGCCCAAACTTCTCACTGCCATTTTGGCTGATTTTTAACAGATTTTTAACAAATTTTTAAAATCCTTTGGGGGTTTGGAAAGTTTGGGAGACTTTGGTGGATTAGAAGAAGCAAACCACTGTGCTTTGGACACATTTAGGGTTTTTTTTTAAAAAAAAAAAATCACCACAATTTTTTAAAAGTTGGCCTGGAGGCTTTGGGAGGCTTTGGAGGAGCTTCAGGGTCTGCACCTTGGCATCCCAAGGGTTGTATGCAGCTGGCAGGCTGCACTTTGCCCACCACTCCTCTAAAAGGAGATCATACAAGGGAGGCAGGCAGGCCCCCAGGCTTCCATCCATGCATAAAACAATATTATGCCACTCTTCTGCTGTTTTGTGTGAGATGTCTCTGCTAGGCAAAAGATGGTGCATGGCATGGTGTGTCTGATCTTGACAGCACTGCACCTTACATACTTTGATTCCATACAAGACATACTGGTTATAGAGGAGTCATCAAGATCAGATGGATTATGGAGTTACATCCCATGCCAGTGCCAGTTTTCCTGATCACTAGGAAGCTACTTCATAATGATATTCCAGATTGTATGGTTTTTTTTTAGAGAAGTGGCACTTGGGCAAAGGTCATGCCACAGTAGTAAAGTGTCCATTTGTGTTCACTATAAATATGTTTTGCATGTGAAGGGAATATATGTTGTCATAAGTGCCAACTAGTTGTGATCGAAATACATTCCCTCCAGCATCAGAGACAGGTATGCCTCTGTATATCAACAGATATGTACAGGAGCAGCAGGTACTTTTGCAGTCATATCCTGTTGATGAATTTCCCATAGGCATCTGGTTGGTCTCTGTGTAAACAGAATGGTTTATTAGCTGTTGTTCTGATCTAGCACATCTCTTTGTACATTCTTTTGTCTTTCTTTACAAACGTCTTCCCTGAGAAATTACTTTGAATGACACCTCCTCTTTATGGAGGCAGTGTTGCTTTGATCACTCAGCAGTGTTGCATTTTATATTCCAGATCTATGCCATACCCCCCTCCGCATGCAAAGATGATTCTAGAGAATGCTCACCAGATTCAGCAGCTTGCACAAAGCATGAGGCAAGACCAGAGGGTGTGTACGATGTCCCTCCACCCACAGCCAAATCAGCTGTGAAAGAACCTGGACAAAAATGTTGTTGCAACCCATCCACCTCTTCCAACCTAACACCACACAAACAAGACCTGTATGATGTACCAGTGAGCCACCAAACTCAGTCTGTGGAACAGCTGCTTGCTCCTCAGAATGATGTCTACGACACTCCCCGAGGAGTCCCGTTCCCTGGACCGCACTTGGAATTTGGAGACAGTCTAAATCCTGAAGGAAAAGAAGGTGTATATGATGTGCCTCCCCAAGTCACCCAGGACACTAAAAAAATGCAGGAAGTGACTGATGGGATGAACAGGTTGTCTTTTTCAAGTACGGGGAGCACAAGGAGCAATATGTCCACATCATCCACAACATCAAAGGAATCTTCTTTTTCATCCACTCCTTCACAGGACAAACGATTAGCACTAGATCCAGACACAGCCATAGAGAGACTTTACTGGCATCAGAAGACAGTGGAGACCACTGTCTCCAGTTTAATGGCTCTTGTCACCCCTGAATGGCGGTCTTATGAGTATATGGAAAAGCACGTCAATAAGATTCACACTGCTGTTGACAAGGTGGAGCAATCACTGGTTGACTATCTTCATTTTGCCAAAGGGGCTACAGCCAACGCTTCTTTCCTTTCAGAACTCACCCTCTACAATAAGATGAGGAGAGAACTGCAGAGGCTAGAAGATTCTCATCAGATTTTGACCCAGACCAGCCAGGATCTCAATAACTGCAGCTGGTCCTTGAATGTCTTGGCCCGCAATAAGCCCCAGAACAAATGTGATGACCTGGATCGGTTTGTGATGGTGGCAAGGACAATCCCAGATGATGCTAAGCAACTGACCACCAGCATCAGTATCAATGCTGAGGTGCTCTTCAAGCAAGGGCCTTGCAGCTCCTACATAAAGAATACTTCAGAAAGCATGGGGCCAGGTGTGGATTATGTATATGACAATCCTCAGGCCCTGATGTCACAGCCTGGAGACAGAAGCCAAGACCACTGCACTTCTTTGCCACCGCTTCTTTCTAAGGGCCAGCATTACCAATGCAACAGCAGCAATGGTTCAGAAAAGAGCTGGATGGATGATTATGATTATGTGCACTTGCAGGTCAGTCCCATCCTGTGCAAAACCAACTTGCTCCTTGCTAGCTCAAGCCTAGTCCATTTTCTTGTTTCCAACAGTAGCCAGGCAGGTGTCTCTTAGAAGCCTGCAAGCTAGGTGCAAAGGCAGCAGTTCTTCCCTGCTCATCTACTAACTGTTATGCCTTTTAATAAGCCCCAAGGGTTGGAAAAAACTCCTTATTTTGACAACATCTCCCAGACTTTGTTTTAACGTGTTCTTAATGTGAAATAAACTATCATGGTTTGCCTGCCTCCTATGAAGCAAGTAACTTGTGGCCCACCAGATGTTATAGAACTGTGGGGTTCCCATCATTCTTCACCACTGGCTAGGCTGACTAGGGCTGCTGGGAGTTGCAGTCCAGCAATATCTGGAAGCATCATAGCTTCCCTAGTAAGCAGGATTGCTTGACCTGAAACTGAGCCATATTACTGCTTCAAGTCAGCCTTCTTCTCCCTATAAACCTTTGACACAAGTGTGGAAGGAACCATTTCACAGCTCTCATCACACAACCACCATTGTAGTTGCGGTCTCAGGATATATGATAACAAATTGAAAAGCAGTAGAATATGGAAATAAGGTCAAGCCATCCTGTCTCCCAGCCTATGGTAGACTGGGCAAGAACATCCTTGTGTCCACCTTCCTCCCCACCGTCTTTCATGTGATTTGTTTGTTAGTTCACATTTACATCCCACCTTTCCTCCAGTGCTCAAAAGAGAGCACCTGGCTCTGCTTCTTCTCCTCGACCACACACGGTATCCTCATGATAACCCTATGAGATGGGCTAAGATGACAGGGGCCTGGCCCAAGGTCATCTTGTGAATACAGTGGCCCCTCTACATTCATGAGGGTTTGGAGTGGAAAAACTGCAAATAACCTCCCCTGTGATCCCCCTCCCATTTACCTCCAGAGCTCCCCTCTGGCCATTCCCTTCCTCTGGCCCCAGCACTCTTGGGGAGAAGAAAAAAGACAGGGTAAAGAGCTTCCCAGTACTTTCCCCTCAGACAGAGAAGAGTGGAGCACTGAGTTCTGGCATTCTAATACGTCTAGTCACCATCTTGAGAAAGGAGGTTCCTCCCAGATGAGAGAGTAGGAGCATAGAGAGCACCTGACCAGTCAGAGGCCATTACACAGCAGAATGTGCAGCCACACCTTCAGCGGTGGGGGGGAGGCTTTGCTCACCCAAAGGTAAAAAAATGTCCACTTCAGACGTTTGCAAGCCTGAGGTGAGGAATGCAAGGGAATGGGAAGAGGAGAATGGGGGGAGGCAAGCACATGCCTCACAAATAAGCAAATTCTTGAAGGTCAAACCCGCAATGTGGAAGGAAGACTGTATTATGGTTCAGTAGATTTCCCAAATCTTAATTCATCCCTCTGACCACTTCACAACCCTGGCTGTCTAGTCTTTTCTTCTGATGCAAATATCTCAGCTCTCTCCCCAAATATTGTGGTTTGAAAAAATCATTCCCCCATACTGGCTGCAGTATTCTGGAAGCTGTCATACAATAGCAACAACAGCAGCAACATTTCCGAGCTCTGGGTCATTGATTATCCCATCTTCTATATCTAAATTCCTTTCGAGGAAGTGCATCTAATTGCCCTTGCAAACCATCTAAGCTAGTGTTGGCCACAATCATTTCTCCTGGAACTGAATAAGTTATTTGTGTGTTCTGTGAAACTTTACCACCTCTCATCCATCCCAACCCAAACCATTTCTTTGAGTGGCCATGTTATATTTTATTTTGGGTGGGGGAGCCTGGACAGTTCATATTTTTATAAGCTTCTGTTTCATCTCTTCTCTTTTCTATATTTAAAAACATTCAAACATATGACTGCCTTAGCAAGAAGACTTTCTGAGAATTTTCAGCCCTTATTTTACACTTGTGGGCTCTGCTCATGTCCAAGTTGGTGGCCACCATTTCCTTCTACTCTTCTCAACATTTCAAGTTGCTTTTTGCTGCTATAATTTGTATTATGCCTTTCATCTACTGACCTCAAGACAGCATACATGACCCTCCCCTGCTTTATACTCACAATAATCCTATGAGGTAGGTCCAGTTGAGTGTAAGGAAGTAGTTCAGGATAACCCAATAAATTTAATTGCTAAGAAGAGATTAGAAAAGTCAACATGATGTAGTGGTTTGAGCATTGGACTGTGACTCTACAGACAAGGGTTTGAATCTCTATTCAACCATGGAAACACACTGAACATGTCACACACTCTCAGCCTCAGATACAGGCAAAAACAAACCCCCTCTGAACAAATCTTGCCAGGAAAACCCCATGATAGGTTTGCCTTAGAGTCACCATAAGTCAGAAAAGACTTGAAGGCACACAACAACAAAAACAATAACAACTGAGATTATAACTAAGGTCTTCCAAGTCCAACACTCTAACTGCTGTACCACAATAGCTTCTCTGTGTTGTGTTTCTACAGTGGAGGGTGGGAATTCCACACCACTTGAATTGCATTTCTTTGCCTATGACTTAAAAGTAACAGACCATACTCCCACTCTCCAATGTCTGATAAATTGTCCAGTTAGAATTAAAAAAAGGAAAGTCTAGGCATATAACAAGAGAGTGAAACTACACAAATGCGCGCACGCACACACAGTTTCCCTGCTTCCTTGTTGAGGACAAGAAGCTTTTGTTCTGTACAGTTCTGTTTATTAGGTTCATTTCAAACCATCAGTTCTTACTGTTCTCATCTACTTTCTTCTCCGTGTGAATCTAGGAAATGCTGTAAGAACATAATGAAATACTTTGACTGTGTAATAAAGAACTAAGTTAACTGGGTGGCTATTATCTCAAGGGGTGTACTTGTTATGACGTGGCTTCTTTGTTTTTGAAATGTTTCTGTCCAGGGGAAGGAAGAGTTTGAAAGGCAACAAAAAGAGCTGCTAGAAAAGGAAAATATCATCAAGCAAAACAAGATGCAACTGGAACATCATCAGGTAAAAGTTCATAAGAGGCAGCACCAAAAAGGATTGGAGAGGAGAGGGGGAGGGAAAGCTGACACTGCTCGTGGATGGAAAATTCATAGGATTGTCTCTTTGGAGAATCATAGAACTGCATGATACCATGAGGGGCGTTGAGTCCAGTCCCCTGCCAGGCACGAATATACAATCAAAGCATTCCCAACAAAACAGTAACCTCAACAAAACGCTTTTGAAATAGAAGGGTGAATAGATTCACTGGCTAAAACAAGGATGGTAAGCATGTGGGCCTTTAAGTGTTCTGTACTGCTGCTCCCAGAAGCCTGAGGAATGCTGGGAGTTGCAGTCCAACAACATCCAGAATTTGTCTATCCTTGCCTGAAAGAAAGTTGTCAGCGCATGTTGGTTACTTTAAAGTTTTTTATAGTGATCATTTTCATTTATAGCATTCCTAGCCCAGAGGAATTTGTAAGCTGGAAAGCCAAATGGTTACATGGTTGTAAAAAGCACAGCAGGTGTGTAAACTGCAATTGGAACAAGTGAGAGCTGTAATGAAATGTTACAGAGTATCTCACCCTCTAAATAGGAACCTTTGCCTTCCAGTTCAGGAATTCCAGCCACCCAGCAATGGCTTCCTCCAAAATAATACAATTTGTGAGGGGTTCAGCTGAGGCTCATCCTTCACCGCCTGTGGTTTAGTCTTTTACTTTCCCAAATGACAGCCTACGCTCTGTGACTGATCTTGTCAGGAACCGAATTCACACACACAAATATAACAGTGCAAATACACTATTTATTAGGGGCGTGATACATAGTACAGGACTTCAGTGAGTGAACTGGAGGCAATTAGCAAAATCCAAAACATTAAGTTTCTCATCCCGCCCACAAGAGACCTTGGAGTTCTGGTTTAGCCTGGCAGGGCTTATCACTACATTCCTAGCTTTGTTTATCTAACGGTCTCTGGTTCTCATACCTTGTTACAAGCAAGCTGCTACTTAACTCCTACTATATGTTCCATAACTAAAATATGGAGACCTACCTGACAGATCTTGTCCACCGAGCAAGTCCTCTCTCCTTGCTGGGATATGGGAGATGGGAAAATATCCCCTCTGGATTCCAGTGATGGTGATGGTTTCTTACAGTGTAACAAAAATGATTCCCTGCTTGGTCATGGAAACCCACTGGGTGACCTTGGGCATTTTATATACTCTGAGCTCCAGAAAACCTTGTGATAGGTACATATGAGAGTCACTGTAAGTCTGAAATGACTTGAAGACACACAACAACAGCAATGTGTGTGTGTGTGTGTGTACATACATAGGTATGAATATACGTACGTATGTATGTATTCTGACAGTCTCTACCCCCAGGCTTACAACCAAAAAGAAAATCTAAAACATTTTAAAAATAACAGTTTGCATCCTATTCAGCAATTACGATGTCATAAGTCTGATTTGCAACATCATAATTCATTGTTATGATGATGTCATTTCAGAGACCAAAAGTTGCAATGGCATGATTCCAAAACCTACCTTTTAAGCTGCACAGCCCAACTCTCACTCACTATATCTCCTGATCCAGGATCTCAGCCATTTTAAAATGCTTTGTGTTTCTGAATACCACAGGGTCCACTCAGACAGGCTTCGTCTCTCAGTGGCCCCATTTGGGCTTCAGTCTTCTGAGTGTTCAAAGCCCCTGAGCTTGAGATTCAAGGAAATCATGCTGCGCTAGTATTACATTGCTAGTATACACTGCTAGTATTACACTGACATTGATTCGCTTGTTTGCCTTTCAGCTGAATCAGTTCCAGTGGCTGGAACAAGAAATCACAAAGCCTGTGGAAAATGACATCTCAAAATGGAAGCCACCTCAAAGCTTTCACTCTGTGAACAGCCTGATAGCCTCTCAAGAAAGGCAGCTGCTTTTATTTTATTCGGACCAGTGTGAGACTCATTTCATTTCCCTCTTAAATGCCATTGATGCCTTCTTCAGCTGCATTAGTGCTGCTCAGCCACCACGGATCTTTGTTGCTCATAGCAAGTTTGTTATCTTGAGTGCTCATAAACTGGTGTTCATTGGGGACACCCTGGCCCGGCAGTTAACAACTCAGGAAATACGCAATAGTGTCATGAACTCCAGCAACCAGCTTTGTGAATTGCTTAAAAGCATTGTCATGTCAACCAAGATGGCTGCCTTGAATTATCCCAGCACCGCATCCCTACAAGACATGGTAGACCGTGTGACAGAACTTTCCCACTATGCACAGTTGTTTAAATGTTCCTTGGTACACATGGCATCTTACTGAGGTGCGCAAAGTTGACTCAAAACCTATGAAAAAGGACGCTTAAGAACTGGAAATATTTTCTACATTATGTTTTTAAAAAATTAAACTTGATCGTTCTTTTCTAGATGTTTTATATTGAATATTTTAAATTCATTTTATGAATTAGAAATTATAAAGGTTTCTAGCAATCTCTGTTGTTTCTGTATCAAGTTTAAATATACATATATAAATATAAAATGATACTCTGCACATATGTATATGTTGTGACATTCCATAAAGTCCATTTAGTAAGCACCTTAACAAAAATATCCATCAGTTTTGTGGTGTATATGTGGCCTGGATTTTCCAGGATCTCCATTAGTCGAATGCTACTTTTGCAAAGGAGGGGCCTATAATGTATATAATTTTTTTTTATTTTAGTTTAATTATGTCATACAAACCATATTCTAAAGGCGGTGGCAGTTCTTAAATATTGTTGTTATTATTATTTTAGTCCCAGTTGCCTTCCCAAAACAAACCCTACTTGGCATAGGTTGCTACTAAATAAAACTGTACTGACTTACACTGATGTCCTGCGCATTTATTTTGAAGCAAAGTTCATTTATTTCTGCATAATTCACTTCAAAACAAGTCACACAGAGAACAGCAGTTTTTCATTTTACTTCTGTGATCTGTGATTTTGTGTTGTATAAACTGTTTATGTGTATGTGTGTGTATTGGGGGGGCACAAGAATCAATAATGGAATTACAACTGAATTATGCTGCTGAACATGTCAAATGACTTGAGAAACAGGACTCTTTCCTCTTGTCCCAACTCGATTTCAGAGTAATATTACAGGCCAGAATCTTGCATGGGAAATAAATTTGCATAAGGTGAGGAATGCTGGGAGTTGTAGTCCAATAACATTGGGAGATTTGAATGACACCCATCCATGATTCAGCCCGTAGCTCGTAAATTGCACAGGGTATTACCTAGCCCTGGAATAATTGCTCAAGGCATTGTCAAATGCCTGTCATGCACACAGAGAAGCCTTATAACTATGTAACTTTGTGCCAAATTGTAGAGGATTCTTTAAAATATATATATATATTCAGCTAAACTGCCACTCTACTTCTATGAAGGACTATGTTGTGAAATTATCCAAGCCAACTTAAACAAAATCTAGCGCATGGCCATTTTTGCCCTTGCTTCTCTGTTCATGATTGCAACTGGTGATTTCAATTCTAGACATAATAGCTAGTTATTGAAATAATAAAGATCTGAATCTTCCCTAGCTAAAATGTGAGCCCCTGTAGCATAAATGCAGTTCTTACGGTGTGCTGAGTGAGAAGCACATGAGACCAGTGTTTGATGGCACAAGAATATCCCCATTGGGATGGAGAAAGATCTTGTAGTCATCCCTAACATAACTTTCCCTTTGGAATGCCACAAAAAGTATAATCATGTATCTGATGGCACTCTTGCTTCTTAATGTTCAAAGCTGCACTTTGTCACAGAGCTGGAAGAAAATTACCTCACAGATCCCAGGATACCTTCAACCAGTATGGCCAAGAGAATTTGTAGCCACATAGACAATGAAGACAATGATGCTTGAAATTGTCAGTCTGCACTATTGAGGCATCTTGTTTCATTATGAAGTAGTGATTGAAGTGTATGTAGCATTGCCCAAGTCAGTGCGCAATACTCAAAAAGAGATCTTTGGGGGTTTCCCTTCCCAATAGTTATGAAAATGCCTCTATTGTATTGTCCCAATAAGTTATAGAAACCCCCCTTTTGTTTGTAGGAAGCCCTCATTTGGAAATGTATTTTTTTTTTCACTTGAAACTGGATACCACAAGTTGGACAACAATTACATTGTGGCAAATTTTGAGGCATCTGCCATCATTTCCCAATGAATAATGGCTGTCCATCTTTGCTTCTAGTGAACTTCATTTATAATTCTGACTTGAAACTGGGGTCTGCAACCTAGACAGCAACCAAAAACAGTTTATCAAATTTTGAGTCATCCAGCACAATAGCCTGATGAAAGATCATTCTTTTTTATTATTATTGATCACATGGACACACACACGCATGTCAGACAGGGTTCAGTGGATATGGGTAACCCAGAATTCCATACTTAGTATCTACACTTAGAAGCTTTCAGATGGAGCAACTGGTAAAGACTTCTGTATGTGATGATTGAACGTATTTCCTTTCCAATTAGCAGTGGGCTGTGAGCATTGCTGTCTGGCTATAGAATATGGGAAGGTTAAGTGTGCCCCCCAGAGCTGCTTTTGTGCCCCCCCGGAATCCACCATGGCTAAAAAAACTTGGTTTCCCCTCCTCAGATATACCCCATGCCCTTTAAAGGGTATTGGGAAGTTTTTGCCACATTTTGCACCCTTCAACTATTTTAACCACAGAAAAGGCCTTTTTTCCTCCCTAAAACATAAAGTGAAAAGGCAGTGGCTTCGAGTCACTTCCTGTTGCCAAAGAAAGGCCCAACATTCTAATATAAGGATGACATGTATTATGCTGCCTAGGGCTGTTGGAAACAGCAGTCAAGAATCAGAAGGATGACACCTTCTATACTATACATTCTGACCCTTGACTACTATTTCCAAGCCTTGACTACTATTTCTGACCCTTGACTACTAGCCAGCATAATACATGATAAGGAACAACAGGAGTTGCTGTTCAATAGCATCTGGAATTCCACACTTTCCTCATCCCTGACATAAATCAAGTTCTTATATCCTTACCTGGAGAAAAACATTTGAGCCTGAATCATATTGTAGTCCAAACTACAATAGACACATTGCATCAATGAGATTTATATAGGTGTTGACTTATTCAATATACAATTCTATGAGTTTATTCCCTACCCTCCAACTGTCCCAGTTTGGCAGCAACAGTCCTGGTTAACCTTCTGTTGTCCCACTTTTTCAACAGCTTTTAAAATGTCTCTGGGCTTTTCCGCGCTTTGCAGGGGAAACGGGGCAGTCCGTTACTCACTGGACTGGCATGCTCCCCCCGACGATCCACGATGATCCGGAGCAGCGCATGCTCACGCTACACACACTCCGGAGACGAAAATGGAGGCTTCCAGTTGGCGGAGGCTCTCCACCAACCGGAGAAGCTCGCCAGCTGGAAGCCCGCCCCAGAAGATCTGCAGCCTCGCGCTGCCGCGAGCCTGCAAATCTACACTTAGGGCAGCGACAGACTGGGGCGCGCTGGGCTACTGAAAGTCCTCTTTTAATCGGTCTTTCAATAGCACGGGGAACCACCAGTTCTGGGCGTTCCGGAGCAGGCTGAAGTCCACACAAACATTAAGTAGTCCGGACCAGTTCGCCCCCAAGTGTAAACGTCCTCGCTGCAGGACGCGCCGCCCCATTTTAAATATAAAATGCGGAAAAGGCCTCTATTTCTCTCCCCTGCATCCACTTTCGCTGTTTGTCTTCAGCTTACTTCAACAGCTGTAGACTGAGTTCAAAGTGCAAAAGTAGTTTGCACTCAGTTAACTCAACAAGGGGGATAAGAGAGGAGAAGGGGGAAAAAATCTTGCCCTTCCCAGTTGGCTCAGGCAGAAACAAACTGCTACAGCCATGGCTAGCTAGTGTGTTCTTTCTCATTTTTAATTCTTTACATCTTGACCACTCTAATGTTGGTTGGCCACATGTATCCCTGCTTTTATCTGTGAAAGGTCAAGGGTATACTTCTCTGCTCAGGTCTAGCAATTGGATTCAGGTCTGTGTTGCTATTTTGGACAAGGTAACTGTACCCACTGGCTGAGGCCAATAGATTTCTTTTCTTTTCTGACAAACCCAGCTCACTTCTTTTGAAATATTTCCACTTTCTCTGAGGCACCTCTAATGCCACTGCAATTTTTCAAAGCTTCTTTATGGGAAATATCCCACTACCTCTCCATCAGTTTTCTACCAGAAGATAAGGTGGTGCTAGAAGCATCCATCTCTTGTTCCAAACTCTTGTTTATCCTCCTGCTGATGGATAATATGACTACAGTAACTGCAGAGTCAGTTGTACTGAAAATTAAACAACAGGTGCGCCTGCAGTGCTCAGTCATTGCGTGATTGAAAGCTGAACGGTTTTCTGTCTCCTGTGCTCTGTGATCATTTGAACTAAGCTCAGGGCTCTTGCGTCGTCTGCTTAGACAGCAGCTTGCTGCTAACTAAAGGTTACTGGCTCCAGCCCTGTGATATTGACTCAAATAATGCCTTCTTTTTCTGCGCAGCACAGCACACTTAATTTTGTAGTTTGTAGTGTCTCTTTTGTGCTTACTGATGCTAAACAGTTCAGGCCTTACCCAAAATGCCTACAGAAAAAAGTCCTCCTGAGTTCACTGGGATTTGTTCCCAGGTACATGTTTCTAGGATTGCAGCCTGACGTACCTAAGAGACCGAAGGTCTTTTGTATCACATTACAAGCTTTGACACCAGCAAAGATAAAGCACTAATAAAATAGAATACACCTTTTGGAAACAGCTTGTATAGCAACAAGTGTTTGAACATAATAACATGATACATGTTTGCCTGCTATAGATGTTGCTTCACCAGGACCACAACCTCATAGTGATGTTGACGAAGCCTAAGCCCCGCAAAGAATCACTGCAAGCCCAAAAATCGCACCCGGCATAAACTCAGTAAAAGGGAGACAGGCTCATCTCCTGTTACAGTAAAAGCATTTCACAAAAAAAAGAAGCAAACCCTTCCCTTCCAAAACAAAAAGTCTGAAGGTATACTTTAAAACCTTGTAACCTATGTTTTGTTCTTTGTTCATAATGTATGTCTTGAGTATCAGTGCTATTTAATGTAAATAAAGGATCTGACCGAACAAACAGTACTGTAATTACAAGGTGAGTTTCACTGATGTCAAGGCTGTTTTAAGCATTTAACTGCATTTCCATTTAAACTTCAATAGATCTTGGCCACACTGGATGCCCGCAGTTGAAGGAACTCTAGAACTCTGTACGATTGCATGTTTTTTTCTTTTTGTTTTCTATGCGAAGAAAAACTTCCCATATGTGGGAATCTACTGAACCTCACATGTCAATGTTCACTATGTGAAACCTCAGCTCACATGAGACTCTGGACATGCAGTCTGAAAGGCATGCTTCCATATACCTGCTTGGGAGAACTACTACCACTCCTGGTTTCCAATGGAGTCTCACTTGACTGAGATTTACAAGCTGTAGTGGACATGGTCCCCAAACCTCTAACCACTTGGAATGGCCATCAGAGCTCCATAAACTCTCTGAAGTTCTTTTGCCCTCCATAGCATGCAATGGTGAAGCCCTCTTCATGGACTGGCATGCTACCAGTAGAGTGTAGCCCTCCAGTTCATTGAACTGCAAGTCTTAGCAGTCCTAGGCAGACTAGCTAATGGTAAGGAATGCTGGGAACTGCAGTCCAGCCACTTCTTGAAGGCTGCACTTTGACCGTCCCTGTTTTAGGTCTTAAGACTGCAAATGCCTGGGAAAACATGCCTGGGGAAATTACAGAAGCTGAGGAACTGATGGTCAGAGCAAAAATTTCAGAAGTCAAGGTCTGAATGACATGCACCAGAAGCTTTGTGCTACCCCATATAATTATGTGGAATAAGCAAATACATATGAATTTATTTGATTTCATTGGGATACAATCCAACTCTTTCTCCCACCACCTTCTCAGGCACTGCTTTCCAAGGCATATTGATAGATACAAGGGAAAGGGACTTCTTGGTGGCTGTTCTCAGACTTTGGAACTCCCTCCAAAGGAGGCTAAGATGGCTTCCTCCTTGCTCTCCTTCACCAACCAAGTAAAAACTTTCCTATACCATTAGGCTTTTAGAAACTAACTGCAATGGGCTTTTAATGGTGGGTTGTTTTCTCATTTTTTTATTTCCTGTCTTCTAACAAATTTTTAAATGGTTTTAATTCTATGGATTGTTTTACTGCTTTTTAAAATAACTGTTGGTATATTTTGCTGATGTTTTTGTATGTTTTTAATCTCTGCTTGTTTTAGTATTCTGTTAGGTGCCTTGAGTCCAAATACTGGCAAAAGAGCAGGATATAAACAAAATAATTATTATAATTATTATATTTGTTGTTCCTGTTGTTAAGGAAATAAGAAGCTAGTATTTCCTTTTGTTTAATATGCCTGCATATAAAAAATGTTGTTAGATTATTCCTTTCCCTCATTGTTCCTGCACAAGGGAATTTGGCCCTTCAAATGCTTTGGAATTCCCAAAAGGCCAAAGTGGTGAGAGACTGTGGGACCTGTAGTCCAAAATATCCAAAGGTCCAACAACCCTGTCCTGTAGTAAACTATCTTTGTGACTATATACATCTCCCTCGTACCCAACATTTTACAAATGAAAACTGGGACATGTGTGGCCAAGCAAGATCAGTGTAGGCAAGAGAGCAAAAAGTATTAGAATCATAGAATTAAAGAGCTGGAAGAGACCACAAGGGCTATCAAGTCCAAGTCCAACTCCCTGCCAGGCAGGAATACACTATCAAAGAACTCCTGCCAGATGGCCATCTAACCTCTGTTTAAATGTTTCCAAAGAAGGAGACTCCACTGCACTCCGAGGCAGTGTATTCCACAGTTGGACTGCTCTTGCCATCAGGAAGTTCCTCATAATGTTTAGATGGAATCTCTTTTCCTGAGATTTGAAGCCATTGCTCTGTGTCCTAGGCCCTTTTTGCACGGCATTTGCCATGCAAAAGGGCCCCTGGAGCGTTGCGCGACTGCGAGGAGTGGTCCACATGACACACTCACAATTGCGCGATGCTCCAGGGCTTGGCAGGCGCTGATCACGCACTATTTCATTTTCGACTGCGAGCCAAAAATGGTGCGTGATCACGCATTGCTCTGGGGCCCTGCATGCCATGCATGCAGAGCTCCAAAGCCGTGGCACTCACGCTTCCTGCCCCAGCACAGCCTGGGAAGGAAGAGGAGGGGTCTTGTGTGAGCAGGCAGCAGCTGCGGAGCTGAAGGAACCGGGACGTGCTAGAGGCTGCTCGCGCGATCCCCACACCCCAGCTCCACAAAAAGGTGAGTTGCGGAAAGGGCTCCAGTCTCTGGAGCAGGAGAAAACAGGTTTCCTCCATATGAAACCCCTTCAAATATTTAAATATAGCTATCATGTCTTATTTTATTCATAAGGAACACGCAACCTAGGAGAAGCTGCAGCTATTTGCTTCTGCCTGAGCCTACTGGGAGGAGCAAAATTCCACCCTTCGCTCCTCTTCTCCCACTGATTTAATTGAGCACAAACTACTTCTGCACTTTGAACTTAACTTGCAGCAACTGAAGTGAGCTAAAGATGAAGGGTGAAACAAAAAGAGGAGAGAGAAATATAGCCATTTTAAAGGCGTGTAAAAAACAAAATAGTGAGACAACAAGGGATAAAATGGGACTGTCCCAGCCAAACTGGGGCTGTTGGAGGATATGCTTTCTATAGTCTATATTTACCCACATTTTGAAGCAGATGTGTTGTTGCTGCTACTGCTGCTGTTTGTTATACTTTTTATTATTAGTCTGTCAACCTGAGCTTTAAATCAAATACAACACACATCCTTTGAACTTCTATGCATCCAAGATACTTGACCGGACCATAGTTCTCCAGTACTTAATCCATTCTTGCACTGACTTAGGCAAGAAGGAGCACAAATCTGTGTGCATTTTCCTGTCAGGATGAGACATAAAATCTGCAGGGTACCAACTGAATGAAGAGCCTGACTGTGGGCAGGGCTAACTTTAATATCTTTCATGAAGGACAATCAGCTTTACCATTTCAGAGCTAACATCATATTTTAAGAACCACAAGTATAATTCTGTACATAAAGCCAGAATGGGAAGCGTATGGCTCTCCAGACATTGTTGAACTACAACTCCCATTATGCCTGACCATCAGCCACACTGTTTAGGACTCATGAGAGCTGAGTCCAACAACATTTGAAGGCTACACACAATGCACTCTTAAAGCTTCCCACATTAGCTAGGCACCAAAATCAAATTCATAAGCATTTAAAACATGAGCTTCACATATTTGTCAGTGTGTGTACACTTGTTTCAATGAGACTCAACTCATGATTTTTTACTACTTCAGGAAATTCCTTGCCTGAAATGGTAAAACATCAACTGTTGAGCCCAGTTAGAAGAGAATACTCATCTCATCTGTTTAACCTTTTAGCAGCAGAGCATCACAAAAATAAATTAATCATTGGCAGAGTGAGCCTCAAGAAAGTCTGGGGGAAAAAAAGGCTTGCATTCTGCACTCTTTAAAGAACGGTCAAAATTCAGGAATGGTGTTGTTGCATCTTGTGGGTTCAGGGTAATCTATTCTGGGCTCTTTTCCGAGTCAAAGCTGAAATCTCTGCCTCCAGCTATGTGGAAATGGAAAAACCCAGGAGGATGAGTGGAGAGGGACATGAAAGAGAGAGATGGATTTTCACTGCCTTTTCATCCTGCAAGACTTTGTTTCTTTTCAAAAGACGATAAAATTCCTAAGAACAGTCTACATGAATGCTTTTATCTTTTAGGCAGAACTGAGCTGGCCATCAATAGCTGTAATTAATGTGCCTTCAAATGGGAATTAAAAATAACCTACTGCGGTTTGCTTTGTACTGGCTTTTTAAGGAAACAGGACAACTTTTATGAAAACAAGTAAGTTGACTACATATGGGCTACAGTTCTTGTTCTATTTTGCTGCTGTGGTGCTGCTCATACCCATGGAATTTAGGCCTAAGAACTATGGGCTGAATCCTATTGTTAGTCCTAACTAGAGTGGACGTATTGAAAGATTTACCTACATGTTGACTCACCAGTCAAAAACTGATTCAGTGGGTCTGCTTTAGCTGGGACTAATCAATAGACTTAATGCCTACATTGCCCTCTACCCCTAACCCTGCTACACTAGAATGGAACAGTTTTGGTCCCTCAGAACCATG
The DNA here is from genome assembly GCA_948472985.1 of Iguana delicatissima. Classification (NCBI taxonomy): domain Eukaryota; kingdom Metazoa; phylum Chordata; class Lepidosauria; order Squamata; family Iguanidae; genus Iguana; species Iguana delicatissima. Next base: position 1,366,304 of record CAOKZL010000134.1, read on the forward strand.
TTTTGTGGCAGAATCCACGCAGAGCTAAACCATACGCTAGAGATGGAATGTGGGCATTTCAGGACATTGCCACCTCTTTAAATTGGAAACAATGGCTGGAATCCTCTATCACAGTCTACATTATATAACTTTATGTATACTTCACCAGAGAAGAATCACTAAGAAACCCTGTTAGTGAATTGCAGAGAAGCATAACAGGACACCAGCAAGAATGTCCCAATGTGTACCAGGTTCTACTGGTATACATAGAGCACTCTCTACCAGATATCCCGATGCATAAAAGAATCAATGTGCATCAGTCTTGATGGACATCAGTCCCAATACATATTGGTCATGTTGCCAGTTGCCCTAAGTAGTATCGTAACAGCAACCCCTTACTGGAAATGGACATTACAGAACTGCCCAGTTCCAAATCCCTACAGACATAAGTCCACTCATAAGAGTAAGTTCCCAACAAGATCCTCACATTTCAGACATTTTTATACATATTCCTATAAACCAAAGAAAAAGCTCCAACCAGTCTATTCATTTTGATCTTTGAGCTCCCGCCCAGTGTAATATATTGGGACAAAAAAACCAAAACAAATCATGCTGTTTTTTAGAAAACCATGATGCAGCTAGCAGGAGTGATACACTGTAGTTATCACTAGGTTGGGCCCATCTGGGAGAAACCAGTGGTCAAGAGTCAATACACTTTTAGTGTAGCATAAATATATACCAGCATAACTTATGCCAGATTCCACAGGTGTGCAATCAATTGTGAAATGAGCACAGCATTTGCACAACTGTTAAATAGTGCTTCATCCACCCACCCAGTCAAAAGTGAATGACAGGGCTCCCATGTGTACTTGCAGGACAATTGGGTGCATTATGGGCCTCAGTTACACAATCTCTGAGTGAGCAAAACCATTTGCACAACTCCTTTTATGCTAGTATCTCAACAATATTCCTGCCAAAGTAGCTTCCATTGGTGGGACACTGGAATTAACTAAGACGAGAAAATATCCTGCAGTACAAGAAATATATCTTTTATTTTATTTTATCTAGTGTTGTTTTATATTTATTCCACCTTGTTTTTTCAGATTTTGGATGTTTGAGTAGAACATATCTGATTTTGCACACACAGAAACCCTCTTATTGAGATGGGAACACTTTTGTATTCTGCAACACAATGGAATTCTTGTCAGGGTAAGAAAATGCCCAGTAATTTACGCAATTTATTTTTTTAAAATTCTTGGACATGAGACTAAAGCTGAAGTCCTATACACACTGAACCTTGCAGTTTGCCCCACTGAGCTCAGGGGAATCTACTTCTAAGTAAGTCTGGAGGGGAGTGTGGAGACCAGAGATTGGCCAACCATTGCTCTCACTGGGCTGTGCTTGCCCCTGCCTACGGGCATATTTATATCCTGCAGATGTAGTAGAGAACCAGCATGGTCTAGTGGTTTGAGTGTTAAATTAAGACTCTGGGATGGCAGGATTTGAATCCCCATTCAACCATAGGAACTCACTGGCTGATCTTGTGCATATCACACTCTCTCAGTCTTATAGAAAGTCTGATAAATCATGCCAAAAAAACCCTATGATAGATTTACCATAAAACAGAATTAACTTGAAGGCCCACAAACCACAATAACAAAGAGAAAGTCAAGCTGATTATGTTTCGTGGATGCATTATTGCACTATGTTGGCCAATCTGAGTATGATCTGGACACTCTGGCTTTAATGTTTCTGACTATAAGCCTGGACATGCATAAGATGTTCTTCAGATCTGGCCCTGAAATGAGAGAAGAGGCAAGTGACAGCTTCTCCAACATAGTTTCAGTCTTGATTTCATCATCATTGTCCCCCAATCCAGCCTGCTCTTAGGTACACATATATGCTCTCCAACATTTCATAGGTGAAAACTAGAACACATGCGGCCAAGCAACATCAGAGTGTGGTCAAGATGGCCAAAGTTATTAATAAGGAAGAACAGACAAGCTAGGAGGGGCTTGCCCTTCCTATTGGGAAAGGCAAGATTCTGCCCATCATCCTCTTCTGTCCCACCTGCTGTGTTACCCCAAAAGGTGGGTGACTCAGAAGTCTACCCACAATACCAGTGCCTCTATGAAACTGTGGGGAGTATTAGCTCAAAGGGGATTGGAGGGGGGAAATTGGATAGCAAGATGTTAGGGCAAAGTGGGTGATATTTGCCCGCCCTGCAGAGAAGAGATGAAGTGATGTGGCTCAGACTAAGGGTCCAAGGATAATACAAGTATGGGAATTGGACCAGCAGAGTGATGGCCTATATCCAGAGTTCTATGACCTATCTGGCTCAGAGCCAGATTTAAATACTCTGTTTCCTCTCTGAGGGAGAAGGTGTTAATGGCTCTGTGTCAGAGTAGACAATGGAGTCTGGAACAGGCTAATGGCTTTAGTGTTAGATGACAAAGTACTGATGGGAATCGTAATAGCTCTTTAATGGCTGGGCAGGTGAGAAAACAAAAGAGAATTTTGGTGGGAAGGGGAAACAGGTTGAAGACAATCAGTAGATAGCTTCGAGTTGCTTTTGTTTCTGAATGTTGAATCATTGAGGACACATTTGCAAGCTCATTGACACCAGAGTTTCCTTGACTATGATCTGGCCATGCCCTGAGGTCCTATCTGACCTACTTTCACATGTGTTCAGCCAGTCCTCTTTGTCAGCATGGCTTTTCAGCCACAGCAGTATATAATTTATATTTCATGTCAATTAAATGATATTTACCACTTATATCATATCATGCAGTGGGGCTGTACAGCATCATAACAGATGAGTTAATGGAGTGCATACTACTTTTGTACTTTGAACTTAGTTTGCAGCAACTGGAGGAAAAAAGGGGGAAGTGGGAAGAAGAGAGAAAACCTGGAATATTTTTTAAAGCTACTCAAAACACAGAATCACAGAGAATTATTTGGGACTGTCCTGCCAAATTAGGTCACTTGGAGGGCATGATAGCTATTTGCTTAGTCCAAAACAGACCAAAATTCATGGATCAAATGTTGAATGGTGAGCCATCATCCCATTGAGATGTCCGATTGAGTCAGTAGGTCTACTGTAGTTGAGATTAATAGTAACATTTAGGTCCTGGAATGCTAACAACAGCAAGGCAAAGGGACCTTGGGTAGATGTGCAGGAGGAGCTGTGAGTAGCTCATATCAGAATAATTTCAGCACTGGACTGCAAGAAACAACAGGGCTGCCATATGCAGCAAATCTATTTATCTTCTCTGTGCTGCAAAAATACATAAAGTAAACAAACTACTTCAGAGTTTTCTAGGAGGTACATTATTTGAACACTAAAAGGTGGGTGAAGCATTTTATTTTAAAATCCCTGAGACAGGGAGGGCTTTTCTCAGCCCTGGATTGCACCAACGGGAGAGAGAAAGAATAATATGCTGAATGCTGTTTTGCTTCTACATTCTTAAGAGACATCAAAGTCCTGTTCCAAAGGAAAAGATGGCAACCCTTACATTTGCTTACACTTTGCAGTTGCCACCACATGAGTGACAGTTTGCAAGCACTAAGCTTCACAGCAACACAAAATAGCTAGACAGATGGATTGATTCAGGGTATGCTTAAGCAGTAGATCCTGCTAGGTCAATAATAGGTCCACTTAAGTGGTTTGTTTTTCAACTTTGCTGTGGTATGCAATGCTAGATATAACTGGGAAAGGAGGTGGGGAGGGTCATCACATTTTCAAAACACTATGCAGGGCTCTTAGCTAGTCATCCAATTCTTATTAAGTATAGAAGATCTAGTTACATTCCAGTGTGGTTTCTTCCAGGCTTGCCAATGTAAAGCACAAGCAGACACACACAAAACACAAAGAGGCAAACAAAAATCATTGCTAAATGCACAGGGTGGATTGCCTAACAGAATTAGAGAGACTTAAAAATATCAAAACACAATGACCAAAAAAGTATGTGAAAATGCATACCAGAATAGCTCCCTTCCCCTTGCCTTGAGTCTGCTCCTGCACTGGTAAGTCAGAGGCACATCAAGGCCTCCACTGGAGCCAGCATGGTGTAGTGGTTTGAGCATTAGACTGTTACTCTAGAGACCAGATTTGAATCCCTGCTCAGCCATGTAAACCCATTGGGTGACCTTGAGCAAGCCAGACTCTCTCAGCCTCAGAGGAAGGCAAAGGCAAAACCCCTGTGAACAAATCTTGCCAAGAAAACCCCATGATAGATCTGCTTTAGGGTCACCATAGGTTAGAAACAACTTGAAGGCACACAGCAACAACAAGCAGCTTCACTAGCAAACCGGGGAATGAAAAAAAATGACATTCAAATCTGTGAAAAAACTGCAGACCTTCTGACAAATCTATTTTCAGTTTCAGCTATAGTCACACTTGGAAGGCACTGACAGGAAGAGGCAGGGTTTTGTTTCAATACCATGAAGGTTTATAAAAAGGGAGGAAGAGCAGGAGAGATGCATGCTGTTTCTTTTTTTCAGATTGCTATGTAAGTGGGAGCGTTTTCTAGAGTCCTCCTGTTAAAGGAAAGGGAGTGTTTTCCCCTGGCAAATAGGCCAGTGGTCTAGTCAAGGGCAGCATTCTCCCTGCATATGGGAGGAACCAGAGAGAGAAGCCAGCAGCAGTCTCATGTATTCCCTGACTGTCCTAATTTGGCAAGGATAGTGATTAATCATTTGCCATTCCAATTTTTTAGCTGCTTTTAAAATGTCCTAGTTTGCCCCTCTTTTCCCCACTTCCCCCTCTTTGTCCTCAGTTTGATTTGGTTGCTGCAAACTGAGTTTGAAATGGAAAAGAAATGTGTGCTCAATTAACTCAGTGATGGGGGGATGAGAAGGGGTCTGAATCTTGACCTTCCCTGTAGGCTCAGGCAAAAACAAAATGCTGCAGGCTGTCCTAGCTTGTGTGTTCTCATTATTTTCCCCCATCTTGGCCACACTCTGATGTTGCTTAGCCACGTGTGTCCCAGATTTCATCTGTAAAATGTTGGAGGGTATGTCATTGGACGTTGAAGTCCAATTTTGCATCTTGTTCAGGTGACTGCTCTGTGAAGAGCAGGGTTTTTTTTACTCATGAGAGAACCAGCAGAGGTTTCCCAGCTGGTCTGAGCAGCTCCTTGTGTGCTTCCTTATTCAAATTTCAGTAGCAGGAAGATCCTCTGAAAAGTATTAGTCCTTATGAACAACCTTTCAAAATGTATTGACAAAAGCACAGTTTAGACATAACTCTTTAGAGACTACAGCTCTCAGCATTCCCTAATCAGCCTGGCCAGTGTTGAGAGAAATCTCATGGTACAGCAAAAGTAATTTTTCCAAGTTCTACACAAAAGTGCCTATCTCATTTTTCACAAACACAAGCCCATATGTGTCTGGTGGTGAGCATCTTCTTGAGCTCATATTGAAGCATTTATTTCTCTCTAACTTGGGTAATTTAGAGAGTCCGAACCTCCAAGATGGCAGTGCAAAAGAAGATTTGTTGTTCTCCACAGTTCTTGTCATGGACACAAAGGCCATTTCTGCACTGACCTATTATAGAGCTATTATTCCACTTCCAACATCCTGTGGAATCCTGGGGTTTGCAGTTTAGTGAGGGGCCTCAAAGGCCCCTCCCTAAACTGCAAACCCCATGATTCCACAGGATGTTGAAAGTGGAATAATAGCGCTATAACAGGCTAGTGCGGAAGTGGCCAAAATCAAGTCTTGAAATCCCCTCCCCCATGATTCAGCTATAAAATCTATCTTTGGCCTTTAAGCATAGGTTTTCTCATTTTCCAGTCTTGAATTTCATATATTAGTTATGAAAGACATTTAAGTTACCTGTGGTTTTGTGTGAGTATAGCTAGCTCCCTTTGGCCATGATAATGAGATCATAACTGGACAACACTAATGGACAAACCCAAGAAAAACAGCTGGACCTACCCATGTTTTGAGGCTTTAAAATGTTCCTTTCTAGAAGTTTCTCCAATGAAGTCATCACTAAACACATCCCTCTTTTATTACAATGTAAACCACTTCACATGCCCCAGAGCTGTGGGATGACTTATGTCTGGGATCGCATTAAAAATATTGTTCCTTTAGGTTTCCATTTTAAAAATATTTTCCCCACTTCTCCATAATGGCTCTTGAGAAACTTTTAAAAGACTTCTCTTGAACAGTGGGTGAACTGGGTGCTGTTACCCACTATGTGTGGATTGCTGGTACCATGTAGGCATTGTGCTTCTGCTATTGTTGGCCGATAGGAAGTCATATCCAAGTAAGTGAAAATCTCAGGAGGCCCTTCCATTGTTGATGATCTATTGTCTGCCATCATCCCTTACCATTGACTAAGATTGCAGGTGGTGAAGTGGAATGGAGTCCAACATCTACAGAGCCTAGGTTCTCCACTCTGGTTCTAGAATGTTCTCTTTCAAGTATGGTTACTTCTTGATATAAGGGCTGAGATCTTGCATCATCATTGTAACTGCCAGAATGGAGCTCCATCATAGTAGTTACTGCTGATGATACCACCTCCCAAACCTACCTTCACAGCCTGGTAGCACCCCAACCAAACTGTTTCTGAGCCACTGGAGATTGGACTGCTAGGAAATTATGTCCTCAGCACTCCCTTGGTTATAGGCTGCCTTGAGGACAGGCAGGGTCCTTCAGGATCCTGCCACAATTGCTTGTCCCAAAGCACCATGCAAGCAGGAGCGTGGTGTGGACATCATTTCCTAGTATCCTGACCTTCAGAACCCCAGAAAGGTAGATTTCTGGAGTCATGTTTGCTTGTTCATGAATGCAGACATGAATCCCTAGCAGATATGATATCATAAGTTCATCTTATGATATTGGAATTGCTGAACAGGATGCCAGCAATTATTTCTCAGGTTTAACATATGGGCTTAAAGGAAGGAGAGAGACCAAACAGAAAAAGGGGAGAGTGCAGACATAGCTGAATTCAGCTATAATGGAGGACTGTGTGAATGCGTGACATGTATGCCAATGAGCCAATGAGTCTTTACTCAGAGAGCCTGAAATCATTGCTTTTTTGACTGAGAGCATTCATTAAGGATTGTTCATGTCTTTACTGAAACTCTGGCCCTTTCCACAGAACATCATCTCCCTGCACTGGGGATAGGAGGACAGGACCCAGATGACACTTATGCACACCCATTGTCCATGTCTCATCATTCTTCCATCCCCAGGTGGCGTGATCACACCGCAAATCACTGATGGGTTTTACCTGTCAATGACCAGCAATTGCACAGCCCTCCCATCACCCTCCTGCACTTACCTGAGCTGTGGAGGGTCAGGAAGTGCGATGGCTGCACTTCCTGCCCCAGTGCAGGTTAGGATTAGTGCCTGCCTACGCCATTGCACCTCCTCCATTTCCACAGGCAGCCGGTGCAGAGGGGAGTGCTCCTGTCATGCTCTCCTCTCAGGAGAAGCTCTATCAGGATCTCTGGGGGATGCCAACGGGATTCAGTAACCTGCAGAAAGGACCTATGTTACCTGAGATATTATTTGAAAAGAGACATTTGTTCACAAATGTTCCTGTGTCAAAAGGCTGTGTCTATTTGAACAAACATTCATACCAGAGAAAAGCCCATTAACCTGGCCTGTCCCTTCAATGCATAAGCTATTCATTTGTGGGAAGACTTTCAAAGAGATACTTATGATCTCTAAGTAATATAGTCATGTCATGTAACATACATGTGTAAGGCACAGGCTGCTGCCAACAATCTAATTTCATTTGAGGTTCCAAATGGCCAGGAAAATCGAAAGGTTGACTGGCATGATAGTTGACAGATTGTGGAAAATAGCTTTCACAAATACTTCTGGATTGATGTCTTCCGTATTGTCAATTTATTATATGCTATCTATCCAGGCCAGAATTGGGCATGACATTTTAGAAGTCCCCTTCCTATATTTTATGGGTGGAAATCATGTGGCCCTTCAGTTGGTCCCTGGACTGTGGCTCACAGCATTTCTCACCACTGTCTATGCCAGGTAGGGCTGCTGGGATTTGTAGTTCAACCACATCTCAAGAATCACATGATTCCAACTTTTTCTATTGTTCTTTCTTTCTTAAATTTATCTCCAATTTTCTGCCAAGGCGCCTTGGTGCTGGCTGACGATTTTAAAATACAACAAAGTGTAAAAATCATTTCCTCTGGTCTTAGGTGACTGGAACAAAGACTCAATGGGGCTATAGCCATACCTTCCAACTGTCCCGATTTGGCAAGCACGATCCCAATTAATTCCAATTAATCCTTTTTCATCTGCTTTTAAAATATTATAGTTTCTCTCTCTTCCTCCCACCTTCCCTCCTCCTCCTCAGCTTACGTCAGTTGCCACAGATTGAGCGCATGGTGCTAAAGCTGTCCACAGTCAGCTCAGCAGGGGCATTAGGAGCGGAGAGTTGGACTTCTGTGCTTCCAAGTAGGTTCAGGCAAAAGCAAACAGCTTCACTCTCTCTTAGCTCATGTGTTCTTCATTGTGAAAATTTTTTGCCCTCTCTGCATAAATCTTGCAAAAAATTCACCTTAGGGTTGCATAAGTCAGAAATGACTTGAAGGCACATAACAATAACTTAGAATTTTCACCCGACTACAAAGCTCAAGATTCCACAGTATATTGCCATTGCAGTTGAAGTGGAACCATAGCACTACACCTATATAGCGTGAAAAGTCCCTGAATTAAAGGCTGGCAAGCTATGGCCCTCCAGATGACTCCAGCTGCCACACAACCAGTGGATAGGGATTATGGGAGTTATAGTTAACCGAAGCTTGAAAGATTTGCCTAAATCAAATTGCTAACCCCAACTAGGGCAAATGCATTGCTTCAGTGGGAGTTTACATATGTTCCTGTTACCATTTATTAGTTGGTTTTAGGGTTAACTTTAGCTGGGATTAGCAATTGGATTGAGGCCCTTGACATTTGCCTGGGGCAACCAAGTGTCTTGGTTCAGCCTTGCCTGGAAAAAAGTTGGGTTGGTTGATCTTCCAGAACACCATGAGATTCAGGGGATTCCATGAGGAGAAAAAAAAGCTGGTAAAAAATATAGCTCTCTGATCCTGACTTCAAACAAAAGCATTTTAGACTGAGAGCTCAAGCCACATTTCCAGTTCTCCATTTTGTACTGGGAGCTTTTTGCATCTTGCAGCATCTTGTTTCAAGAAGACTATGTCCTAAATCACTCTTTCTTAAGTGAACTGGTGATTTTTCCTGCCAATATGCTAGGGACAAGTACCAGATGTGTCCCCACCAGCTACAATTGTTTCTTTTTTTCCTAGAAATTGCCTAGGGACCACCAGATTACTTGTGGAATTGCATTGGTGCAAAGACCACAGATTTGAGTAGTACTGTCCTAAATAACCAAAGGCTTTGGAAATGACGTAGGCCGGAATTATTGTTGTTTTCTTCAAGTCATTTCTTCAATATGGTGATCCTAAGATGAACCTATCACAGGGTTTTCATGGCACGATCAGTTTAGGAAGGGTTTACCATTGCTTCTCTCTAAGGTTGAGAGAGTGTGACTCACCCAAAGTCCAACACCCAAACCATCATATCGGACTGGCTCTCATAGGCCAGAATAAGTACTTAAAGAAATAGGCAAGCAAGCTCATACTTTGGGTCTCTGCATGGTGCTCCATACCTCAGTTTGGTGGGCCGAACTGAAGCACAAGACATCTATTATCCATTTCCTTGTGTTTTCTTCAAACAGACTGACCAAAAAATGAACAACTTTTTTGAGCAACTGTCCTTGAACGTATTCCTAAACCTGGTTGAAAGACGCCACCTTGTGGTGAAGCACCAAATGTAAAACATGTTCTTTTTAGCAATTTTGTTAGCGCGATTGTATGAAAGGAGAAACACAGGAACAAATCTATCATAGTTCTCCATTCTAAATTTCTCTTCTGACTTGGCAGGATCATCTACACCCCCTTTGAATTTACTTGACACACACATCAATTGCCAGTTGACTTCTCCATATAGAAATTGTAAGAAGATAGACACCCGGTTATAAAGGGGATGTATCTGGACCCAATTTAAACTTGCATTAGTTCCAAGTCTTTAAGAGTCCTACTGCCAAATGATAGTTTTGTTATCTTAGTACATCATCCTTATCTCTAGCCCAGAAAAGTTTTATTGGGGAAGTGTTGAAAACCAAATTCTTTTTCTCCATCTCTGTTCTTGTATTGTCTTCCTTTTATTACAAGAACTGTACATGGACAAGTGTGATGCTACACAGACCAATGCCTAGAAATCCTCCTCCAGGTCCCATCAGTATATTTTCTATTATTTGTGGATAATTACAGAGTCAAGTCACACATAGTTCTTTTATCCGTATGAAATTCATTTCACATATGGCCTTAATCCCTTGAAGGAAATGTAGGATATAAGCATACTGTATGAAACTCCATACCGTTCTCTTTTTTCTACTTCCTGAATATCATCATTACCATGATGATGACAATGAGCAATCAAAATACTATTTAGAGTAGTACACAGAGGATAACCCATCTCAGTTCTGCTCCAAAGAAACCCAAACTGTGCAACACCAAACCAAAAGGACAAAAAAGAACAGATCCCTGCACAAACCTATCCAGCACATCTCACATCTGTCCTACAGCTTCAGTTGTGCGACATATATAAAGCCAAGCATGCTGGTCAAGATAGGTGAACCAAACATATATTTCCAAGAGCCTGAATATTATGAGTTCCTAGTAATGGAAAACTACAATGAAGGCAAAATGAAATTAATTTCAAATTTTGAACAAAACTACTGCAGTGGTGTAATGAGTAATATTTTCCAGTTATTTATTAAATTTAAAGAGCACTTTAAGACATTTTAGAAGCACTTTGACAAGAATTTTTCAATGTTTTTTCCATTTTCTTATCAATTCTAAGGATTTTTTTAAGTAACAGAAAGTAATGGAGTAATGTCATGAGGTTGTTTTTTTTAAAGACAATATTGTAACAAAGAACACTGTGCTGAGAAATGGCAACACATTACTCAAGCTTTGCCATTACCATTTTAAAATAACCACACTTTCTCCATCTTTGGGCACAATTCAAAGTTCAAGTGTTAAGCTAAAACCCTAACAAGAGATATGCAAGACTACTTTCTTTCCAATGTGTTCGCACATGCATTAAGGTCATCTTCAAAAGTCTCTTTCTTAGGTGACAAGGCAGTTGATGAGGTCCCAAGTTGGAGACTTTCCACTGCAATGCCAAGCAGAGCTTGGGAGGTTACTTTTTGAACTACACACCTTGGATTCCTAAACCAACAGAGGCAGCAGTCCTGCTGGATCAAGTATTTGGGGAATTTCAGTTTTCCAAGCTTTGAGAGAAACCATCTTTCTAGGAAGGCTTGCTTGGCACAGTGTTTGATAGCTCTGCAGCATGTGAGCAAACAAAGTTTCTATTTACCCAAGCCGTTTTGAATCTGTTGGTATAGCTACACTACACAATTACTGGTATCACTTTAACTGACATGGTTGCATCCTGCAGGGCTTTGGTATTCTGGGCAAGGGACACGCAGTGCTGTTCTACTACAGAACTCTATTGGACTCTCCCAGAACTACAACACTAGAGATCTCCGGCAGAGAATTCAAAGTACCTCACAAAACTACAAATCTACAGGAAGAACCCATGGCAGTAAAACCAAACTGCTGTAACTTGCTGCTCTAGCTGCATAAAATCTTTTTCAAACTGCTGTTTTAAACTGTTCTCGAACTGTTATGCCGATGACCAGACATACCCCTATATAAATAAAGAACACACTGATAAGTATAAGAAACAGAAGTGATGTTAACTAATGACATAACTAAGCTGGCTTACATTTGAAGAATTGTTTCCACCTGAAATGCTTTCAACGATAGATTTCATCACAATAAAACAGAAGCCAAGAGAATATGACACGTTTTATTTATTGGATATAGCTCGTTAAGCGTTAAAACGTTTTTCAAAAAGAAACCAGCCTGTTTCCTAGCACTTATTGAAGTCCATGTCTCTCCTTTTCTTCCCACTGTACTGCAAACCCTATAAAAGCAGTTGCTGAACTATTTCACACCTGACACAGAAGCCTGAACTCATTTGGAAAAATGCCAAGATGAACCAGCTTCTGGCTCAGTCTCAGATAGTCAGCGGAGGAGAGGAGATTGTCATATCATAATACAAGGAATTCTATAACAGTAGATTTCATTACCTGCTCTAAAGCTTGGAACCAAGTATATTATCAATAGGTAAATAAACTGGTACACATACAGATAGGTACAAAAAAAGTGTGAGCATCTGTATCAAGTGTATTATTTACATTTTTATTTGTCAAGTTATTAGTGGAGTCAGTTTAAATAAATAAGAGGAGGAATTAATATTCCACGTGATGCATACAGAATACTCAGAAGCTTTTGGTTTTTTTTTAAAGAAAACAAATGATAAAGAGAAACCTCATTTGTTACAGTTGCCATGTATATATAACGGTGGAACATATATAGGTCCGTCAACTCCTTGTGTGCTCCAACAGAAGCAAAAAGCTATTCATTGGCTGTAATGCACCATAGTAAAGTATGTCCTCCGAAGTAAGGCTTGGGAACTTCTGACCCTATTTGATGTTGGGACCCCAATACCCATGAGAATTAGTCAGCACATCCAGTGGTCTAGGGTGATGGGGTCTGCAGTCCAAGAAACATCTGGAGGGTCAAATAGTTCCTTCAGAGTTAATACTAATGCTTTCAGTAGGAGTGATATATATGAACCATTGGTATAGATTGTGCCATTCATCTGAGCAACCTGCCCAGTGTTTCCACAATGTAAACTCTATTGGCTATACTGCAGTGCAGATACAGGAATATTTTGCAAGTAAATGGATCTAAAATGTGATCTTCAAAGAAAAATTAATAATAGTAGTAGTAGTAGTGCCCACTAAAAGTACAACTGTCCCACTTCCTTTCTTTGTTTTAACTGTAACTGATCTTTCATTTTCAACTAGGTTATGTGCTTGGTTTGTTGTTGTTGTTTTTTGAAGTATCTTCAGCAGCTTTTGTCATTTAATTAAAAGAAAAGAGATGTCTGAAAGCTCGTTCTGGTCTTCCAATTGTGCCTACAGCTATACAGTAAAATTATTCAGTCCCATCAACACTGAAAGGGTTGCAATACTAATACAGAAAAACACAGCGACAAAAATAAAAACCGTATCTGTCTACCCGTATCTAGATATATAATTCCATGGTTTAAAATTTGGAGAAGTCCTTGATAACAGCTTCAAGTTGTTGCTACTCTCACCTGCTCCACACACACAAGATTACCAAGAAAATAGCTGATGGTTTACATGAATCCTGGAGCTAAGAGGCATTTCATATAGAAATAGAAAAATTCCTACTTGTGAAACAAGAAACACCACACAACTTGCATGTAGACCAATAGGTGTACTGGCTGTACAAAATATCTTTCACACTCTGTGCTAAGTGAAATACACATGGTACCAGTCCTAGAAGTGACCACTTGCATTTAGACCCAAGCTCTTTCCCTGATAGAAAGACCTTCCCTGTTGGAATGTGCCCAATTTATATTGGCCTAATGCCATCATCCTGTGTATGCTTAGAGAATTGAACAAAGACCCTCCACATCTTTGATGGGATAGACACACATCCTTTCTTCACCAGACAGGGACTTTGTAGAATATCTGTTAAAAAGCCAGGGGTGGAGTCATAGCAGTCAGAAATGAGATTAGGCTGCCCCCTCCCCTGCTCCACTTGAATAAAAAGCAGCAGGTGCAACTCAAGTGTTGGGGGCACTGCGATCCAGGCTAGAATTTTATAAACAAAGGTGGCACTTCTTTTTTTTCCAATTTTTGAGTTGTTTAAATAAAAACCCTGTGTCATCAAGAAGACTGCCATTATATGAATTCTGTAAGGTAAACTTTTGTAGTAGGGAACAGAGAGAAATGGGACCAATCCATCTGAACACAATGGGCATTATTTAATCACAAGTATTTCTTTCAATCCCATCCATCTACACGAAGGTGTAGTGAAAATCTTATCAATACACTGGGGTTTTCATTTGTGACATTTTCAGACAGAGAGCCTAAGGACTTCGCAAAGGTTTAAATTAAACAGCTAGTCCCAATGAGAGCAGAGTCATGAAATTACACCAGAGATGTACCGAGTGTCCACTGACTTAACAAGTCCAAACTTTTGGGGACTAGCAACTGGATTTAGGTCATTATGTTTTCAGACATATATGTTGCTGTGTAAAACAGGAAACAGGATGATTTGCTGTATTCACTAAATATGCCAGTATACTTTTAATCAGCCAAAATGAAATACTTTTTCACAGCAAGATTACAGCAATCGTTGTGGGTGACTGAATGCTAAATCTTTTGGAAATGGTTGGGGGGCAGAGAGAGAGGACATAAGCTATTTATGAGTCTGTGAGTGTAGCATCTTCAAACCACCAAGAACCATTCAGCTTTTTCAAGTCAAACAAAAGGTGTCCACGGATAACTAGACAAGGAACAAACAAATGTAAAGTTCTTCAGCCATACTGAAGTCTCTACAAGATCATTCAAAAGTTTTAGCTCAGGATGGTTCATCTATAGAAATGGTCATTAGGAAAGCTTGAAGCTTTGACTGGCTTTGAAGCATTAAGACACTTTTCTGTAGTCCTTCCTGAACCAAAGTGCAAAGCAAGGAGCTGAACCAGAAAAAAAAACTGCCAAGAGAACTCACCAAGATGCATTCTGGAGTCCCTGGAGACATTACTGTAACTTCTCACCTACCACCAGTTCAGTGGCTTTTCCTATTAAAGTGTCAGTTGCTAGTATGATGCTACGATCTACTTCTGTCATAAATTGAGCAGTGGTTGCTCTTCATCGGAAGGTGAAGTAGAAGAATTTGCTAGCTGCATCACCTTAAATGAGGAACACCAAATACAAGGTCCCAGCCGTACAGAGAGACTACATTAAGAAAAGATATCCCCAGAGCTTTGTCAGAGTTCTGTAATTAGGTTTGACAAATTTTTGGTGCAAAGAATGCAAACAAGAAAAGGGAAAAAATTCACTTTAAAGCTAATAAATTGGATAAAGGTTTGTAACAGATCCTTAGCACATTTCTGTTAAGAAAACAGAAAGGATCTGATGAAATACTGCAACAGAAATCTGGCGCTATGTTGAGAGAGAGAGAGAGAGAGAGAGAGAGAGAGAGAGAGAGAGAGAGAGAGAGTTTAAAGCCTCCAAAACTGTCATGCATTGAAACAAAAATGCCAGATTTCATTACTTGATTAAGTTAATTCTTAAAACCTTCACATGAGTCTAAAACTGATTTTATCCTACAGGAGAGGCACTCTTTCCCCAAAGCAGAAAGAACATTAGTGCA
This sequence comes from Iguana delicatissima, assembly GCA_948472985.1. NCBI lineage: Eukaryota > Metazoa > Chordata > Lepidosauria > Squamata > Iguanidae > Iguana > Iguana delicatissima. The sequence continues at coordinate 1,381,663 of CAOKZL010000134.1, forward strand.
TTCCTGGATAAGGCTCAAGGAATACAGGTTGTTATATATATAAAATATAGACATGAAGAATTACACTAGATCCTAATTGCAACAACTTGCAGTTTGTGACAAAAGCCACAAGCTGGCCCCATTCACAATCATGCAAAAGTAGGCCAGATCATCTAGGAAACGATAGGGGAGCAAACTTTCTTGAAAGTTCCATCCAAAAAGCATAGCAGGCATTTCCTTTGGTTAACTTCATTTTTTCTAGTCCCATCTTCTTCTCCAATGAAATGCTGTCTGAACCTCTTCTGAAGTAACCTGGTTTTCCTTATTCAGCATCCCAGTAGAATCCAAACTATATAATTACAGAAGTGCTGTCCATCAGTCACTTGATGATTATCCAATAATCCCATCTTAATCATCTTCAACAGGGACCCTTCGCTGACGTGCTGATTTCTGCCGACTCCTTTGCGGAGTAGGGGGCGCATCCTGTTCCATTTCTGGTTCTGTGACTTCATTATCCCCTTGTTGGGATCCTGTGTCTCCTATCAACTCTCGTAGAAACTTGAACTTGGATAAGAAGAGCTGCCAGACCACATACCAACCTAGAGAAGATGCCAAAACAGAAAAGTTACCTTCTGCCCTATATCTACAAAAATATCTACAAAAATACACAGCCCATAAATCAAGATTAGATCGTTTATAAAGACTGAAGTTAGGATGTATTTTCTGTAATACGCATTAATACAGCAGACAGCATCAATACAAATGGGGAAAGGATCTACAAAAGGATATTAAGTAGAAGTTTGATTTTTTCCCCTTTTCAAAACTGGTTGACAGTTTACTGTGAGCTTAATCATGACTGAAAAATGTGCAAAACTGACAATACAATAGCACTGATTTATTTGAAACTAGCGTATATACCCAGCGTTGCACTGGATTTTATTTTTTCATAGGCAATATATGTTAGAAAGATTTGCGATCCTGCGTCTCTAATTCCCCAAATTGTCTTGTCCAGTATCTGTAACTTTTCCCCATATTCCCCAATCTACTCTGTATTCAGAGTTATTAACATACAGAGTTTGGGTTCCTGAGGGAATACACTACCATCCTCCTTGCTGCTAGGCCTCATCTTCATAGCAACCGGCCTAATCAAGACAGGCACATTTGACTGAGGCCCAAGAGCTCTCCGGCTGAGAATTCTAAAGGCCCTTCCCTAAACTGCAAACCCCAGGATTCCACAGAATCTTCTTAGGTAGCCAATCATATGAAGTCTTCACCTGACACAGCCAATCATACGAGGTCTTCGCCTGACACAGACAAGCTTTGACTTTAATATATTAGATATCAACATTTCCTCCAATGAGCTCAAGGGCGAGTATGTCTTTCCACCTTTCCATATTATCCCCACAAGAACCCTGCGAGGTAGGTTAGGTTGATGAAAAGCAATTGACTCAAGATCACCCAGTACACTGTAAGCCCTGTTAGGAACCTGGATCTCTCAAGTTTCAGGCTACCACTCTAATCAATATACCACATCATCAAACAAAATCTATAAAGCTGGAAAACTAATGGCTGGCATTGTGCAATAAACAGATCAGATTTTTCCACATTAGCAAACATGTTGCAGACCCCAAGGGTACCAAAAAATACTTCTCTGACCAATATTGTCCTCTCCTAATGTTACAGCCTCTGTAGTTTCTCTTTTTAATGTATACCTATTGTAGTCCTCAGAAAGAAATATGAGCCACTATTATATGCACTAGTGGTTGCCAGTCCAGCTTGTTACTGGAAAAGAAAGCAGTACCTTCAATAGTGGAATAGAAGGGAAAATTGTGTGACACCTTTTGTTTGTTAAATTGGTGGCATTCCACAAATCTCCAAATCCATTTGATTTGTTAACGGAACACAGTAATTCATTTTTAGGAAGGGTTTCTGTTTGTTTTTTTGTCATTGTGCTATGACAAATTTGAACAGTGAAAACCTGTACATACAGTAATATCCTACACTTTAAAAATGGACAGCAGAAGTGGGGAATATGTAGCCCTTCCTTGGCCCTCATCGCAAGCTATGCTGTTGGGAATAGCAATCTTGGCATGCTGTAAATGCACTGCTAGTTAGGTTGCACGATCTTGGGCACAAAGCCTGTAGATTACTGTACTTCCCGTTTGTTTGTTCAAACCCACTCTCTTCTTCTAGCATGTAAGCATCCTTTGATCTCAGGGGCTCTCTCTCACGCTTCTTTCTTTTTTTCTGCTTCCTTCAAGCATGTGGCCAGGAACACTCCAGAGGAGAAGCTCCAATTGAACCATGTAATCCTTTACAATTTTTTTTTTGGCTTATTTTCTTCAAGAACGTGAACCTGTACAGATTATGCACAAGTATCCATGAGTAAACTACTTTTATATACCTTTTTTAAACAACAGTGAGTTTGTGTTAACTTCTCAGCTAGAGTTAAGAGTGTGAAAAGCAATAAGGTGGGCTGGTAAACTGTTCAACTTCTGCTTAGCATGCTAATTGCTTTGCTATGTAGAGAGATCCACCAAATGTCATTTTCCAATAGAAGGAAGGCCAAATACTTTTTTCCAGCCCTGCATTAGATGCTCTTTACTGAATTACTGATGCATACTTTTTTATAGATCTCCCAAAAAACCATTATTTAAAGGGGGAGAAATTATACAGCCAAACCACAAGAGACAGCTGTACCAGTGTAACCACACAGAGAATGTCTTAGCAATTTCAGGAATCTTCATACATGCCAGAGGCTGCTTAAAGTTTTATTTTATTTTATTTATTTGCTTTTCTCCTGAAGTGGGATCCAAGGCTGCTCACAAAAAGAATCAATTAAAAAACTAACAATAAAATTTTTTTAAAAAGTAAAAAATTATCATGTTAAAACAGTATAAAATCATTTGAAGGCACTGAAAAGTTAAAAAATAAAATCTTACAAAAGCACACTTGTCTTTGCATACACAAAAAGCTTAAAAGTGTGCATGTGTGTGTGCGCGCACGCACCTGTAGACTGTAGACTTATGGTGGCCGCATGAATTTCATAGGGTTTTCTTAGGCAAGAAATAATCTGCAGTGGTTTTATGAGTTCCTTCGTTTGAAATATACCCTACACCATCTGCTATTTGTTGGCAGTCTCCCATCCAAGCACTAATCAGGGCCAACCCTGCTTAGCTTCCAAGATCAGATGGGATCTGGTGCCTGTAGGATATTCAGACTCTTGTATTTACACTACTGTTACAGCAGTTTGATTCCACTTTGATTTCCTACGGAATCCTGGAATTTGTCTTTGATGACAGCATTTGTCATTTGATAAAGAGCAGCCAGCATGATGTTGTGGTTTAAGGACTGGACTCTGACCCTGGACACCAGAGTTTGATTCCCCATTTGGCCATGGAAACCCACTGGGTGACCTTGGGTGTGTCACACACTTTCAGCCCTAGAAAACCGTGTGATAGGTTCACTTTAGGGTCAGAAGTCAGAAATGACTTGGAGGCACACGACAGCAATAGAGAGCAGCACTGTCGTTCAGGGAGTACTCCAGAACTTTTATGGAGAGAATTCTAAGTATCTCACCAAATTACATATTCCAGGTTTCTGTAGGATAGAAAAATTATTACTTAAAGTGGTATCACAGTGGTTAACTGTGTAGTCTAGACACATTCATAGGAATTAGAACTGACATATGGGCAACTTCTCCCACCGAAAAGGCTATTTTCTTCCTCTCTTTCCCCTTGCTTTTCTTCTTCTTCCTCACCTTCCCTTTTCACTTGCTTCCCACATTTTGCATAGAATTTGATATGAAACAAAGGTTAAAGACTGCTTATGGTACCAGTCAGTTTGATTGAAATCATAAGCAAAATCAGAAAACGTCAAACCTGCACAATGCAAGGCAAATTTCCTGGCTAAATGGCTTGGGACCAGATAATCTGAAAGCCACCACTTCCCGCATGAACCTGCTCCCTCAGCGTAACATTTGAGCCCTTGATACATGTTCCACAGCTCTGGAATGCAAGAGAGGAATACAAGAGTGGACCTACTTGATGTTGGCACCTAGCCTATGGAATTCTTTCATGAAAAAGCTTTAGCTGGCTTGCTTTGCTGGGTTTTAGAAGGGCTACTCAGGCCTATTTCATTCCATGTTGGCTTTCAATTTGTTTTAATCAGAGTTTGGAATCATTTCTTTGGAAGGTATCATTCAAAAACTAATTTTTCAGAGCTCTGGTTTTAGCTGTCTTCTAAGTATTTCGAGAGAGACCCAGTCTATGCCTACTCTCCCTGCTGTTTTAATGAATTAACTGATGCATTGTCCTTGTTGCTATTACATTATTTTCATTATACTTTTGTGTTTTGAGTCTGGGAGTCATCCCTTCAGAAGGCTGAAAGGGGTAACCAGTATTTTCTATGATAAAATAAATAAGACAAATCTTTCCCACTCTTGGTAATAATAAATAAAGTACACACATATATGTACACACAAAGATTAAAACAATATCACAATCAACTGTATAGATCAGAATGTACAAATCACAGATTTAAAATCTAAAATCTAAAATATACAAATTACATAAAATATAAACTAAAAACCTGTCCGTGAAAAAGGCAGTCTTGCTGGAAAAAACACTACAATAAGAAAGCTGAAGGTTCTTAAGTGAGTTCAAAGGCTTTCTATACATGCCAGCCACGTGCTTGCATTATTTTTGTGGCTTTACAGTCCCTTCATTTTCTCCATTTAGCTTCATCCTCCTGATGCTGCTTTGAAAAAGAATATCAAATACCAATGTTTGGGGAAATATTTCATCCACCTGAGGCACTACTAGATATTCAAAGCTTTCATGGATAACAGTGGGAAGATGTGAAGTATCTCTTACTCTATGCAAAATGATGGTAAGAGTTCAGCACTCAACACATTTTTTCTATAGTAGCAGAGTCAACAACAAAACCTCAACAAATCTGCTTCTTTTCAAAGAACAGGTGTGTTGTACTGTAGCTGCCAAATGCCTCTGGGGCACAAGCAGTGCTTTTTCTATGAAAAGCCGTTCTTGGCGATGGAAGAATTCAAAACACCTCTTCCCTGCATTTAAGGATGAGCAGCTGCATCAGTCTTGATCCCAGGAGGATTTAAGTGATGTGAGGAGCCTGAATACAAGCACACTGATCGAGAAGTCTCTTCTTTAGGGTTTCAGCCTTGTATGTAAGTTCACAATATATTTAAACAATGGTCTGCAAAGCATTTAACTCACTTGCTTAGAGGCAAGGAACTTGAATTCTACCTGTAGAAGCCCCTTCTTCCACAGCTAGTGTGGAAATACAGGCTCCTATCCTCTTAGGGTGAATCCACACTGCACAGTTAGAGCAGTTTGATCCCAGGATCACTGCCATGCTTTCATCCATGTCTGGGGTCTCCCTTGAACCACAGCACCAAAGCTCCCTGGAGCAGAAAATTCTGTCAGAAATGACACATCCCAGAATTCCATAAGGTGGAAGAATGACCATTAAAGTGGGATCAAAGTGCTATATCATACAGATACACAATTATGATTAATACCAAAAAGTTGATTTCTACCAAGCAGGCAGGCAGCACATGTGGCAGGGCAGCCTTTGGAGTTTCCTCCCAAATTTGGTTTTCCCCTCCACTGAAAGCATTCCCAACATCCTTTACTGGTCCCCTCTCCAAAAACTAGCCTGCTGTCTTAAATGTGCTAGAGAATCATAGAATGATAGAGCTGGAAGAGATCACAAGGGCCATTGAGTCCAAACCCCTGCCATGCAGAAATATACAAGTAAAGCATTCCTGGCAGATGGCCATCCAGGCTCTGTTTAAAAACCTCCAATGGAGGAGACTCCACCACACTCTGAGGCACTGCATTCCACCATTGAACTGCTCTTACCTTCATGGAGTTCTTCCTAATGTTTAGATGGAATATTTTTTCCTGAAGTTTGAAACCATTGCTCTATGTCCTAGTTTCTGCAGCAGTAGAAAACAAGCTTGCCTCAGCCTGGCATGACATCCCTTCAAATATTTAAACATGGCTATCATGTCGCCTCTTAACCTTCATTTCCCCAGGCTAAACATACCCAGCTCCCTATGCCACTCCTGATAGGTCATGTTTTCCAGGCCTTTTACCATTTGCTCACCCTCCTCTGGACATGGTCAACATCCTTCTTGAACTGTGGTGCCCAGAACTGGACACAGTATTTCAGGTGGAGTCTGACCAAAGCAAAACAGAGTGGTATTATTACTTCCCTTGATCTAGACACTATACCCCTACTGACACAGTCTTGAATTGTGATGGCTTTTTTAGCTGCTCCATCACACTGCTGACTCATATTCAGCTTGTGGTCTACTAAGACTCCTACGTCCCTTTCACATGTATTGTGGTCAAGCAAGGTGTCACCCATCTTATATCTGTGCATTTCATTTTTTTTCTGCCCAAGTGTAGTACCTTACACTTCTTCCTGTTGAAATTCATTTTGTTAGCTTTGGCCCAGTTCTCTAATCTGTTAAGGACATTTTGAATTGTGATCCTGTCCTCTGGGGTATTGGCTACCCCTCCTAATTTAGTGTCATCTGCAAATTTGTAAGAATGTCCTTTACTCCCTCACCCAAGTCATTGATAAAGATGCTGAATAGCACTGGGCCCAGGACAGAATTCTGTGGCACCCCACTACAGTCCTTGCTCTACATTTGTGGGTTTGATCTTCACAAACTTAATTATTCACCATGTGACCACCTGCCATCTCCCCATTTCCTCCCATCACATTCCCTTGCTTTTTACTTGGGCACATATGCCTTTGCCCAAGGCCCTTCTCCGATCTCAGGCAAAGGGCAAGCAAATGGGAGGGGTGAGCTCTGTGTGAGGCCTTCCCATCCCCCTTCTCCACCTCCCACTACCTTGGCTTTTTCCTGGGTGCAGAGAAGAGAGGCCACATGCCTGGGCAAAAGCAAGAGAATGGGTGGTGGGGGCAATGAGAGAGGCATGTGCATGCCTTCTCTGCTTGCAGGGCTGCGCCCTCCCAGTCACTTGCCTTCTGCCCTGGCATGGAGAAGGGAGGCACACATGCCAAGGGGAAAGGCAAGGGAATGAGAGGGAGAGTGCTCACATAGGTGAAGGGGGGCTATTTGCAGTTTTTTTTTTTTTTTACTTTTGCAAGGTTTCTGCACCCCAAGCACTTGAGAAAGTGGAAGGGGCCCTGCTCTCAAAGATGAAGAAGAGTCACTGGTGAGCCCCCTTTGGGTTTGGTCAGTCAACCTATTACAAGTCCACCTAACAGTAGCATTCTCTAGCCCAGATTTTTACTAGCTTGTTTGCAAAAATATCATGGGGAACCTTGAAGTCAAGATATGCTATATACACAACATTCCCTTTATCTACCAAGCTAGCAATTCTATTGAAAAAAGAGGTAAGATTGGGCTGGCATAACTTGTTTTTGAGAAACCCATGTTGACTTTTAGTGATCACAGCATTCCTATCTAAGTGCTTACAGACTGTTTAGTGATCTGCTCTAGAATCTTTCCCAGTACTGATGCCAGGCTAACTGGGCAGTAAATGTTTGGGTCCTCTTTTTTTTCCCTTTTTGAAGATGGGGACAACATTTGCCCTCCTCCAGTCTGCTGGGACTTTTCCTGTTCTCTAGGAATTCTTAAAGATAATTGCCAGTTTTTCTGCCAGTTCTTTTAATACCCTAGGATGTAGTTCATCTGGCTTTGGTGACATGAATTCGTTTGGGATAGCCAGCTATTCCTATACTACCCCTTTACCTATACTGTGCTGCATTTCCTTTACCACATTATCTGCTCCATTTTCCCCAGGTAGAGCACTGTTTTCCTTTTGAGAGAACACTGAGTCTAAGAAGGTGTTGAGCGGTTCTGCCTTTTCTCTGTTCCCCATCTGCATTTCACCATCTTCTCCACACACAGGCCTTATCATTTCCTTGTTCTTCCTTTTGCTACAGACATAACCAAAAAAAGCCCTTTTTATTATCTTTAACCTCTCTAGCAAGCCTGAGCTCATTTTGCACTTAGCTTTTTTCTTCTCCCTACACTTGCTGGATATTGATTGGAATTCCTCTTTGGTGATTTCCCCCTTTCTCCATTTCTTGTACACGTGTCCCTTTTAAATCTTAGCTCCATTGAAAGTTCTTTAGACATCCATCCCGGATTCTTTAGACACTTCTCATTTTTCCTCCTGATTGGAACTGTTTGAAATTGTGCCTTCAGCATCTCATTTTTCTGAAACTCCCACCATCATGAACTCCATTCTCGCTTCATAAACTCCTGACCATGGCATCACACCCAGCATTTCTGTAACTTTACTGAAATCTGCTTTCTTAAAATCTAGAATGCATGTCTGACTATGCTTGGCAAGTGCCAGCTCATACCTAACACTGAAATAAAGTTCAGCTGCCAACTGGTAAGAAGTTCAGCTGGCTTCTGTACTTGGGGTCCCTTTGTCTCAGCAAAGTATCTTGGGACCCTGGGAGGCCAACTTAGGATGGATGGATGAGCCCTTTCTCTGCCAACCTGAAGCACTGCCATGCTGACAATAGAAACATAGCTCCCACAGTAACCAGACTGAGTAACAGGGAGATTTCCCTCTCCCTCCACCAGCCTGTTTGTTCATCCACATGCAAGTCCTGGTTGTATCTGGCATGTAGGCAAGTTGCTAAATACAACACTGGTATAGACAATCCCAGTATACCATTCATTGAGGAACTGGGCCTAAATACCCTAAAGGCACCAGATCCTATCTGATCTTGGAAGCAAGCAGGGTCAGTCATAGTTAGTACCTGGATGGGAGATTGCTGAGGAATACCAGGTGCTGTAGGCAAGAGGAAAGAACTGGCAAAACCACCTCTTAGTATTCCTTGCCTAAGAAAACCCTATCAAATCCAAGCCAACAAGCAGCTCAAAGGTGTATGTAGACAACAGAGGACAACAGACAATGGTTTAGAACAGAGCTGGGCCATGATAGCTAGGGAATTCCAGGAGTTATATTCCAAGGAAGTAGCTTTTCCAAGCTTTGGTTCAGAAGTTCTTTCTAATCCATGCTTGCTTTTCCAAGCACATTCAACAAGCAGGGACTTTGTAGAAGGGCACACTTAAGCCCTGCTCTCAGCACCCTTGGGCACATGGACAAAAAACCAGCACATAAAGGTTCAAAAAGAGTTTTTAACTGTGTTTGGCAGAATGTACACAAATACCTTGGTGCTACCTCCCAAGAGTCTTGATACAGCAGGTCAGTGTGGACCGGTAAATGCCTGCACAAGGCTCATCTCTAGACTGTACAATATTTAACCAAAGTGTAACAGAGAGTAGTTACAGGACTCCCAACCCTCTCCAACCTGGATGGTCCCAACCCACCTCCATGGCCACACTCTGGTTTTCATTCTCACAACAATTCTCACAACAACATGGTGAGAGGGACCAGACTCTGAGATAGAGATAGACAGATATCAAGGCAACCCAGTGAATTTCATGCCTGATTGGGAACTAGAACCTGGCTCTCCCAGTTCAGGTCTCTAACTAATTACCATCTGTTTCTTTCTTCTTCCCAGATGCATATATTCTCACCTAGAGCTTAGAATTACCAAATTACAAATAACATAGTTATCTGTAGCTCTGTGTCTGCAGCTCTGCGTAACAAAGATGTAATCACACTCCATTTTCAAAAGCAACATAGCATTCAGGAGCAAAACTACCCTATCGGTGAAACAATTCTAGTTGCTTTCAAAAGTTTATTTTCAAAGACATTTTTCAAAGACATTTTTACAGCATTCTCAGAGGCATTTTGACAGGAATTGTTCAAGTTTTTTGCCATCCTGTTACTAAACATCATTTTTTTTTTCAAAGTAGTGAGCATCACAAGCAATAGAACTTACTTTTTCAACACTGGAAGAAACTAATGACAATAGGCTACTTTTCAAACCCTGTAACAAATAATGGGAATGAATTAGTTTTCTAAAATAATTTTTAAAACTCTGCCTCCACCTTCCAAAAGCTTGAAACAATAACTCACTTTTATCCAAACTATTTATCAACTACTGCTACAGCCAATGGCTATGCTGGCCAGAAGATTCTAGAAGTAAAAAAGTAATTTTTCCAAACTGTGCCATTATGTCCAACTTAACGAGAAGAAATACCTTCAATGTCTCGGCAGTTCTACTTATGTCTGCATATTACCTTACAAAAACACGAGCTCTCACAGCAACAAAGATCTAAATATAATTCAGGTGCCAAGGGAGAAAGGTTCCTAGTTTTATATGCACAGCAGCTCTGGTTCAGAGCAGAGAGGAACTACGTACCATGACATATGGCAAACTGAGGGCATATTACTCTGATAAAAAGGTTGCAATCAAAATTGAAGCTGCGGATATTATCTCTAAATGTGGTTATCAGCGCAGTTGTCAATGACCAAGTCCAAAGATAACACCTATAATTTCAACCTGGATTACAATCCTTTTATCAAAGCAATATACCTTTTTGAGTTTGCAGGAAATGAGGAGATCAGGGATCTTGGAAGGGCCTCATTCATAAGGTTGCCATAAGCTGAAGTCAACTTGAAGGCAAACAGCACTGACACAGTTTTGATATTGGTTATTTTGATATTACAGGGCAGGCCTCCACGGCCATGATAGTGGGGCTGATGGGATCTGTGTTGCAAAATACCTAGTGGGCACCAAGTAAGGATGGACAAATTTAAATTTGGCTGGAAGGAGGACAGGGATGGAGGTTGTCCAGTTGGACTGGATAAAGTATCCATCCTTGGGGCTGGATGTGGCCCTCTGAGGCTGTTTTTGTGGCCTTGAACTCTCCAGGCCCTCCAGACTACCCTTCCTCTAGAGCAGAGGGAGAAAGAAAGAAAGAAAAAAAGAGAGAGAGAGAGAGATGTAAAAAAGGTAAACTGCCTCTCCTGGAAATCCATACAATTAAAGCACAATGATTCCAGTTTAACTGCCATTGCCCATCCTATGGAATCTCGGGATTTGCAATTGAGGGGCATTTAGAATTCCAAGCCAGGGAACTCTAGTATCTCACCGAACTACAAATCTCAAGTTTCATAGGATGTTGCCATGGCAGTTGAAGTGTCATGATTACTCTATAACTGTGTAATACGAAAGAAGTCCAGGTTGCAGCAGTATTGTTGAACATAACTACCTCTGCTTTTCAAAGGGCATGACCACTGGCTGTGGGATTCTGGGAGTTGTAGTTCAAAAAGGTAAGATTTTCAAAATCTGCTACTAATGCGGACTGTTTGCCCAGCACTGTCCCTTCCTACCGGAGTGGTTCCTCTATGATCACAGGTCTCTCAGCACTTGCTTCTCAGTCCTTTGAGTTGGAGATGTCAAGAAACCATCTACAAGTGTTCCATGTGCTTTGTCACAGAGCTACAGACCAGCAGTTTACACATTCATTCCACCACCATCCAAGTCAGACAGGATTTTTACAGCTATTCAGATGTTTATCTAACCTATCTGACTTGAGAGCAACATAAATGAATGCATGCTGCTCTGGAGAACAGGACTCAGACCACTTGGTTCAAATTATAAGAAAGGGAGATTTCAAATGGATCAGTGGTTCTTAAGTTTTTCTTTACCAGGGACTTCCTGTAAATATAATTTGTTGCTGGTGACTGCCAAGACTTAACTCAAAATTTAAATATTGAAATTTAGATTCAAATATTCAAATATATATTTAAATATTCAAATATTTATTTAAAGTTGCTCATCAGTTGCTCACCTTTACCCCTTATTCTTTCAGTAGACAATGGAAAGGAAAGGAGGTTTGCTAATGGTTTGTGGAGCAGCATGTTGAGATCATTCAAGGGCCAGGAGAGCAGAATAAACTGGAATTCTGTTCAATATCTTCATTAATGACTTGGATGAAGGAATAGAGGGCACGCTGATCAAATTTGCAGATGACACCAAATTGGGAGGGGTTGCTAATACGCCTGATGACAGGATCAAAATTCAAAAGGACCTGGACAGATTGGAGAGCTGGGCCAAGGCTAACAAAATGAACTTCAACAGAGAGAAATGTAAGGTCCTACACTTAGGCAGAAAAAATGGTATGCAGAAATATAGGATGGGGGACACGTGGCTGGCTAACAGTACGTGTGAAAGGGATCTAGGAGTCTTCATAGACCACAAGCTGAACATGAGTCAGCAGTGTGATGCGGCAGCCAAGAAGGCCAACGCAATTCTTGGTTGCATCAATAGGAGTATGGTGTCTAGATCGAGGGAGGTATTGGTACCACTCTATTCTGCATTGGTTAGACCTCATCTGGAATACTGTGTCCAGTTCTGGGCACCCCAATTCAAGAAGGATATGGATAAGCTGGAGCAGGTCCAGAGGAGAGCAACCAAAATGGTGAGGGGCATGGAAGCCATGCCCTATGAGGACAGACTTAGAGAGCTGGGTATGTTTAGTCTGCAGAAGAGAAGGTTGAGAGGGGACATGATAGCCATGTTTAAATATTTGAAGGGATGTCATGTCGAGGAGGGAGTGGGCTTATTTTCCCCTGCTCTGGAGACCAGGACAAGGAGCAACGGATGCAAGCTGCAGGAGGGGAGATTCCGCCTGAACCTCAGGAGGAATTTCCTGACAGTCAGGGCTGTCCGGCAGTGGAATGTGCTGCCACAGAGTGTGGTGGAGTCTCCTTCTTTGGAGGTTTTTAAGCGGAGGCTGGATGGCCACTTGTCAGGAGTGCTTTGAGGGTTTTCCTGCATGGCAGGGGGTTGGACTGGATGGCCCTTGTGGTCTCTTCCAACTCTACATTTCTATGATTCTATGATTCTATGAATTTCCTAAAAGAAAGTTATGACTGGGAGGCAGACCTAAAGAATAATTTCTGTTCCCTTTTCTGCCAAAGCAGTGCCTGGAATTAAGGGTCTCAGTGCATTTTTGGGGAAAAGCATGAAAGAAATGCTGTTTCCTTCCAAAGGAGCACTGAGAGAGCAGAGAAGATAGGTGCTTCTTGTACACTCTCTCTATTCTCTCAGTGCTCCTTTGAGAAATGGCATTTCTTTTGCCCTTTCTTTCCCCGCCAAAGCAGCACCTAGAAAGTAAGGGTCTCAATGCTGCTTTGGGGGAAAGTGAAAAAAAAAACCCAATGCCATTTCCCTCTGAAGGAGCTCCAAGAGAGTAAAGAGGGTAAGTACTTCTTTTGAAAGCACGTACGCTCCCCACTGTCTCGGTGCTCCTTCAAAGGGAAATGGTGCTTCTTGTGCACTTTCCTCTGAGACCCTTGCCACTTCACTTCCAAGCAGCCACAAGAGTAAAGGGACTCTCTTCTATTCTTGTGGCTGCTTGAAAGTGAAGCTCCATTGTGCTGCTTGGCCTGGGCCCAAGCAGAATTGCCACACTCACCACACAAAGTCTGAACTGGGTGACTTCTCTCATCTGGGTTCTCCTCTCATCTTCCTGCCTTCTGGGCTCTCTGGCACACCTGCGCAGTAGTGCCCAGACCCATTAGTGCAGGATGAGACCTGCCAGCACATTGTCGCTGCTGCCGCCACCATCATCACTGCTGGCTTTGAGGAATGTGGGACATGCTGCATCAACTGGCCATGACATTTCTTAGTCCCTTCAATCTGTCATGAATGGCTACCCCACACGGACCTTCTGTGAGGGTTCCACGGGCTTTCAGGGATCTGTGGACCCCATGTTAAGAACCACTGAACTGGATAATTCAAGAAGGATATTGACAAAGTGGAGTGTGTCCCAAAGAGGGTGACCAAAACAGTAAAAGGCCTGGAAACGATGCCCTATGACGAGAGGCTCAGGGAGCTGTTTATGTTTTGCCTGGAGAAGAGAATGATAGTCATATTTAAATATTTGAAAAGATATCATATGAAAGATGGGGCAAGCTTGTTTTCTGCTGCTCCAGAGAATCACAGAATCATAGAAATGTAGAGTTGAAAGAGAGCACAGGGGCCATCCAGTCCAACCCCCTGCCATGCAGGAACACCCTCAAAGCACTCCTCACAGATGGCCATGCAGCCTCTGCTTAAAAACCTCCAAAGAAGGAGATTCCACTACACTCCGAGGCAGCATATTCCACTGCTGGACAGCCCTGACCGTCAGGAAGTTCTAGGAACAGAGACTAGGAACAGAGCAATGGCTGCAAACTTCACGAAGAGAGATTCCATCTAAACATTAGGAAAAACTTCCTGATGGTAAGAGCTGTTTGGCAGTGGAATACGCTGCCTTGGAGTATAGTGGAGTCTTCTTTGGACATTTTTAAACAAAAGCTAGATGACCATCTGTCAGGAATGCTTGGATTCCAGCATAGTTGGGGATTGGATGGGATGGCCCTTGTGGTCTTTTCCAACTTCCTGGAAGCAAAAGCTCGTCAACAGTGGAATAGACAACCTTGGAAAGTGGAGGCTTCTATCTTTGTTGGAGGTTTTTGAATGCAGTTTGGGTGACCCCTTCTCAGGGATGCTTTAGTTGTGGGTTCCTGCACTAGCAGAGGATTGGGCCAGATGGCCCTTGGTATCCTTTTCCACTCTATTAATCTATGAATAAGCCATTGGGCAAATGATATTAGTTATCTGAGCCCGTTCAGCAGAGCTATCTGCTGTTTCCAGCCTGAGTCTGTGCCCAGGGAGCAGTAGATTAGTTCTACCAGCAGAGATGCTTCCTCTAAGTATTAAATAATTACACATAGTGGCACTTAGAGATCACCTGGAATTTGCTTTTAGATAATGCCAATGTCCAAAAACATGCAAAATACCAACAAAGCTCAGGGCAGGGGATTAGTCAATCCAAATAAGGAAGTAAATGTAAACATGATACATATTAGGAAAACAATTTCACAAAACACTAAATAAGAGAATACTTAATATAAAACAACCCAGGTCAATGAGTAAACAATGTAACTAAAGTGCATATAGCGTACAGACAAATTATATACTGAAACATAATTATTTCCATAATGTGTATCTTATTTGCATTCACTTATTTATTTGGATTAACTAATTTCCCCTGAGCTTAGTTGGGCTTTCGCATCATTTTGAGACCCTTCTGCAGTTTTGTTGTGTTAATATCCAAAAGCAGTCAGAATAAATAAACAGGGCAACTCAAAATAGCAGTTCTTCATGGTTGCTGTTTGGGAACTAAAAAGCTACTGTTTGAACATGGAAATGGAGTGCAGATGGCATACTTCCCATCACAACAAACCTTCTGAACAGCTTTGGTCCTCTGGAAAAAAAGATCCAGATAAACAACTCTGGTGTTCTCTTCTCCTCTCTCTTCTCTCTCTCAATTCCCCCACCCTTATCTTTCTCCACTCCCTAGTGCTGGCATAACAAAAACAGTATAGAAGAAGCAGTCAATACATTCATCTTCTATAGTTTTCATTTTCTGCCTAAGGAAAGTGAAAGCTATTTAGCTGACATGTTAGATTTTATGAAGAAAGGAACAGGAAGGCTGCCTGATGAGTGTACCAGCGTATTTTCTGAACAATGCTAGGTTTCCATTTGCTGCCCCCTGCTGACTGCTTGTTAGGCAGCAAGATTTCAATGAGTGTTTAGCTTTCATCTTGAGATGAATGAAAATGAGGAACGTGATCATTTATCTCTCACCTCACCCAAAACCCTTTCTCAGCAATCTAAGGATTTCCTTATCATCCATCCACTGGGATAAAGCCACAGGTATAAAACACACCCATTCATCTCTACTGACAACAGGATTTAGTAACCCAACAGGATTGATGATGATGATGATGATGACGATGATGATTAAATAATAATAATATAAAATCAAAACTTAAAATCAGGTCCAGCATCAAAAGAGGTGGAGAAAAAGCTAGTATGGTGGAAGAGCTAGAGTGCCGGGCCAAGACACAGGAGGCCTGAGTTCAAATTCTCTCTCAGCTATGAAGCTGGCAGGGTGACCTTGAGGCAATAGATCTCTACCCCCTCTTTCTCTCAGCTTAACCTACCTCAGAGGGTTGTTGTGAGGGCAAAACTGGGGAAGAGAATCATTTACAACACCAGAGAAGCAGGATCTACACGTAATAAATAAATAAGGTAGGCAACACATCACCGCCAGCATTGTTCCTGTTTTTCACGCTGGAAGGCTGAAAGGGGGACGACGGAAAAGTCAAGGAGAGGATCGTATTCGCTGCGCTGGAAGAGAAATAAATGCAACACTTACCACAAAGCATGAACAGCAGGACGCAAGCCAGGGTGGCCAACAGTGACAGCAGGGTCAGGCCAATGGTTTGCCACATTTTCGTAGTTAAGATCTGGGGCTGCTTCGGGCTTCACAGTTCCGAGCAATCAGTGGCGAGGAGGAGGAGGAGGAGGGGGGCGACCGCAACATCACGACCCGCTACGAGGGGGTAAGGGGACTCAAGCAGGAGGGACGGCGAAGGCACTGCGGCGGGCGGGCGGGCGAGCGGCTCAGCTGGAGCTGGAAGGGAAGAAACACACACTAGACAATTCCTCCCCTTCGCCTCTTCCCTTCCAAGGTCTTCGCGACAGCAATCAAGAGGCAGGGAGTTCCAAAGGATTACGGCTGTGCCAGCAGGAGAGCTCGAACAAAAGCCGGCCAGTGGGGTTGGGCAGCGAAAACGCAAGGCAAGGACAGGAAGAGGCCCAGAGGCTTCGCGGAGTTGGAAAGCAAAGATGCGGCGAGGAGGTGGGCGATGAGCGCGGCTGGAGGAAGAGGCTGGGACTCCTCGGGGGGAAGAGCGCCGCGACTTCTTCCCTGGCGACTCCACCATTCCCGGGCGGAAGGGGGGGCAGAGGAAGCCGCCCCTCCTCCTCCTCACCCAGGAGTGGTTTCTCCCCCTCCCTGGCAATCCGGCTGCGGCAGAGAGCCCCAGTCCCCGAGGAGGGCGGCGAGGAAAAGACGGAGGGAAGCTTCGCCGCCCATCACCCGGACATGGCTCTCTTTTTTTCCCAGCACAGGGACCAGCAAGGGGGCCGATGGGAAAGGTAGTCCAACAGGAGGAAAATAGACGGGCAAGCGCCGGAAGCAGGCTTCGTGAAAAACTTCAATTCCCATCGTGCCCTGCGAATGAGTGCCCACCCTCCCGTTGGATGCAAGCTGGTGCAACGAGCAGGATTGCCACAGATCTAAATCAGTGCAGGTGTGCGAGGAATCAAGTCCTTCGGTTTTGGCGAGATTGTTTAATAAAATGGATAGATTTTTTTTTTTTTAATGGGGAGGAGATTCAGAGAAGAAACAACATTAGGGGAAAAAAAGAGGATTGGTAAAATATAATGAACTGTGTGCTGGATATACAG
Organism: Iguana delicatissima; assembly: GCA_948472985.1. Taxonomy (NCBI): domain Eukaryota; kingdom Metazoa; phylum Chordata; class Lepidosauria; order Squamata; family Iguanidae; genus Iguana; species Iguana delicatissima. The sequence goes on from CAOKZL010000134.1 coordinate 1,398,904, forward strand.
AGGCAGCGTTTGTGTTGTTTTGTTTTTATTGAAACGTATTGTTTATCGTGTACTGGATTACTGGAAAAGGAAATTAAGGTTTGTTTTTAAACACAAATCATTTCAGGTTGTTCCACAGAGCATTTTTGCATCTGAAACTTATGGCTAATATGTACTTATTTATATTCTCTTTCTAGTACAATGTGTGATGCTGATAAGCCTTAACATCACAACTCTGTTTTATTAACTTTTTCAGTTGCTACCAGTTCTTGCTGCTCCAGTGACTACAGAACTGGGGCCGTTTCTCCCAAAACTGCAGACCCCAGGGTTCCATAGGATGTTGAAAGTGGAATCAGAGCACTATAACAGGCAAGTGCGGAAACGGCCTGGGTCAGGATCAATTGTGTTAGAGACCGAAATGACAAAAGAGTCTTGTGACATGTGAAAGACTGAAACGTTTTATTTGACATATGCTTTTGTGGCCTTTAGCCCGCTTCAGTAGTTGCTTGGAATTGCTGCCTCTCAAATGGATTGTAGCAGTAGTAATACTAATGTGTCTGTGTATGTACTTTCAAGTCACCTCTTGACATCCGGCAACCCTATGAATTTCATAGGATTTGCTTAAGCAAGGAGTACTCAGATGTGGTTTTAATACTACTAAGTATTTTATTGATTTATGTTCCACCTTTTCCCCAACGTTGGGACTCCAGACAGTTTCATAAAGTATTAGAATCAGAACAGTAGGAACAGTGAATGAAAATGTTAAAAGGACCAAGAAGAACCATTAACAAACCATAGCTGGGTGGTAATGCAGATATCCATGCAGGATTAAAAAATTATTAACATATGTAGTATGATAAAAAGGTTTTGTCCCTATTCAAGCCAGAAGAGATAAGAGGTGAATCTTTCAATTAATTGTTTTCACGCTGCTCCATGTTTTAGCCTGATTTGAGATTTTCATCAAGAACAGCTGCCCTGAAGTCATAGACAGAATGACTGAGGAGAGTGAAATATTCCCTCGCTGGTCCTGAATATTGTTGTTTCTTATATCATACTTTGCCTATTCATTCTTTTCAATGGACGTGAGGAATTCTGTGACCTCAAGGTGGTCGTTCCTGAAGAAAAGAATTCCAGTCTAAAACAACTACAAATAATTCAGTGGGAGCTCTGTATTCTGAGACTTGAATGGAATCAAAGGGTTGTAACTGTGATTTAGGCATAGAACTTTGAGCACTAGATATCCCTTTGTGATATCAAATAATTTGACCTTTCTGTGGCACCCTTGGCTTATATGTTTGCCAGGATCCTGAGAAAAACAGTCACAAGGAAGCAGCTGTTTACAACTTCCTCTTGTTGAGGCGGGCATCTCAGAACCTTGGATGTTATCTGGGATCTGCATGGCTTATTCCTTTCATCTCACAAGATACCTGATTCGTGCCCATAAATAACAGACCATAGAAGTGTCCATTGATTGACATTTGGGCTGCGTGATTGATATGTTTTGTTCCACTTCTAAGCCTTTTGGTGCATTTCAAAGTTAACTTTGTTCTCAAAGTTTATGACATGAGTCACAGGCACAAAATTTGTTATAAAAACCCCTGAGTTCGATAGTTGAGTGAGCCGCTTTTCAGTTTCATCCCGTCTTGCTGCCAGTTTGCACAGCGAGCTCCAAGGAAATTCCATTTTCTCTCCATCTGCTAAGGACTTCGTGAAACAGGTCGTATTGCTTATTCCTGACTTCATTTCTATTTTCCTATTTCTTATTTTAGGTAGTGTGGTGCTTGTTGTCTTATTTGTTTAATTTTCAATAAAACATTACTTGGTTTACTCTGAATTCGTTTTAGCTCACTGATCTGACTCCATAGACACAGAGCTAAAAGGTCCTGCTAAGTTACCCTCCCTCTCGTAGCTAAACAGTGCTCCAAGCTAATTTTCACCACAATTTTGACAGCTTTTGGGAGTCCCCTTAAGGGAGCCCCAAGTCAGGAGGGTAACAGGGTTTTTTAAAAAAATTAAGTATATTAGATGGCTCATCAGTGCAAGAATATTTACATTGCCACCTAAATCATGTAAGTGCATCACTGGAAAGATTATTCTATCTTTGTTGTGTTTATTTGAATATGTATTCTGTTTACATTACAGCCCATTTTAGATGTTTAGATGCATACAGAGTATGATTTGAGTACTAGATTAGAAGACTCTGGGAGTCTAGCGTTTGAATCCCTGCTGGGCCACATGGAAGCCCACTGGATGACCTTGGGCAAGTGACATACTCTCAGCCTCCGAGGAAGGCAATAGGAAACCTTCTTTGAAGAAATCTTGCCAAGAAAAGCCCCTGATAGGGTCACCATAAACAAGAAATGACTTGCAGGTACACAACAACAACAACCATGCATACGATACAAGGGGAAGGAGTGTAACAGGTGTCACCTTTAATGCACTGGCTGAGATGTCCCCTATACCTACAACTGTTTGTGCAGACAGCTCTTCTCTGCAATGTTGGGTTTTCAACTGTCCGGAGAAGTGTCTTCTATGTGCAACGGAATATGCAGGAGTCTTTCAGCAAGTACAGTGTATTTGTGTACCCATGTATGCACTTTTCAAGGGGATTGAGAGAGGATCTCAAATTATTCTCCTCATGCATTCCTGGAGGTAGGGTGGGGAGCAGGATTGCACCCACTGGCCACATTCCCTGAATACCAAACAATACCCATCAAGACCTTATGTTCAGTGCCAGTCTGGGAGGTCCATATGTGCATAAGGATTTGTTCACAGGTTCCAGCCTCTTGATCATTTGGAGTGCTTCACCTGCCATTTTTGGGAAAGAAAATTGCCAATAAAGTCCACCTTTCTAGTGCAGAACCCCTGCATGCATATTTTCGTATACAGGTACATCTTCTTCACAGGATAGAGTATACACAGCTACTGGGCATAAGGGCAGCAGGCATACCATAATTCTGTTCTCTTTCTGTACAAGCATGAGGAATGCATATGTGTGATATGTACACACGGTGGTGGAATCTAACTAGACCTGGAATAGGCAGCTGTGACCCTCCAGGTGGTGTTTGCCTACAAACTCCAGGACTCCTATCCTTTAGAATCAGTTCTGAGGGATTATGGGACTTTCAGTTCAAAAACATCTGGAGGAGTACAGATGCCCACCTCTGGCCTAGACTGCGAAGTAGCTATTTTCAGATAACAGAGTACATGTAATTAATTCCTGTTTCCAATAATAAAAAGATTAAAACATTACATTGGCTAAATTAGGAAGGAATAATTCACTTCTCAGAGAGCCAGTGTGGTGTGGTTTGAGTGTCGGACTGCAACCCTGGAAATCAGGGTGCAATTCCCCACTTGGCCATGGAATCTCACTGGGTGACCTTGGGCACATCATGTGCTCTCAGCCCAAGAAAACCCAATGACAGAGTTGCCTTGGGGTTACCATAAGTCAGAGATGACTTGAAGGCACACAACAACAACAATTCACTCTTCCAGGGTGTAACTGTAAATTTTTATGTTATTTTTTAATATAAAATATATAGATATTTTTAATCTTTTTGTTTGCTTAAATAATTAGTCTAATAAAAGATCACCATGATGTATGTTTTGGCTTTTGTATTTTACTGCACAACCAATACAGCTATTCCAAATTTGTTTGCCATAATTTTTAGTTACTTTTATTTGCTGTTGAATACATTCAAGTCATTTCTGACTCATGAAGACACTAAAGTGAACCGTAGATTAAGATTTTCTTGGCAAGATTTGTTTTTTTGGGGGGGGGTTGCCTTTGCCTTCCCCTGAGGCTGAGACAGTATGACCTGCTAAAGGTCACCAAGTTGGTTTCCACAGCCAAGTGGGGATTCTCCAATCTCTAGAATTTTACTCCAATGGTCAAACCACTTCACCATGCTGGTATGGCTTCATAAGTGATGGAGGAGGAATATCACACAGTTCAAGTACTGGCCAATGATGTTCCTTACACTGTTATCTCATGTTCTGCTCTGGGTTTTGAAACAACAATAACATGGATGTGGAGGGAAAGTGTATTTTGTGCCACAGGACAGTTGCTTGTGGCATTCAGATTTTTTGAGTAAGAGAAAATAGCATATTCACTTAGGAAAACCAGAAAATAAAATAAGTTACTTTTAAAGTGAATATTTATTTTTCAAATCCCCCCCCCCCCCACAAAATCCCAACTATAATGGTAACTACATTTGGGGCCTTGGAAATATAATTGTAATTAAATACTATTAAAAGCAATTCTCCAGACCTGAGTTAACTAGGAAGTATATAATGGGTTTCCATAAACATCAGTTCAGCATGTGGCATGGCACATGAGCAGAAAACTTAGTCCATACTGCAGTTGATTAGAGAAATACTTGAAAAGATGATTGGTGTCATAAAGCCTTTACGGGTGTTTCCTCTCGCCCCACTTTTTCATGACTCATTTTTCAATTTTTAAGTCTTTTGACCATTGAAAATTATAGACATGTACCATTCTTTTGATGCAGGGTCCACTGTTCTGTCAGGTCTTTCCTTGCCTTCACCCTGTAGGGAGTTATAAAGGCTTGCTCAGCAAAAGTCTGTGTTCCGCTTTTCAATCAATTTCACCTTCTGACAGTGCTCTGGTCCCTAAGCTATCAGACGAGTGGGAAATGCCTGTACGCAGATCTGGACAGAACATTCTCTTAATAACGAAAAATATGGACAACGATGCTAGAAAGTACTTCTCCACACATAATGCAATATTAAGTTTATAACCAGGAGTCACAAGATGTAGCATTGTCCAGAAGTGCCATATGTGAAAATGTTCCTTGATGTTATATTTTAAAAGGAGGGGTGACCTATCCACTCAGGCTCCAGTTGTACATATGCTGAGCTAATACGAAGACACGGGAGAGAATTTTCATTTTGAATAGAATGATTAAATAAGAAAAACAATGGCAGATGGTGTGCTTCTCACCATTTCAACATTGTGCATTGATAAGCCTCATTTGATTGTATTTTTTTCCCTTATAACCACCACAACTGTTACAATTAGCAGGGATTAACATTCTGTTGAAACTCTCCACTGGGGTGCACATAAGGAAAAGTTTTTATTTTTATTTTTTAGGTGTTGGGTTCTTTGGAGTGGAACGTGGCTCAGTGATAAGGTTGCCATATTTTGAAAAGCAAAACTAGAGGACACGTTTACCAACTGACCACCCATTGCTATGACAACAGTCACTTTAACCACCCCTACTATATAAGCCATGATAGTTACTGCTAGAAATATTCCTAACCTTCATTATATTTAAACAGCAACAATTTAGCTTCTATCTGCAGCTTCCCCACCTCTTCTGAGAGCTGCCTCACCTTCTCCACTATGCCATATTGTTCCATTGCCTCCATGTGGCTGGTGGGCACCCTTGCTTGGCTAACTCCCCTTCCTCCTCCAAGTCTGTCTCGTTTCTCCTCCTCGCCCTCAAACTACTCTTCCTCTCTCCCCCCAGCACAACATCTGAGTGGTCTGCTATGCCAACAACTGTCCTTCTCCTAGATGGAGCCAGAGAGAGAGCCATGAGGAGGTGATATTGTCAAGTGGAAGGTAAAGCAGCAGCTAACATTTTAAAAATCTCTGGACAGAAATTTTAGCACTGAAAAAGAGGATGTGACAGAGCTTAAGCTTTGCAGAATACACTTTCTGAATTTCAGTGCTGGAGTTTCCCCCTTTAAAGTGTTACTTTGCCAGCATGGGCCACCAATCTCTCCTCACTCCCTCTACTAATGCTTTCACCAGAACTATACTAAGGTATTAGCTTGTGTCACATTGGAGGCATCAGACTGAGCAATCTGTAATAACTTCTGTAAGGTGCTGGTAGTGTGGACAGAAACCAGCCTATAACATTATTATTTTTTTTAATGTATTGTACAGGCATACCTCTGCAGACAAATTTTCTGATAAAGAAGGTCCTTTATACAAAGTCATTTACACCTCCCTGAACTTTCCCTTGCTTTTCTTCCTTGTCCTGTCTTTCTCTAGATGTTTTTTTGGTTTTGGCAGCATCCTTAAACAACGCAACAGTGTTTGAGCCGGGAAAGAATGAGATTGTGCTGTAATCCTATTGCAACTATGTGTACCTGCCTACAACAGGCAAGGTAAACAGTAACTGCCTCCGTAATCCCTTACTGAGCAAGTATGAACAGCAAAACAAAGAGAAAAGAGGAATGGAGCTAAGCTTGCCTCATCAGCTACCCTCCACATGTTAAAGTGTAGATCTGTAAGTTTGACCACCAAAATGGAAATCATAAGAAAAGTGGAGGCTGGAAAAAGAAAAAGTAATTATTGGATGTGTTTTGGAAGAAGTGGTCCCTAGAAGGTTGAAAATGATTTTGTTTACTTATGCAATTCTTCCTACCTGGTTGTCTCAGCTCATGTGCATATTGTTGGTTTCAGATGAAAAATTTTCAGAAACATGTCGAACTGCTCTTCCCCTTTGCTGCGTTCTTTTTGTGTTATTTCTGACTCCAGTACCAAATGTTCTGTTAAGGAATTAATGCTCAGGAATACATCTAATTCTTTTACCGTGGTATACACGTATTTATAAAACCCACAAAATGCACATTGCAAAGTATACCTATAGGTTACCGTGAGATATTACATAATTATAAGAGGATACCTTCTACCATTTCACAGATGAAAGATGGTACACCTGTAGCCAAGCAACATCAGAGAGTGGTCAAGATGGCAAAAGTTATTAATAAGGAAGAACACCCACACTAGGAACGGTTGCAGCAGCCTGCTTTTGCCTGAGACTGCTGGGAAGGGTGAGGTTCCACCCTCTCCTCCCCTCTCCCCCTGCTGAGTACAAACTGCTTTTGCATTTTGAACTCAGTTTGCAGCAATTGAATTAAGCTGAGAACAAAGGGGGAAAGTGGGAGGGGGAGAGAGAAATGGGGGCATTTTAAAAGCGGTTCAAAAAGTAGAACAGCAAAGGCTTAATCAAGACAGTTCCTGACAAGTCAGGGTAGCTGGAAAGTATGTAAAAATGGCACTTGAGCATTTCTACTGTGTCAAAACTGGATAAAACCCAAACTACAAATACCACGTAACTTGAATCTTTGTTCCCTCTAGGCACAGACTGAGCCTGAGGTTACACTGGGTTAGTCTGAACCTGCTGCCCCACATATACTAGACAAACACTGAGGGTGAAGGCAATATGAAGTCAGTGGAAAATTATTAATCAGAGACAAGGTCACTGCTATTCTTAGCTAACCCTGGTATGAATCACAGAAGAAACAACAAGGAATGTGTAATTGCCCATTCATCAATATAAAGCTCTTACTAAGGTATGAATCTGTCTACCCTATGCTTTCCTGACATCTCCTCTGTTAAATTGTCCTTTTGTAATTAATGTTATATTCATACATGCCTGGCACTCTTATAGTGATGCACAACTTGTGGCCTTCCAGATGTTGTTGGACTGAAACTCCCAGGAGCCTTAGCCAGCATATCCAATAAAGAACGATGCTGGGAACTGCAGTCCAACAACTTCTGGAGGACCACAATTTGTTCAGTCCAGTATATGTCCACTGCATACGCACCTATATGTGCCTGTTAACAGACAATAATACTCAAGGTGGCCATTTAGGCATCCGCAGAAAAGAGGAGAATATGTCAATAAGAGTGCTGTGAAAACCCATCAATATAACCATGATCCAAATGTATGCTTCCACAAAAGAAGCAGAGGAAGAAGAAAGAGGAAGAGGAGGAAATTGTAGTCGTCTCTGCTGGAGTCCAGGAAGAAATTAACCACACAATAAAACAGGACTTCTTGTTGATCATAGGTGACCGGGATGCTAAAAGCAGGGAAGAGAGCAGAAACAAAGCTTGTAGCAAAAATTGGCCCAGGATCAAGAAATGAAGGAGGGGATTGACTGGGTGAGAAGCGAAAATAATAGGAGACAAAAATAGAGGGCACAAGTGTGTTCCCTTGCTCACTCAGGTAGGTGATGAAGAGATGAGGGGAATTCAGGGAGGGAAGGTACACAAGTACATTCTCTTGCTCACTTGGGAGGGTGACAAGGGGATGGGATGGGAAATGTGAAGAGGAAATGCATGTCTGTGCATTCCCTTGTTTGGAGAGGGCAAGGAAATGGGATGGGGGAACTCAAGGAGGAAAGTCATGCACATGTGTTCTCTTGCCTGTTCAGGCAGCAACAAGGGGATGAGACGAGGGAGGATGAGGAAGGAAGGTACATGTGTGTGTTCTCTCATCTGCTCCCTTGGGCAAAATGGGAAAGATATTCATGTTTTTCCACTTTCTTGAGGGTCCAGTGTCTAGAATCCTTGCGAAAGTGGAGGGCCAACTGGATATGGAGCACGAAATGCCAGATGTCCAAGCTGGGTTCAAGAAAGGAAGAGGTGCTAGTGATCATATTGCAAGCATATGTTGGATAATGGAGTGCACCAAAGAATTTCAGAAGAAAAGTAGCCTGTGCTTTATAGATTATATCAAAGACTTTGATTGCATAGATCATGAAAAACTATGGATCACTCTTAAAGAAATGGTTGTGTCAAAACATTTGATTGTCCTGTTATGTAGCGTATGAAAATTGGAGGAAGCCACATCGACAGTTTAAGACACACAGATGATACCACACTGCTAGCAAACACTAGCAAAGTCCTGCATTTATTGATGTCAAAGAAAAAAAGTGCAAAGGCTGAGTTCTGATGTTGTTGTGTGCCTTAGTATTTTACTTATGGCAACCTCAAGACAAACCTATCATAAGGTTTTCTTGACAAGATTTGTTCAGAGGGAGTTTTGCCTTTGCAGTCCTGGGAGGTTGGGATAATGTGACTTGCTCAAGGTCACACAGTTGGTTTTCATGGCTGAGCAGGAGTCAAATCTTAGTCTCCAAAATCAATAATGGTACACTAAGAAAACAAAAATAATGACCACAGATGATTTACATAACTTTAAAGTGGACGATGAAGGCATTGAAATAGTTAGAGATTTTCCATACCTTGGCTCAGTCATCAATCAGAATGGAGACCACAATAAAAAAAAAAAACCAGAAGACTAGGACTTGGAAGGGCAGCTATGGATGAACTAAACAAGATCCTCAAGTATAAAAATATCATTGAATACTAAAGCTAAGATTGTCCACACCACACTGTGAAAGCTAGACAGTGAAGAAAGGTGATAGGAAGAGAAACCATTTCTTTGAAATGTGGTGCTGGAGAACAGTTCTCCTGGACTGCTAAAAAGATAAATAAATGGGTCCTCAAGCAAATCAAGCCTGGACTTTCCCTAGAAGCCAAGATGACTAAATTGAGACTATCGTACCTTGGCCATATCATGAGAAGATATGACTTACTAGAAAAGACAGTAATGTTTGCTAAGTTAGAAGTCAGTAGGAAAAGAGGTAGACTGCATTACAACAGGAGAGACTCAATCAAGGAAGCCATGGCCCTAAATCTGCAAGACCTGAGCCAGGCTGTTGATGATAGGATGAATGGGAGCTCTTTCATTCATAAGGTCACCATAACTTGAAGTCAGTTTGGCAGCAGTTAACAACAATCTCTTGAAGTCTAACAATGACACGCATGTAAGAACTCAGGAAATTTTTGAAGGGTCTCCTACAAACACAAGTATGACGGAGATATTATGGTATGGGCCACTAGATGGCAGGATACATTCAACTAAGAAAGTACAGTATTTGCTGTCATGTGCCTTCAGGTAGATTCTCACTTAAGGTAACTCTTCCTAGGGTTTACTTGGCAAGATTTACTCAGAGGAGACATGCCATTGCCTTCTCTTAGGTTTAGAGAGTGTGCCTTTTCTCAAGACCACCCAGTGGGTTTCCATGGCCGAGGGCAATTCAGAATCTGGTCTCCCAGAGTCTTAGTCCGATATAAAACCACTACATGCACTGGCTGGATAAGAAAGAAATAGAAGCTGTAGGAAATAAACTAGAAGGCTTCCAGCACAAGGGCCAGAGGAAAGTAACAGGATGGTATGGCTGCTGCATCATTAGGGAAGAAGAGCTAACAAGGGATGGGAGGGGGAAAGAAGATGGAAGGGGAAGCAAGCATGATAGAAAGAGACATTGCCAGTAATGAGGAAAGAGAAAGGAGAGGAATAGAGGATATTCCATTGAAATTCCATTGAAACACAATTAATTCAGAGTTAAGCATGGTTGTCAGGATGGCAACTGTTACTCCACTGGAAAAACCCTATCCCAGAGTCTACAATTTTGATATTAAATATGATTCTTTGTGCCTGAGAGGTCGCCCGGATGGGCATGTAGGCAGCCACAGTCGAACGATCGAAAACCAGGTCAGGCCAGTAAAATCTCCTGTCACGTAGCCCCAGGAGACCTCAAGCTGGGTAAACCCACAATAAACAAAGGGTCCTCAGCCCCTGAGAAGCTGACTTGAGAGGATTAGCGTGTTTGCCCCAAGTTGAGCAAATATCCTATCAGGCGAGGACCATTTACATGAAGTCACACCACAGCCAATGCAGCCGAAGATCCTGACACTTTGGCAACACCTTGTAATCTCATCACGCAAAGGAAGTTACCATTGTGGAGCTTCTTTCTCGTTGCAACGCCCAGTGTTCTCCCCAGGAAAAGATTAGCCCTCCAGGTACTTTTTCCCCTACAAATAGTCCCTGTTTTTGAGTGGTTCTTTGGATCACTCCCAGTCATCCCAGCAGACCATTGCTCCGTTCATTGAGTAATCCCCTCAGCCCTCTCCGTGCTGAGCCCCACTTCTCCACTGTTTTTCGCCGACCCAGGACTTCAGGAAAAGAAGATATTACCCCAGCTACCGCCCCTTCAATATTCCCCTATCCAGTTTCCTCTCTTTTGCTTCTTAATAGGTCTTGAGTGAGTGTGTGAGTGATTGCGTTGGTGCGTGAGACTTTAATTCAATAAAATCATTTATTGCACATTTTCGTTTGGTTTTTGGCTTGGCCTGATCCCGTAAAAACTGGGTAAAAAGACCCTGCTAGGCTACCCTGCCTCTCGCATTGCTATTGCTTGTGCTCTGGCTAGTTTCCATTCCCCATCACATGGAGCACATTGAGGTGTCCCCCAGGGGACCCCAGAAATCAGGGTAACACAACTCTTGTCCGAAGATCTTGGGCATTCTAGAATCACTTTTGCTATGCAGCCATGCACAGCTGTCACACACAGCTGCTGGCTATTTCACATTGTGCCCAGATTTGGGGATAAGAAATAGACATGGGAACTAATCTATGAACGGCTGGTGAGTTCTTTCTTATAGTATTCTGAATGTGCAAAGCACGCAGGGATGTCTCAGTGTTGCTCCTTTGTGGGCTGATGTGGGAGCAAATAAAGTCTCAGTAGAAAATGGCTGCCTTTCTGGATGTCCAAGTATGGCCTTAATAAAAGTAAAAGGAGAACGCATGGCAAGGAATATGTTTCTTAAAGATTTACCAGCTTTTACAGCCTTGCAAGTCCATCTTATTTTTACATATCTTCCAAAGGTCTAATGATTGCTATGTCACACCATAAACTTGTTATATAGGCCATTTCCACGCTAGACTATTATAGCGCTATGATTCCACTTTCAACTTCCTATGGATTCCTGGGGTTTGCAGTTTCTGTATGAGTAGCGGATTTTTCCCCACTAGAAATGTGATTTAAACCCTGCCCCTAATTTACTAAATCAGGAGTATGGCCTTCCAGATATTATGGACCAGAAATGCCACATTACTTTATTATTAGCCATACTGAGTTGGGCTAATGGAAGCTGTAGGCCAAAAGTTCACTATCCCTACACAAAATTTGTTCTTTTCTTATGCAAGCCCTAGCTTTGCAGGAAATAGTGCTTAATGCTGCTGCTGTTATATGCTTTCTAGGCAACTCCAACTTTCTAGGCAACTCCAACTTATGGCAACCCTCTCCTACAGATATCTTGGCCAGATATATTCAGTGGAGGTTTGCCATTGACTTGTCCAAAGTTACCCAGGGGATTCCCATGCCTGAGCAGGGATTTGAGAATCCTAGAGCTTTATCATACTGCTCCCCTATATTATGTTACTCTGTTTGAAATTTACTGCAGCCATTTTTGTGAGGGTAGCTTATTGTTGATGCTCTCTATCTCACCCTTCCTGCATTTGTGATTTATTAGTGTCATTTACACAGTTTGTTCATCTGCATTAAGGCGTCATCACTGACCCCTGTACCCTGCCCCTTGCTTCATGATTGGTTGCTCTTGCCATAATAGTGCTGTGACACTACCACATCATGATGCTATGACACTATGATACTTGAAGGAGGGACAACCTGGCCACACTCACTGATTGATCATTGGTGAAAGAAAGGATGATAGGAAATCTGCACCCAAACTAGTTACTGAATTGGTGCGGGAAAGGGGATCATTAACCAATTATTTCCACTGAGAAAAATAAACAAATTTTCAGTGACACACAATGCTACAATGCAGTAGCACTTGGGGAAAAATGGCATCGTGTGATAAGGCTGAGACAAAAGCAGGACTAAGACTTCATTATGATGCTATAACACCACAGTGCGATAAGGCTCTTAGTCCAACATTCAAACTACCATATCATGCTGGCTGTCGCTTAACTACCTCTGCCCATTTCTGTTTCTGATCATCCTTACAACTGTAAGGTATCATGAAGGTCAGTTTGTACACTACTCTGAATCAAACTTGCATTATTACAACATCTCTCAATGTTGATAAATTGTATAGTGGAAAGCAGTACTTTCTATCTTTCCTGTAGAGAAGATAAATTCACACAACCCCATCTCTAGACCAGATGTGCACAAAGTTCAGGTGTCCAGATGCTTTTGAATTGAAAGTCATATTTGTCTCCCCTCAGTGTGTGGTGGGAGGGAGAATGTCAGGGTATAAAATAAACATTTTTATTGACCTGTACAAAGAATTGCCTGTTCATCTAAGAATTAATTTCATATGTAATCATTCTCATCAGACTTTTACAAAAATCTGGCCAGACTCAAATCCTGAAATAGGAATCTGAGGTATGTATATATGCCACAATGCTTGTTTTCTGCTGCTCCAGAGACTAGGAAATGGAGCAATGGCTTCAAACTTCAGGAAAAGAGATGCCATAAATACTAGGAAGAATGTGTTGCCTGGGAATGTGGTAGAGTCTCCTTCTTTGGAGATTCTTAAACAGAGGCTGGATGCCATCTGTCAGGAATGCTTTGATTGTATATTTCTCTATGGCAGGAGTTGGACCCAGTGGCCCTTGTGGTTTTTTCCAGCTCTGTGATTCTGTGAGTGACACTCAGCTGTGTCAATAAGACACAAGCACATAACCAAAATGCTCCAAAACGTGCTTTCAAGCCTCAGAGGAAGCGACAGGAGATAATATTCTTTTGTATGTGTGTCCCTTCAAGTGACTAGTCAACTTACAGCAACCCCATAAATGTCATAGTTTTCTTAGGCAAGGAATACTCAGAGGTAGTTTGCCCTGGCAGAATATCTACCAACCGTCAAAAGACAGACTGCATTTTAAAGTTTAATACAACCCCATCTCTCCAGCATAACAGAAAATCCATATAGCACGGGGATCATAATTCCCAACTTAAGTGTCCCAAGAATATAACATTTGGGAAAATGACTACTTGGACTACAGCTCCCAGAATCCTCTAGCCAGCACTGGCCAGTCAGGTTAGGGGATGCTGGAAGTTGTTCTCCGAAATGTCACTTTTCCAAGCTTGGCAAGAATATTAACCAGCCACCTGACACCTCCAAAGGAAATAGCATTTTTTTAAAAAGGATGATGTACAAAAACCTTACCTGGTGTTTGTGTGTGTCTGTGTGTGTTATTAACACTGTGCAGAGAATTTTTGGAGGGGTATGCATGAAAGCCCCCCTAATGATGTGAAAAGACAATGGTATTGTTTTACTAGAAATCAAATTTAGTAGTTAGAATACATTATACTTTGTTTAAAAAAAATGGAGTACTATGTATTTTATTTAAATGAATTTCTTTACTACCTTTTAAGACTGCAGTCTTCTCCAAGCCCTTTACAATATAAAGGAACCTTCAGTACAAAGTGTGGCACAAACAGCTATGCAAACATTTTACGAGCATAAATCTCAAGTATAGTAAGTCTATGGATAGGTGGAAAGAGTTTGAGCTGCAGAGATTTTTCTCCAAACACAGGTGGGAAAAGTGTTCTTCATTTTTGTTTTGTTTGAGAAAACAAGTGCTGGAGAAGGGTAGAATCCAGACCTAAAATGAAGACTTATAAGGTGGGCTCATAAGGAATCACATCAAGAAAGAAGTCTTTATAGTCTCCTGGAAATAGAAAACAAGGCTTCAGAATAATCCAGTAAGTACCTTTCCCCATCTAAGCATTTTAGGGTTGAATGATGATAGCTAGCATCCCTACAATTTCCATCATCCCCTGACAGCATACCTGTGAAGAGCTGTAGTCTTAACACATCCATAGGGTATCACATGTCCTGTACTGTATTGCATTGTATTGTAGTTAAAGTATTTGTATATCACCTCTCTCGACTCCCAAGGCCATGCACAACAAGGTAAAAGCATTATTTAAAGCCCACAAGAATTGTATAAGTATATTGTATAAGTGTGTGTGTGTGTGTGTGTGTGTGTATGTATATTGTATAGTGTATTGTATAAGATTGTTTACAAATTTCCTAAAATAAACCTTGTTAGCAGACATATCCCTGGGCATATTATTAACCTGCAAATGAAACACATCTTTAAAATATCCCTGCCTTGACACATTGTAGATTTTATATCCTTCTCGAAAAACTGCTGACACTGAAGAAGGGGGGCTTTTTGTACTTTATCCTATTGGGGGAGTAAACAGGGCTTCTCTATTATTAAGAAGTTGAGGGGAAAGTCCACTTGCAAGGCAAATAGGTGCTTGACTCTAGTATGGATGGGACCACTGTCTTTGCATACATGGAGCTTCTCCAACAGTGAAATAAATGTGATACTTTGCACATAGCCCTGTGTACACCCCACAGGTCCAGATTAGGAGCTGTGTGTTTTGCCTTCCCAAGCCCAATGGTTTACCAGCATGTGCGGGAGAGATCAGGGACATACTGAGTCTCTCAATCTTACTCTTGCCATCACGTTCCTGTCATTAACTTTGTTGCCTTCCATGTGTCAGGAATGTGAATTTCTGCAGAGCTTGGGAAAGTTACTTTTTTGGACTACAGTTCCCAAAATACCCAGTCAGCATGGCCACTGGGCATGCACATTCCTCTTCGGTGTTCTCTGTTTGTGCTGGCTGAGGGATTCTGGGAGTTGTAATTCAAGAAACTGACTTTTTAAGGTGTGCTTCTGTAAGATGTAACCTTTTCTTCCTGTGGGGGATCCCAGCACATTTTAGAAGTTTTGAGCAGTGTCATAGGGTTTGTCCTGGGGCCATCAGTCTTATCAGTGATACAGATGATGGGGTAGAGGAAATCCTTAACAAGTTTGCAGATGATACAAAATTGGGAGGGATAGTTAGCATACCAGATGACAGAAGGCACACAACAACAATTACAGATCATAAGGGAAGATGGCAATGTTGTGGAGCTATAGGTACTAACCTCCATTCCTGGCAGATATGTCCTCGGGTCTCATTGTACAGGGAGAACATTTTTCACTTAGTGGATACAGTCATTAAATAAACAATCAGAACTTAGGGGTCTTAATGGATAAGGGACACAAGAATGCAAAAAAAATCCAACTTTATTACTGTATAGTTTAATCTTATCTATTATATCAATTGTTCAGTAGAGTTTATGTCTCCACAAATCATTCATGTTGATTTGTAAAAAGATGTTTTACAGGATCAAAGGATGCAACATTCCATGAAAGAAAGAGAGAAACAGAGAGTATAATGTTGGGTATACAATTTAATAACATTTTTTCAGTTAGTGCCAAACCTCATGTCCTGTTTCTTATATTATTTGGTTGTTTGTTTACTGTTATGAAATTGCTGTTTTTGTAATATCCTGCGGTAAACCAATTAAACGTTATATAAAATGGGGTTGGGGTTGAAGATGAAGTTTGGATAATTGGAGTAGATTACTTGTGACAAACATAATTCCCAAACCCCATCGCCTCAGGTGGCTAACTAGGTCACCTGCCCTTAAATAAAGCCACATACTATTAAAATCACAGAGCTACAGCATGAAGTATTTTCCACCTGAGCACACAAAGGAGATTCTGCTCAGATCCAGCAAATGATAACGAGCAAGGGGTGCTAGACTCAGACTGTGCACACTAGATCTGATTCTTTACTTTTCATAAACCAGCCATATAGACAACGTAGACGGCAGCCTTGGACCTTGCTTTGCTGATGTGTGCTCAGGATTATGTGGCAAATAACCCTTAACCCTCATATACAGAAAGACACAGCAGAAATCCTAGAATGTTCACTACCAGTGCTTCCAGCCTGCTTAAAGGCATCATGGCTCTTTGTAAAAATTCCTCTAGCCACATTGCTGTAATCATTGGCCCTCATGGATTTTGTGAACTTATTTTCAACTCTCTCCCCATATCCCTCTGGGTTCTTGCTTACCTTGAGATCAGACCTGTCCTTCTCTCTGTCTTTGGACACATGCTATTCTCTCTTGGATCCTTAACATTGTCGCTTCCCTATGCTAGAAAGGAATTGCGTACCACATTATATACCAATTATTTTTGCTGCCCACCAAACTCCTTTATACATGCCCTCATATTTCCTGGAAATTATATACACTATTTTGCTACATATATTTTAGTTTGTATATTCAATTTTTTTCTGATATAAAAAGTACTAATAGCCAATGATTATTTAAGTGAAGGCAGAAGTTTCTAAGGAAGGGGGAGAATAAAATATAGGGAAAAGAAGCTTTGATTATTAGGTGACAAATCCAAAGCACTTAAATATAGGTTTGGATTCTCCTTTTTAAAAACATTTTTACTCTGTTTGACACATTCCGATTATATCTGTATTTTTTGGTCCTTTCTCACAGTCCCATCTCCACATCTTCTGCTAGGATGTTGCAGTGCCTTAAAGAGAGCTTGGAAGTAACCAGCTATGCAGTGCCACAGGGTTACATCATATCTCCCATACTGTTCAATATCTACATGGAGCTGCTGGGGAAGGTCATATAAGGGAGTTTGGAGTGGGGTGCCATCAATATGTTGATGAGAGTCAGTTCTCTTTCTCCTTGTCATTGGAGTCAGCTGGGACTGTGCAGTGTCTGGATGCTCTAATGGTCTGGATGCAGGTTAGTAAACTGAAGCTAAATCCCAATGAGATGGAGGCTCTGTGGATTGGTGGTTCTTGGGTCCAGGAACTGGGTAAACAGCCTTGCACTCCCCCGGGAAGGAGCAGGTGCAAAGCTTGGGAAACTCTTAATTCCATCCCTGTCATTGAAGGCCCCTAGTGGACTCTGTGGCTCAGAGCGCTTGGTGCCACCTGGAACTGGTGCTCTAGTTATGACCCTTCCTAGACAGAGATAATCTAATCACTGCTAACCTCCTGATTAGACTACTGTAATGTGCTCTCTGTGGGGCTGCCCTTGAAGAGGACTCAGAAGCTGCAACTAGTGCCAAATGCAGCAGCTCAGCTGCTGACTGGAATACCATATAGACAACACATAATCAGAGTCTTAAAAGAATTGCACTGGTTGCCAATGCATTTCCAGTCTGAAGTCAAACTGCTTGTGATGACATTTAAAGCCGTAAATGGCTTGGGACTCTATACGTGAGGAAGCACCTCTCCCCATATGTGTCCTGCCCAAGGATTAAGATCTGTTGGGGGGACCTCCTCCATGATCAACCAGTGATGTCAACACACTGTGTTGGGACCTGGGAGAGGGCCTTTTCAGCTGTGATACCCCAACTGTAGTATTCCCTCTCCCTGGAGGCTGAACTGGCACCAACATTGACTTCATTTAGGCACCGTTAAAACTTGCCTGTTCATCAATGCCTTTGGCCCTCATTACTGTATTTGCTGGCATATAAGACTCACTTTTTTCCTGAGAAATAGTGCTTGAAAATGGAGTACGTCTTATATGCCGGTGCGTCTTATACACTGGCAAATAGTATTTGCCAGTGTATAAATGGGATGTGTCATATACACAGGTGCATCTTATACGCTGGCAAATACAGTAATTCAACTCAAATACTGTGACAAATAGTTAAAACTTTTACATCTTTTAAATCTGTTTTTTAGCTCATTATGTTGTTTAATATGTTTTTACCTTATTTAAATTATTTTGCTGTTTTTAAACTGTTTGACCTATTTTAATACTACTTGTAAGCCATCTGATATATTTTTATATAGGCCACGGTATAAATATTCAAATAAATAAATACTTCCAGTAGCATCCAGAGCCTGAACCCTGGAAGGAAATCTGTGATACATTTTGAAATTTCTCCTCTATTCCTGCTGCTGAAGTTGTTCCACCTCTTGGTTCAGGGCTTGGGGGCTGGTTCAGGAAAATGTGACTGACTACACTTGGCTCTTTCAGACTTTCAGGGCAGTTTCACATAGCAGGGCTACTAAATCTGTTGTAGTTTTCAGGAAATGGTAGCAGCTCCAAGCAGAATGCTGCTTTGGATGAGACAACTCACACCATACAAAGTGGCTGTGGTATAGAAATAACCTGGCAGAAAGGCAGGGAAGCAGGCAGCCTGTCTGTGGAAAGAATACACTTTTCTAAGAGTTGGAGGGCTATCTTGTGCTCTTATTACTTAATCATTAGGATCCTTCCATGTCTCTGGTCAAACAGTTTTGTTTTGTACCCTGAAGTCAGACATGTAACCAATACTTCTGAAACAGATGTACACATTTTCTAGCACCAATTGCATCCGTGACTCCCACCATCACCAGCCAATTATTTGGACTGATTTTTAATGAGCTGCTATTGAGATCTTAAGTTCAAAATTCCACACCATAGCACCTTGAAAGTTTCACAGAACAGGTCAACTAAACCTGTTATAGTTTTTAGCAAGTAGTAGTTGCTCTTATTCTTCCTTTTTCTCTTCTTCCTTGCTCAATCTGTCTTCCCCAGAGCTGCACACAGAATGAACTGTAGGTAATAGGAATGCCAGTTTAGAAGCATCCAAAGCCCTGAAATTTCAAGGCTAACCCTGAAGCCTAGGGATACCCCTAGTGATGTAGTGGGTCCCTGATAACTCAAACATGATACATTAATCATAAGCTACAGCCACTCAGAGCTTACTATTCAAATAAAACATCCACAAAAATCTAAACCCTACTGATAATCCCAACTAGAAAAGGCCCATTGAATCAATTGCTGAATGGTGAGGAAACATTTATGTTAATCTCATTAATTCCATGGGTCTATTTTAGTCGGTAACAAAGAATGAGACAAATTAAGCAACAATTGTGTGTAAGAGAGGGCAGAAAGAAAAGGAAAGAAAGGGAGAGACAGAGAGAGGGAAGGGAAGGGAGAAAACAAGAAAGAGAGGAACTAAAGAATAAGGAGTGAAATGACTGTGGGAAGGTATTGCAGCAAGAAGAAGGAAGATGAGAGAGAAAAAGAGTGGAAAGAGAAAACATTTAGCCAGGAGTTGTTGAAGGGGAGGGGAGAAAAGAAATAAAAGAAGGGGAGAAGAGCAAGGGAAGTGAATTAAAAGAGAAAAAATTAAAATCAAACGCATAAGCAGCTCTGTAGAAATAAAGACCTTTGTATCACGCTTTTTGTTAACAAAAGTACATGAGTGTGCTGTGGCTTCACCCATTTGGAGTAGGGTGAGAAACATGCAAATACAACTGGAAAAGGTAACAATAAGAGGAAAAGGCAGAGAGAAGCCATTGTGTATTGTTTACATACATATATACACACATACACACACACATACAGTATTTCCTAGTGCTGACTGCTCTTTCCCACTGACCCTTGTCTCTGTCATGATTTGAGATATTTTGAGAGGGGAAGGAAAGGGGTGGCTAAGTGGAGCCTTTGCAGCCATTCTGAAGCAGCCTGCAGAAGTGGAAGCTAGCAGCCCATAGTAAAATAAACACAACAACAACAAATATTTATTTTCAAGTCAGTGGCTTTCTCCTGAGATTCCTCTCCTCACCCTGAGGCTTGGAGAAGAGAAGGAATACCCAGAGATTCAAGTCTAACCCCCAAAGTCAAACATAGTTGAGCGGATGTGGAACAGAAGGCCAAGGTAGACTTCAGCAGCAGCAGAAGGAAAAACAGGCATGATTCCCACCTCCAAGGTGCTTCATTTACTCTTGTGAAATTTTCTGCATGTGTTCTGCACACAGTTCCTACATGAGAACTGGTCTTTGCAAACCTAGAGCCTTTCTGCACTACACTGTTATAGTACTATAATTCCACTTTCAACATCCTATGGAATCCTGGGCTTTGCAGTTTGGGAAGGGGCCTTTAGAATTCTCAGCCGCTGGGCTCTTTGGCCTCAGTAAACTACAAACCCCAGAATTCCACAGGATGTTGAAAGTGGAATAGCAGCTCTATAACAGTTTAGGGCAGAAGTGGTCCTAGAGGTTATGTGCAGCATGGAAAATTAACAGGCCATCCACTATGGTATAAGAGGCAGGGAAAAAGCTGTCAGGGTGAGGATACTTCACATAGAGCAGGTTATGTTTCAGTGCATTGTTTCCATATCAGTTCCTTGTTGGTCATCTCTCACCTTTCCTTTACTTCATGCAATATAAGATTCTCAGTTTCCAAATCCAGTTATTATTTGGAAGTGGAGTAGATCCACTGGAATCAAAGCTGCTTCTCTTAAGTGTGGCCTTGGGACTTCCTATGGATTCTATGGTTCCAATATAATTTGGAATAAGTCTTGGATCCTGGCCATAATTCCCCATTTCAGGGCTATCCACTGTTGTGCAATGTGCAGGCACATTGCAGTAGTGCAAGCAGCACAAGCACTTGTACAGGGGTGTGATCCAGTAAACAAAGTGTAGCAAAACTATCACACAGTTTTGCCAGTTCATTTATATGATAAAACCCCAAATAGGATTTTAGCCATCAACTTTTGCTGCATGACTTGGGGAACTACGATTCTGTTGTCCAAACTCAGCTCTCAGTATAGTTGCTATATGACACAGGTGGGAATCCTATAGCACTCTTGGTGTGGTTAGACTGTAACACCTGGCAGCTCTTGTTAACATAGCCAATGGGGAGGAATGCTGGGTGTTGCAATTGAATCATACCAGAGGACTGCAGTATTCCCATCCTTGAGGCAGAAGATTATCCAGTGTCTGTCACTCAACAGAACTTCATACCCCACTGCAGAATAATGCAGTGATTTACGCAGAATTATTTATACAAGAAAGTAACAGTTTGAATAATGTACTCTGGAATGAAGAGAAACAGTTTGAGTTTTGCTTAATTTGTACAGGTCACACGATCCAGCTTCTCTCAGTGCTGAGCTCACTGCCATTTTTTTGTTATGTTTTAATCCCAGTTTTCCAATTTTACAAATAATTTAGCATCAGATAAGAGGAGGGATGTATACCTAATGCCACTAAGCAGCATATCCAAAGGCCAAAGAGATTTGGGATGAGGGTACCAAAAAAACATCAGCTCTCCAAAAGATTGTGCTTGTCCCCTAAGACTCTGTGTAAAGCTCTTTAGTGCAAGTGTGGAGGGTCGGAGCTTGCAACAATGTAGTGATAATGTTCTGAAGTGCTAAGATTTCTCAGAATGGCATTCCCCGCCCATATCCAAAGAAATATTGACCCATATCTATCTATATATATAGCATACATGAATACACACACACAAAGTTTGTATTACAATACAGAGAATTCACAATAATGTAATGTTGCTGAGGAAATCTACCCTCTCCCCCACCCCCTGCTTACTGTGAAGATTTCAGTAAAACTGAGAGAAGAAGAAGGAAGTAGAGGCAGGGGAATAATTTCAGTGTTACCCTGCGCCACCACCATCCAAAAATCCTGCCAAGCCCTGTTTCCCCTTCATCATTGATCAGTGGGGATTTAAGAAAAGGTCTTTTCCGTCACCATGTATAACTGGTGGGAGAGGGAAGAAAAGGCTTTTCCCTGTTATACATGGTGATGGGCCTTTCCCATCACCATAGATAAATGGGGGGTCTCTCTTTTAAAATACTGTTTTACAGTTTGTTTATCTGATGGCAGCTCCCTCAAGTGTTTCACGTGTTTTGGGATTAAGGGGGGATTAAAAAAGGAAACAACCAGCCGCTCACTTTTACACTTTGAGGGGATTAGAAGTGGTGTGATGGTAGAATTAATTCCTTTTCCAGGACCGTGCTACACTCTTCTGCTCAGAAGCACCCCCCCCCAGTTCAAGCAGACTTACTCCCAGGTAAGAGCATACCCAGGAACATTTTGTATAGCAACAGGGCATTCTTGGTGCTTATTATCCCCCACACACACCGCCCCCCCCTTTCCATACAGAATGTCCCAGTTCCTGGCTGCTCGTGCCTTGGCTGCTGATGCGGAGCTGCCGGTTGTGTGTAAAAAAATATGCAGCCTTGAACAAGATCCCAGAGCCAAGTAGGGCAGAGGGGAGCTGCTGGGCCACTCGCTTTGCCTTTTTGGCTGGGAGGGAAGAGTGACTTTTTTTGTGCAATGCAGTCCTGGTTAGTATTTGGATGGGAGACTACCAAGGACTACCAGGTGCTGTAGGCTATATTTCAGAGGAAGGAACTGGCAAAAGCACCTCTTGAGTATCTTGAAGGCACATACACACAAAACCCTGTACACTGGTTACACTTGTAATGCACAATTATCCCTCATTATATATCATTAATTGCATATTAATCATGCATATAACTACATCTAATTAATAACACGTGTAATTACATATGTAATATGCAATTCTTTACATGTAATTGCTAACTAGTGTGATATACTGCTTTGAGTGTAGGTTTAAGACTCTAGGGCCATTTCCGCACTAGTCTGTTATAGCGCAATGGTTCCACTTTCAACATCCTCTGGAATCCTGGGGTTTGCAGTTTTGGGAGGGGCTGGCTGGCCCTTCCTGAAACTGCAAACCCCTGGATTCCAGAGGATGTTGAAAGTGGAACCATCACGCTATAACATGCTAGTGCGGAAATGGGGTAGGACTCAGGGTCTGCTATGGAAGCCCGCTGGGTGACTTTTGGCAAGTCATATTCTCTCATCCTGAGAGGAAGGCAAAGGCAAAGGCAAAGCACCCCTGAACAAATCTTGCCAGAAAAGTTCTGCGAGAAAACCTTGTGTGTGTGTATGTGTGTGTGTGTGTGTGAGAGAGAGAGAGAGAGAGAAAGAGAGCCATGAAGTTGCCTGTTGACTTATAGTGTCTCCATGAAGGCCCTTCTCTGAACTGCAAACTCCAGGATTCCATAGGATGTTGAAAGTGGAATCATAGTACTATAACAGTCTGGTGCGGAAAGGGCCCCAGGGGGGACTCCCCCCACCCCGAGTTCAGCGGGATTTGCTCTCCACGAAGCCCGCAGCGCTCCTACTCGTTGGGCGCCCCCTCCCCTCCCTTCCCTTCCCTTCCCTCCTTGACCCGGCCTCCCCCCTCCGCGCCAACCGCAGCCGGCCGGCGGACCTCGTCCCCCCTCCCGGTCCCTCCTTGGCCCCGCCCCGCCTCTGAAGTCACAGCCGCGGGCTCCACGAAGGAGGGGAGGGCAGGGCAGGGCAGGGCAGGGCAGGGCAGGGGGAGCCTCGGGAGGCGAGAGCTTTGCTTAAGCTGCCGAAAGAGAGGCGGCGGCGGCGGCGGGAGCGGCGGCGAGCGCGCGGAGGAGGCCGGCCGAGGAGCGCCGGGGTACCCTGGACAGCGCCCCGCGCTTCTTCCTCGGCCCCTCGGCGCCCGAGCAGGCAAGGCAGCCCGCGGAGCGCGCTCTCGGCTCCCCGCGGCGGCGGCGGCGGCAAGATGGTGAGTGCGGCCGGGGGCCAGCCTGTTTCTGGCCCGCTTGACGGCGGCCGCTTTCCTTCCCGCTACGGGAGACGCTAAATCCCTCCGAGGAGGAAGGCGACCCAGCGAGGGAGGGAGGGAGCGAGGGAGGGAGGGAGGCGGCGCCCTCCCGCCAGGGTCGCTTTGCGTGAGTAGAGGTGCGGGAGGGAGGGAAAGCGAGCAGGTCCGCCGGCGGAAGGGCGACTGGCTCCCCACTTGCATCCCCCCCCCCGTCCACGTACCCTTCGCCTCTCTTGGTCACAGCATGTGCTCGTTGGAGTGCAAGCGCCCACCGCGCGCCCACGCCTCCCCCTTGCGTTGCCCTTCGCTTGCGCCCGTGATGCAAAAGAGGCACCATCTTTGTGCATGGGCGCGTGTGCCACAGATACCTATCGTATTCTCTCTCACACCCCCATCCACTGTCGTACGTATTCCTTCCTTTCCATACCCGTGCTTCCCTGCTCCCTCAAACACACCCACATGGGCCCCACCTGTCTTTTCTCTTCCAATCTGGCCAAGACCCTGTGCTTCATCACCCTGTATTTTTCTCTCTTGTACGTGCTCATCCTTTCTCAAGACGGTCACACACTCCCACATACTAGCTCTCTCTTGCACACGTGTGTGCCAACACCACATGTTGCTTTTGACCCCTTCTCTCATATATATATATATCTGCACCATTGTTGTCCTGTCTTTTTCATACCGTGTTCTTTTCAATCACCTGGACAAACCCACATATTACCTTACTTTTACCCACATACGCCAGCTAGTGTTTTTCTTCCATGCACACGGATGCAAGATAATGTGTTCTGAACAACATGCACATCACATTTTTGTGTCTCTACACACTTTTCTCATTAACAAATCCGCATGGGCTGGCCTGCCACTTCCCTTCCTCACATTCACAGGCACCACAGGTTAGTTCTTTCCCTCTCTCCTCTCCGAAGCATGTAAGCAAAAACTGCTGCATTTTACACGTAGCCATGCTATTCTATCATCTCTGCTGTCCACCTCCTCACTGCACAACTGGGGTTTTCTTACACAGGAAAATACAGTTTTCAAGGAGATAGCTGTATTAGTCTGTTTGGGAATAAGAAGGAAAGGTTGGCAGGAAAAAGTCTATGTATCTTGGAGTCCATGAAACCTTACACTGATATATATTAGTTAGTATCAAAAGTGCTTTAAAAAGTTACACAGCATCCTCTAATGTAGGCAGTGGGTTTTCTGAGTGCGCATGAGGATTTACGGTTGTTCCTTTCTCATGTTCTTAAACATGTTTACAAAGACACTTCCCTAACATACTGAGTTTTTTTCCAGCAAAAATCTGCCGTGTCCTCTCCTTTTTCCTCCTAACCTCCAGCATTTTTTTTAAAAATGACATCCCAGCAGAAATCTGAGATTAGGTCCATTTTACACTGAAGCAAATGGCCCATGTCCAACCACACCCAAACCTGATTCCTTTACAGTGCGATACTATACAAGTCTGTTTGGAACTTCAGAAGTAACTTCTTGGTAAGAGGGGGAAAAATTGGGTCTTTAATCCTTGCAAAGTCCATGTCCATTAAAAAGAGAGAACCATGTATGTCACAATTATAGTGAGGTGTAGACAAGTGCAAACTTTTTTTTTGAATGGCTTCTAAGACAGACATTCATCCAACATGTAGTTTACTCCACTGTCACAAAGTGACCCTAAAACCAGCTTAGCCTGATGTCAAAGATTTCCAGGAGGAAAAAGAGGTTTGCACTCCTGTTTCTGTATGACTCTTTTCTCACTTGCTTTGTCTCAGTTAGATTAAAGAAGCAAGGCCAATTTACAAAGGACAGCCTCAGCATAATTCTTCCCAAAGTGGTTAGTCCAAACAATGGACTGATACAGGACTCAGTAATATGAAGCAACTTTAGATGTCCACAGAAGAATTTAGAAAATTCCTAAACAAGGCAATTGCAGTTCAAAGATCCTAGGATGTTTGTACCTGGCTGTTAATTTGGGGATGAAAAAACTGGGAATGTAATGATTCTGTGTCTTTGGAGGCATGGCTGGGAATTGATACTCCAATTTCACTGCTGGAATACACTTATTCTATTGGATCCCTCTTGATGATTTTTGCATTTTATCTTACTTGGCCTGAGGGGAGAAGACTGTGGAGAAATAAAACCTAGGGCAGAATAGCATTCTTTGGCATATCAGGGAATGTTTCTAGCATGTAAATGAGGGAGTGGGGAAGGTGTGAAAATCCAGGAATGTTGTTGGACTACAATGCTCACCATCCTTTTCCAGTATAGGGCATGGGGAAAGAAGGGATATGTGGTCTACCAACATTTGTCAAGGGCCACACGTTCCCACCCCCGAAGTAAATCAAAATGGGAAGAAAGGCACAAATCCAACATTTTGGCCGTTTGATGAAAATGTGAATCTTGCTTTGTAAGAAAGCTCTGAATTACTCTCTGCAATGGCAGTTACTAGCCTGAAGCAGCATTGTAGTTAGACAACAGTACATTTTTCTCCTTTTACAAAATTGACCTTAAGTTGGATTTGGTTTTCCTTCCTAGCTATCTGAAAGAGACCTAACTTTCACGTAATGAGAAAGAAATTAGAAGTAGCCAGAAGCCTTCCATATCTGTTATTGACGATGAGCTCAATTAATGAATCTTGCAATAAATAAATTGCTTCTTATGAAATGAATGCAAAAAGAATAGAGAGAAGGGAGAATAAATAATATTCAGGTTGCACTTAAATTTATTCCTAATTGATTTTATACCTTAGGTAGGATGAAATCAGTAGCAGTAAGGCTTTACAAGTCCCCTGGAGAACATTTCAGATAACTTTCTGACCATACTGATTCCACTTTGACAAAAAAGAGCTCACATTTTTAAAAATCATTGTTAGCTTAAGCAGTTCCTCTGCAGCCATTAAATAATTATTTCCCAAGGCAAGTTTCTGAAAATATATCATTAAAGAAAAATATGACCTTGATTAACACTGGTGGGCTATACATGTGTGCTTATAGCTTGTGATTATTATTTTTAAGAGCACATACACTGGGCCATCACTATCCACTAGGGTTTGGTTCCAGGACCCGTGTGGATAACAGAATTTGTGGATACTTGAATTCCATTATGTACAATGGTGTAGTAAAACGGCAACCCTTATATAAAATGGCAAAATCAAAATTTGCTTTCTGGATGTTTTTTTTCATATTTTCAAGCCATTGTTGATTGAATCTGTGGATACATAATCCACAGATATGGAGGGCTGACTGTACTGAGTTTATTTGTTTGTTGCTGTGTGCCTTCAAGTCATACTGGCAACCTTATGATGAACCTATCATGGCTTGGCAAGATTTGTTCAGAGGGAGTTTACATTTTCCTTTCGCTGATGCCATTTCCGCACTGGACTGTTATAGGGCTATTAGTGCACTTTCAGCCCCTCCCTAAACTACAAACCCCAGGATTCCATAGGAAATTGAAAATGGTATAATAGCGCTATAACAGTCTAGTGTGGAAATGGCCTGAGGCAGGTAGAGTGTGACTTGCCTAGGGTCACCTAGTGAGTTTCTGTGGACGAGTGAGGAGGTGAACCATGGTGTCCACAATTTTAGTCCACTGCTCAAACCAGTACACTATATTGTGGATGAATAAAAGTTTCCTTGTCTTGCTTTCCTTCCTTCTTCACCCCATCCCTTTCCTTTCCCTTTATATTGTGTATTTTTTCAAATTGTAAGCCTGAGAACAGGGGTTGCCTTTTAAAATCAGTTAGATGGATAAGTAAGTTAATCCGAGAGTCGTCTTTCCAACTTTAGAAGAGCATGTAAATGATTTATTTGTATAATTTTTATTAAAAGTTTGTCTCAAAAATAACCCCCCCACACACACTTCCATGCTTAAATCTTCCAGCTGAAATTGCTTATTTCCATTCCATTACAAACATAATTTCCATCTTACAGAGAGAAGAACAGCTACATTATTTCTTCTTTGTTTTCTTATACATTTATATCCTTACCCAATCCAATACTCTTTTCCATTCTTTCTCAAAGTTCTGGATAGATTTATTCTTCAAAGAAAATGCTAACTTTTCCATCTCTATCATATCCAGAACTTTTAACTTCCATTCTTCTATATCAATATGCTTCTTTTCTTTCCAGTGCTGCGCATATGTCAACCTTGCCACAGTTATTAAATATAATAATATCTTCTGATATTATAATAATATCTTATTTCCCTTTGTTGCCCTAAATGATTTAAATAAACATATTATACTCTGTCAGTCAGTTCAAAAACTGAGGAAAAAGCCGGTTCAAAAACTGAGAGAACTAAACTGAATTCTCAGTGAAGTGTTCATGTGAATGTTGGAGGCTACTATTGCAAACAAGAGTGTCCCACAGGTCTCTAAGGAATGCACTGAAGGTAATATGGAGTTAATTATATAGGATATATTTAACAGCTTGGCACACCTGATCTGAAAATCAAGCCCTATGATGCTCTGAGTTCGTCGTAATCCAAACATGAAACTTCTGGTTTTCCAGTATACACAATGAGTCTTTGGGGAATTATATTTTAAGCAATGCAAGTGCATTCTCTATGTATTATTTATCTTGATAGTTTTGCTTAACATTCTGTCATTTCTTTTTAAAATAAAAATTTTATTTTTCTTTTTAAAAATTTTCTT
The DNA here is from genome assembly GCA_948472985.1 of Iguana delicatissima. Lineage (NCBI taxonomy): Eukaryota > Metazoa > Chordata > Lepidosauria > Squamata > Iguanidae > Iguana > Iguana delicatissima. Next base: position 1,427,448 of record CAOKZL010000134.1, read on the forward strand.
TTTAAAATAAAAAGCAATCCAGTATCAACTTACTTTCTAATTATATGCCAGTGTTTCCTTGGATGCTTGGTTAATAATTTCCAGGTTATGTTAATGTGAAAAAAAATATTTCATGTGTTAAGAAAACATACTTGAAGCATTGAAAACTGCCATATAAAAATTGTAAAACTGGAAAAGGGTCAGTTCATGCTGTCTGAAGCTGGGTAAAATTCTAGTCTAGTTACCAAATCGATATGTATAAATATTCTCAGTTTTGGGCTAATTCAAAAATAACATTCTGTGCCATCTCACAAGCTGATGATAAACACAAGCAGGGCTGGACCTAGAATGGCTCCTGGAAGAAATCTAGTGGAATGGGAAGAAGTGGATGAGGAGGCAATTTTTGCACCTCTTCTCTCCTCCCAAGCTTTGTGGATCTCTTAAAATACTATTCTGGGAGCAGAAGACTCTCAGGAGCAGCATAATGTAGGAAGGAGAAATCTATAAAGTTTGTTCATTTCCCATTTCTTCCAGGTGGGAGGCCTCTACTGGGTCTTCCATGAGTAACAGGAAAGCTTCCATTCACAAAATGATTAACTGGGCAAGATCCCATAATGGACTTCATTGTCCAATGGCATGCTCTCCAACGTTTCACAGATGAAAAGAGGGAGATGTGTGGCCAAGCAACATCAGAAGGTGTTCAAGATGGCAAGTTATTAATGCGAAAGAACAAATAAAGTAGGAGAGGCTGTAACTGTTTGCTTTTGCCTGAACCTACTGGAAGGGCAAGATTCGCCCCCCTCCTCTCCTCTTTTACTGGCTGAGTACAAACTACTTTTTCACTTTAAATTCAGTTTGCAGTAATTGAAATAAGCTAAAGACAAAGGGAGGAAGTTGAAGAAGGAGAGACAAACTGGCACATTTTAAAAGCATCTTAAAAAGTGGACTGACAGACAATTAAGCTGGATTGTCCCCATCAAACTGGGACAGTTGGAGAGTGTTGGGTTGGGAATTTCTACTCTGTTCTGTCTTGCTCCAGTCCTCACTGATGACAAAAAAATTGCCCCGGAGGTTTTCCCAGCAAATCTTTAGCAGGGATTTTTAGGATATACAGATGTTAGCAGCTGCAAGGGGGAAGGATCCCTGTTTCTAGGGCAAGCAGCAGAATCCAGCAGATGTAGATTACTTTGTCCTGGTCCTGGATCCAGTGTAGTCGTGTCTAAGCAAACATGTTGAAATCAGTGGGACAGATTAGTGCATATTAAAATAATCAACTATTTTCAATGGCTCTCCTCCAAGCATGATTAAATCTGGAGGACCCAACCCATTGTTTGGAATCAAATGTCATTGCCTAAAACAATTATGTTCCAGAATACTATAAAATAGCATCTTAAATTTAAGGTGCCAGCCTTCTGTGAGAAAAATGGTTAATTTGAAAGCTGCATATCATTTTTGCAGTAAATGTGGGCTGCATTTTGGAAATTCACAGTAAGATTTGTAATAGTTTTATGTCATTTAACATTTAGTACTGCATTGCAAGGCATTCATGATTGTTAGAATATGATGTGTGGTCCCATTTTGCCATGTGAATCAATCTGAAGAAATAGGTTTCTGCTGTGTTTTCAGAAAATGCTACATATTCTGCAGCAGATGTATTGTTTATTCTATGCTGTGAGTCAGATTTTTGCAAAGTGTTCTTGTCACTTTCTTACAGTATTGCCAAGTGCATTGCAAAACTGGTATGTTCTGTGCATGTGTGAGAGTGTTTCAGGGGTCTTGCTTTAAGAACATTGCCCTCTAAGTAAAAATTCTGCCTTCCAAAATAAAATGTTCCTTTGGTCCTCAAATTTTTGGCATTGCAGTAACTTAAAAATTCAGTTGAGCTTTTAGAAATAGAGTGAAGCATCCAAAGGAAAACAAAAACAAAAACCAGGGAGCAAAGGTACCAAGGAAATGTGAACACAGCATATGTGAGTGGTCTAAGTGTTTATGATTAGCAATGTCTTACTCTCTGCAATGCTAAAGAACATTTTCATTTGTGGAGGCAGAATTCTTGTTTGGGAGAGAAATGACTTTATTTTGCCCCCTTCCCCATAGTCACACTCCAATGGTGCTGGCAAGCAGGGCACTACAAGATGATATGGCCAGCCCCCTACCACCGGTGCGGAATGAGTCCAAGGAGCGGAAGCCCTGTCAGAACCACTTTCGCTCACCAATGGAAGAGGCTTGGTCACATCATTCAACAACGCTCCACTCACCATTACCACAGAACTCTGTCACTCAGTATGGCTGACTGGCTATTAAGATGGGTTTCAGGGACTGGATCAGGAGATGGAGGCATCGCTGTGGTACTGTAGCTATGCCTCTGATGCAGGATCTCAGCTTACATTTTTTTCCTTAAAATTCACTCTGACGGGAAAAATTCAAAGTGACAAGATGCAAATCATTTTCATTTTTATTTTATTTGCATCTCATTCATGGACCTCTGAAGCCCATTCACCAACTAGGACTGTGTACAGAGTACTCTAAGTGTACTCTGAATATTTTTTTCCCCCTATATTTAGAGAAAGTGACCAGGAATAATAAAGCTATTAGTCTGCCTGGTGATAAAGGGCCAGTTCACACCACCAGTCTTCACCCTACAGTATTGATTGACAGTTGCCATACAACAATTTCAGAGTCATTAAAATAACTTTGTTGTGTACACATGTGCTAGGGTGCACATGTTCCGTACCTTCCACAGTGTGACAAAAACCCATGTTGCCCGTTGTTATCGAAGAAGCTGGGAATCATGAGATATTGTCAGATAATGTGGTACGTTCAAACTAGGACCACTTTCTTTAGTTGTGCTTTTGTGATCCTACCTATACTAATTCAATCAGGTGCAGTCAACCATCCACATTTGCTAAGGTTAGGGGCACAAGACCCTTGCAAAAGTGGAAAAATTGCAAATATCAAAATGTGTCTGTGTGTATGTGGAAAGGGGGCCAATGCAGGGTGGGGAAAGCACCCAGGGTCCAAACCAGATCAGGGAAAGGAGAGGGAAGGAGAGGTTGGCATGATGGCCCTCTACTTCCTCTCTCTCGCTCATCTCCTTCCTTGGGTGTGGGAGGGCATTGGGACAGGGCTCATGATGCTGAAAAACTGGGCTGTGAGCCATCATTATCCAGCCAGACAGTGGCTGGTAAAGGAGGAGGTGGGTTTTTAAAGGGTTTAATGGCCTGATTAGAGCCATTGAGGGAGAAAGTTCCCCCAGAAAAGAAATGCCTAAGGGGGGCAGGGGTTGGAGAAACTCACAAATAATCAGATCTGTAAAAGTCAAACCCACAAATGTGGAGGTCTGACTGTATTTTGTCAGTCATTTGGAATTGCTTCCATATTACCCATCACCATTGGAACAATTGTTGCTTTCTCATCCCAGAGACATTGACTTTCAATTTGTAGGCCTCAGCATTTCCTAATCTTTCTCCTTTCCTTGGCTTTGATTTTGCTCTCCCTTGGGATTGCCACATCTATAATCCAAACTTTATTTTTCTCAACCAAAATTATGTCTGGCATGATCATCATCCTCATCCTTATCAGGTAACACTGATTGTTTAAAAAAAAAAAACCCTCCAAAGATAGCTATTTTGTCTTCAGAGCAGAAACAGAGAGTGCCTGGTGGAGCACAGGTGGGCAACCAATGTTGAAATCAACAAGAATGGTGCCTGAAGCAGATCCAGAATACATGATTCTGTTCTCCACAAGGTTGCTTAAAACAGGGCCAGCCCCGTCATTGTTCAGAGTAAGGCAGTCCCCCTCAAGCAGCAGACTTTGAGGGCCTTCAGACACCAAGGGTGATGTGCTGGGTTAAAAAACAGCAGGACTGCCACACAGAAACTTGGAACTAAACATGGGATCTAGATCCTCTGCTATGCTGCAGATTATTCCCCAATTATTTCTACTATTAGATTGAATGATATGGGAGGCATGACACCCAACCCATATGCATGCATATCTGTGGCCCTCACATTTAACCAATATGTACATCATGCCCACAAATATGATCACATCACATGGTCACAGTAGCCCTTCCCCAGAATTCTCTTCCTGGCATTTCACTAAACATGAAGACCGTGTGCTTCCATGTCTGTGTACTCACTGTGGAAACTATGAAGAGGGTAACCTGCAGCATGGCTGAACCAATAAATTGATATACTTGGTTTGGAATCTTAGGTATTGTTGCCCAAAAATATTAACTGCAGCTTTGGCTTTAGATATGATTAGTATTGTATCAATTTCAATTTGATTTGTGTCCATTCACTAGGTTGTTATTGAATTTTATGAAACGGTATATGCATTCCCTCCCAACTGTCTCAGTTTGGCAAAAACAGTGACAATTAATTCTCTTTCAACTTGCTTCTTCAGCTCTTTTGTCCAACTTTTTCAGGGACAGTACTGATTAATCCTTTGCTGTACTTCTTTTTCAACTGATTTTAACATCTTCCAGTTTCTCTCTCAGTTTCTCTTTCCTCCTCCCACTTTCCCCCTTTGTTCTCAGCTTATGCCAGTCACTGCAAACTGACTTCAAAGTGCAAAAGTGACTTGCATTCAATTAACTCAGCAGGGGGAAAAGAGAGAAGGGGTGGAATCTTGCTCTTCCCAGGAGACTCAGGCAAAAGCAAACTGCTGTGGCTTCTCCTAGTGTGCATATACTTTCTTACTAATAGGCTATGTCATCTTGACCACACTCTGATGTTGCTTGGCCACACATGTACCAGTTTTTCATCTGTGAAATGTTGGAGGGTGTGTGAATGTGTAAAATTAGAAAAAATTCCACAGAATAATAAGAGTAGTGAGGAAATGTCCATCCCATCACCCAGCTGATGTGTGAAATATGGTGGCCCTTCCACTTTTATGAGGATTCTGAGTGCAGGAACTCTCATAAAAGTGGAAAAACTGCAAATAACCCCCCATGCTCCCCTTCTCATTCTTTTGTCTTTTGCCCAGGGGCTTGTGCCTTCCTTTTGTACAACCAGGCAAAAGGCAAGGGAATGGGGCGGAGGGATGCACATGCCTTCCTTCTCCATGTGCAGTGCTGTCCCTTTCATTCCCATGGGCACAGAGAAGGAAGGCACATGCTCTGGGAAAAGCCAAGTGAATGGGCGAGGAGAATGGGAGTGGAGGTATATACACACCTTGCTTCCTTGTGTGCAGTGTTCCCTTATTCCCTTGCATTTTGCCCTAGGGTGCATTCTCCACACCTGGACAGAAGGCAAGAGAACGGAAGAAAAGGCACACACACACTTTCCTTCTTTGTGTGTGGTGCTCTCCCTCCCATTCCCTTGCCTTTTGCCGGGGCATGGAGAAGGAAGGCACGTGCACCCAGGCAAAAGGTAAGAAGGAGGGGAGGCACAGGTGTGCTTTCTCCACGCAGCGCTCCCCCAATTCCTTTCCCTTTTCCCTGGGTGTGGAGAAGGAAGGTATGTGTACCCTGGAAAAAAGGCAAGGGAATGGATGGAGGAGAATGGGGGGAGGTACGAGCATGCCTCATGAATAGTCATATTATTGAAGATCAAACCCACAAACGAGGAAGGAAGACTGGGGCGGGCTCCATGTAGCATTCCTCTTGAACTCTGTGTCATTTTCGATTGGTCAGTGGAGCAATCCTCTCTTCTTCTCGCAAGCTTCTTTAGGTTGTGAAGAGAATGGCTGTGGAAGGAATAGCTTTCAGGTGGGCTGTCTGAGGCCCTTTCCACATGTTCCGTGGAATTTGCGCTGCAATGTTTCCGGGTGGTGTTTTTTTTTTGTCCGTGCTGCTGTGGACATATTGTACAACGGTCTATTGCCATTTCCACACATTCCGTGGAATTCGTGCAGCGGATGTGATTGGCAGCTCTTTTTTTAAAAAATGGCCCCGTGCATCATGACATGTGTGTTCACGTCATGCCCCGCAGTTCCTCCCACGATGACTCCCTCCTCCCATTCCTCCTGCTAGCCGTAAAATAAACTGTGTCGATTTTTTATTTTCACGCCCTATCTCAGGGGAATGATTTTCTGTGCCATAGCTGGGTGGAGTGCAGTTTTTCTCCCTATCTCTGGTGGGTTCTCGCGCCTGTTTTCTGCTTTTATCTTTCCCTGTGAGCAATGGAGGAAGAGGTGTTTCCTGAAGTTGAACAGCCCATTTTAGCTGTATTCTGGCTTCTTGGAGTTGTGCTGGCTGAACTGGAACATCTATGGGCTTAAGACCGTGCAAGGAGGCGCCGGCGATTGGCCTTTTATTGGTAATGCTGTGGAGGATTTAAGCTTTTCTGTGCCGCTGCTTCGAGGCTTCTCGCAGCGCGTTCCAACCGCTGAAGCTGTCCACGCCCACAGCCCGCCCTCCGATTACATCATGCACGAGTCAGCACGGTATGAGGGGAAAAAACCACCTTTTCCCCGTTTTTCAAAAAGCCCGCGCGCTGACTGTTGGCGACTTAACCAGGCAGATTAAGGTGTGGAGCTTGCCAAATATGTATGAGCTAGCGCACTTGAACGTGTGGGCGATGTCCGTCAGAGCTCGCGCTGCCCCATTTTATTTACCCCGTGTGGAAAAGGCCTGAGATGAGATATGAAGCAGCCTGAGGGATAAAAACTTGTATAATGGAACAAAATCACTGCAAAATTTCTGGATATCCCTTGAAAGCTTCTTCCAAAATGCATCCAGGGAAGATTTTTTTCCCCCTGTCACTGACATTCACCTTTCTTATGATTTCCATTTTGGTGGCCAATTTTTTTTATAAAAAGTGCTCTAGGGGTAGCAGGTGAGGTAAGCTTATCTTTGTTTTCTCTTCATGCATGCTCAGTAAGGGATTCTTCGGGCAGCTGCCGTTTACTTTACCAGTTGTGGTTAGGCAAACATCTACAGTAGAATTGTTCAATTTGAATTACATTTTCACCCAGCTCAATCTTTATGGTATGATTTACTGCAGATATTCTGCCGCAAACCGCCGTCAAAAGTCTCTGTTTCTCCAGCCCTTCTTTGTCATCTTCCTAATGCTGATGCTTCTAAAAAAAATCTGGGTAGAGGATAAGGAGAAAAGAGGCAGGGCTGAGAGAGCATGAAAGGACTTTGTAAAAAGGAACTTTTTGTCAGAGGCTTTGTTAACTGTAATTAAATAGTAAAGAGGGGAAAAAAGCTCACATTTTCCCTTCCCCCATTCTCTCACACCCACATTTCTTCAACACAGGGCCAGTTTTCAATAGCCTGTGTATTCAGTAGCCTGTGTAATAGTACTTGGAAGTATAGGCTTCAGTAAATGCTGTTGGGGCCCACCTAGTTTTACTTGATGAAGAAAGGACTGCTTTTCTGGTATTAATTTCATCTGCTCAAGCAGTGCTTGACATCCAGTTCTGCTGCTGCCTTTCCCACACAGACGTTTTTCGCAGCCAGCATTAAGTAGATAGATCCACTTTGTTTCCTACCATCTTTGGAACAGAATCCTTCCAAAGAGCAGTGTGCTGGCAGCAAGTGAATGACTGGCACAAACCCCAAAGAGGGGGTGGGGAAACACTGTTTCAAGGAATTGGCGTCCCCTTCATCAGGATGCAAATTTCAGATAATGGCAGTCGCACCAAGATTTGCTTTCCAGTTACATGTTATGCAATGATTTGTTTTGGTTACTTATGTAGGAAGCCAGATGAATTGCATTTCTGGATTAAAAACCTTATGACTGTGTCTTTAGTGAGCATTCGTTGGCTCATTAAAAATGTAGCTCATTATTTGGCTATATCCTTTGAACTGAAGGTAGTATTTTAGAGGTTAAAAGAGACAACCGAGCTGTAACTCTGACCGTGTTTACTCTGCCACAATCCCATTAATGTTACTAGATCCCCAGATTTAGATACGATGAAGATTGTAACCTTGGGCAGTAGTTCAGAACCGATGAATTAAAGTCAATGGGACATTTCTTGACTATATGATGCATTAACACCCACAGCACATCCAGAGTGATTAAAAAGAACAGAAAGTCCCAATGTTCTTGTTGTTTCCAGTTTTATTTTGAAGATCCATTTGTGTTTTGTTTGTCCCAGAATATTTTGTATCAGTTCCTTGTATGGTCAAGAGACTTTTTATACCAGATCCGTAGATTGTTTTATTTTAACCCAGTATAAGCCAATGTGGTATAGTGGTTTGCGCATCGGAGGCCAGGTTTCAATTCCCTACTTGGCCATGGAAACCCACTGGGAAACCTTGAGTGTATTGTACACTTTCAGTCCCAGAAAAGCTCATGATAGGTTTGCCTTAGGGCCACCGTAAGTCAGAAGTTACTTGAAAGCACACAACACAATAAAACCAGAAAGAACAGGAACAAAATCTGGGATTCTTCAATCAGTCTGGATGTACCATTACTGACATTTAGGAAAAAGAAACTACGCCAAGATAAGTAATCTGAAAAGTACAGTTTAAAAACCACACTAACTGCTAGTATGTGATGCGTTAGACCTCTAATACTTCCTGACATTTAACTTTTAACATCTACTCTTACGACTAATGATTATAGTGTGATTTCATTAAAGTCAATAGAAAAAAAAACTACTGCAAGATATATAATATGAAAATTGTCTTTTAAAAACCTCTCTAAATTACCTTTTAAAAAACCACACTAAAACACTGCAACAGTTCTTTTCCATCATTTACCTCTGTTGTTTTCTCACATGTGCTGAAATCTAAACTGCAAGTTTCTTGGGACTGAGTCCTCTCATTTTATTTTGTTGCTCAGTAAAGTTCCATAGATATCACTATGTGAACAATAATAAGAACTGTACAATATGATAAACAAGCTTTTTAATCTACTTTTATAAAAAAAATGGATGATTATCAATCCAGCTTGGGAGATGCATCTATCATTAAAAAGCCATATAAATAAAATACCTGTTGGAATGTATTAAGCATGACACCATGTGGGTAAAGATAACAACACATTCTTTTTTGGGTCCAGGACCCCCATGGACACCAAAATTCATGGATACTCATGTCCCTTTGTGTACAATGGTGTAGTAAAATGACATCCCTCATATAAAACGGCAAAATCAAAGTTTGTTTTTTGGAATTTTGGGGGGTTAGGGGGAATATTTTCAAACCATGGTTGGTAGAATCTGTGGATACGGAATCCACAGATACAGAGGGTCGAGTCTAGCTGGAAATCAGTCACTGTACTTAACAATGCACGACAATGTGAAGGCATAAACTTGCAAGAATGATGTGTGGGATCTTAACTGGCCCGCAGTTTTTTAAGCCCAGAACAAAGTATTTTGCCAGCTAGCAGACACACAATTCAATTAAAACACAGTCACATAAGTATAATGATGCACTTATCATGAATAATTTCTCTATACAGTAGTAGCAACAATGAATCTTATAGGCCTTGCAGCAATAGCACATGCTAAGTGAGCAGGTTATGCAAATAAATTAAAAAAAGGTTGTGCACTGTCACCACCTTTGACAACTGCATATTTCTGTCTGACTTGCTTATTGGAACACATCCTTACTGTGATTTCATGTCATTGATCACAAAGATGACACCTGCCCTTTAAATCCAGTTGTGACAACATTGTCATTATCTATTCTCATGCTGTCTTCATTGATGTCTTAGGCAAGTAGGTCATTGTCTACATTTCTAGCCTCAACCCAGAGTACAATCTCTGAGTACAACCCAGAGTTACAGAATAATTGTTCACAATCCAAACAATATAGGCATTTATTCAGGCAGTATATATGGCAGGTTACCATGCAGTCATTTGTCTGGAAGTGTGCATCAACCACATAGCTACAAATATTCACACCACTTTTAAAATAATTATATCATCAATGCCATCATTATCATCTTAGGTCTCAAGTTTGGAAATCTGGTCTGAAATTACTGCACTGTTGTGCATTTTAAAATAGATAATTCCTTTATGTCTTCTATTTGGAATGCCATTTAGAAGTGTCAGAGGAACTAGAAAACCAAATATTTTGTGGCTGACACTTCTGGGTTTATGTTGAAAGAACTCTGGGGAAATTCCTGATTTTTTTAATTTGTTCAGCGTGTCAGAGGAAGTCAGATTTCTTTTGGCTAATCTTCTGGCTAGTGCCACATTGGTGAAAAAGTTATTAATTATTCTATCCAAAATTCTTTAAATGCTTGCTGGTTTTCTGAACTACCATCCAGCCTAAGTTTTGTGCTGCTGAAGACAACTCTCAAGAACATATTTTGCAAGGATCTTTCTGTGAGAAGAGATCAGCAGTAACCAGTAAATCTAGCCACCTGTACGCTATTGGTTGCTTGCAAAACATCTGCAGATAGAATTGGTCACAGTGACCCAGAAACTGAATTAATATGAGTATTGTGCCAAATGACCGCTATGATATGTGTGGGGGTGAGACTTGGATTTGGTAAGTCAGAAGAAAGGTTCTAACTGGAAGGAAAAACACGATAGTTGTCCATTTGGACAGCATAAAATCTTGCATACATATGAAAAAAGTATATGACCGAAATGTGCATTTATGAAAATATTCAGACACATGTTTTTAGTCAGCAAGTCTATATGAAGAAAACATATACTGAAAATACATATTTCATGAACAGTGTTCATCATAATATGTACAGCTTTCCAGGAAAAATTCTTGCAACACACTACAGAACAAATGGGACAGAAATAGTAATAAAAGTCTGAGAAATGTAATCGAAATGAAACTGACAGATTTTCTCATCCATATACCTGAGAATCCCAAGCCACTATGTTTTAGCCAATCTGACAACAGCTCTTCATAGTACAGTTACTTAATTATAGTTATATACCCCAAACAAATAGTTGCTGTCAAAGTTAATTTTAAAAATATCAGCTACTCTTTAATCATTATTGAAAGTAACTAAATTAGTTACTTGAGGGATGGGAAATTTTGTGTTTCTGGACTGTCATGCAGAAGAAGTATTAAGCAATGAGTCCACCCCCAATAACTATAAAAGTAAATTGTGAGTTATACCAGAGAGCGAGTATGGTATAGTTGTTTGAGTGCTGCACTATGACTTTGGAGACTAGCATTTGAATTTCTATTCAGCCATGGAGACCCACTGGGTGGCCTTGGGCAAATCATACTCTCTCAGCCTCAGAGGAAGGCAAGGCAGAGGTGTATCTAGGATGGGGCAACTGGAGTGCGTGCCCTGGGTGCCAATGCCAGAGGGGTGGAAAAAAGTGGAACTCCCTCACCCTCCTGTCCGGACCTGACCTGCCCCAATTCCCACCGCCTCTGAGGTCCTTCCTGGCCCAGGGTGGGAGGGGCGGTGGTGACAGAAGCAGCCCCCCCGCCCTGCCACCAACAGGTTCGTTTCTGGCCCAGTGAGGGGGTGCAACAGTGGCAGCAGCCGTCCTGACTGGTGCCCCTGTTCCTTGCTGCCTCCTGCCCCTGCAGGGGTGCTTTCTGGCCCAGTGCACAGGGGGCAGTGGCGGCAGCACCTAGGGGTGCAGCTTCAATGCTTCCCCTAGGCGCTGTTGAGTCTAGGTACGCCACTAAGGCAAAGACAACCCCCCCCCCGAACAAATCTTGCCAAGAAAACCCTGTAATAGATTTGCCTTAGGGTCACCCTAAGTTGACAATGACTAGAAGGTACACAACAACAACAACAGCAACAACAACAACAACACTTATACCACAAAAGGTATGGAATTATTCCTTATTAATACATCTATACTGTAACTTAGTTACCATAAAAAGGAATCGGTTACAAGTGACTCATTTTTTGTAGTGCACGGTTTCTGAGTTCTGAATTGCAAGATGTTTCTAAAATTCACTAAACTTCCAGGGGTGGTATGACTGCTGAATAAGGGCAGCATTTTCAGTTGTTCTTGAAGGACATGGACCTTAGAAGTCCTGCTGTGTGCAGAGAGCTCATTGGGCGGGCCTCTAATCTGAGACCACTTGTTTTCATTAAACGGGATGGTTTAGCTATATGTTTACATCAGTTAACAATGAAAGGACTGCATTTGCACCTAGAGCAAGTTTTAATACGCTGATACTGTATGGTACAGCAAAACAGCAGTTAGGGATAGAAAATCCTTCATGATCCTCACCAGCAGTTAGAGGAATAACAGTCCCCAGTACATTAATCCCAGTCTTGGGGACACCACTTTTCATTTCAGGCAACTGGGAAAACAACCAAGAAACCTACTTCTTAAACATAGAGCCCCCTTTGTCTTCAGACCAAAGATTTGAAAGACTGAAGGCATTCTCTGAGTCTAGAAGTAGAACTAGCATAGCACAGGCTGTGTCCAGTGTCTGAAATATGTTAAAATGAGGAGGGGAGAATCTTCTTTTCTTGGTTACCATTTATTGTTTTAATTATTTAAATTTTTATTTATCATTTCTCATCCTGCCAGGGCCCCCAGGGCAATGTACAAAATATAAAATGTTAAATATAAAGAGATAACAGATAAAAATATAATTCAAGTACAAACTTTTAAAAAGTCTTTAAAAATGGTTCTAAAGCACACAGAGATAAAACAGCAATACATGCTGGTTTTAAGGGCCAAAATCGACACAAAATAAGACAGTTTTCATATATCAGATATATTTACCTAACTGTTTATGAGATACTTACCTAACAGAACCCCAAAAATCTGTGAAACAGCAATTGAAAGCTTATACTTTTTCATATGGATTAGCAATTGAATGGATAATTCTTATGTCATTCTTACGGCTCTATTCAAGAGGAAGCCATAAAGGTATCTGCATTTTTTTAATGTACAGAAAATTGCATCATTCAAAATCTTTCTAGAAATGTGGATGATTTAAAAGAGAGCCAGTATGGTGTAGTGATTTGCGCATGGGACTACAATCCTGGAGACCATAGTTCAATTGCCCACACAGCCATGGAAACCCTCTGGGTGATCTTTGGCACATCACACATTCGTAGCTACAGAAAGCCCTGTGACAAATTCGCCTTGAAGGTGCACATAACAAAAGCAGCAGCAGCAGCAACTACAACAATTTTTTTTAAAGTGACAGCACTCTCTTATGTAGCACATGGGAGTGTTCAACGAAACATATATACATTCTCTAAGCAAGCTGGACAGCAACATTATATTTCAGGATTATTATCATCCCCTTATTGCAGACAAGAGGCTTAGAGTGAAGCACAATGGGTTGTCAAAAGTCACTAATACTTAGTGACAGCATGGCTGAGGCAAGATATCACTTGGACACATCCTGAATCACATCTCGTACACTTAGCATTACATTATTTGTGCATTTATCTGGGTAGGAATGAATGTCTGCATGCTACTCTCCAGCTGTCCCAGTTGGCAGCAACAGTCCAAGTTAATTCCCTGCTGTCTCACTTTCTCAGCTGCTTTTCAAATGTCCTACTTTCCTTCTTCATCCTTGGCTTACTTTAGTTGTTGCAAACAATGTTCACAATTTGCACTCAGTTAACTCAGCAGAGAGGAGAGAGGAGAGGCAGAGTCCTCCCTTCCCAACAGGCTCATTGTAGTTTCTCCTTCTTTTTTAAAAGGTTTCCTAAACTCAGTACATAAAACTCCAGTTTTTTTTTCAATCAGTGCCCTTATATTTTCCTGTAATGCATGAAAAACCACAATTCTGAGCAAATGTACTAGAATAAGGGCAGGCAGGAGACAGAGAAGGAAACAGAGAGAAATGGCTGGCTGGTTTGAATCAGCAAGGGTTCTTGTCTCAGTAGTTTAGCAAAAGTGATAATGGAAAGCCTATCTATCCATCCATCCATCCATCCATCCATCCATCCATCCATCCATCCTAAATTGGATAGCTGAAATCAAGATTTTCACATGAAAGCATTTGTATGCAAGCCCAGTTCCAGTACTAAAATTCCTTTGTACACCATATTCCAGTTCTTTGCCAGTCTTCCTGAGCCACTATTTTGCACCTGTCTCCAGACAATAGGTCTCATTGATGTTGTTGTTGTTGTGTTGTTGTTGTATGTCTTCAAGTCATTACTAACTTACAGCAACTTTTAGGTGAAGCTATTATGGGGTTTTCCCAGTGCCGAGAGTGTCCGACGCACCTAAAGGCACCCAGTGGGTTTCCATGGCTGAGCAGGGAATTGAACCCTGTTCTTTGGCCATTTCCGCACTAGACTGTTATAGCGCTATGATTCCACTTTCAACATCCTATGGAATCCTGAGGTTTCCAGTTTCAGGAGGGGCTGGCCGGCCCCTCCCGAAACTGGAAACCCCAGGATTCCATAGGATGTTGAAAGTGGAATCATAGCGCTATTAGAATCTAGTGCGGAAATGGCTTTTGTCAGGGCTCATAAGTGTTGTAAAAAAACTCCTCAACAAAATAGCTTCTGTCAACCTGAATTCTGCTCACCCCTTGTATGAGGAAGTCAGTGGACCTTACTTCTAAATAAACATGGTTATGATCACACTATGCAGCTTAAACGTAAGTTATTAACAAAAGAAAACTTAACTTTGTATGTCTGTATTCAGTGGCTAGTATTCCAATTCCACTTGCAAAAGAAAATTCATAGAATCATGGAATCATATTGCTGGAAGAGACCACAAGGGCCATCCAGCCTAACTCTGTACGATGCAGGAATATACAATCAAAGCACTCCTGACAGATGGCCATCCAGGTGCTGTTTAAAAGCCCAATAAATAAGTAAATATGTACATACATACATACATACATACAAGGATACTCCACCACACTCCAAGGCAGCATATTCCACTGTTGAATTGCTCTTACCATCTGGAAGTTCTTCATATTTAGATGGAATCTCTTTTCCTGAAATTTGAAGCCACTGCTCCGTGTCCTAGTCTCTGAAGCAGCAGAAAACAAGCTTGCTCCATCTTCCATATGACATCTCTTCTAATATTTAAACATGGCTATCATGTCACCTTTTAATCTTTTTGTCAGGGTCAGAGACCCGGGTGGCGAGCCAGCCTGGAGAAAGGAGTGGGAGAGCTAGCAGAGTCCTGCCAGGAAGAGTCAAGGAAGCACTTACTCAATGGATGTCCATTTACCTAAGCCAGGGCAACAAGCAAAAGCCATAGTCAGAGTTCCAAAAGCCAAGAGTCAGGAGCCAAGAGATCAATCCAAGGTATCAGGAGCCGGGTGCTAGAAGCAAGGAACAGGCAAGGAGAGGGCTTGTAGAAAGTTTGCCACAAGCAAAGGAAAGCTTCCAGGCAGGCAGTTATATGGCCAGTCACCGCTTCTTGAACTTAATCAAGGAAGCCTCCCTTTGCGCAGCTCTCTTGAGCCTCCGCCTTGTTTGTGGGCTGATTGACGCAGGCTCCAGGGCATCCTCAGGATCACAGCTGAATCCCTGTTGCCCTAAAGGAGCAGGCAGAGGAACGTCCGAGCCTGCTTGGTCCATGGCAGCAGGGGAGCTCCTGAGCTGCAGGACTCATCTCCAGCCAGAGCCACAGGGAGCAGCAGCTGCAGCTCGTCATCAGCAGCTCTGACAGGGGCTTCAGTTGTCACACTTTTCTTCTCCAGGCTAAACATACCCAGCTCTCTAAGCAGCTCCTTATGGAGCAAGGTTTCCAGGGAACTTATTCGTATACATAGGCATGTAGAAGATCACATTGTTAGAAAAGCCAACTTTCCTTTGTTCTAGATCCAGTTAATCAGATCAATGATTTTTATAACTCTTCAAGCAGTACTTTACCTGCATCACGTTGACTGGGTTCATTCTCATATTTTTTTCTGTGCTTTTTAAAAAGCTCTTCTGTACTGAAACCCATGAAGCATCACTTCCGTCATTAGCCAGTTCAATGTTGTTCTTAAGACCAGCTGATTAGAAACAGGTACACTGGTTATCATATACGAATAGTCTTGTAGTGGAGCTGTAGTTGTCATGGTGATGTAATCAATTGCCGCCTCTTCCCAGGGAGTTTAGCAGCAATCTTCAAAGGGTGTGTGTGTGTGTTTCCCATTAACAACATATTACTGTGAGATATCCTTGTTATAATGCAAAGTAGTTGGAGTTATCTTGCTCTTAAATGGAAGACACATTAGCTTTACTGAAGACAGGCTCCCACTGCAGATAAAAACTGGAATAATTATTTTTTGGTATGGATCAACTCAGTTGCCTGCATTTTTTTATTCCTTATGGGTGCATTGTTATGTGAGCTATTATGATAAGAACCTTGGTTTAAAAAATTGCTCCTAAACAGTAGAGGAAGTGTGGGAATCAATGCCAGTTTAGATATACATCCATACTTCCGAGAGAGACAGATACTAGATCTCTGTGATCCATCAACTAGAGTTTGGTATGAACACCTACCCTTTGATTTCAAGCATTTTGAACTCAAAATATGTTCTGAATACTAAAACTAAACTGTGCTAAATGTTCTTCAACACAAAAATCAATTCCTGTTTGCATAAGCCTTTTTTTTCTGTTCAGTAAAAACAGAGCCATGTGGTACCCTGACAACTAACAAATATATTATGGCATAAGTTTTCATGGATTATAGCCCACTTCATCAAATGTATGAATTGTTACCCAGAAGTTCAGTTTTGTATGTACATTATACATGGGGGTAGGGATGGGTTTGTCAACAATGAGGTCAGAGGGGAATTAAACACAAACAATGACAATTACCTTAGTGACGTGGTCAGTGAAAAAGCCGTTGCTGTTAACACAAATATTCTGGTGCCAGCTAAGCAAGATAACAGATAACAATGTAATATGAAACAGTTACGCTGATTTAGAACTCTGACAATAAGTTGTAGCTTCTTAATTAATTATAACCTGAGCTTGGAAAGTTATTTATTATAAACCCTTTAGTGTTCTTTCTTATTTTAATGGGTTAGCGGTACCTTATTTTTATTCTTTTCTGCATTTTTTTAAGCCTTAAAGAGAGAAAAAAATGTTCCCCAAATGTCACTTATGAGCCTAAAAAATAGTATTTTGGAAATAATGAGAAACCTTTTCTTGTTACACACACACACACACACACACACACACACACACACAAAACCCCCAAATACCTGAGCCTTAGGGACTTTCTGCACTACACTATTATAGTGCGCTTATTCCCCTTTCAACATCCTGTGGAATCCTGGGGTTTGCAATTTAGGGAGGGACATTTAGAATTCTCAGCCAGAGAGCTCTTTGGCCTCAGAAAACTACAAACCCCAGAATTCCACAGGATGTTGCAAGTGGGCTAATAGAACTATAACAGTATAGCACGGAAATGGCCTTGTTGTTAAAATGCTTTTAAAAGGGACATTGTTATTCCCTTGTTGAACCAAAAATAATGCATCATAGGATACATCATCATTTGCAGCATATTACCTCCAACCTCTCATTGTAACTTGGCACTTTTTCATTCTGATCTTTCTTTGAAGTGTCTTTGCTTCATAATTGATACTTCCAGGTAAGGGACAAGGCATTCTGGGAGTCTGACCAGTCTTCTCCTCCTGGTTTTTGAATACTGATGTCAGATTCGTGTCCCTTCTTCTCCTGTGCCAAGATTAGCATCCTTACCTGGTATAAAGTGCAGAAAGATACTGTTGATGGGAAATAGCATATATGCCAGCGGTTCTCAAACTGTGGAGTGAGACCCTAAGGAGGGGCACAACAGCTGTGTGTCCAAGGAGGACACAAGAAAAGTCAGCCTGCAAGTTCAGCAGATTTGAAAAAGAGGGACAGTGCTCTGTGTGTATCATTGAGAATTGACTGGTCTCTGCAAAAGAGTCACACAAAGCATCTTCCCCTGTTATGCCTTCCTCCAACCTCAGACATAGCAAACATTGGCTTCCCTTTTTTCATGCTTTTCCCACTCAGCTTCTCCATCATTGGTGCAGCAGACACATGCCCCTTAGTGACCATGGCCATTTCCGCACTAGACCGTTAATAGCGCTATGATTCCACTTTCAACATCCTATGGAATCCTGGGGTTTGCAGTTTCGGGAGGGGCCAGGCGGCCCCTCCCGAAACTGCAAACCTCAGGATTCCATGGGATGTTGAAAGTGGAATCATAGCGCTCTTAACGGTCTAGTGTGGAAATGGCCCATGAGAAGTGGGGTGGTGAAGAAAGGAGGTACAGAGCGTGAAAGCTCAGTGTGCAGTACAAGGGTCTTTGGAGAGATAGGCATACGATAGGAATAGGGGGTGTGCAACATAGAGTGGGGGGCACAACATTCTCATGTAGATGTAAAGGGGTTCACAGGGTAAAAAGTTTGAGAACCACTGATATATGCCATTGCAAAAATAAGGAAGTGAATGAACCCCTGATCTTGTGGGTGATATCATGATATCCTGCAATAGTGTTGTCAGCGTAGATCTACAGACCAAGCTGGCATCGGAGTTTGGTCTTTGTGCATGTTTTATGCATTTTTGGTCTTTGTGCGTTTTTTCAGTTTCATTAGTCTAAGTGAAGGCAAGTCAGGGGGTTGCTTTTGTTGCTGTTATGGTTAATTGATAGGGAGTGAAGAGAACATGGCTGCTCTACTCAGTGGTGTACCTAGCATATTTGACACCCAGTGCGAATCATTTTTTTTTAACACCGTTCTCTTCTCTACAACAAAATAATTTTCAGTAATAAATCATGAAATAAAACAAATAATAATGGCCAGAAAGAAATGCTGACAGTGAAAATTCTCTTTTACTGAAGTTTGTATATATAGCCATGCCAATAAAAATAAATAAAGTATAACTCTGCCTTTACACTTTCTTCCTTGCCTTTCTTCTTTCCAAGTCTCTGCTAATTTTTGCTAGTAGTGTGTTTTCATCTGCATATCTTGATGTTCCTTCCTCCAATTTTCATGTCGCCTTCCTCCAAGTCTAATCCAGCATTTTGTATGGTATGTTTAGTGTATAAATTACATATGTTTAGTGTATAAGTTACAGTAAAATGCAGCCTTGCCTAATCCCCCTTCCCAATGGCAAACTGTTCTGTTTCTTTACATTCTGACTTGACAGTGACCTCTTGTTCTGAGAATAAGCTATGCACCAGGACGATCAAATGTTGTGCCACACCCATTTCTTTAAGAACACTCCATAGTTTTTCATGAGCTACACAGTCAGAGGCGTTGCTATAATCTATAAAGCACAGACTGATTTTCTTCTGAAATTCTTTGATGTACTCTATTATTCAATGTAGTTTTGCAGTGTGATCCCTAATGTGTCCTTTTTTTTTTATCATCAGTTTACTTGCATTGGAGAACAGTGCAATGGCCTACTAGATACTGCAGCCCCTGATGTCCCCTTTCTTGGGGACTGGAATGTATTTTGAGCATTTTTTGTCTGTGGGCCATTCTTTGGTTTTCCATAGTTAGAGCAAGAGCAGTTTCTGTAACGTGAAGCAGCTCTACTGGTATGCCATTTGTTCCTGTTGATTTATTTCTCCCAACTGCCTTGAGTGCAGCTTCTAGTTCACTTTCTAAAATTGTGGGTTCATCTTCAAATGGTTCTACCTTAAATGAATCTGTCAGCCTTTCATCTCTTTCTTAAAGTTTTTCAGTGTATTGTTTCAATCATCTTTTTTTTAAAAAAATTTCTTGATCATGTAGTATGTTCTCCTGCTGGTCATGTAGCATCTCCTCTCTTTATTTAAATCAGTGGTTCTCAACCTGTGGATCCCCAGATGTTTTTGGACTTCAGCTCCCAGAAGCCCTGAGCATTGACCATAGTGGCTGGGGCTTCTGGGAGCTGAAGTCCACAAACATCTGGGACCCACAGATTGAGAACCACTGATTTAAAAATTTTCCTTTGAGTTCTCAGATCTTGCAGAAAATGCCTGTTGTCATACCTTTTTGTTGTCTTCTGTTTCTCTATATTGACTATTATAGTAGTTCTCTTTGTCCCTGCACACAGGCTGCTGAACAGGACTCTGATTCTATTTCAGACACTTTTTCCTTTTTTTTCTTTTCTACCATTAACTGTCTGAAGAATTTCATCTGTCATCCCACGAGGCTTTTCTTTCTTTTTGGCTGCAGATAATATCTTTTTGCATTCTTCCCTGAGAATGTCCCTGCCTTCAGCCCAGAGTTCTCCTGGCTCTCAGAGAATTTGGCTTAATAGTACAAATCTATGTTTTGTATTATTTTTAAATTATACAGAGATCTTCTTCAGGTTTTATTTTGGCATGATAATTGATTTAGTGTTCTTCTTCAGCTTTACTCTGATTCTTAATATTAGCAGTTCATGGTCAGTGCCACAACTGCTTCTGGCCTTGTTTTTGTAGAGAGAAGGGAGCTTCTCCATCTTCTGCTTTACCTATGTGGTCTGTTTAATTTCTATATTGGCCATCAGGCAACATCCATGTATACAGTTGTTTCTTTGGTTGCCTGAAGAAAGCGGTTGCAGTAAACAAACTGGTTCATCTCACAACATTTAATCAGTTGCTCTCCCACTTCTTTTCTTGATCCTAGGACAAATTCTCCAACAATCTTTAGCTCTACTGTGCTTCCTACTTTTGCTTTCCAATCACCTATGATTATCAATGTATGCTGTATGGGTGGGTATGTGATCAATTTTCCCCAGGACTCCAGCACAGAATCTTTCAATTTCTCCTTCTGCCTCTGTTGGTGGGATATTATCTTGGGTTATGCTTATATTGTCCTTGCTTTTCTTTTTCAAGGAAATGTTAGAATTCAGGATAACTAATGGCCCTAATGGGTACCAGGTAGAATGCCTAGAATCTGAATTTAAGCTGGCTAATCTGTCCATATGGGAGTCCTACAATATGAGCCTTGGATAATGCTCCTTCCAAAAACTTGAAAGCTCCGTTATACTCACCATTTTGCAGGGAAGAAAAGATGCTGTATAAGGAAAATAATAACTCTCATTTGAGGACAAATGAAAAGAAAAAGGCAGGGTGGAAAGGATCTACAGCCCCTTTAAGAATGGCTGATCATTGCGTATGAGGAAGTGGATTGATATTCACAAATGCTCATGCTAAAGTATAAATCAGTTATTCTTAAAATACTGCAAGATTTTTTTTTCTCCCCCTCCATTTTTCATCCTGCAGCACTACAAACCAGCAGGACTATTTCTTTGAGAACTAACAGTTTCATTTTCAAAAGGAAATAGCATCTACCATCACCTCACCCTCTCTCTCTTGCCTTCTTTTCTGCCATACTTAAGAAAATTCTAAGCGAATGCTAATGTGTAGCAAATGCTAACTTTATAGAATCTACTCACAAGTGGCAGCTGGTGGCTTCCATGTTGGTGGGATGCTGCATCCATCCCAAGTTTTAGTCCATGCATGTACAAAGTGCAGGCTGTGGGCACGTGTGGCCTGCAGTACCACTTTTGTGGTCCTCAGGCTTCCCAGGGAGTCAAAAAAAAATCCATCATGTTTGGAGGCTCCCTGAGCCCTCTCCCTGGGGTCAAATGACATTTTTATAAAATATTTTTTGCCCCAAAATGCCCTCCAGGGTAGTGGGGGAACTTTTCACCAGATTTTGGGCCCACTCTGGGCTGATTTAGGTCCAAGAGAAGCTTTTTTCAAAACATTTTCCCTGCCACTGCTGGGATCACAATGCTCCTCTCCACACCCAGCCAGCTGCCTGAAGAAGGGTAATGTGAGGGACACATGCCTTCCTTCCACAGTGCAGCCAGCCACTTCGCTTCCTGCACTGGATAAGGAAGAGCGTGGATTGTACTTCCACTGTTTCTGCACAGCCGCCAGTGATGGGAGCATCATGCAATCGGGGGTATTATTTTTTCTGATAATGCAAGATCCCATGATTGCAACGGGTTGGGATGCATGGGTAGTGGGACTGCAATGATGCTGTGTGAAAGCATGACTTGCATCAATGCATCCCTGTCCTGCGACAGTGATGTCATGTGGAAATGGCCATCATGTGTCAATAGGCCTTGATTGTAGCATAATAGTTCCGCTTGTTTATGCAAGAATTGTCTTATCCAGTTGTGTTTTTAAGTAAGAGATATTGTTACCCTGATTTCTGGGGTCCCGTGGGGGACACCTCAGTGTGCTCCAAATAGTGGGGAATGGGAATGAGCCAGAGCACAAGCTGTAGCAATGCAAGAGGCAGGGCAAATTAGCGAGATATTTTAAACCCAATTTTTACGGGGTCAGGCTGAGTCACAAACCAAGCAAAAGTAAATTATGATTGTTTTCTTTATTTAAAAGACAGTCACTGCGCACATACGCACTCACTCACACAGACCTAAGAAAATAAAGGAAGGAAATTTGATAGAGAATTTTGAGAAGGATTTTTCAGGGGGAATACTACACCTGATCCTGTAGCCTGGGTAGCCAGAAGAAAGTCATTTGGAGTGGAGATTCTCAGCATGTGAAAGCTGAGAGGAAGGCTTGGCAAACAGAGCGGCAGCAAGGCGGGATGGAAGCCAAGAGCGATCCGAAGAAGTGCTCAAAACCAGGGGTTCTTAGGGACTTCCGGTGGCTGTGGTGAGGAGCTAGGTTGTCACCCCGTGTAGCTCCGGGGGAGACAATCGCCCCACGAGGTCGAGAACCTGTTGGAGGAAGGGAGAATAACAGGACGAATATCCCCTTGGGAAAGGGGGTTCAGAGGCACTTGGAAACGACCAGATTTTTAAGCGCGAGTGCCCGAAAGAAGTCATCTGAAGTTCGGGACACGGATCGCGCTGAAGAGGTCGTAGTAAAGCCACCATTACCTTGTGGGAGGTTCCTGATAGGTAAAATCCTCACCACCACTTTATTTTGAAAAGAAGAGAGGTTTTGGACTCAAAAGATCAGAGGCTTTTCTGATTTACATTTTGGGGATGGTAAAGAGAATCCAGCGCAAAGACCCTACATGAGGTAAAGAAAGAGGAAGGATCCCGGCAAAGGGCTCTGGACCATCTAGCGAGCTGAGCTCCTGTTGGGGAGAAGAGGGAGACGGCACAGCACCAGAGACTTTTGCTAACGATTTGATTTAAGAGTATAAGAGAGACTTAGAAGCAGTAGAAATTTTTACTTACATTTGGTGTTAGTGTGAATATTGGAAGAAGTGGAAGTACGGGCGGTTGCAAGAGAGAGACAGGCGACTGTAAGAGAAGTTAAGAGAAAGAGAAGTGAAGACTGTTTAGAGGAAGTTGTAATCGGTGTGAGACGAGAGACGACTGAGAAAAAGGAAGAAGGGGAGAAATATCGTTCGTTCTCCGCTTTTTGTTTGTTTGTATGGTTTTGATTGGTTTTATTTTTTTCTTCTCTTTTGTTCGTCCCTTGTTCTTTTTTCCCCCTTTTGCGAAATTTTTGGAAGTTTACTTTGTTTTTTTTGTATATTTTGTTTTGATTTTGTGCTTTTCATATTCTTTTAGATCCTTTTTAGATTTTTCTTTTTCTTATTTCCTTTTTGCCCATCATCTTGGGTTTGTTTGAGATTTTGTTAGTTTTGAAATTTGGTTTTCTTTTCCTGGAAAGGATAATTGGTGAAAGCAGGAGGTAGATGAGTGTATTTTATTTTTTGCAAGAGACGGAAGAAATAGAGATCGGGTGTAAAGTAGCAGTAAAGAAGGGGAAGATCTTCAAGGACGGGGTAGCCTTGGAAGGGTCCCAGCGAGACGGTGAATAGCATTTCAAGGGCAAGTGGTCATTAACCCTTTTACTACAATGTGGCGGGATTAGATAGAGAGAAGAGAGAGAGAAGAAGAGATAAGTGGGAGAGAGGGCACCATCTAGTGGAGAACATTAATAAAACAATTAATAGGAAAAAAGTAATACAATATATAATATTCAGAATTTTTATTAAAAATATAGTAGTGTGTACACTATATAAGTGTGCAAATTAACTATATTAGTGTTTAGGAATGGACGTGAGAAATAAATTTTCACATATATATATATATAATATATTTATATTTATAAATTGCATTTTTTAGAATTACTGGAATTAATTACTGGAATAAATCATCGGAATTTATTATTGGAATTATTGGAATTAAGTTGAAAAGGTTAATTAAATAATTATTGGAATTAAGAGAATAGGGTGTAATTAATTAAGAGAAGTAGGCTAATTAATTAAAAGGTGAGTGGAACAAAGTTAGATAGAATATAAAGTACAGAATTGTTGACTTTATAATGAGTTATTGATTTATAGTGGTTTATTTGGTCCATAGAGATATAGAACTTTCCTCTCTTTTCTATTTATTTTTCTATTTACTTTAGATATCTATTTATATATGGATTCATATTAAGATATTAAGATATCAGGATATTAAGATATTACATTAAGATAAAGGTGTTGGACTTTGAGTTCGGATATTAATATATTACTGTATATTACTATATATAATTACTATTGATTGAATAATATAATTGACTTTTAGGCATTGATAAAGTACTTATTATAGATTAATTTTTTGACTAAGGAATATTGAGTAGGATTGGTATTGTTGGGTCGCAATTTATGATGGCTGCTGGAACGAGAAGAGCAGTATCGGTGAAACAACAATTACAAACGAGACCAACATTAGAAGACAATCCCAGAGCACCGCAATTATACGACAACAATTATTGAAGAGCTTAGGAAATTAAGAAATGAATTCAAAAAAGATATAAAAGAATTAGCGTGTGATATGAAAGAGATGAAAAAAGAAATAGGAAATGTTGGAGAGACATTAGAAAACATAACGATTGAAATGAAGAATATTAATTCAAAACTAGAGGACTTACAAGAAGAGAAACGAAGTTGGAAAAAGATGCATCAGTGAAGGAGAAACAAATGGGAGAAGATTGAACAGCAAAATAGAAATATAGAAGTGAAGTTCAGAGACAGGTGTATTAAGATGAGAGGTTTCTAGAAAGAGATTCAAGGAGAAGACTTATATAATAAAAGAATACCATCATTGGCGAAATATATCGGATGGAATGGTGAACAACTTGATCTTGAGGTAGATAAGATGTTTTGGATCAATTCGTTTATCGCAAGAGAGGAAGTTACCACGAGTATATCATAATTTATTTTTTGAAGAGAAAGAGTAAAGGATTTAGTGATTCAACAGAGTTATACGAACAAATTGTGGATAGACAAAGTACGAACTTCAAATATTTAAAAGACGCTCCTGCACAGGTCCTGAAAAAAAGAAAAGATTATTTCTTGAACTCAAGTGTTAAAAAGAAGTGGAATTCCATATCACTGGTGTAAGTTAGAAGGAATCACATTTCTATACAAAGAAAGAAGATTTACGTTGACTTGTTTTGAGAGCACAGGACTTTCTGAAAAGGATAAGGAAGAACTTAGGAAAAGACGTATGGAAGAGCATGAGAATGGAAAAGATTATGATAAGAGAAGTGAAAAAGGTGAAGAAAGTCCAAAAGAACATCGAAGGGTGGTAAATGGGAGATCGTGAACATGAGAAGATAGATCAAAGAGAAAAGGGACAGAACAAGAGGAAGAAGAAGAAGAGGGAACAGGAGAAATAGAAGAAGAAGAAGAGAAAGAGGAAGAACAAGAACAAGACTTGGAGTAAGGGGAAGGAAAGGGACAGAGAGAAGGAAAGAAAATGGAAATATCATGGTACGTTTAGGGGATTGAATGCTGTAATTAAAAGAAGAAGGGTATTCCATCACTTAAAGAAAATAAAGCAGACGTAATTTGTCTGCAAGAAACTCATATAAGGGATAAGGACTTAAATATGTGAAGAATTTGAGATTGAGACAGGATTTTTCTACGACAATTAAGAAAAAAGAAAAAAGGTGTGACAATATTCAAATAAAACATAATGCAAAGGAAATATTCAGAGACAATAGAGGGATGGTGATTGGAGTAGAAGTGGGAGTAATTGGCAACAGATTTTGATAGTGGGAGTTTTATGCCCCACTTGAGTACAAATCGCCTTTTTCAACTGAAAAACTTGCGAAAGATATATTGGACTATGATTATCAAGATATAGTATTATGTGGAGATTGGAATGGGGTGATTAGTCCAGAAATAGATAGAACATTGAAAAAGAAGGGAAAACACCAAAAGAAAACTACTGAAGACTTTTGAAGAATTTAGGGATGTAACTTCAGCAACAGACGTGTGGAGACTCATACCTAAAATCTCTTTAAAGTAGCACTCTTTAAATATACGTATTTTTCAGAAGTACACAAAACATGGGTCGAGGATTGATATGTTCTTGGTTTCGAAGACGTTATGTAAAATATAAAGAAAATGGAGATCTTGCCAAGGACATTATCAGATCACTGTCCTATTATGATGATGTTGAAAGAGAGAAAGGGAGAGTATAAATGGACTTTGAAAGACGAGCTTCTGCGAGATGAAAAAGTCGTAGAAAAGGTAAAACAAGAGATGGACTTCTTTTTTAAAAGAAAATACGGGAAAAGGTACATCAAATAAGATTGTATGGGATGCAGGAAAGGCAGTAATAAAGAGGTATTTTTTTGAAACATGAAGCTTATAAGAAAAAGATGAAGAAACAGAAAGTTCAAGTATAATGGTAGAAATTAAGTAAAAAGAGGGAGGTATTTGAAGAAAGACCCAAATAATACGAAATTATTGAGAGAAATCAAAATTTTACAGAAACAATTAGCTAAGGAAGATAGATTGGAGATTGAAAAGAAGATTAGTATATGTAGACAGAGATTTTTTGAGCATGCAAATAAAATTGGAAAATGGTTGCATATAGATTGAAGGAAGAAAAGAGAAAAGACTAATTACTGAGATTAGAAAAGGAGTATAAGATATTTAGAGAACAAAAGAAAATTAAATATATGTTTCAAGAATATTACAAAGATTTGTTTGATGATTCAGATGATACAGAAGAATATATTCAGCAAGTGAAGAAATATTTAGATGGGAGTTGGAATAGCTCCAATTCAAGAAGATCAAAAAATAGAATTGAATAAACCCATTTCAAAGAACAGAAATAAGAAGGGCAATCGAGAAATTAAAGATAGGAAAAGCACCTGGCTGGACTAAGTTATACAGCAAGATACTATAAGGAATTTCAAGACCATTTGATTGAACCCCTTTGTAAACTTTTTAATGAAATGGAATTTGAAATATAAACCAGATTCATGGGGGAGAAGCATTAATTACTTTAATTCCAAAAGAAGGAAAGAAAAATCAGAGGTAAAGAATTACAGGCCAATATCCTTACTAAACATAGACTATAATAATATATTTACATCTATCTTGGCACAGAAGTATTAAAGATGATTTTAAAAGTTTGGATTCATGAGGATCAAAGCGGATTTTTGCCTGGAAGAACAATAAAGACAATGTAAGAATAATATTGGACATAATTGAACATTATCACAAACACAATGAAAAGAAATTAGGATTGGTTTTTGGTAGATGCCGAAAAGACTTTTGACAACGAGAAATGGAAATTTATAATTGAGGTACTAGAAAAGATGGATATGGGGAAAAGATTTATCGATTGGGTTAAAAGGATACATAATAATCAGACAGCAAAATTGGTTATAAATGGGGGAAATGTCAGAGAAATTTGGAATTAGAAAGGGTACAAGACAAGGTTGTCCACTATCCCCCTTAATTTTTATAATGGTATTAGAAATATTAAATAATAAGATTAGGGAAGATTCGGAAATAAAAGGAGTAAAGATTGGAAGTCAAATGTATAAGTTAAGGGCATTTGCGGATGACCTTATAGTTATGTTGGATGACCCAATCACGAGTGTGTTAAGACTGATTAAGGTTTTTGAGGAATATGGAGACTCGCAGGTTTTAAGGTAAATATGAAAAAGACAACATTGTTAACTAAGAATATTTCTAAAAAAGAGATGGAAATTGAAGGTTTAACTAATCTTAAAATATCAAAGAAAGTACGGTATCTGGGTATTAATATTACTGATAAAAGTACGGAGTTGTTTGATAATAATTATAAGAGAATTTGGGGGATAGATAAAGGAGGATTTAAAAGAAATGGTCAAAATTGGATTATCTTTAATGGGAAGGATTGCAACAATTAAAATGAACATTTTGCCAAAAATGATATTTTTGTTTCAAAATTTACCGATTATTGTAAATGATGTAGCCTTTAATCAATGGAAAAAACAATTTATCGAAGTTTGTCTGGAATGGCAAAAAACCCAGAATAAAATGGGAAGGTGTTAAAGATGTACAAGAAAGAAGGGGATTAGGACTACCAGATTTAAAATTGTATTTCCATACTAGTTGCCTTTGCTGGATAATATATTTATTAAATTAGAAAATAGGAGATTAATTAATTTAGAAGGGGCAGATCTCTATTTCGGTTGACATGCCTATTTATGGTACGATAAAGTAAAGGTAAACAAGGAATTTAATAATCATGTTATAAGGAGAACATTGTTGAAGGTTTGGTTACAGTACAAAAGTAAATTGTATGGGGAAAATACCACTATGGGTTTCGACACATGAGGCATTTTACAGAAGAGAGAAGCCCCAATTAAATAAATGGATAATTTACAGAGACTTATTAAAAATACAAGGAGAAAATGTAATTTGGAAAAATAAAGAGGAATTGGCTCGGGTGGGTATTATTTCTCATTGGTTACTGCAAAGGCAACTAGAGGAAAGATTTAAAATGGATAAAAAGACACAGGGAATTGAAACAAGAGAGAAGGAATTTGATAAATTGTCAAAACCGGGTTTAGACCATTTGTTAGGTAGAATATATAAACTGTTATTAAATTGGCATTTGGAAAGATGAAGCAATTAAAGAGAATATGATAGGATGGGCAAAGAATCTGGAAACATTGATCTGTTACAGAAATGGGAAGATTCATGGAGGGATGTGAAGAAATATTGTATTAATATTAATTTAAAGTAAATTATTACAAGCTCTTCTATCGTTGGTATTATACACTGGTACAAATTTCTAAAATAAATAAGAATATAAAAGATACGTGTTGAAATGTTCAAAGAAAGGGACGTTTTATCATTTATGGTGGTTAAGTGATAAAGCTAAGGAATTTTGGAGAAAGATACATGAATGTATTGTTAATGCACTACAAATTGTATTTCTGAAAGTCCAGAAATATATTTATTGAATATGTTGGATGATAGATACTTTAAAAAGAATTCACTGAGAAAAAATGATGATTTATATGGTAACAGCCGCAAGACTAGTTTTTGGAAAAATTATGGAAGTCGAAGGAATACCTACAGTAGAGGATTGGCTAAGGAAATTGTACGATTTATGGGAACTGGACTGAACTCACATCATTAATAAATGATAGATCGACAGAGTTGATTACCGAAGAATGGCATTTAGTAAAACCCCTTTGGGAAGCCCAGTGAGGAAGGAATAATTAAGAAATTTGTAGAATTGGAGAGTCAGAAGTGGAAATTAGAAAATAAACTTTGAAATTACATGAAAGGTAGTGGTATTATTCAATGAATACTGTAGTAAATGTTGGCCAACGACAAGTATTGTATAACTATCCTCAAAGTATGGAGAGGAATAAGGGAAGGAGGGTAAGTAAGTATAAAAAAAAAGTAAGTGTTAGTATTAATAAAAGATAGTATTAAATTGTGTAATGATTTAATTAGATTACGTTTATATTTGAAATTTTTTTCTTTTTTAAATGTATGTAAGATTTATTGTGATGATGGAATTTATGTAACGACAAAGCATAATGAATGTTTTATTATATATATTTGTTTTTTTTGTTTTTGTTTTTTTTTTGTTTTTTAGTAAAATAAAGATAAAAAAACACCAGGGTTCTTATAGGGGAAAATGTGCCTGTAGGGTAGTCCGTTCCCGGGGAAAACAATGGGTTTCAACGTAGACGAAGCCTCCGAAAGGTCAGCACTTTGAATGATTGGATTTTGACGGAGTTGTCAATAGCGCAGACAGTATGCAAATAGGGAGTGCTTGACAGTTGAGTAGTCAGAAGCACTAATCTCATCAAGCTGCCTGTTCAGGGCAGATAAGAATCTTTTGTATGCTTGGTGCATACTTAATTTAGGCTTCAAATGTACTTGCCTGGAGGTCTCCTGAAGCTGCATGCCGGGAAATTACTGGCCTGCCTAGATTTGTCTTGTATTTTGACAGCTGGTTCGGCCATGTCCGCGTGCGTGCTTGTCTGGGGGCCTCGCAAGCACGTGGAGAGAACCATTTTGAATAGCCAATCCTTTTATATTAAATTATATTTAGTAGACCTCGGGCTTGGACTATAAACCACAGTAACAATATGCCAAAAGGAATCTTCACTGCACTGAGAAACCAACACTCAGTTCTTAAACACAGGTGCTAGTTTTGATTCCT
Organism: Iguana delicatissima; assembly: GCA_948472985.1. Lineage (NCBI taxonomy): Eukaryota > Metazoa > Chordata > Lepidosauria > Squamata > Iguanidae > Iguana > Iguana delicatissima. Next base: position 1,457,570 of record CAOKZL010000134.1, read on the forward strand.
GTGGGCTGTACGAAGCACCAGCATCAGCCTGTTACAGTTTATTATAGCATGCCAGTCAGTTAAAGAGCCAACATGATGTATTGTTTTTGAGTGTTTGACTAGGACTCTGGGAAGCCAGGATTTGAATTCCCACTCACCAGTGGTAATCCACTGGGTGACCTTGGGCAAGTCACATTCTCTCAGCCTTAGAGGAAGACAGTGGCAAACCTCCTCTGAATAAATCTTGCCATGAAAATTGTGTGATACAGATAATGTTAGTCCAAGTCAACTTGAAGACCCATTATTATAAAAACAACAAATATCAGTCAGTTAGCTGGTCAAGTGTTGCCAATAGGCAGTCTATTATTCAATGGTTGTTCTCCAAATGCCAATAATAGCACTACAACTTTTTTAAAAAAATCCAAGTGGGGGTCTACCAAAGCTGAATAGAGTGGTACTGTTATTTCCGTTGACTTAGACACTATTGATAAAGACATTTTTTAAAATAGTGTCTAGGTCAAGGGAAGTAATAGTATCACTCATTCCGCTTTGGTCAGATCCTCACTTGGAACACCATGTCGAGTTCTGGGCATCACAGTTCAGGAAAAGATACTGGCAAGCTGGACCATGTTCAAAGGGAGACAACCAAAATGGTGGAAGGCCTGGAAACCATGCCTTATAAGGAGAGGCTCAGGGAGCTAGGTATGGTAACTAGGAGAAGAGAAGAGAATGTTAAGCAGTTATACAATAGTCATGTTTAAATATTTAAAGAGATGTCATATGGAGAATGGAGCAAGCCTGTTTTCTGTTGCTCAAGAGACTAAGACACAGAGCAATGGCTTCAAAACTTCAGGAAAAGAGATCCCATCTGACCCTTAGGAAAAACTTCCTGATGGTAAGAGCAGTTTGACGGTGGAATATGATGCCTTGGAGTGTGGTGGAATGTCCTTCTTTGGAGGTTTTTAAAGAGAGGTTGAACAGCCATCTGTAGGGAGTGCTTTGATAGCATATTCCTGCATGGCACGGGGTTGGAATCAATGGCCTTTGTGGTCTCTTCCAGCTCTATGATTCTATGATTTTTTATGATGTCACATACTAGCAAAGTAAATTTGTCTAATTAGACCTTCTGCAGTGTGGGAAAACCAAGAAGCACATAAAAGCTTCTCTCTAAGGGCATTTCCACAACTATGCTGTTATAGTGCTATTATTCCATTTCAATACCTTGTGGAATTCTGAAGTTTGTAGTTTACTGAGGCCAAAGAGCTCTCTGGCTGAGAATTCTATACGCTCCTCCCTAAACTGCAAAACCCAGGATTCCACAGGATGTTGCAAGTGGAATAAGAGCACTATAACAGTGTAGGGTGGAAATAACTTTCATTTATCTGCTGTAGCTGCAAACATATCCAAATAGGAACATAAGCATTACCAAAATCTGCAGTACAAGCCAATGCTCAGTGGGTAAAATGTCAAATCAGGACTGAAGAGAAATAGCTTCAAAACTTTACTCAGCCATCCTCCTTGTTGCCATTTACTGTCAAACTGATTCCAGCTTACGGTGACCCTATGAATGAGAGTTTTCCAAGAGTCCTGGTCATCAGCTGCTCTGCTCAGATCTTACAAACTCAGGGCTTTGGCTTCCTTGATTGAAACAATCCACTTGCAACCGGGTCTTCCTATTTTCCTCCTGTCTTTCTCCTTACTGAACATTGTGATCTTTGCCAATGCGTCTCATAATATGTCCAAAGGATGGCAGCAGTTAATGACAGCTATCTCGTTTGAGCAATTTTTTGTAATCAGTGAAGATATCAAACAAGTTGGTGATTAACTTCTTTGTTTTCTCTTAACAATTAATGATTTAAAAATATGTGGCTATTGTTTGACAGATCAGTTAATCAAATCTATTTAAACAGATCAGGTGCTCATACTTTGCAACAAATGTTATTCAGAAGTCAGTTGTAGCTGTTGTTATGGCCCATCCAAAGCACTTATGGAGTGAGCCATCAAACTGGGCTAGTATTCTAAATTTTTGTTTATTTTAAAGTTTGATGAGCCGTCGAGCACTTTTTAAGTAGAAAGACAAATGTTACATTATAAGAACAAAGAAATACAGCCAATAGGAGCATGAATATCTTCTGATTTGATGCACCTTCTCTCCTGTTTTAGACACTTATTTTTCTACTCTCCAGTTTCAGTGGTAAACAGCCTCAAGATTAACACAGGCACTCAGGGCTCTGAGAGACTATGGTAATACTGTGGGACCAGAGATGGTTTAGTTAACTGGAGGACGAGAAGGATAATTATTTAGGGTCATTTCCCTGGGAATGGCCATGCAATATCTTAAAATATTCTCTCCCCAGATAAATCTTCTTTAATTACAAGTTAAGCTGATGTTCCACTATGAAGTAGGTAGAACAGAGTAGGATTACTTTTAAATGGATTTCACTGATCTGCTCTCTAGGCAGGCTCATTTTGCAAATGCAGAGTTGGTAGGTAGTTTCTGAAAATACTTCAGCTGAAAATTTTCTTAATGCAGTCAGCTTCTAATGCTGATGTGCTTGCGTTACTTTATTTTGACTTTTAAAAAAGTGATTTTAAAAAATCACTGGAGCATGAATGCTGGATAATCATTTTAAAACCTACTGTTTAAATACAGATAAAATAGCTCTCTATAAGCTCCAAAGGAAAATAACTACTCTCGTTTGTTTTCTTTTCTTTTTTTAAAAAAAGAAACGGCAGTATCAGGATTTTGATTGAGCTCAAAGATATCAAATTTTGTTTCTTGCCTTACCACTTAAGGGTTTTAGCAGAGCTTGGAAGTTATTAAAAAAATGTTACTGTTATAATTACAATTTGAAAATATATCTTAGCTGCAGTATGGTTATTGCAGAAGGGAATGATTTACAATAAATAAGTTATTGACAAACAAGTTATTTCCAAGCTCTTGCTTTTAGAGGCTTTATTTTTTCAAGTATTTCCACATCTATAAGTCAACGATGAGATGCTTGGTTTCTTCATGAAATACTTGATATTTCTGTGATACCCTTCCATTCAAATTTTCCAAGTGCATTCTTATCATTAATAAAAACAGGATGTACTACTATGGGATTCATATGATGCTCTGTCTGAGCAGGAACTAGATACAGCAAAGTTAAGTGTGCTAGTAGAGGGAACAAAAAAACACCTCATATTTTCTATTTCTCAGAACTCTAATTAAAGTCTTGCAATGGGATAGTGGATTTAGAAGTTAAATAAGGTTAGAAAAATGGAGGTATGCCATATCAAACAGTATCCAAGAAAATAGAATAACCATACATAGACTTTTTCCTCCCTTTTTTCCACTTGCTGAAGGATGGCCATTGTCTTAAACTTGGAACACAGAAGTATATGCTTTCACATACTACAGAATGAGAACTGACATTCCCCATGCTACGGTGTGCGAAAGTGTATAGTGCTTCATTAATGCTGTAGTCCTGTGCATGTGTATATGGGAATAAAATCAACAGAACATGATGAGTCTCATTTCTGAACAGTCCTTGAAGAGAAATGGGGTGAAATGAGATAGAACTGGCCCTGCTAAGTGAGGCATCTGCCTCTGATGAACATAGTTGTACATGCCATAGGATCTGCTATGCAATTCTCCTGCTGCCCTGAGTTGAAGCGAAAGATACCACCGGTATAGAAATAAAGACTCAGCAGACAGTTTGATCAACTTTTATGCATGGAATGGGAGAAGTGACACCTTGCATTTTGCCTCATGAACTTTTTTCATAATTTAATCTGGCCTAACCATACCACTTTCTTTTTTTCCTTCCACTTTGGAACCAGCTCACTGGTAAATGTGATTTTTTTAAATAGATAATTCTTCTACTCATGCCTGCCTTTCATTCCTAAAACGCTCAAGCTAGTTCATGTTCGTATGAGACCACAGCTCAATGCAATTTAACATGTTCAAGAAAAACAATAATCACAAATAAGCTTTAACTCTTCCTTTAATGTCAGCATTTCATTTAACATTTTCCACAGCAGCTCCTACATGCAGTAGTTCTGTCACAGAACCTTGCCATCTGTGCCAAATTAGTCCTCAGCATTTGAACTGTTAATTGCACAGGAAAGCACAAGTTCACTATTTTGACAATTGCTAGCATCCTTATATTCATGGTAAATCATCTTTCCTCTGAAAAGATATCATCGTGGTAGTAAGGGATATGTGAAGTCATTGTTCTACCAGCTCTCTCCCACAGTTTAGCTGGGAAAATAGTAGTTATAAGTGAAATCTAAACTTAATTTATTCTGCATTTAAATTCTTTCAATTTGGAAAATCTTTAAACAATAATTTGTTGTTGTTGTTATTTTCTTGACTTAACTTGGTTATTCCTTAAATTAATGTGTCCTGTAAAATACTGTCTAAATTTAAGAGCACATGAAAGTGCTGCTGAATCAGACCAAAGGGCAGTGGGGTCCAAGATTGTGTTTCCACAATGGACAAACAGATGGCTATGGGAAATCCACAGGCAGGACATGAGTGTTACAGCATCCTTCTGTTCATGTTCGCTAGCAACTGTACGGAGAAACATACTGCTTCTTATGAAAAATTGTTGCTGTCATAACTGGGAGAGAATTGTACATAAGCAGGATAATGGAAGCAGAAACAGTGCTGGAGAATTCCTGAGCAAACCTGGCAATATTGACAAGTACCTCTTTGATCTCAATAGCTGGATCTTCTTCAGGCCTTCTGAATGGCCATGACAGATTTCCCCTGCTTTTTTTTTTTTTTATCTAGTGGGCACATTTGGAATGCTGAGAGAAAATCATGGACATCCTTACAAAATGGCTTTTATGGGGTAGAGGTAACAGCCAGGCACAAACCCCCTAGAAGGGCAACTGCTGACAGTCCAAAGAATTTGCCCAGGAACTTAGGCACATGATGGAGATTAAGTTGGAGCTTCAAAACACTAAACTGCAGCTTCAAATGTGTATTTGAAGCTGCAGTTTGGTATTTTAGTATTTTGAAGCTCCAACTTTTTTCTTCCAGTGTCCATTTCATAAAAAGGCAAACTGATGAAACTGTGAGACACATAACATGGCAGCTGGTGCAGGCTGGTGACAGCAGTGGTCTCACCACTACCACAGAGCAAGAAGCAGGGGGAGAAGGAAAAGATATGTGGAGGGAGGCCATAGCAGCATGGAAAGAGGCAAGAGGCGTGGGTGGGAAAATAATCCCGGGAAGCAGTGGGGCCGCTTTTCCTCCCACTTCAGGCAGTAGGGGAGCCTGATGCAAGAACGTTGTCTCTCGGATTTTGCAGCCACTAATTGCCCTCCCCTAACAAGGCCAACCGTATTAGAAGGCAAAGTGAACCGCTTGCCTGAGGTAGTGGCATCTTCCCTCTCAGGTATGTCTCTTGAGAGACATTTAAGATGGTTTCCTTTTAAGTTCAGAGAGAGGTGAAAATTGTTTACATGCAAAGGCAGTGTTCAAAAATGGAGTCAAGAAAAGTTTTGATTTTAAAAAGAATGTTTAACAAGAACTCTCAGAGCACTTAATCGTTTGATCTTAATTGTCTGTGACACATTTTGAGGTAGGTGGTTGTGAAAAAAACTTGAAAATACATTTTAAAATATTTGTTCCTCTTTCTTCATACAAAGCCCCTTCTCTTTCCTCTGCTGCATATCTCGGGAGATATTATATGCTCAGTCAAGTGTGAAACAGTTCTACTGTTACATAACATTTTGTTCCAGATTATTTTTATATATTATATTTATATATAACTGTTCAGTAACAGTTCAGTTGCTGTGTGTTCAGTAAAGTCTTGATGAGCTCTGAAACTGACCCAGAACGAAAGGCAGAAGTGCAGAAAAATGACTTCAATAGCATACCTGTGCTTCAGTTTCTGATTTGCAAATTCTGGGAGCTACTCAAAAGGGATGGGAGAGATGGGAAATGCAAGTGCAGGACAGCCGTAAAAGTGGAAAGATTGCAAATATCAAAATTGATGTGTGTGTCTGTTGGAAGGGGACTGAGTCATGGAGGGGACTCAGGGTCCAAACAGGGTCAGGGAATGGAAAGGGAAAGGGGGTGGGTCAGCCCTCTCATTCCTCTCTCTTGCCCGTCTCCTTCCTTGGGCGTAGGGGAGGCATTGGGAGCGGTTTGTGGTCCTGAGAAATTGGGTTGCAAGTTATTCTTAGCTGGCCAGGCGGCAGCTGGAGGACGAGAAGGAGGAGGAGAACCAACAGCAGGTTTTTAGAGGATTGCTTGGCCTGGTCAGAGCCACCAAGAGGGAGAGTTCCCCAGAAAAGAAGCACATGAGGTGGGGGGTAGGAGTTGGAGAAGCTCACAAATAACCAAATCCATGAAAATCGAACCCACAAATGTGGAAGGCCAACTGTATATGGCTCTTCAGAGGCTATTGGACTCTTAACTCCCTAGTTAAGTCTAGCCAGCAAAAACAGTCTGGAGGGCCTCCCGTTCGTCATCCGTGATGTATGAGAAAAGGACTGGAATTCATTCAGGAAGTTACAGATGCATAATCTAGAGTTATGCATTTATTACTAGTTTATATTCATGATCCCTACACACTCCCTGCTTTAGGGAATATGTAGGGACAGTCAGAGTCCCCGGTTCCCAGTTACTGGGCAGCAGCCACTGCAGTCAACAGGAGTCTGTTCCCCTGTTGGTTGAGAAGGAACTGACTGATGTTCCAGCTCTCTGAGAACATCAGTAACCTGCTTTCCAATTGACAGAGGAACAGACTCCTATTGATCACAGTGGCTGCCCAGTAAATGGGGACTGGTGGGGTTGAGTCTGGAAACACTATGTAACTACATAATTACAGTGGTTATGTAGCTAAGTCAGTGATACAGAATTCCAGCCAAGGAGTTTTTTCCCTGAGGGATATTGCTAGTGTAAAATGCAGGTTCTGCAAAAAGTTTCAGAATATTTCCCCCTTTAAGAAGCAATATCTATGTTGAGTTTAGCAGATTCAGTGAAGGCAAGTTACCTAATAATCTTGCCAGGCTGCAAGTATAACAAACACAAAATTGGCAAAGAACTGAGCTGAGCAGAAGTCGAAATCCCAAGGAGGCCTGTGTCCTAGCACAGCAGATCTCCAGTTTGTGACCAGATAACACGAATGACTTGGTCTACAGTATGAGTAGCATATTGGAATTCTGTATTTTATGCTGCACGAGTATGGGAAGCTCTTTGTGAGTATGGATGATTAGAAGTGAAGCTCAAAAAAATGATGCTGTAGAAAAGCGATGGATAACTTGTAACTTTCCAGATGTTGCTGGACTATAACTCCCATTAGTGCAAGTCAAAATGGTCAATACTCAGAGATGATGGGAGGTGGAGACCAACAACTTTGAGAGGGTCACATCTTTTTTATGCCAGGTTCTGAATTAAGGTTGTACTTTTATATCGGCACATGTTGGACTTCTTACATCATTGGACCAAAATGTCAAGGGTTTTATTATAAACACATCTTATTTGCAAATACATCTATATGGTTTGATTTCCCATTACATAGCTATTCAGCCCTTGAAGTTGGCAGCTGAAACTGATTGTGTGAACTGAGTCCACTCAAGCATATGGCATCTCGTGCCAAGGAAGTATGGTATCAGATCAGTAATACTTCAGATTTGAAGGTTATTGTTTGATGTTGTAACAAACCAGTGTGATGTGACTTGGTTGCATCACTTTGTTAGATGCAGGGAATGGATTACTCTTGCCTACTAGATATCCAAAGTATTATACACAACTGTATCTCTTTTTCAAAGTGGATACAAAAATAAAATCTGCAATGTGTAATGTTGCCTATTGATAATAATGCTATTTGCCCTGAGCTTTCACTTGTTCAAAGCAAGGCTGGCTTGAGGCATGGTAATAAACAGTGCGTAAAGGTAAACGCTACGTAAAGCAACTCATGATATTTCGGCACATTAGGCAGAAAATCCTACAATCCTGTTTGCACATGTATGGCAGTGAAAATACAATGATAACAAATTAAATTTAACCATTTGAAGTCATCATGATACCCAAACTCTGCTGCCTAAAATGTCCCTCTCTCTCTGCCTAATGGCAGGGCTGGGCCCTGTTCAAAGCGTTTCACACACATTACCTAGCTGTTATCCGTATAACAATCCTGGAAGGTAAATCAGTAATATTAGCATCACCAGCTGTGGGACCTTGTGGCTTCCATAGCAGCAGAGCAGTGAATTTGCTCTGGATTTTAGTCTGAATTTTGAAGAAGCTGTTCAAAGTACTGAACCTTATCATGCAAGCACCCAAGTAGATAACTACTACTAGTAGTCGTCACTGTTGTCATTGTCGCCATGTGGCAGATGGGGGAACTGAGGCTGAGGCTGCCCGCAATAAAGCTGTAGTTAATTAGACCCGAGGCTGTGTGGCTGTTTTTTTCCTGGCAGCAACATGGGGCTTCGCTGCTTTTCCAAGCCAGCCTGTTTGTGGGTCCAGCTGTTTTTCAGCTGGCACCTCGGTTTTTCTTGACAGTTAATATCTTATCTAAGGGTGTGTCTACTAAATTCATGGCAGAGCTGATGTTTGAACTGAGGACTTCCTTGCTTCGAAGTTTGTCTCTTAATCTTTACACGATCAGGCAGTAATGCATTCATAGCAAATACATCAAATTCAACTCATTTTCAATAAAGCCACTGCAGACATTCCATTATGATAAAAAAAAAATACCATGATGTGTTTATTGCATGAGTACGGCAAATGAAATACCAGTCTTTGGGGACACCATATAAATTACGAAGAAATTCTCCTCACGTTCAGGTCCTCTCCACACCCTACCTTCTTTCATGGTCCTCCGGTGGGGATCCCAGCAGTGGCTCTGTTAGAAAGGGAGCGCAACAGGAGCACTCCCCTCCACACAGGACTGGCTCCCTGCAGAAAGGAGCGTGATGGACACACCTCTTCCTTCCACAGCACAGCCAGCTACTTTCCCAGACTGCTGTGGGGCAGGAATGCCACTATCGTGCTTCCTGCCCTTCTGCAGGACAGGTAAGTGTGGGATGGTGGTGTGATCGTGGGTCATTGATGGGGAAAACTCATCAATGATTTAATCCACAATCAGGCCACCTGGAAACAGGAGAGGAGCGAGACAGCAATGACATCATGCAGAAGTGTTGTTGTGGTCCCACTCCTCTCCTATCCCCATGCCGGGATAGGAGGCTACTGCAGAAAGGGCCTCGGTTCTTGTTTCGCACTTCTCATTCATCATCACCAAGCAATAGTAACAGATCAGCTCATGCTCATTACAAGTCAGGCTCAGGTGCTTGCAAAGATTTGGCCACCAGCACTAGAATTCATTTTAACGATAACATTTTGACTGTTTGTGCAAACACCACTTATGTAACCTTGGGATGAAGGAAGGAATGAAATGTGACCTAAGTATAAATTCAAGCATCTTTTGTACATACACAGAGCTGTACAAAGTATTTTTTTTAAATGCTCTACTAATGGCACCTCTGTTATAAAGAAACAATAAGAATAAGCTAAGATTGATGTTCTCCATTTTTATTTTTATTTATTTATTTTTACAATCCACGTTTCCTGGCCCAGATCCTTTTTTTAAAGTATTCATTCTCGAAGCCTTTGGAACAGAGCACCTTGATACATTTTACCTTGTGATACAAAAACATTAATCGGCACCAATTTTATGTTTTTAGGTGTACATTTAAACTGTCTTTGTCTGGTGGATGGAGATTTAGAAAGGAGATTTAGAATTGAAAGTTAGCTTAAGTAAATGTTAAATTGAAACTATTTCTAGATGTATTCATCTATGCCTGTATGGTGCAGATTAGAAAAGCTTTAAGTACAGATTGTATGTAATTGCTTTCACCTTCACTTAAATTGCTAGTCCATATTCATTCAGGCATTTCCAGCTACTTGAAAACAGAAATGATTTTTAAAAATGGCTCCATAGAATGAATGTTCTTTAAAAATTATGTAAAAGATTAAACTGTAAAACAAAAAGACACATCTACCAGGTGGTACCAAGGGTGATCTATAGGTCCTTGGAGAGGTCTGCCCCCAACATGCCCCCTTTTTTACTTGCAAAAAATCAAAAAGCTCCATAGTCTCTAGGGGTTTTGGGGTACAGTTTTCTACACCCTCTCACCAGCTCTTTTAAGGCCAGGAGAGGCCTTTTTAAATCAGGGAATAAACCAAAACAGTTTACTGATGGTTTAAAAAAGACCTCTTCTTGGCCTAAAACAATCCTAGGCTTTTAAAATAAATGGTGAAATTGCCCCTTTCCAAATCCCTCAGGATATGTGAGAATCCCTCAGGATATGTGAGAGAACTTTTAGTTAAAAAAATAAAATAAAATGGCTTGCCGGGGTAGTTTGAGTGCATAAAAAATGACCTTGGGGATTACTTTGCAGGCACTTTGCTCGTGTCTTTGCAGACACTTTGCTCGTGTCTTTGTTAAAGTGATGTCCCTTCTTAGGCCTCCCTAAACTGCAAACCCCAGGATTCCATAGGATGTAGAATAATAGCACTATAACAGTCTAGTTTGGAAATAGCCTTAGTATATGCGCAGCCAATGAACAGAATCGCTGGGTGTGGCCCTAGATCTAGACTGAGATGAACCTGTCTTCCTATATTTACATGTTGCCTATGTTCTGTGGGTTCCAAGACTGGTTATATATCACTATGGCTGACTTTATGTGGATGGATAGTCAGATGAACAGACAGATATGTACACACACAGAGAGACACATTTACTACATCTTTCAAAGATATTTTAATGCTTTCCCATCTTTCCCAATCTGACTGCAACATCTTCAATGGAATGTATTTTCTTAGGGCATCTACCTCCTGATCTTTGCTTTTGCACATGTAGATTTCTCCAGTAGTAGCCCAGTGTAATCTATGCATTCAGATCCTCTGCAGAATGTACATCCCGCAACACTCTCAGTGCAGGAAAAGCATTCTTTTTTCATAAGCATGTGTGGGAGACTTCACATAGCAGCTTGGAATGTGACATCTTATGTGGGACAAATCTCCCATTATACCTGTTGCTGTCAAAGACTGTGTATGTAATGTCCATACAGGTGATTCAGTAGCAGCCAAAGGGTATCTGATGATATAACAGGGAACCATAATCAGGTTTGCATCTTATCTTGTCATGCTATGTTCCAAGGGTAGACAATGTTTCACCCTGCAGATGTTGTACTGCAACTTTCATTGGGTCTAGATAGCATCAGTAATGGTGAAGCATGATGGGTGTTGCAGTCCAGTTACTTCCAGAGGGCCACATATGGCTCTTGCTGGCTCTCTTCTGTGTCCGTATTTGTACAGCATAATGATTTTACAGGCCTCCCAAGCCTCACATCAGCTAATATTATCTGTTTTGTAGGATCAGCACTAATACTTTGGTGTATTGTCCTGGGTCATGGAATTCTGCCAGCCATTAACTTGGCATCACCACCGCAGAAAGTGAATCTGAACCTACATGCTTATTTGCCCATGCGGACAGCTGATAGTGTCAGTTGATAAGGATGGACATTTGCAGATGCTTTAAAATAACAGTCATTGAGAGAGAAGCAGCATCAGTAGTGAAAAGTAACGAATATCTAAAAGTGGCGTCAGTAATGAAAAGACAAAAAGAGAAAGAGAGAGAGAGAGACAACAAAATCAAACTTTACAGTTTCTGTGAGCACTCTATTACTGAAAGGAAAACTACTGTTCTTTAACACTGGAATTTCTAATAGGAGAACTCAATGTGAAATAGCTGAATTATAAGAAATAATGAAGTTTAATTCTTAATTTAGGCTTAAACAGATACAATGGTTTCCTGTCCCAGTACTGATCTTAATCTGCTTAATAATGCTAAGATGATTGGCATTATTACCAATTACTGCCGTTGGAAATGGTTGCTCTCATTATTTTGCATACATTTATGCTTTCATTAAAGGGTCACAAACTGCCTTTCTTTGAATTTCTTTACTATGTTCACCTACAGTTTACAATTATTCCATATATGTATGTATGTATGTATGTGTCTGTATGTGTGTGTGTGTGTGTACATACATACATACATACACACACACATATATATATACACATACATACATACATACAGATATATTCACACGCCCCTAGCAAGTGAGTAGACCTCTTTGACCAATTGATGAAGGGAATTCCAGTCCATGAAATGTCCATAATAATACATATGTCAGTCTTCAAGGTAATGCCAGGCTATTTGCTGGTTTTGCTAATCTTTGCCAGACTCTGTGAAGACTGATCAAGATCTGGATCAAATGAAGGGCCCATCACTTTGTCCATAATTATTGTTCATTTCATCTATGACCTGCCGGATGTTTTAGGATCCACCAAATCCCATGTGTGGAAACCCACTCAGTGACTTTCGGCATGTCACACACTCTTAGTCCCAGAAAAGCCCATGATAGTTTCACCGTAGGATCACCATAAATTGGAAATGACCTGAAGGCACACAACAACAAACCCACGTGTACAACAGAAAAGGATCAACATTCCCTTGTGACTTTTTCCCTCATCTGGGCAGATCCAAGGTATTCTGCTGCCTTAGGCAGAGCAAGAAATGGAGTCCCCACACAAGTCAAGATGAAGAGCTCCCTAAGCCAGCCAGGTTATTTAGGCACATAAAGACGCCATTTAGCTGTTATACCTGCACAAGTCGGCAGATGAGGAGATGACAAAACTGACTCCTGTTTTTTCTGCTTTCTTTTTAGGAACAGCTGAAGGCTTTCGACCGAGAAATAAATGGGTTTGTGGACTATCTCTTTGGACCTAGAGGTAGGCACACTTTTCCTAAAACTGTCAATTACTCATTGACAGAATAAGTTAAGAGATCTTTCTAGCTGTAAGCATAGTACAATAATAAGACTCTATGTGGTGTAGTGGTTTGAACACTGGACTACAACTCTGGTAACCAGGGCTTGAATCTCCACTCAGCCATGGAAAGCCTCTGGGTGACTTGGGCAAGTCACACGCTCTCCACCTCAGAAGAAGGCAAAAGCAAACCCTCTCTGAACAGATCTTGCCATGAAAACTCCATAATAGGTCTGCCTTAGGATCACTGTAAGTCAGAAAGGGCTTGAAGGCACACAACCACGACCACCACAACAACAGTATAGTAACATAGGTTGCTTGGAGGAGGCTGAAAAATTCCCCATAGGTTCTTTTGAAAATTGAGATATTGAAGGTGGCTGTCATTATAGCTTACCTGTTCCTTCTGTTTACTTCCTGCTTGCTGAGTAGTGAGTAGTGTAGGAAGCATATGAAGCACAGTGTGAAATCTAAGACTGACTTGGCATCAGAGCTCCTTGTTTTGTTTCCTTGCCGTTTGTGAGAGTTCTCTTGGCACACAAAAGCCCACTTAAATGTATAGAAAGGAGGGGTTACTTTCTTCTCATTTTGTTGGGAGAAACAGGAAGCTGGAAGCAGGCTTTGCCTTGAGAACTTTTTTAAAAAACTAATTTCACTCCTACCTACCCATACTGTGCTCTTCATTTTGTTGGTATTTGCCCCCTTGGACCACATTCTGTCTGCCAGATGCATTAGACTACAGCTCTTTTCACATGGCATTTCTGAAGCAAAAGGGCCGCTTGAGCGTCGCGTAAATGTGAGGAGCGGTCCATACGACGCACTCACATTTGCGCAGTGCTCAAGGGCCTGACGTAGACTGTGCACGCATTTTTTGATTTTTGGCTCAAAGCCAAAAATGCTGCGCGCTCGCGCATTACTCCGGGGCCCCGCGCACACTTACCTGGTGCGCAGAGCCTTGGGAGCTGGGCTGGTTGCGTGTCCTCTCCTCAGTGCAGCCTGTGAGGTCCCAGGCTGCACTGCGAATGGAAGAGGTTCACGTGACGAGGAAGGAGCTGCGGAGCCGAAGCAGGAGGGATGTGACAGCGTTCCTCCCAAGCCTTCGTGCGTGAGCCGAGCAGCCCAGCACCGGTAAAAGGTAAGGTGCGAAAAGGGCCTACAACTTCTCTCATCCCCAGCTAGCAACAAACTGAATGTTTGTGGATTTAAGGAAGAGTTTCTGTTTTCAGTGATATGTTTCTGCTGAGCTAGTTTAACCACCCAACTATCTTCATTATGACACTCTTTGAGGTGCCATACCAGTTCTGTCTGGTATGTTTGAACACTCCAAAGCTCAGAGGGTAATCCTAAACATATTTACAAAGAACTAATTACCTCTGGGTCCAATGGACTTAACCTTTCATAAGTGTATTTAGGGTTGCAGCTGGAAAATGCCAGAATCCATTAAACTGTGAGTCACCATTTTAAATCACAGAGCTTGGAAAAGTTTTTTGGGACGGGAGGCTGAAGTTCTCATAATCCTCCAAAAAGCATGGCCAGATCTTTTATTGCCCTCTGCATCTAGCTCACCATAACACAGTCACTCTAGCTGCAGTGCTTTATAATTAAGCATGTTACGTACACTGCAAACCATATTCGAGTTAACTGGCCCAAGCAAAAATCTTCCTTCAGTTCAGTAACCCTGTACTTTGAGTGTAAAGAGAGGCCCTATCATCTGTTTAATGTGATCTGACAGCATGTAAGAGAGATAAAGGAAAGGTCTAATCTCTAATGCAATCTGCACCACTCCTGCTAGAAGGTCAGGCAAGTATTTGTGGAGAACGAGAAAGGTAGAAGAGAACTGAGGAATAAATGCTTCTAAAACAAAAAGACTGTTTTGATAGTTCTGCCAATCCTTTTGAGCACTGCCCATTGAATGCATGAGAACGCATCTCTATTCTCCTGTTTTTTATCTCAGTATTGCTGGGTGGCGTATACAAACTGAGTACTCTAGATGTGTTAAGTACATCAAGAATATATTTATGAAAGCAATATTGTTTGCACCAGCCTAACATAATTACGTTTCCTCGTACCACTACCGTAATAAGATCATGGTGGACCTACATATTGCTTCTATATTTTAAACTGTTAAGAACAATCCATTATTCTAATAGATTGGCCACAAAATCCATGAACTCATGGATAGAGCATTTACCTGAAGATGACTATGGATGCAAATTTAGAATGATGTCCATTACAGGATGAGCAGGAGAAGCAAACAGCTTGCCTGTTCCCTGATGTGTGTGTTTCATACTGTTTGATTTTCTGTGAGTATAAACAGACAGATAAAAACAGCCATGATGTCAAATTATATTCTCGTAAGAAAACTGTTTCCTCTGTCTTCTTTGCTACATTAACGTTCACAACATAGAAAACTTAAAACTTTTTTTGAGCACTTAAATTGTATTATTTTTAAGCAAAAACATTCAGCAGAAGCTGAATATTTAAAAGAAAATACTAAAAGGAAGGAAGCAGAACAATAAATTGTGCCTCTTCTCTCAAATTTGATCATTGCATTAGTGTCACCTCCATCTGTGGTTGGAATCCTCAGTACTCGAAAATTTAAGATATTTCAGATCCAGAGAACAGGAACTGGCATGGGCCAGATCCAGCTCAGGGTATTTTGCCCTTGATTGTCAGACTTGCTCACCTGGGAGCCATGGTGTTGCACAAGCTTTAATTTCTCCCAAACTAGCATGCTCTCACAATTTGGATCTTATTTCCTCTGAACCTGATCTTGGACAGGCAATTAAAAAAAAAAAGCTCCACTAATCTTTCATCCAGTGGCCATGCTGACTGGGGTGTTCTGGAAGCTGCAGTCTGAAAACAATTTTTGCAAACTGTGCTCTGAGTTACAAGAAGATTCATCATAGGCTTTGACAAGCCTTGCCTCTATTCCCTGTTTTGGAGAGCATGGCAGTGATTACTGCAAACCAGATGTACTTAAGATGCATGAAAAGATTTCTGAGAGAGGGATTTCTTCTTCCAGAGAAGTAGCAGCCCAGACCAACCACTTGTTAATCGCAATGCAGAAATTATAAAGTTATGAATATAGAAGTATAAAACATTCAGCGACCAAGTTTTAAAACTCTAACACTCCATTGTCTGTATACTATGTGATTCTATCTTCATAATAGGTTCCAAGTGAATACATTCCATGCAATCTTTCCTTCTCTAACTTACCAATTACATTTTAGTTACTACTCATTCTCCCATTTTCTTTTTCTATTTTTCCTCTATATTTATTAGAAATATACTCTAATAAGATAAACTCTAATAAGATATACATCTTACTTTTCTATAATTAATTAGGCATTCTCAATTGTCATTAAATTTATTTAGTGTTCTATCATTTCTCTCATTTAGGTCGTTTCCACCCTACACTGTTACAGTGCTATTATTCCAGTTTGAACATCCTATGGAAAACAGGGGTTTGTAGTTTAGGGAGGGGCATTTAGAATTCTCAGCCTCTTTAACCTCAGTAAACTATAAACCCCAGAATTTCCACAGGACGCTGAAAATGGAATAATAACACTGTAAGAGTATAGGGTGGAAATGGCCTTAGTAACATAGTAAGCTTGTCCTTTCTACTATGTCATATAATTTTAACAATCATTCCTCCTCTGATGGTAATGAATCAACCTTCCCTTTTTGAGCATAAGCATTTCTAGCAAATGTTATAATGTATAATAGTATTTTCCAATGTTTTTTGTCAATTTGAACATCGGTGACATATAACATGTTGAGTAAGTACATATCAATCATCATCATAAATTTTATTTTACCAATATGTTATCAACATATGATTTTTTTTTAGCTTTCTCAGATAACCACCACATATGGTAAAAAGTTCCTTTTTTCTCTTGACGTTTCCAACATTGATTGTTTATGTCTTTTTCCCTTTTTGTTATTCTCTCAGGTGTTAAATGCCAGCTATATAATAATTATCTCTTAAACTGTAATGTTTAGTAAACGGTGTGCACTTTGTGAGAGTAAAAGCAACGACTGCAAGGTTAAGTTGAGAGGCTAGTGTGGTGTTGTGGTATGAATGTTGGACTAGGACTCTGGGAGACCACGGTTTGAGTACATATTCAGCCATGAAAACCCATCGGGTGACCTCGGGCAAGTCAATTCTCTCAACCTCACAGGAAGTCAAAGGCAAATCCCCTCTGAATAAATCTTGCCAAAAAAATCCTATGGTAGGGTCACCATGAAAGTGGACTTGAAGGCATATAATAACAAATATGGTAAGCTCTGTTCTGCACATACTCCAAATAACTGTTCTATAAATTCTACAACGTCAGCACAGGTTCTATAAATTATACAGTGTCAGCACAGTTACGTAATGTGTTCCAAAAGTATTTACAATTTTGTACTGTTTACTCTGTTTCTAGGCCAAGTAACGCAAGCCCTAGAAGGTCTACACCTGGCCGCTAAACATCCTTCTGACTTCAGAGTTTGCATTACCCACATGCTACCAAGTATAAGGACCAGAGCAGGGCTTTCCAAATGGTGTGTCATGATGCATTAGTGTGTCACCTGTAGTGTGTTGGTGTGTCACCTGTCTGGCCGAGAAAGACCCTCCCACCTGAGCCTGGCCTGCTGCCATCACTCTCACTGGGGCCCTTTCTCAGCAAGAGCGATGGCAGTGGGCAAGGACCGGGTGGGAGGGGGCTGCCTTTTCCCCTGCCACCGCCCTCGCTGGGTCCTTTCCTGGTGAGGATGATGGCAGCAGGCCAGGATGGGGGTGGCTGCCTTTCCTCACCCTAAATATGCCTCTGTGTACCTCTGTGTACCTCTGGTTTGCTAGTAAAACTGAATTACTGTGTTGTGAAATGATACATGTTGAAAAAGTGTATCATCAACATGAAGTCTGGAAAACTCTTGGCTAAAGACTTGCTTTTCCAGAGTAAAAACATTTATTCCTCTCTGAATATTTCAGAAAATGGTACCACTTTTGCCTTTCCAGACCTTCAGTTCTTTTTTATTTATTTCTCTGTTTCTGTGTACCACTGCGGCTAATAAAAACCTCTGAGTCCATGTTGTTATTTCTAAAGGTACTTTAGTTGAGTGCTCTCTGTGCCAGTTTGCTCATTTGAAATGAAAAGTTTGCTTGGTGATTCCAATGAAAGAAAGTGGATATAAAGTCTCCTGTGCCATTCTGGCTTCTGGAGGAAGGAGTTGTGAAAATACTTCTTTTGTTACCTATAGCAAAAAAGGAACCTACTAAGGTTCTCTTACGAGACTTTCATAGCTTTAACGGGACCATGAGGACTCATCTATGGGATATAAGAAAACAATACATTCAGCCATTTTATGTGGTGACTAGTTAAAATGGACAGAAAATGTTGCCTTCTATTGATAGATCTTCTGTGTTATTCATTGCTTCCTCTCGAAGGTGGTATAGGGCCATCTTGTCCAATAGACACTCTAGGTACCGTACCTAGGGCCTTCGAAAATTTAGGACTTACGAAAACAGGAATGTAAGGCCTATGAAAACATTCCTAGTGATATGTTGAGGCAAGTCAGGAAGTCAAATGCAGGACTGCCTAAGGCTTACAATAACCTTAATGTGGCCCTGAGGTGGTAGGCTCTTCCAATGGCATATTCAGGTTCACCAGCACCCAGGGCAAGCCTGGAAATTGTGCTCCTAGGTGCTGCTGCCACTGCCCCCCTGCGCTGGGCCAGGAAGGACCCTGGAGGGGGTGGGGGGCCGAGAGAGTGGCGGGCAGGGGAATGGGGTGTTGGGATGGGGGCAGGTGGGAACGGGCAGGGGACAGGGACACAGCAGTGGGTGATGGGCAGAGGCAAGCAGGCGTTGGGGGACAGCAGTGGGTAGGCAGGCTGCTGCTGCCACTACCACCCCCCAACCAGGAAAGAGCCTGGCAGTGGCAGGCCAAACCAAGCAGGAGGGTGGGGAGGTTCCACTTTTTTGTGCCCCCCTGGCATTATTGCTTGGGGCTCGTGACCCGGTTACCCCACCCTGGATATGCCTCTGGGCTCTTCCTTATTTGCATTTTGTTTTGTTTTTTTAAACAGAGGACAGGCTTTTGAGATCTGAATGTTTTTAAAGAATAGGCTTTTAACAGGGTGCTGTACTGCTTTCCATTGTACTGTTTTTAAACTACTTTTTTACCATTTGAATTACCTGTTTTACATTATCCTTAACGTTACAGACAATTTGATTTCGTTTTCATGTTAAGCTTTGATGTCTTTTAGATGTATTTGTTTTCATTTGTCAGTTACCTGAAGTCTTGGTTTTAGGGGCAAAGGCAGGGTATAAATAAAAGATGATGATAATGATGATGACGATGATGATGATGATGATGATGGGGTGGTAGGATAGCCAACTGTCTGAGGTGCTGCAAATTGTGGGTTTCTGCACTAACAGGGAGTTGGATTAGATGGGATCTCCTCCAACTCAGGCCATTTCCGCACGAGCCTATTATAGCGCAATGATTCCACTTTCAACCTCCTATGGAATCCTGGGGTTTGCAGTTTCGGGAGGGGCCGGGTGGCTCGTGCAGAAATGGCCTCTGTGATTCTTTGTTATTTCTTATCAGAAAGCAGCCTGTTAAGGACAGGATGGGATTGCTGCATAGTGTCGTTTGTCCATTATCACTAGAAACTCTTTCTCCTATGTCTCTTCAATTATGTTCTAAATGTATTTAATACTGCTTTTAACTATGTGCTTTTAAATAGAATGAGAGAATTTGACTAAACTTTTATTTTAAATTATTGTAATCTGCTTTGGGTTCCATGCCAAGAGAAAAGGAGAGTAGAAGTTGAATGAATGAATAAAATTTCTGGCCTGGAATCCTATTGGTGATATAAACTGTCTTTCAAGTGGCAAAGTGTATGCCCATGGTTATTTAGTGGGCATGGGTGCCCAGGTAGTGTCTAGTAGTTTCCAACCAGAGTAGAGAACAGTCATCACCCTTCAGGAACTCCAGCGAGTCTACAGTCATCCCTCTACATTTGCTAGGTTTAGGGGCACAGGACTCCCATGAAAGTGAAAAAATGTGAATAACTCTAGGTCCTCCCAAACCATATTTAACACACAAAAAAGTATGATCACCATATTCAACCCACCGTGGATTCCTTTGAGGCATCAGGGTTCCTTCACAAGGCAGAAGTGGGTGGCTGGTGAGGCTTACTGCCACCTCCACTGCTGCCCCACACCATTTTTAATAGGGACTTAGAAGCCTTGTTCGCAGTTTCTCAATCTCATGAGGCTTGCAGTCCCTATTAAAAACAGCATAGGGAGGCAGCAGAGGTGACAGCAAATAATCTGTGAATAATGAGATCTGCAAAAGTGAAACCTGCAAATGTGGAGGGCTGACTATACTTGGATGCTGCCTTCCATGGGGGATGGAAGGAATACCTGCCCGGAACTGCACTGGTGGAACATTATGTTCTGCAAATGCATTGTAGGATTTTGCCCATGGTGCTCTCCAGATGCCTGAATCAATCAGCCCCGGTTGCATGAAAAATGGTCAAGGGTGTCATCCAGGCGGGGGAAGTCAGATGCAGAGCATTTTGTTTCAAATGCTGGCCAGTCATAATCAGGTCAGCAATTTATGTGGCTAGAATGGACTTGATGCTGAATCTTTCATTGCCACCCTGCTACAATTCCTCAAGATACATATTACTTCATGTCATGGTCACTGCTTCCCCATTTTCTACTGTGCTGAAGCACAAAACAAGAACCAACAATCTGATTTTTGATAACAAATACAGGTATTTTGCCAAGTGGTATGTTGAGAAATAAAAGAACATGACAGCGTGTTCTTGTACCTGGTCTCTGTTTGGAAAAGTGATCTTAAGCTAATGTTACACTACGTAACCCCACTGTGGGTTGTATGCATTTATGAATACCGAAGCTCATTGATTCTGAAGAGGTGCAAAGACTGGGTCTGGGGACAGGGAGACTTATCTCGTGGTTGCTACTGGCCCTAGTGGTGACCATTTCCTTTTATCCTTTGATCCATTCAGCAGCCTTCATCAGTGTAGCCCATTGTCAGTCCTTATATGCAAAAAATGGTGCTAAGGGTAATTAGAGTTGCCTGCTCCAATATATAGAGTGTCTCCCCTTTGCTAATGAGCCACTGCATTCAGTCCAAACCTCCAGGTTTTTTTTTTTTGGACTATAGCTCCCAGAATCCTCTAGCCAGTGTGACTGGTTACCATGCTTGCATGCAGCAAATATATTGGCCGAGGGATTCTGGGAATTATGATCCCAAAAGTCCTGTTCTCAAGATCTGATTCTGTCCTCAGAAAGCTTTAGATAAAGCAACATAGCTTCTAAGGTCATTGGCAGGACTAAATGCCAGCACTTCTTCTTTTTAACTGTGAAACAGTGCTCCCAACTTCGTTACCAACATTCCCACTAAGGCAGCCCAATTTAAAAAAAAACATCTTGTAAAACATCTATATTTTTGTTTACGGAGACAAAGAAATCCCAGTTTTGTTAAGCATGTTCTCTGCCCACAGTGTTAGGTAATGGTCTCAAGGGATGGTTTGCTTACATTGACTTCTGTCCTCTGCTTGTCTCTTCATACAAGCAGTTGTTTCAACCAGTGATTCTCAACCTCATCTATCAACCCCAGAAATCCTATCCAGCATGATCAATGGTCAGCACTTCTGGGAGCTGAACTCAAAAATGTCTGGAGGACCAAAAGTTGAAAAATCTCTCCATTCCTCCCTCCCTCCCTCCCTCTCTCTAATATATACTCCACCTTTCTCTTGCCATGGGACCCAAAGCAGCTCTACAATAATTTAAAAGAAAATTGAGCTAAAAGCTTATTTTAAAAAAAGAAAAAGGTTAAAAAGCAATCGAACAAACTATTCTGTTAGAAAAGCACAAGGTTAAATAAACAGTTCAAATACATTTAAAACATAATAAAAGATAAAAGCAGAGCACACTGCTATCAAAACACTCTTCATTACACAAAAGACTCAAAGGCCTCCTAGAGGAAAGACAGCAGAGAAAGATGTTATGCAACCTGGGAGCAGGCTATGACAATGGGCTCTCCTGTGCCCTCATCATGTGCCTATGACAGTAGGATTGAGAGAAAACTGTCCACCAAAAAATTTTAAAGTCAAGCAAACTCATATAGGAAGATACAGTCTTTTATAAAACCTGGACCCAAGCCATGTAGGGCTTTAAGGATCGTAACCACTGGTTTAGTGGTTTAAACCATTGCTTATTCTGGAATGAAAAAGTCTCTCAATCAGGCTTCTTAAATCTAGCATTCTCGTGAGGTGTCAGCCATGCTGGCTGGAAGTGGTGGGAACTGTAGTCTAAAACATCTGGAGGGCATCAGGTTGCGTGGGGCTGCCTGAAGATGAAATGCGGAACTTTGGCTTTCCAGATGTTTTACTCTTCAGCTTCAAGAAGCTGCAGCAGGCCTATCCAGTGGTAAGAGACCAAAGGAACTTCCCTTCCTTGCCCAGCCTAAAATATCTAGCCTGAGAAAGAGCTGAATATATGTTACATTTATTGCGTTATATACTTTTCTTTACTCCCAGACTGTGAGCTATTCAGATGAGTGCTTTTGGTACACAGGGTGAGTAACCCTGATTAAAAGGGAAGTATCTTCACAGGCATCATGCATTTTAATTTCGTGCTAATGCCACAGTAGAGTGTTTGGGTGGTATGCACAGCAAATACTGAGTCAAGCACATGATGCTGCAGTGTTAAACATACTGGGGATTTCAGATTTGATATCCTTAAAAGTAATGACATTTATAATTATAATAATTTATTTCCCTGTTTTTTCAAAGTTTTATAAAGTAAATAAATATAAATTACTGCAAAAGGAGAATTTAGAATCTTCTAAAGTTAATAAAACTGGATGCAGCCTGAACAATTTCCTCCAGTCTTTTTATTTTATAATTTTATAATCAAAAATTTTCTTCTTGTTGTTATGCACTTTCAAGACTTTTCTGGCTTATGGCAACCCTAAGCCAAATCTATCACAGGGTTTTCTTGGTGAAATGTGTTCAGAAAGTATTTGCCACTGCCTTCCCTTGAGGCTGAGAAAGTGTGACTTGCCCAAAGAAAGCCAATGGATTTCCATGGCTGAGCAGGGATTTGAACCCTGGCCTCCAGAATCATAATCCATTGCTCAGACCACTACACCCCATTGGGTCTCTATTTCTATCCCACCTATATCAAAAGATGTCAGGGTTGTTTATAATAAAATAAATTTAAAACAATAAATAACAACAAAATTTTAAAAAGCAAAAAATATATTAAATCATTTATGAGCTAAAAGCCAGACAGTTTAAAACCAGATAAAATATAGTTAGTCCTCCACATTTGTGGGTTTCGCTTTTGTGGATATGATTATTCACGGATTATTTGCTGCCATCTCTGCTGCCTCCCTACGCCATTTTTAATAGGAACTGCAAGCCTTGTGAGACTGAGAAACTGCAAACGAGGCTTGTAAGTCCCTATTAAAAATGATGTGGGGCAGCAGTGAAGGTGGCTGTAAGCCCCACCAGCTGCCCACTTCTGCCTCGTGAAGGAACCCTAATGCCTCAAAGGAATCCATGGTGGGTTGAATATGGTGATCATATTTTGAAATGATACCGGAGTTTTATTTGTTGAATATGCTAGGCCAACATAGACAGATAAGAAGTCATCAGAAGATACTGTTATAGTTGATAATAGCAGCGAGGTTGTTGTACGCACAACATTGGGAAGGAAATAAAGATATAAATCTAGAAGAGTGGAAGTTGAAAGTTTTAGAGATGGTAGAAACAGAAAAATTAGCATCCTCTTTGAAAAATAAACCAATACAGAATTTTTGAAAGGGAATGGAAAGGAGTATTGGACTGGGCAAAGACATAGATTTATAAGATGTAGAGATATGGAAATAAGATAAAGGATAATTGTTTTTATTGATAATAGAAATATAATTGCTCTTCTTTTGTGTAAACAGAAATAATGTAGTTTCAGCTGGAGAAATATAGGTGGAAGTGGGGGAGGTGGGATACATTTAAAGAAGATGTGACTCGTTCCTTTTTTATTTGGTAACTAAACTTTAATAAAAACATTACAAAAAATATGGTGATCATACTTTTTTGTGTGTTAAATATGATTTGGGAAGGCCTAGAGTTATTTGTGTTTTTTTTCACATTCATGGGGGTTCTGTGCCCCTGACTCTAGTGAATGTGGAGGGATGACTAGAATCTAAAATAGTGCCAACTATAGCACATGTACAAAGTGGGTAAAATCGATAAGGCTTAAAGGGTTTAGTTAAAAGCTATGTTTTGACTTGGTGCAAAAATGATACCAGCATTGATGTTATTGGGTCTCCACAACTGTGGTGCCACAGTGGAAAAAACTGTCTCCCATTTCCTCCCACAATGTATTACCCCTTCCAGTGGAACAGAGAGGGGGGGCCCTCCAGTAGAACTCACTCTTTAGACATGTCTTATTTCCATCCTCCCACCCTGCACAAATCTTGGTAAAATTTCTGACTTCATTGAAAATCTGTTCAAGTGTTATGACTGAATAGGCTAGATTCTGGCCACTAGAAAAACATGCATAAAGACTATGGAGCTCTCCATGGACTATCCATGCCTGTACAGGTCCTTGCTCCCCAGCCTTCCTATAGGTTCACCAGCACCTGTGGGAACATTGAGGATGAGGTAAGTACGCATGGCCTCTTGTCCTCACACGTGTTGTGTTCTTGTGTGCCTTCAAGTCTTATGTCCACCCTAAGGCAAACCTATCATGGGGTTTTCTAGAGGTTGAGAGTGTGTAATACACCCAAGGTCATTCAATAGGTTTCCATGGCTGAGCAGGGAATTGAACCTTGGTCTCTGGAGTCATAGTCCATAGTCTACTCTTAGAGTAGCATTACTCTACTCTAAATATAACACTTGATGGAGGACTAAACATACCATAGAAAAACAATACTGAACCTCATTCATAACTTCTCTCATAAACAGTGGCAGAAGGGTGGCCTGAGGTCAACATGGTGCTGAATCTTCTCCAGGTTTTAGTCCAGATGCTAAGGGAGCTGTCCAAGCTGTTGACCACTAGCTCCAAACTAAGGCCCTTTTCGCACGGCATTTTCAGTGTGAAAGGGCCCCTTGAGCACATGTGAGGAGTGGTCCACATGATGCACTCACAATCACGCAACGCTCCATGGGCCAGCAGGGACCGCTCACACATTTTTTCATTTTCAGCTTGAAGCCGAAAATGGTGCGTGGTTGCCCCGCATGCACTTACCTTGCGTGCGGAGCCTTGGGAGCCAGGCCGGTCGCGTTTCCTGTCCAGTGCAGCCTGGGAAGGTCCCAGGCCGCACTGCGAAAGGAAGAGGCGGGGCTCTCGTGCAAGCAGGAAGCTCATGCGGAGCTGAAGAAGCAGGGAAGCAAGAGCCTCTCTCTGGAGGCTGCTTGCATGAGCACTGCACCCCAGTGCTGAAAATAGGTGAGTTGCAGAAAGGGTCTAAGTTTAGTGCCTTGGATAACTTATTTAAAATTCAAGCCAAAACTCAGAGCAGATTAACCACTCCGTTGATATGGAAGCCACCAGTCACCCATGGTGCTAAAGCTGTCTGGGGGAAATTGGTCCATTCACCATCATTCAGCATAATGTGCCTCAGAGGGTTGCTCTCAGAATAAAATGAAATCATCCCATGTGGTTTGTCCCAATTTGGAAGAAGGATGAGTTAGAAAGATCATAAAGAAGTGGCTCAGTTTGATTAAGTGGCATGGCTCAGTGCAAATGGACAATATGGATTTTTCTAGCATAAACATATAAATAACCCCTGACCCCATCATTAATCTTCAAAAATATTAGGCACCTTAGAAGTAACACAGAAGAAGTCACCAGTAAGTAATGCATTTCAGGGCAGGGTGGCATATTTATGACTAAGCTGGACTCTTAAATTTCATACATGCAGTTTTTTCTCAACAGACCTGGCAGATATAGCATAAAATGCTAGTGTATCCTTCAGTATTATGTTGTGCTGCTTTATTGAGGTTTTAGTAATGTGCAGATCTATTAAATTTAATTACATAATCAGTTGGGTGGAAGGTATATAATTAATCCATCAAAAGTTCTTTGGTGGGTTGACAACCCTAATCTAGACATGTGGCATCTTTGAAGAGAGTTGTAAAGATTAGGACACTGGGGAGCAGTGATGTTAGGAGACTCAATTGTGATCACCTATTGGATGTTTGTATAGATCAAGAAATATTCATATGTACTAAGTCCTTGGATCTTTTTCTTTTGTTTCTTCAGATCCCAGGGTGAAAGGATGGCTTATGCTGGATTCCTGCTTACCAACCCTTTCCCTCACTGTTTTATACCTGCTGTTCATATGTCTGGGCACCAGATTCATGAAGAACAGGCCAGCTTTGTCACTCAGGGGTCTTCTTATTGTATATAACCTTGGAGTCACAATTCTTTCCTTTTACATGCTTATAGAGGTGAGCTTTCTCAATTGCAGTACAGTTTTGTTGTCAGACTTTGCATTGAGCTGAGCAGGATTTGTTCAGAATTGTTTTCATTGTATCAGGAAGTGCTATTCTTCCCTTTCTATAGTTTGAGCAACCAAGGTGGGCATTGTTTAAACAGTTCCTCACTTACTACATTCAGTGTATAACTATTGCTTCTCTTTCGAATGCTCTGTGAAAGGAAGTGGGAATCTTTAATCCTCTAGATGTTTTGTTCTACAACTCACACAATCTCTAACATTGGCCATGCTGTCTGAGGCTTCTGGGAGTTGCAATATAAAACACCTGGATGGTCAACATTCCCCACCACTACTCTGTGTTCTCCTTGATCAGATAGGGGTTAGTTTGTTTATTTGTTTTGAAGCAGTCTCCTAGCAGCACAAAGGATTGGCCTGAGTGACCTTCTTGTGGCTTCCAGGACTCTCTCTCTATAATCTATGTTTTGAGGCACAGCATGGCTATAAGCAGCTTCTAATGCTACCATTTTTGAGCCACGTGGCAAAACACATGGCTTCTAGCACACTAGATCTTATGCACAAAATGTTGAAATTCAGCCTGGGTTGCTACTTTTTCTGAAGAAAGTCAGCTTTGGGAGAAGGCCACTTTGAGAAGTGAGTGCAGTTAGGAAGGTATGCTTAACCTTTCCTCTGTTGTTTTTCTTCTCTAAATTGTGTTCTTGCTCACATACTGCTTTCTTTCTCATGGGATTCCAGTCACTTGTTTGATCCTTGCTGGGGAATAGGGGAGGGACAATAGCATCTGTCAGTAGCCTGTATGTCATTTTCTTAGAGATGATTAGAGCCAGATCTTCCCATTTAACAAAATCTGTGATTGAAAAAAAGTCAGACACACTGAGTGAGACTATTACCTTCAGGTTCTGTGGGAGCTGACAATCTCCACCAGAAGCCTCATGATTGCAAGCCAGTCTCCATATATTGCCAGAAACAAGTGCTCCTGGGCCTCTGCAGAACTTGGCAGAGTTACATTTTTGGCATCACAACTTCTAGAATCTCCTGAAAGTTATTGTGTCAAAAAGAAGTTTTTTCCAGGGTTTGTCTCAGGTAAGCTTTCTAGAGAGCTCTTCATAGCTGAACATTCTCAGACCGATCATGTGGACAGTTGCCTAAGAAGTTTATTTAAAATGGCCAAGAATCTGGTGACACCTTAAAGGTCATTATTTTGAAAAAAACATCCTTCAGATCTCCACATGGTGGTTGGTTCCCGAAGGTGTTAATCACATTTTGGATATTCAGTTTAAGTTATATCTTCTGCTACATTCAAGTAACTGAGATCTCTTGTTCTCTGAAGCACTACAAGCTGTGATCTTTAAGTACTGGCTGCATTATATCTCTGCAGCCCATCTAAAACCATGGATTAAACAGTAGCTCTTTGAAGATCATCTAAAAATAGGCAACCTACATAGAAAGCAGAGCTTCAGTAAAGTAGGAACTCCAGAGTGCTGAGTTCTCTAACTTCCTGACCTAAGCAGAAATGCAGTGCCTCTTCTTCTCTCCTGATTTGGTTTGTTAGATTCTGAACTAGTTCTCTCCCCAGTTCCTTCCTAACCCAGTTCAAAAGAAACAGAGTTCTTCCTTCAGCACAAGTCATGGATTTGTTTCAAGTAGTTTCTTTGCTTATCCTAAATATTTTCCCAAACAGCAGTATCTCATATCAGCTATAAAAAGACCCAGATTGCAAGGCACAAAGGTCTGAGGAAAGATTGAAATGTCTCCCTGTTCTCGCTGCCTGAGTGAATTCCAGTTGTACCTGTTACTCTGAATTAGTGGCCCATAATGGCAGAAAACAACATCAGTACACACATGTGCATAACCTCCCACATTTTACAGATGAAAGCCAGGACACAAGTGGCTAGGTAACATCAGAGTGTGACCAAGATGACAAAAGTTATTAATGAGGAGGAACACATAAGCTAGTGGAGGCTGTGGTGCTTTACTTTGCTTTGCTTTTGCTTGAGCTGACTGGGAAGGGCAAGATTCTACTCTCTCCTGTCTTCTCCCTCTTGATGAATTATCTGAGTGCAAACTCCTTTTTGCCTTTTGAATTTAGTTTGCAGCAACTGAAGTAATCTTAGGACAAAGAAGGAAATGGGAGGAGGAGAGAGAAACTGGGACATTTTAAAAGCAGCTGAAAATGTAGGATGAGAGTGAATTAATCAGGACTGTCTCTCCCAAACTGGGACAGTTGGAGGCTATGCATCTGTCAAACTCTATGGGAGGAGATATACTGTATATGCACACATCAGCATCTGCTATGTACATCAGTCTACTATGAATGCTTGCCTCTCCTGCATGTGCAGATCTTTCTTGTTGACCAGGGAGTTCCTGCTCAGATGTGGCACACTGTTTGGAATTTATATACTTACATATGGCAATACAGGTGTGCTGTGTTGTAGTGGCTACGACTTGGCTTGTTCACTTTGCTTTGTCTTTCAAATGATATCAACAGGCTGTTTTTTAAAGGTAATTAGTAAATGTATTAGAGGTCCTTCTTTTGCAGATTGACATGGTTTGCATTGACCAAATGAATTTTCAGAAATGACTGTGAATTTGGAGCATTCTCTTTCTCATATTCTTATACACATGTTCACACAGCCAAGAGACAGATGCTTGTAACAAAGCTGTCATTATGAGCTGAGTGCATTTATACTTGAATTGCAAAACAGAGGCCATTGACTCTTATTACAATGGACAACTTGTTAATCAGGTCATCTGAGGGAATGTATTTTCCCCCTAAGACTAAAAAGCAGGATGTTTTGCTGTTGGATTGAATTCTGCAGTGTTTTATTATCCAGGACCTAATAGCAAACATATTCCAAATCCCAGGATGTGGAGTTAACATGTGTTGTCCAACTGCAAAAATGATTAGGGTAATATAGAAATAGTTATAATGGAAGTCATCATAGAATAAAATCCTGTTCTAGTTGTTTTCAATGATATTAGTGCAAACATAAGAGCACATGATGTCTAGGCCTAAATCCAATTGTTAATCTGAGCTAGAATAAACCCTTGAATCAGTGACATTTACACAAGTGTCCGCTGACCAAGATCTCATTGATTCAGTGGGTTTACTCTAGTTGGCACCAGCAATTGGATTTTGGCATTGGGTTGCAATCCTGCATGAATGTTATTTGCTGAAGGTTTCCAAACTAAGATCTAAAGCTGTTTTTCCCATATAACCAGAGGCAACTGATGGGTCTGCCACTTGGGATGCAGCAAATTTGCTCTTGATTCGCTATACCATTGCTTCTCTCATATTACTTCTGGCTGAACAGGAGCCCTCTTGGTGCTAGACTTGAGAAGAGTTCAGGTTCAGCACTATACTTGTTTGAATCGGAACAGCTAGGGGAGAAATAGTAGCAAAATTAAGAGTGGATTTACTGCTCCCCTATTGGTGGATCCACAGGCCACCCCTCTATACTACTTGGTCCGAACAGTACCATGCCATAGAGATTGCAGGCAATTTGGCAGGATCAGGCACAGCAGTGAGGGTCTAGGTGAATGCTTCCCAACCTTCATTCTTCAGATGCTGGCCTACAGCTATCAGCATCTCCAAACTACGTGGGCAAAAAAGGTTAGGAATTGCTCATTTAGATGAAAATGAGAAAGTAAATCCATACTTACTAGAAGGAGCACAAAGAAGGGCTAACAAGAGTCATTTTCCTGCCTGAATCAGAGCAGCAAATGGTGCATCCCGTTCACCCAAGTCAAAGGGATTGTATCCAAAGCCAGTGAACTTAACCTTGTCGTTTAGGCAGAAAACCTCAAGCATGCTTCTCTCCAACCATGTCAATAAAAATACAGTAAGATCAGATTTGATAACAATTTGTAGCCCTTGATGACCCCCATAATCTGTTACATGGAACAGCTGCCTCTCCCTGCCTGATTGCAGGGACAGCCCTAGTACTTAGAGACAAGATAAATCACTGAGTCATATCACTTGACTGTTGAGGATTAAGTAAGGATGCAGTGCAACCACGGGAAGAGGAGCCTAAAATGAAACAAAGGAGCCACATAGGCAGACCAAAAGCTCTCTGTTGCCCAAAGGGAATCTCTGGCTTGAAATTAGTGAGAACATTGGTTCTCAGCCTTTGGTCCTCCAGCTGTTTTAGACTTCAGCTCCCAGAAGCCCAAGCCAACCTAGCTAATAGACAAGGATTCTGGGAAATGAAGTCAAAAACATCTTGAGGAGTAAAGGTTGAGACGTTCGAGCCTGGCCAGGTTAAAGATGCCCAAGAGGCTGCTTGTACCCTGTAGGTATAGTAATGTGGGAAGTGAGGGTCAAGTAACTTGAAATAGCTATATATGTAACTCTATAAAGGCCAGGTTACTGCATACAGACCAGTTCCAAATAGGATCAACTTACCACCATCCACACTGCATCAACCAACAGTTTGCGTATTAGAACAAGGATGGGGAACAGGCCATAACTCCTAGCATCTCTCACCATTGACTTTGCTAGTTAGGGCTGATGGGAGTTGCAATTGTAAATCTGAAGTGACACATATTTGCCCATTGCTGCAATACATGGTGGGAAAAGTTTATTGACCTCTTGATACATATTGTCTACAATGGTTTGCAAAAACAAGAGTTTTTCTACCTTTCTGGGTAGTGTTTGTTTAAAACATTTCCCATGACTACTTGCATGTGATCTTCCTGATTTCAGGGCTTGTAGCACTTTCACTGTTTCTAACAGTACCAGTTTACACCTCCTGAATAAACGGTATTAGAGTAATATGGAATGGAAATCATTTATCCTTTTTTTTTTTAAAAAAAGGATACATGTAAATAATGTAGAAGAATTGCTTTTCCATTTCACCTTTCTCTGGTGCAAGAAATTCTGCACAACCACAGAAGGCATATTTTAGCACTGAATTAAATCTTGGAATATACCAAAAGAAGGCCAAGCTAAGCTTCTTGGTATGGCTGGTCTTAGGATTTCAGCCCCTTTAATGGGGCTCCCAGCTTATTTTCTAGACAGACTCCCCCTCCAGCTTCCTTGCTTTCCTTCATGACCTCACACCACCCTCTAAGCATGTCAAACGATATGCAGGCTGCTCTAATGACTAAGAAATCTGTGCTCCTTCCGTTCCCTGCAAATGCATGTGTTGGTATGCAACCATCACATTGCTTTTTCCATCTGCTTCTCACACATTCATCTGGGCACAAATAGATATGGTCTGGGTTATTTTGACTTCAGATATTTGACATTTCAGAGTTAAAGTGATAATTACCGTTTCATCAGTTTCCAGGATTTGGTAGAATGGCATTATAACTCCTGAAAACTGCCCTAGCATTGTCCACCATCATCCTGAGTTTGTGCCTCCCTTGGAACAGATGCTACATGTACAATTGCATTAGTTTGTAGTACTTTATCTTGCCCTGTCATTAATCATTCATTTCTTAAGCTGCAGCATCCATGTGTAGGGTCCAATTCTCTTTTTATACCTGAAATAGAAGTTGTAGAGTTTCCCCAGACTATTTTTCTTTAAAAAAAAAAAACAACCACCTATAGTTGCATCACCCTGTCATCATTCTTGACCATACAGCCTTGAAGAACAAGGGCTGGTATCCTGTTAGATATTAGGTTAGTGATGTAGTTCCATCATCAAAAAGTTGCACATCAGAGCCTCCGAACCAGAATCTTGACCCTTGATGTTGATTAAGGGAAAGAGAAATAGCATTATAAACTGCATGGTGAGCACTACTTGATATTACTACAAGAAAAGATTCTAAGGTATTTTCGAAATCTTTTTTCCCCTTCAGCATATACAAAGCACACCTCTGAATAAGAAAATTTGTCATGAGATTTCAAGGAGAGGACAACTGGAAAGCTGCTCAGGCAAATAGCCAGCGTAAGGAATTACTAATGGGCCGTATCAGTTACATGCAGCACTGATGGCAACAGAGTGAAGTGCTGTGCTCGCTTAGGCTTTCCATGCCTATTGCCCTCCTGAATTCATCAATTGCACTTTTGGAATAGGAACTAAAAGGCTGATGAAAGATGGAAATGATCCTTGGGAATTGCTCATGAGCCTAAAGAACCTGGCTATACCTCCGGGTCTCTATCCACATTGCCTGTTTCTGAAGACTTCAGGCTGCCTATATATCACATGCCAATATAGCGGGGAGTCAGCTGTTTTGAATTAAATGGGGTTCACTTGTGAGTCCTGTGCTGCTAGAGGATTGCTGATTTTCTCTTGTTGTACATTGATACACATGAACAATCTGAACATAGGAGGAAATTCCATTCCTGTCCTAAATAGTTCTTCTGGATCAAGCTCATCCATGCAAAAACCACTGCAGACAGCGAGTTTGCTGCTACATGCAATACATTCTAGATCAGTGGTTCTTAACCTGGGGGTCAGCAGAGCCCTCACAGGGGACCTGTGAAGCGCTGCTGCTGAATACTAACAGCAGTGGCAGTAGTGGGGAAGGGTGTGGGTGCTGCTGAAACTATTCCCTCGTTTGCAAACAAGGGAGCAGTTTGGGCACATGCACATACCTGCCACCACGTCTCTTGGTGCCCACACCTCCTGCTGCCACTTCCCTGATGAAAAGGACATGGCAGTAGGTATATGCCTGTGCCCAAATTGCTCCCTTGCTTGCAAATGAGGGAGCAGTTTCTACACCTGCAGCCCCCACCTGCCACATTTCTGATGAAAGGGACATGGCAGCAGACGTGTGTGCGTGCCCAAGCTGCTCCCTCATTTGCAAACAAGGGAGCAGTTTCAGTGCCCCCCAACCGCATCCCTGATGAAAGGGACATGGCAGCAAATGCATGCATGCACCCAAATTGACTTTGGAGACCAGGGTTTGAATCCTGAATTGGCCATGGAAACTCACTGGGTGGCCTCAGGCAAGTGACATTCTCACAGCCTTAGAAAAAGGCAAAGGCAACAAATCTTGCCAAGAAGACTCCCATTATAGGTTCACCTTAGGGTTGCTATAAGTCAGTTTTCAAAGGGAAGAGACACGAGGGCTAGAAAAAACCTCCTCTATCAGCAGCACTTTGTTATTGTGTGCCTTCAAGTCCTTTCAGAATTATGACAGTCCTAAGGTGAACCTGTCACAGGGTAGTTTTTTTTTTATTTTGGTAAGATTTGTTCAGAGGAGTTTGCGTTTGCCTTCTTCTGAAGATGAGAGAGTGTGACCTGCCCATGGTCAACCAGGGTCTGAGCAAGGACTTGAATCGTAGTCTCCTGAAGCCTTTAATAAATTTAAAAATATTTGAATATTTAAATAAATATTTGAATATTTAATACTAAATGTAAATATTTAAATCTCGAGTTAAGCCTTGGGGGGCTCTGGCAACAAATTATATTTACAGGGGGTCTTTGATAAAGAAAAGGTTAAGAACCACTGTTCTAGATTATTACCACTAATTTCAGTGACTAGTAGAATACTTACCAGAAATGACTGGACATATGCCTAGTTACCATGGACTGGATTAGCACTGAATTGAAATGGTTGAAATTTCAGACATATTAATTTAGGCCTTTCAGAACGTTGGTTTTTTTTAGGGGGGTTGTGATATTAGAGGTCTTGTACTGGAAGATTTGTGTAGATTCCCACTGTTTTGCTATCACTGTCGTTTCATGCTTTTGGTTTTATTTTGCTAATTACATGCAATTTTAGGCATCTTGGGTTGATTGGGTGAATAACATGCCCTGCAGATGGAAAAACAATTTCAGGCTAGTCACTTGTAATGAGAACAAAAACAATTTAAGAGTCACATCATTGGAGTGAAATTTAAACTTGTTTAACTGTGCAGTGGCTTGTACATGTTTGCCTCAGTTCTATACAAGGGACTCTGGTTGTAGCAGTTTTCCATTCTGACTCCCATACTTGAAATATGTTGTAGTGTTTAGAATCCTGGCTTGTAATGGGCCTAATCTCTTTGATAACATGTAAATAAAAATAATAGGAGGCCAGTGGACTCTGTTGTTGTTGATTATGATCTTGTGAAATCAGTTTAAGTCTGAAGGAAATGTGCATTTTTATTGATGAGAATAGGAATTCAATTTTATTGCTATATGAGGATCTGAGCATCATCCAATCTTCCTTCAGAACTCCAGAGGCATATAGTAATTAAGTATTACACTGGGAATTTCTATTCAAAATAACAGAATATGTTTTCTCTTCCAGCTAATTCTTGCCACTTGGGAAGGAGGTTATAATTTACAGTGTCAGAACCTGAACAGCTCAGGAGAAGCCGACATTCGGGTAAGATGCAAAGGAGCAACTCAAGAACTGAAAGATGATGTAGTCTTGCCATAGTTTCTCACAATACTTTTGTAGGCTGCAGCCCTAATCACACATACCTGGGAGTAATTCTCCTGAACAAAATGGGGCTTATTTAGGAGTAGGCATGTAGAGGGGGGTTAGGAACAAGTGGCTCTCCAGATGTTGTTGGACTGAGCTCCCAGACTGCTACAAACGGTTCTGTGTGTTTATGTTTTTGCCCACAGCCCTAGTGAGTGCAGCAAATAGTGAACAGTGATAAAAGATAATAGTGAAAGGCATTTATAGGAGCCACATGTTCTCCATACTTGATGTTTATGATTACACCCTTCTAACATGTAGTGAAAAGAGCTGTTTTTACAGTTGGAGCCATTCTATTTTTCAGCTTACACAATTGGACACACACAAACACACTTTCTGCATGAAGCAAAAGACAGAAAAAATACAAACAGTTTTATTTTGAATTTGGAAGTACTGTATGTTAAGCAGACAAATTACTAATTACCATCTGGAACAAAACCTCATTGCTGTGAATTGTTTATAGAATGATTTCATTTTGAGTTCAAGTTCACTACAAACTCCTCTGTCCTGTCCTGTGGCTTTGTTTGATGTGCAAGCTCTTCAGCTTCATGTCCTTTCCCTAATTATCTGTTTCTCTGTCATGCCTCATGCCCGCATGGCACAGTGGCTTGAATGTTTGACTTGGACTCTGACCAGTCCAGAATTCCAGAGACCAGAATTCAAATCTCTGCTCAGATTTGGAAACCTGATGACCTGATGACCTTGGGCACGTCACACTCTCTCATCCTAGAATAGGAAGTTTATAGAATAGAAAAGTTTGCAATGGCAAACTTTTTCTGAAGGCAGCTTGCCATGAAAACTTGGTTAGGGTTGCCATAAGTTGGAACTGACTTGAAGGGACCTAGCAACAACCATAAAGCCCCACCTTACTGTTCACTCAAGTCAGCAAGGGTTTACAAAATTCTGCCCTGAGGCAAATCCTTTCTTCCCACAGCCTGACCTGGAGGAAGGGGTTGTGCTTCTTTTGTTCTTTCTTGATCCTACTCTCACTGCATGTGTCTGGTGGTAAAAGCTGAAATCAGGGAGTGGCCGTGATCAAGAAACAACCCATCAAGTCTGTGGATGGAGGGGAGAGGATTTCCTGTGACTGGATGGATAGATTCTTTCTTGATATTATTAATCTTTTCATCCTAAAAAGTGGCATGAAACCGATCCTTTTGAATGCATTGTTTGATTTCATTTTCACCCTTTATGTTGCCCAATGCTTCATGTACACAAAGGCTTCTCACAGCAACACATGTGCACACTGTGGAGAAAGGCACAGTTGACCACAAGCAGTGTATGGTGTCTCTGCTATGCAATATGTATAATGAAGCTTGATTTTGTTTGGGTGCTAGCTGTGAGTTCCAATTGGTGGTGGTGATGATGATTCTTCTTCCTCCTCCTCCTCCTCCTCATGTGTGCCGTCAAGTTGTTTCCAATTTATGGAAACCCTAAAGCAAACCTATCATATTCTGGGACTGAGTGTGTGTGAAGCACCCAAGGTCACCTGGTGGATTTTCATGGCTCAGCAAGAAATCAAACCCTAGTCTCCAGGATCAGTGCTCAAACCACTATACCACACTGGCTCTCCCAACAGGTGGTGCTGAGGGTTACTAAAATGCACAGACTGGGCCATTTGTGTCTCACCTTTACTTTATGGGCCTCGTACTTGTGGATGGTGCTCTTTCAGTAAATATGCAGCTGGTTCAGTTGAAGTTTGCAGTGGCAGCAGCAAGATACTCTAGACAGGTCAAGAGCAGGTTTTTTGCATAAGAAAGCCTCTACTGTTTGTTTAGTTTTTAACAAAACAACAATGTAAATCCGGTTTGGTGCTCACCAGTTTTCAAACAGATTAGCGTTGCATGGTTTGCCTGTTTGCCTTTTCCACAATCTGCCGTTTTAGTTTCCATCACTGAACTCAGGCATATGGAATCCTTGGCCCTTCCAGTGTCCTGGAGTTCAGTTCATAGAGGCCCCAGCTAATGGCAAAGGAGTGAGAGAATTTTAGTCCAAACATCTGGAAGACTACAGGTCTGCCTCCTCTCCAACTTAATTGAAAAAATTGTAAACTTTCCAATATCATCGGCTTATGCTTCTTTGTGTTGGAACTTTTTTGCTTCCCACACTTTCTGTTTTTAACATCACAAAGTTATGGGTTTTTCTGGGCTACAATTAACTTTAAAACATGGTAATTTCAAAATCATACTGCTATAGCTGACCACTTGTCTTAGTAAGAAGCTTTCCCCACTTTTGTGCTTGAGGCATAAATGATAATTGTGTTGATTTTCGACAAGTCCCTTTGCTGGTCTCTGCCCCAACCTCATCCATTCTTGCACAGATGTGTCCGCCTTTTTTTTTTTTTGTGAAATACTAAAGGGTAGGTCATGCTAGACGAATAATATCTTTATAATATAGTACTCTTCTAGCAAATAAAGTGACTTAGTGCAATAGAGTAGATGAATAGCATTGAGTACAGTTTGCTCTAACTTGAGGGGTGGTCATTTGCAGTAAGCATTTTTTTGCTGTTACATTTACTTCCGACATCTACCATCCTGCTAGTGACTTACATGGAGGTTAAGTGCAGCTAACACATGCAGGAATTCATTTTTAGAGGGGAGGCAGAGGGTCATTCTCATGCTCATCCAAAAACCTCCCACCATATGCCAGCTGTCAGGTCCAAGAGAGGCCCCTGCTTATTGATGGAGAGAGGATTGAGAGAGCGGATTGAGACCATGAAGATCTGACTTCTCTGGGCTCCTGGGTGGGGGGCAGGTGCACTACATTGGAGAGCATACTCTTTTCATTTCCACACTAGATTGTTATAGCGCTATTATTCTGCTTTCAACCTCCTATGGAGGTTGCAAACCCCAGGATTCCATAGGAGGTTGAAAGCAGAATAATAGCGCTATAATAATCTAGTGCAGGAATGGCCTCTAATTTCTTCCCTGTGACCAGGCTGAGACCAGCTGCCTCTGAATCACCTTCCTCCCCTCCCTATCAGTAAGAGACAGCAGCAGAGGCAGCAGCAGAGGCACCTCCTAAGGCTAAACAGCTGCTGTGGTTGGAAAATACAGAACTGTGCATGTAGAGCTACTTACAGATATAGCATCTTGGCCATGATGGACAAATATTGTTTGTAAGACAGTCAACATTCCCACAGCATTTATGTAATTGTGTGCCATAATGTCTTAGTTTGCTCAGTCCTTCAGACATTATTATAGACTCTGCTCAGTGTGATCTATGTCATTCTGCTAGATCAGGACTGCTGAAAAGTAACGTAAAAGTGTCGCCGGGGAAATGCAGAGGAGAGGCCCCATGTAAACAGCAGCTGCTTGGAAAAACTGTATTATGTATTAGGTAGGCTCATTTTGCAAAACAGGAACTCTATCTGCATTTGCCCAGAATGAAATCCCACTGAAATCAACAGGGTTTGCTTCCAAGGACGTGTGTAAGGATCAGGATGTAAGAGTACTTCTAGGAACTTAGGCCAAAGGTCATTGTGTACCTCCTTGGAAGTCAGTCTACTCTAATGGGACACAAAAGAATTTAACTTCTGAGTAAAAGTGCTTAGTGCTAAGCAGAACTCAGCTCTGGTTTGCTTACAGTCAGTCCCATTGAGGTAAATGGGATTATTCCCTGCTAAGTATATATGCTATATATATGTATACCATATACCATCTAGAATTAATCAATAATGCAATATTGTAAATGTAAGTTTTTGCTGGCTAACAGATTCTTTAAGGATAGAACATGTTACTTCAAGAAGAAATATTAATTTTACTGTCTTCTTCTTGCAGGTGGCTAAGGTGCTGTGGTGGTATTACTTTTCCAAAGTCATTGAATTTGCTGACACTATTTTCTTCGTGTTGCGGAAGAAAAACAGCCAAATTACTTTCCTTCATGTTTATCACCATGCCACTATGTTTAACATCTGGTGGTGTGTTATGAATTGGATACCTTGTGGACAAAGTGAGTATTTGCAGGTGTGAAGTTAATAAGATGTGACAAAACAACATAGCTACGGTACTTTCATGTTTGATAGATCTGGCTGCTGATCATATTACTTTGTCGTAAACTTGGGAAGGATTTCACGTGCATTTAATAAAATGATTTAGTAAAACTTGGACAAAATTTAGTAAACTGAGGCAAAACAATTAAGATGGCTCACTTTGAACTAGAACTAGCCATCCATGAGTTGACACATTTCATAGGTTACCAAATTACTCTTGATATTACTCTAGTTGGGAAAAACCTGTGATGGATAAAAGCATATGGAGCACCTAGAGCTCTCCAGTACACTTCTGCAGTACCTCATTGGTGACCTGAGCTTCTTTGCTAGCATTGCACAGTGGTCACTCTCTATTTTCAGGGTTTTGTGGGGAGGGGGGCAGAGTTGGTCACAAAGAGAAAGAGGGTGCTTTCAGACAAAGCAGTCATTGTGCAATCTGCCTGTTTCTTCATTCTCACAGTTAAGTGATCAGACATTGTTGTCCTCCAGTTGGATGTAACCCACTACTGCTTCTGTGTTTATTCCCGCCAAAAAAGGACAGGGAGGGGAATATGTCTTTTGCAAAGAAAATGGAATACCTATACAAGGTCTTTGAACTGACAGTGCTGAAAGCTATCCATCTGGAAGCATCTAAAGTCAGGGAGTTACGGTACTATAGTCTATTGCTGTACTAAAGGTTGAATGGGAGTCATGCTGGACAGGATAAGGGTTGGATTCAGCAGACAGAAGGAAATCTTGATAGGCTGTGAAAAGCCCATATAACAATTTTAAATGATTTGCACCATGGTATTAAAGCCAAGGTGCAGAACGCACAGCCCTCCAGATAGCTGGACTGCAGTTCCCATCAGTCTTCGCCAGCATATAAAGTAATGAGGGATGCTGAGAGTTACAGTTCAACATCATCTGATGAGCCACATTTTGTCCACACCTGTAATACTGGCTTGTGCTTTTGACTCTTAAAAGAAATGCAGAATGCTAGTGCCTCTGATTGTTGGTGATCTGTAAGACAATAGACGTGAAATTGCTTGTAATATATATGTGATATCTTGTTTAATTCAATTTTCACAGGTTTCTTCGGACCTACCTTGAATAGTTTTATCCATGTCCTCATGTATTCCTACTATGGACTGTCTGTGATTCCATCCATGAGAAAGTATCTTTGGTGGAAGAAGTATCTCACTCAGGCACAACTGGTACACTTACATTCTTGTTCATTCTCACTAACCATAGTTTAAAGGATGACTATCTTAAGTTTAAAAACCCCCCACAAAGAGTAACTCTATGCAGCACAGCTATTGCACTTTAACTGCCATGACTCCATCTCCAGGATTAGTAGTATTAGCATTCTTGGGGGCACTCCTCTGAACTACAGCATTAGAACTCTCTGGCACAGAATTCTAACTACCTCACCAAACTACAAATTCCAGAATTCCATAGGATGGAGCCATAGAGGTTAAAAGTGATATCAGTGTACTCTAATTGTGTAATGTGGATATGCTCAAAGAGTCTTTGAAGTGTAACACAAAAAGGCTTAATACATTTTGTTTGGCCTAGGTTTTCATGCACTCCTGCCCATTACTTCAGATACGTAATGGAGGCAAGTGGGCAAGAGTTGTTGTTATGAGCCTTCAAGTTGTTTCCACCTATGGTGACTCTAAAATGAACCCATGGCAGGATTTTCTGAGGCCAAGAGTGTATCATCCAGGGTCACCCAATGGGTTTCTATAGGCAGAGTACTGACAGCTTATCCTAAATGAAACTTGTTAGCCTTTAAGTTGCCACCAAGTTTCTTTGTTGTTTTGCTGCAAGAGGCTAACATGATTACTCCCCCTGCACCCTTCAACATCTTAAGCAGTGAGTCAAGCTTGAGTTTTGAATGGAAAATACTAAAAGTAAATGTACCTTAGAGTGGGATGCCTTAGGGTGGAGGAATATAGCATTCTAACACATATTTGCACTATTAGGGAAAGTGTGATTGTAACTCTAAGAAAAAGAAGCAGAGACTGGAAGTGAAGAAGCAGGGGGTTGCAAATTAGGATATATGACACGCTGGCTTGTTCAGTAATGTTACATTTAACTCTCTAAGGGCCTTAGATCAGTGTTGTAGTATCTGCTTTGTATACAGAAGGTTCCTAGCATTTCCAGGGGAAAAACCTGCTTGAAATCTGGGAGAGCTGCCACTGTTAATATCTGCATTACTGGGGTATATGTGCCTATTCATAATCTAGAATGCAAGAGTGTAGAGCCAACTACCTTTCAAACATCTCTATGAAGCTGGTGAAGCTATGAGGCAGTGACTAGAAATTTTATCTCAGTCTTTCACAACTCATTTTCAACATGCTATATACCTGTCAGGAAGGCAGGGGTGGCTGTAGCTCCCTCTCATGTCCATTTTCAGATTATGAAAAACGACAAGGAGCCATTTTTATTATTTATTTATTTGATTTATATGCTACCTTTCTTCCAAGAATGGGATTCGGGGAGCTTTAGCCATTCCCAGCTTCTAAACAAGTGTGTATATATATTATACTGCCATTAGATAGTAAACAAATGGGGGGCTCTGGGAAAACCACATTCTGTTCCAGCATTGTCACCAGAAGTGACTAGTTCGCAGTGAAGTCGTGGTACTCAGTTGTGACTTCAAAAAACTTTTAAAATATTCACTGTATGTGTGGAAGACTTCCAGATATTTTCGACTACAGCTCTGACACTGTCGATCATAGTGGCTGGGTCTGGCGGCAATTTTAGGCCAAAAGATCTGGGCCAAAGTTCCCCCATCCTAATATGTGTGAGGTCATCTCAGAACTGTTACTCCTACTGGTTAACTTTCATATCTGGCAAAATGTCCATTCCAGCCTCCCTGGGATAACAGACAGTGTCATTTTAACAACTCTTAAGAAAAAAGGTAAATACCAGTATAGCAAAACATGGAGACAGTACATGATCAGATAT
Organism: Iguana delicatissima; assembly: GCA_948472985.1. NCBI lineage: Eukaryota > Metazoa > Chordata > Lepidosauria > Squamata > Iguanidae > Iguana > Iguana delicatissima. The sequence goes on from CAOKZL010000134.1 coordinate 1,499,184, forward strand.
GGGGAGGAAAGTGAATTTTAACCCTGGACAAGTCCTGGTCACCCAAATGATGAGTGTGGTATTTCTTTTTTCCATAGATCCAGTTTCTGCTCACCATTACCCACACACTCAGTGCAGCTGTGAAACCATGTGGATTTCCACTTGGTTGCCTCATTTTCCAGTCCTCATACATGAGCACACTGGTCATTCTCTTTGTTAACTTTTATATTAAGGTAAGCTGAGTGAGAATGCTCATATGTGTTGTCGTTACTGTTTTAAATACACTTTATGGTTTTCTGTAATGTCAGTGCTAATGAGTGGTCTGTCTTCAAACCCACTGTTCCTACTTCTAAGGAAGCCAGGGTTGATTCTCTGCACCTTTCCCCCATGACACTATAAGGAATACCAAGTACTTTGCTCGTGACACTGCAACTGAGGTGTACTGATATCGAATGTCTTGTACCAGCTCTGCAATTAGAGGTTGATGGCCTGAAGACTTCCCTAGTAGGGGAATTATAATTTGGTAGCACTAGCAAAGTTCTTGACATATGTTTGATTCTTAGCCTTTGCACATACAACCTTTGGCCAGAATGAATGTGAAGTTTTAGCAAGGGCAGGGATGTAGATATGGAAGGGCTGGAATGAGGGATTTGCCCTTCTCAAATAAGAATGTCGCTCCCTGGTGATATTTTCCTATAGCTCCCACATTTCTAGTATTGCAGCAATTTAAAACTTCAGTCGAACATTTAGGAATAGAGTTTGGGCACGTAAAGAAAAGGGGAAGGGAAAATTACCAAGGAGATGCCAACACAGGCAGTGTAAGAGTTCTAGGTTTGAACAATTTTCAGGGTCTCACTCTCTGCAATGCTAAAATAATTCATGGGAGGGCAGAATTCTTATTTTGAGGAGCAAAGCTCTCATTCCCCCACTTCAGCTGCTCTCCTGAGAACAACTGGCACAACAATGTTGCTAGCATGGTTCAATGTTCAATTTGCAAAAGTCTGGGAATTTTCAAGAAGAAAAACAGAAATCCGTTACATCATAACTGTACTTTGTTATATTAACCTGTTTCACATACTACCCATTATCTTTCTTCCAAGGCTGGGCTGCTTCTATTATAGCGATACACAAACTATATTGTTTTGTTATCTAAGGAGAAGGTCTGTTCCTCCCAAGTGTAGAACAGCCAGTGCTGTTGCAAGAGCTGAATTTGTCTCTTCCTTGTTCTGCAAAATCAGTTCTGGAATGCCTTTATCCCTAAGAATCTTCCCCAACTTGTGCCCTCCAGATGTATTTTGTAGAAAACTGTTGCAGAAAAGCCTCTCTAACAATTTCTGGTTGAAACAAAAGTAGGCACATTGCACCTCCATCTTCACCCCAAGAACAAAAGCACAGATAAATCTCATGTTAGATTAAATATTTTAGCTCTATTTCAGTATAAAAGATTTTGCTAGAGTACCAGCTGCTCCATCCGCAATGGGATGCTCAGCCAGGACTGGCCTAAGTGCCTGCTGGATCCACTTTTGCAAGCAATGCAAATTGCAAACAATTAGCATTGGACTTCAGGTGCTGAAGCATCATTTTTGCTTAGATTTCGTGCATGCTGGGTAAAAATCTAGCTATTGAAAGGAATATGGTGGTTTCTATTTTATTCTTATTTCAGGACTCTAGTATTCCTGGTGTTCTACTAGCACCATGCAATTGATTTTGTTGCTGTAGTTGCTTCATGTGCATTTCCTGGGGAAAAGAGGCAAGTTAGAAACCTCCAGCAAAGACTCCTAACGTTGCAGAATTGGACACAGCATGGGAAACACAATCTCATTGGAGTGAAATGTGCATAGCTACTGATGACATAACTATTAAGTCCATAATTTTATTGCCTGAAAAACAAAATGACACCTCCTTCCATGACACCTACAGAAGCAGAATGAGCAAGGAAGCTGCAAATGTGGGGATACGATAGCATCCTCTGAGATGCATGTCAGCAGGCTGACTAGAGTATGAAAGACAGGCTGCTTCAACAAAGCAAGAATTAGTAATTGAGTAATTGAGAGAATCTTCATTTTTTTTAAATTTAGCATTAGCATATATATCCAGCTTTGCCTAGGATTTTAGGTAATACTTGTTAGAAAGATTTGAGATCCTGTCTCTAATTCCCCAAACTGTGTTGTCCAGTAGCTGTAACTTTTCCTCATATTCTTCAATCCAATCTGAATACAGAGGTTGGGTTCCTAAGGGAATACACTGTCCTCCTCCTTGCTGCTAGGCCTCATCTCCATAGCAGCCAGCGTATTCAAGACAGGCACATTTGACTGAGGCCCAAGAGCTCTCTGGCTGAGAATTCTAAAGGCCCCTCCCTAAACTACAAACCCCGGGATTCCATAGTATCTTCTTAGGCAGCCAATCGTATGAAGTCTTCACCTGACACAGCCAATCATATGAGGTCTTTGCCTGACACAGACGAACTTTGACTTTTATATATTAGATAAGCATATACTTTTTTCCAATAAAATGTGAATGGATAACAAAGCTTAAGATTTTTTTTCTTCTGAAAAAGTATCTCTACTGATTCTTATGTCAAAAGATTTCAAGGTATCAGCACTGCAAATGGAGAACTTTTCTCTGAGGTATCTGACTCCTGCTTCCTATGACATTTACATACACAAGAGCTCCAGGCAGCGTGCCCAAGTATACAGAAGACAGAGCTGTTGCATCAAAATATTATGCTGTATTTGTATCATCTTGTGAAGATTACTTTGTCTTGGAATTATTTCTAAGCTGTCCTTAAATTAGGATGATATTATTACTATATAGAGAGCCAGTGTGGTATAGTGGTCTGAGCCTTGCTCTGGGACTGTAAGAGATCAGAGTTCAAATTCCTGCTCAGCCATGGAAACCCACTGGGTGACCTTGGGCAAATCACACACTCTCAGCCCCAGACAATGGCAATGGAAAACCCGCTCTGAACAAAACTTGCCAACAAAAACTCTGTGATAGGTCTGTATTAGGGTCACTATGCCCATTTCCACACTACACTCTTATAGTGCGATTATTCCACTTTCAACATCCTATGGAATCCTGGGGTTTGCAGTTTACCACCCGGCCCCTCCCGAAACTGCAAATCCCAGGATTCCATAGGATGTTGAAAGTGGAATAATTGCGCTATAAGAATGTAGTGTGGAAGGTCTCTGTAAGTCAGAAAACTTGAAGGCACACAACAGCAACATGTTCATTTCATTTCCAACTTATAGGGCCCTAAGGTGACATGGGGTTTTCTTGGCAAGATTAGTTCAGAGTGAGTTTGCCATTGCCATCCTATAGGGAAAGCAGTGGGGTTTCCATGGCTATGACCCTGGTCTCCAGAGTCATAGTTTAACAATCAAACCACTAGACCACACTGGCTCTGCAACATCTGTAATGCCGTAACTATAAGTATTCCTAAGACATTAAACATAAGCAAAGTGACATATGTTTTTTTCAAGTTAGGCAATTCTAAATCTTTATTTGAAGCATTTTTGCCCAGCTCTGTAACAAAAAAGTCTGAGAGAGTAGCTTACAGATATCCTCAAAAAGATAGTCCCTACTTCATGGCTAACAACCTAAAAACATGACACATGAAGAAAAGGGAAGAAGGATGGAAGAGGAGAAAAGATTTGGGCCCCATCTCTTAAAACTGCAATTTTTGTGGCATTCACATGGTCATTATAATACATTCGCTCTTCTGTCTTAATTAGCTGCTATCTTATTAGAAGAATGTCAGCTCCTATAGACATATCAATTTTACAGTGTTTACATTTCTTAGTTGTTAATTGACAAGTAAGTGATAAGCAGAACTTTTAAGTACATTTTTGAGATTTGCTATCCTGGAAAACTCAAATAAACTTCTGACTTTGACTATTAAAATTACTCTTCAAATAACCCCTTGACTGTGAGTGATAAGGCTTTAACTCAACAATATTTCTTTGCTTATTAAAAAAAATCATCCATGGCACTTTGGACAATAAGTTGATGTAAGTTACACAAACTGTATTACGAACTTTCCTTATATTATTCATTAATAGGCCACTATTTTTTTCATTTAATCAGTTCTCTAAATTTTTATGGGATCCAGGCTTAGTCATGATTAGACCCACTGAAACCAGTGGGACTTAGCCAAAACTAAATTGTCCCATTGACTTCAGTGGTCTACTCAAGGAGTGGGCAGCGTGCAGCCCCCCTCCCAGATGTTGCTGGATTGAAAGTTCCAAGAGCTTTAGCTGACATAGCCAATGGTGGAGAATGCCGAGAACTGAGAATCCAACATCTGGAGATGTGTTTTGCCTGCCTTGTCCAGCGTCTGGGGGGATGTACTGTACATGTGACTAAATCTGGATCCAAACTTAAGAGATTACGCAGTCCGAGTTGTTTTTCATTTAATATTTTAGAACACTCTGAAAGAGCTGAGTTTGCAGTTTCACAAGAAAACTTCCCTAGCCTATGCAGAAATGCTTAACCAAATCAGCTTTTCTCTTAAAAGACTGTGTCATATTCATTGTCCCATCTCTTCCCCCTTCTGTACAAAAAGACACAGATTGAGAAGGGGCTGCTTGAGTCTTTTGCATACTTGCTGCTTCTCCACCTTAAATTATCCCTGGTGGCTTCTTTTGCTCTGTGGAATTCCAACCAAGATTTTGAGAGGATGCCTAAGCACTCAGGCATCTGTAGTACTTCCAGATAGTTTTGTTTTGAAAAGAAAAATCACTTATAGCACCATATGCTACAGAAAACATGGAACTGCCAAAGGATGCATGGGAATTAACTGTAAGGAAATTGTCAAGATGTATGTGATACTGTCCTGTACAAACTTGGGGTATAACTAAAACATTCAAATGTACTTAAGGATCATTCTTATTTATTTTCTACTCTTTTCCCCTCAGACATATCGGAAGAGACCTTCAAGAATGGACACAAAAGAGGTCCCTCTGGTGACAGAAGTCAAGAATGGGTTCCATAAAGACTACCTAATGGCAGTTAATGGCACTCCGAACAACAAAAAAACACAATAAGTAGTAGAATTTAATATTACACTGTAGGGTATAAAATCCCTTACTCCCCCTTTTTTTCTAAAAAAGAGAAAAAGAAAAAGACTGAGTTGACCAGGCCATCATATACAGCCTTAGTACAAGCTTAGACTCAGTTGGGATACATTGACCTCTCCTTTTATTCCCTGTTTAACTTGATGATTACTTTATAACAATACAGTTGCTTTTAATATTTTGATAAATACCACTATTAATATGGGGGCTGCTATCATTTTCTTTACCCAGAACAAAGCCACAGTTCTGTCATCCTCGACACAGGCAGAATTCTTAAGAGTTGTATCCTAGGCAGAGGAAGTACACCCACTCTTTGCTTCTCCTCCGAGTTGAACCAGAACTTTTGCTTTGAGACATCTGGTACTGGCAGAACTTTTGTATGACTTAGAGCAGCTGCAAGAATGGATTCCTCCCAACATACACGCCACAAGTGGTGGATCCACTGGCCATCCCTGTCCCTTGGAATAGGCAGACAGGAGTGTGCTTTGAATAGTAGTATTCTAACTTTTGAAAACTAGCAGCTGAGCACAGGCCGCTTCCCAAGATTATTTGTTGTTCTGATATGCAACATCATCTCTGTATTCAGGAGAGCATATATTTTATCAAGTCTACATGGCGACACAAACTTCTTTTTTTTAAATATATCTCCCCCTCCCCCTTCTCAGCTTTATAGATTGGAAGAAAAGAAGTCACTTGTATCCTAAAAAGCTTTCTGGTTGCTTTTGTACAGCTGAAAGACTATTCTTACCACCAATTCTAGCAAAACACAGGGAGTTTAAAATGTAAGTCACAACGGGACTTAACTACTGCACCATCGCATCATTACCTTTAGGGTGAGAACTATGAAGCCCTCCAGATGTTGATGACTTCAGCTCCCAGTAGCCCACACCAGCAAGGCCAATGGTGAGGAAACTTGGGGGTTATCATTTAACATCTGAAAGCTTGAACAGTTCCCACCCGACCAAAAAAACAAAAACAAAAAATGACGGTACCACCTTCTAAACTTGAGTGGGAATGCAGCCCTCTAGATGTTGGTGACTGCAGCTTCCAGCAGCCCTAGCCAGCATAGCTCATGACAAACAATGCTGGGAGTTGCAATTCAACAAGACCTGGAAGGCTGGATAATACCCACCTATTTTAAAATGCAGTTCTCACTCATTAAAAGTCAAATTGGGTATCCTAGCTGCAGATAATCTCTCAGTATATGTGTCAAGCCATAAACTCTAGAACCAGAACACTATCTTGATTGTGTGAGACAGCCCATCACAAAAGGCTTGTTACATACAGTTACTGAATTACTGAGCCAATTCACTGGCTCAAAACATGGTGGCTTACATCACCTCCTCAATCTGCATTTTACTTTTCTGTGGTTGTAGAACAGAGGTTCACAAAGAAATAACGTAAGAGCACATGATGGGTGCCTATGTAAAAATCAGCATTATTACAGTGTGTGAGATTACATATACCTATACACATCATCACATGCAGAAGGAAACACTACCAGTTTCAGTGGGACTAATTTTCTAGTAAAGCTGCACAGAACTGTAGTTTTAAAAAGAAAAGGTTTACAAAACAATTTGGACTCATTCTTTTCGGAGCAGGTCCTATTCCACAGTAAAACTCTTTAGTGGAGAAACTATGCCTATTTCATTTTACTGGAGCGGGGGCTAACATATGATCCATGTATGCTTTGCCACAGAACAGAGCTGAAACATACGATATTTGAGATATCACCTCTGACTTCAGTGAATGCTTCCTCCTTTGCAGTGTTTTAGACTACAACTCCCATAGCAGTCAGTAGTCAGGGATGATAGGAGCTATAGTCCAAAATGTACCAAGGGCATCCGGCTGCCTCTTTTTTTTAGTAAAGTAATGCGGAAAGGTTCTGTTAATGGTGGATTAATTCAAAACATAAACATCTTCCTACACAGGTGAAAAGCTAGGGAACTTTTAAAGCCTAATGCCAGTAGCCACATGAGTTTTGCAAGAAAGTTCTTTGCAGGAACTCTATATTCAATCAAATTTTATCCAATATATCTGAAGACAGTAATCAGCATTCCAGTGTAAGATTTTTCACCCATGTCATGATATAAAGGACCTCAGTGTAGGCATGTAAATCTTTTTTGACTACTTAGTCCTAAAATGCAAGGACAAATAACTGGTATAGATTTCTCCTCATTGTGGGAGAAAATATTTTTCCATGATTTCTCCATTTCATTTCCCCATGTATTTGACCATCCAAACTATTGGGTAGTAATTACTGTACAGAGAAAAACACACTGCTTTTTTTGCACAGAAAAACTGTTTTACATGCCAGGAAGTGTTTTCTGCAAAGAAAAAACAATTTATGCAAAAATGTTTTTCTCTGGATAGTAATTACTACAGTACCCAGTACTTTGGAATGTTCAAACACTGGGAGAAAAGTGAACAAAAGTCTCTATTATTTTTCTTGGTGAAGTTCCTATTGAGAAATCTGTTTTTCAACCTGTGAATGAACAACCGTGAACATTCTCAGTGGCATGGGCCAACCTCACAGATCCTATTTGTGACAATCTGCTAGAAACACTAAAACTGTGGTTGTTCAATGCCTCTGGTAGAGATCTTCTCCAGAAGGTTCATTTTGCTTGATTTTTGAAACACGGTAACTATTAGAAAATGGTTGTTTTATCCTGAGGCACACTGAGGCAACTGAATGCAGGGGAAGGAAGAGCCCATCATGAAAGACATCTGTATGTATTGTGGTGCCTTCAAGTCATTTCTGACTTATGGTGACCTTAAAGAGAACCTATCATGAGGTTTTCTTGGCAAGATTTCTTCAGAGGGAGTTTGCCATTGCTTTCCTCTGAAGCTGAGACAATGTGACTTGCCTAAGTTCACCCAGTGGGTTTCCATGGCTGAATGAGGATTCAAACCACTATACCATTCTGTCTCATGAAGCCATTATGAGCCATTTAAAGGAGGCTGTCTCAGAAATGCCACAGGTTAGGTCTGGTTTGAGAGATTTCAGCGAGCAAATATTAAGTGTCTGTCTCTATTCTGTAGTGGTTTTTTTTTAATTTGTCTGGGGGAGAGAACACTGCCTTACTCAATCTTTCAAAGGGCTGGGAAAAAAAGCAATGTTAAGATTCACCACTACTTGTTAAATGATAATCAGATATGCTCTGAATACACAAAAGTAATAAAATGCTGCTATGTTGAACCACCACTGAGATGATGACTTTTGAAAGAATTACTGTAAAAATTTAACTTGGAAAATAAATATACATTTTACAGTCAAAATATTTTGAAGTTCTCTCTTTCTGCCATGTTGCACTAAAATATTTTGGAAGATTTCACTTTTGTTTAATTAAGTTCAATTTGTTTTTCAGTCTCATGAAAATATACACAGTTTCACAGCTATTTTATAACAGATATTTTATTAATGGCATTTCTTTCCTAAAAAGTGCAAGATAACTGTTACCTATGCCATTTAAAATGGCAGTTATATGATGTTTTATTATTAATTTCCCTTACTTTCCATTTCCAGTCATTATTATTAGAATTGCACAGTTTTACATATTCAGTTCCTGACTTGTAAATGAGTGTACTGATTCACTCTTTTAATTTCCTATGAAATTATCTTGGGACCACAGCATTGCTTAGAAGTTACATTATGGGAACCAAAACTCACAGAATTCCTTCAGGGAAAATGGCAAGTGATTATGCTGGATGGGGGATTCCAGGAGCTGTGTTCCAAAAAAAGTAATTTTTCCAAGCTCTGGATCAAAGGCAATATAGGAAGCTCCCTTATACCATGGGCCCATTCACACTACAGAATTATACCACTATTTTTCCCACAGGTCTGTCCTATGGAGTCCTGGGATTGGCAGTTTAGGCAGAGATATTTGACTCTAGCGCCTCACCAAATTACAAACCCAAGGATTCCTTTGGGTGGAGCCACTGCAGTTAAAGTGGAATAATAGCAATATAATTATACAGTGTGAACGGTCCATGAACCATCAAGTGGAATAATAATAGTATTATTGTATAGTGTGGAATAAAAAGACACCTCTTCATGCAGAAGAAGAAATGTCTTTCCACCTAAATATGCCACAACCGATTTCTAACCTAAACTTAGAAGCAGGTGACTATTGTGGAGAGGAGATCTCAAAAGCCATATGAGGACAGATACTTTTTCTACCCCCTCCTCTTCCCAAGATACTATTCTATGGGTCAGATAAAGAGGATCAAAATGAGAAATGTCTTCATTTGGGGCACAAATCATGCAGCCTTCTAGATATTGTTAGATTGCAACTCCCACAACAGTCCATGCCAACATAGCAATTGATGAGGGACAACGGGCATTACAGTCCAACAGCACTGGAAAGGTTACATGCTCTCCATCCCTGCACTTTCACAAGGGAAAGAACATCTTTTCAAAGGCATTGCCTTGCAAGTATTGGGCATCAAGCCAGAAACAAGCCTTTATGGCACAATGCCCTGTAAAAATATTCTAATATTTCAACTTTACAAGTAGAAGTTTGTTTTGTTTAAATCCAGATCAAGAGACTGACTACACACAACCATGAGAAAAGGCTGACCTCTAGTGTAAATTGAACTCAAAGGAACTGCAGAGATATAGGCACAGCAGCTATGAATAACAGCCACAGGAAGCATGCTGGAGCTCGACATGCGGGCATCCAGCTCAGCATTTTCACTTAAGTCAGATCTATCTATAAGTACTGAGAAAAGTTACTTTATTGGACTACAATGCCCAAAACCGTCCAGCCAGAATGACTACTGGCCATATTAGTTGGGAAGATGCTGAGAGTTACAATCCTAAATAGCAACTTTTCCAAGTTCTGTTGTCAGGCCCATGGATGGATTACCTTTCACAATAAAATAAATGGAACTCTTTGGCCCCTTCCACACGCGGGGGAGAGAAACGGGGGAACGGGCCAGCCGGAAGCCCGCCCCCCGGCAGCTCTGCAGGGACGCGCTTGCGTGTGCCTGCAATTCTACAAGGGGCGCTGCGACGGGGTAGCGCGCTCATGTTTTATAAGTCTTTAAAAAACACGTGGCACTACCCTTTGTGGCCGCGCGAGGGCGGTTTGAGGTGTGGAACCTCAACAATTAATACCGCCCCCGCGCACTCCACGGTGTGGACGACCTCCGGGTGAGGTCGTCCTACACCGTTTTTTTTACCCCGTGTGGAAAGGGCCTTTGTCTCTTTCTGGATATGCTGGGACAACGATATGCAGTAAGAATTAAGTCCTTACACGACAAAGATGGTTTTGGCTTGATCAGTCAAGGCCTGGCAGCAATGACATCATAACTTTTCCAAAAACAAATTGGACACAGACAGACAGACAGACAAACATACACACATACACACATACACACACACACACACACACACACACAACACACTCTCTCTATTACAAATATACACACATATATCTTATTACAAATATACACCATCCATCCATCCATCTCTCTCAAATGGCTAACACTGCAAAAATAAAATCTTGGTTTTTCAGTTATATAATTGCAGAGCTGGAAAGGGCCCTCCCTGCTCAATGAAGGATCTCCAGCCAGAGCATCCTCAGTGGGAAGTGGTTCAGCTTCCTTTTGTAGACATCCAGAGAAGGAGACCCCACTACATCTCTAGGTTCCATGACTGCACTGCTCTCACTGTCACAAAGATCCTTCAAATGTTCAACTTAAATCTACCCTCTTGTAACTTAAAACCATTAGACCCAGTTCTACCCTCTCAAGCAGCAGAGAACAAGCCTGCACCTTCCTTTTTGTGGCAGCCCTTGAAGTATTCAGAGTGCAATCATGTCACCACTCAACCTTTCATTCACCAAGCCAAACATGCCCAGCTGCTTCAACCTTTCCTCATATGTATTGCTCCCCATACTTCTTAGCATTCTCATTGCCCTTCTCTGAACTCACTCTAACTTGTCTACATCCTTCTTAAAGTAAGGTACCCAAAACTGAACACAGATTAGGCCTGACCAGCACAGAATATAGAGCAGTGGTTCTCAACCTGTGGGTCCCCAGATGTTTTTGGACTTCAGCTCCCAGAAGCCCTGAGCATTGACCATAGTGGCTGGGGCTTCTGCGAGCTGAAGTCCACAAACATCTGAGGACTCACAGGTTGAGAACCACTGATATAGAGGAACCTCAGCTTGGAAGCTTTATTTCTATTAATGCAGGCTAAGATAGCATTTGCCTTCTTTCCTGCAGCATCACACTGCTTGCTCATGTTCAACTTATCAGATTCACGGTTAAGGGATTTGTCTAATAAGTTGACCTGAGCTAGCAGTGTGATGCTGCAGCAACAAAGGCAAATACTATCTTAGCTTGCATTTGAAGAACTGACAAAGATATTCTTTTCTATATTATCCCTGACTCCAGATACGTTTTCACATTCTAGTAAAGTGAGATGCAACAGCCTTGATGCTTGGGGAATTATTCAGAGAAAAAAAAAATCAGACAAATCCCTTAACCATGAATTAGGGAGCAAGGGCAAGCTAAACCTAAACCTAAGTTTGGAATTTGGACAGTGCAAAGTGGTATTGGATGGAAACGCCTGATCAAAAAGATTTAAAATGCCTACTTCAAACAATGTTTTTTATAATCACAAAGCAAGTGAGTTTTCATCCAATTAAAAATGGGGGAGCGTTCTTTGTTAGTAGTATGCTTTTAATTTGGTTTACAAAATTTCTAATGTAACAGGCTGTTAAAGTCCTAAGGTATCCAGTATAATCAACTTACTTTAAGAATGGAAATAAATCATGCTCTCAAGTAGTACTTTAGATGCCTGTATACCACCAATCTCTGGCATGGGGAAACTCCTCAATAACACCCCCTTGTGGGAAAGGGGGAGAAATCACTTGTTTAACCCTATCTTAGTACTGAGAAGTGCAACAAAAATCTCAAGATAATTTATTCAGTGCCTTTTTAAATACAATTTGGACACATTCAAATTTGATGATGGCTTTCCAAGTTTAGTTCAATCACTCAGAAGCAACAACAGAAGCTTGGTTTTTCTATTCCTTGTCATTTCCTCCTTTCTGAAGCTGCGAGGAAGAGAAAAAGCAGTATAAGAGTTTACATTTGAGCTTTATGTTCTAAAAACTTCAATAACATAACAGCACAGTTATTCAAAGTACAGTCAATGTACAAACATCAACCTAATAATTAAAGATCATAATACTGACATGCCCTCAATTTGATGGCATTCAGTACTGGGGCTCAAGCAGGTCTTCAGTACAATGAGAAGCATTCAGAAAAGAGTTTCACACTACATCAGATTAAGAGAAGTCTTGAAAACAATATTAATACTTTACATAACAATTCTGTATCATGTCTGGCTAGATCTTCATAAGGTTTGTGCTCTGCATTAAAATTAGCAGCACAATTAAATTAAGAAATAAGGAAGACAAGGGAGGGGAAGAGATCAAACCACAAATGTTACAGCGTACTTGGCAACGGTTCTGTAAGAGGCAGGATTTTTGGCTTTAGTACATTAGCCACTTAGGATAGTCCCTGTTTATATATGTAGGTTTATGCATCTATACATACAAGAGTCCAACTGGGAAATCTGGACACTGAAACTAGGTATGAAGTATAAGACAAAGGATTGTCCTCTTGCTTGGTTAAGGAACACATTTTTTCATCCCTCTGTATCCACACTTGCAATTACTGATGCAGACTGAAATCTTTTCTTCATTTGTCATCATGGGTACAGGGAATGTGTATAATCCTCTCTTTACCCTCCTGATTTTGAGTACAATACAGTGAGATTAAAAGCTGTTAAGGGGCAGTAGTTTAGGAACACAAGCACAACTCCAAGCCCCTTTTTCTCCTCAGCAGAAGGGATGACAGATTCACATCTGAAACACTGTTCACAAAATATACAAGTTTGCTTTTAGTTGTGGATGCATACCTTTACATTTTGGACTGTGTTGTCCAAGTTCTTTGGCTCATCCAGCACTGAATCCATGGATTGTATCCTGAAACAGAGAGTCATATTATTTATCAGTTTGACTCCTCAAGCAGAAGTATAACTCACTAGAATTTGGTATCTGGGTGGTGATGGGGAGACAGCTCACGATTCTTCCTCGTGGCTTCGGCTGTCATCATTAATACTGAGAAGACTTCAACTTGGCATGCCTGACCTATATGTGCTTACGCTCTGAACACACATCCCTGGCATGGATGTGTGCATCAACATGCCAACTGCACAGACTGCCGACATGGACAAAGACTGCTGAGTTACATGTGGGGTTAATAAAGTTTTGAATTGATCAAAACCTTTTCCTCATTATTGTTTTCTTTTTCCTTTCCCAGGAACTCTTAGGGGAAACAAAGGACAGAATATCATTTGTCTTTGAGAAGAGTTTGGCCACAAGGTTTGGGGAGGAAGATCTGACTCTCTCCCTCTGTGCCACGCTTTCAAAGGGAAGGAACACTCCTCTCCCTGTTGAAGTTTCTGTCCTATTCACCATGTGAAAGAATCTACCTCCTGAGCAGTTAGGAGCTTGGTAGGGTAAGTGAAGAGAGGATTATAGCAGGTAAGGAGGAAGGATTCCCGCTTCACTCACACTATGGTCCTGATCCAAACCAGGACCTGGTATTGTTTTTGTTTTTTCATTTTAAAACACTGCTTATGTTAAATCAAGGCTTAGCAATTCTGGCCTTCCAAGTGTTGTTAGACTACAACACCTATCATCCCTCTACGAAGTGGTTCTCAACCTGTGGGTCCCCAGATGTTTTTGGACTTCAGCTCCCAGAAGCCCCAGCCACTATGGTCGCTGCTCAGGGCTTCTGGGAGCTGAAGTCCAAAAACATCTGGGGACCCACAGGTTGAGAACCACTGCACAGTGAGAGTTGCAATCCAACAACGTGTAGGACCACGTTGCTCACCCCCCCCCATGGTAACAACACCTTTGTATTTCTGTGTGTAACATGTACTCCCCCCACCTTTTGTTTAAAAAAAAAAGACTTAAAGATCAGAAAAAGGAGGATTGAAGGAGGAAGTGCTGCTTCATAATGGCCTTGTAGCCTACTGGTTTTACACAAGTTTTTTTAAAAAAACTATTACTGAACCTGTGTAACAAACTGCCCTGTGAATTTCAGCAAATGAGAAAGCAAGAAATAGAAATTACTTCAAATACATGAAATAAAGTCACAAAGAGGGCTAGGGTGTGCTGAAGGTCAACATTTCCTCTCATTAAAATGAATGAGAGCCCACTGCAGCCTGCTGGCAACTGTTACTCTGTCAATGGATAATGAAAATCCCATCCATATTTTACAGGGCAGCTGCACTACTAGTTTGGGAAGGGTGAGAGTGAAGCTCAGTCCCCTGCTTCTACTGAGGCTTGAATATTACTGGGAAAAGAATATAGTTGTGAAACAGAAACATTTCCTCATTTAATAAACTGAACTGGGAAAGTGCACACACCTTTCCATCTCAAGTGCCTTTATGCGAACAGAAGAAAGGAATGCCAACCAGTTGACAGTGCTTGCTACTTACACCCAGTGTCTTATGAAGACAACCTCAATGGGGATAAGGGAAGAATGTTAAGAGTGACCTCTCAAACCTAAGCTACAGGAGTGCACAAGTAAGTGGTGATCAGTGGATGAACAGCAAAAAGAGAAAATACCTTTGCATTTGATGAATGCAAAAAGCATTCAGTTTACTCTTCAGTTTTTTTGATTGTTTAGTCCAGAATTCCTGAAATGAACATTCTTGTTATGAGTACGATGCTGGAGCATTAAAATACAATACAGACAGAGAACAGCTAAAGTGAAAAGTAGTATACGCACCACTGTATCCTTCTCAAGACTCAAGAGAAACTGTGTTCTCTTCTCAAGATTGGCAAGTTCCTGGACAACAATCTTGTGGAAGTTTTCCAGTTCATTCAGCCTGTTGCAGACAATCATATTCCTTCAGCAAAACAGTATCAGCCACTGCTGTTTACTGATATAAAATATGGATTTGGTCACCTAGTTCACCACTTTCTATCCAGCTTATTATATGCAACATCTTTATTGTTTGGGTGTGAAATCAGCTGACCTTGAACCAGCATAGCATGTCAGCTAGCCAGCTGTTTTCAAAATGCTGTTGTTGGAAATCTTGTTTGCCTCAAAAATTTTTCAATAGGAAAATTCTGCTAAGATCAGCAACTGCAGACAGATCTCTCTGAATAATAAGCTGCCTATTAATTACCCATATTCCTTTATGTCATGCCTCAGATGAATGTTGATGTGTTATAGGTGTTATGTTCAAATCATGTAAAAAAGCAAGGCCTACACTCTTGTTAACATGCCACATTTGCTGAATGTTTGATCTGAAACAGGAGGGGGGCACATGCAGCCTCCAGGGCCACCTGACCCTGAAATGTGATACCAAAGTGGCATCACTTTTGCTCCCTCTAAAGAGGCTATCCTGACATGTACATTACAGTCTTTTACTCACAGCACCAAATATACACACATATACACAATTCATTTTCACATAAAAATCTAGTGGATCTGAATTTCCTGTGATTTTGCCTTTAGCTGCATTATGGTATAATTGGTATACACCAGAGTGAAATATTAATAGGATGAATGGCAGAATATTTCAGGGTTTCTTCACCTCTGATCATCCAGCTGTTTTGTACTTCAACTCTCAGAAGCCTCAATCTACGTGGCAAATGAGGATGAACACTGAGGTACAGTGGAGAATAATTCTTTATATGATCACAGCTGCCAGAATGAAATTCGCACGAAAGTGGAAAAATGATCAGGTCCCACAAATAGAAGAATGGAAAGTTAAGGTTTTCGAATACATAGAAATGGACAGACTAACCTAGATGACACAAGGAAAAAAATCAAGAAGCAAATGATGCAGAATGGAGACAAGTAGAAGAGTTTCTCCTCTCAACATAGAGAAGAATATAGGAAAATGTAAGAACAGGTTGCTTAGCTGTAACTGTGGTTCTTCGAGTGGTCATCTGTGCCCTCATACATTAGGAGCTTTCGCGCCTGCGCGGTAGCGTTCGGAAGATTCTAGAGCTCGTTAGCTTTGGCGGGAACCCCTCCCCCACGCCGGTGCTGCGCATGCTCCTCCCGCCGACTAACGGTCTCTCCTCAGTTCTGGTCCGCCGAAGCAGATGGGACCTGAAAAAGAGGGGAAGGCAGGGCGGGGATGTATGAGGGCACAGATGACCACTCGAAGAACCACAGTTACAGGTAAGCAACCTGTTCTTCTTCTTCGTGGTCTCTGTGCCTCATATATTAGGAGACTGTGTAGCTTACCAGTAGGATTGTGGGTCAGGTCCCAGATCCTAGAGCACAGAAGACAGCACAGCACGTCCAAACCGGGCATCTCTCCTGGACCAGCAGTTGAGCCTGTAGTGGCACACGAAGGTCGACGGCTGGGACCAGGTCGCCACACAGTAGAGTTCCGACAGGTTGAAGCCTCGCAGGAGGGCAGCAGATGTCGCCACGGCCCTGGTGGAGTGGGCCCGAAGCAGGTCTGGCGGAGGCTTCTTGGCAAGATCGTACGCCAGGTGAATAGTCTGTACCACCCACTTAGAGAAGCGCTGGGTGGATACCTTGTGGCCTCTCCGGCGCCTGCCATAACAGACAAACAGGTGGGGTGTCTGTCTGTAGGCTGCAGTCCAGTCTTTTTAAAAAGCCAGCGCCCGACGAACGTCCAGAGAGTGGAGGAACCGCTCCAGAGGTGTCGTCGGGTCAGGGTAGAAGGCCGGCAGGATGATGCAGGAAGGAAATGTCAGGCCGGAGGACCACCTTGTCCCGATGAAAGACCAAGTATGGTTCATCGCACCGTAGCGCCGTCAACTCTCCCGCCCGCCTGGCAGAGGTGACGGCCACTAGGAACGCGGTCTTCATCGCGAGCAGCCTGTCATCCGTCGTGGCCACAGGCTCGAAGGGCGGCCTCGTCAGCTGGGACAGCGCCAATGACAGCGACCACGGTGGTAGCAGCGGCGATACCGGCAGGTAGAGGTGCTGCAGGCCCTTCAGGAACTGCTTGACAGTACCGTCCCTGAAGAGCGCGGCCGATGGGGATCGTGGCGGCTGGTATGCCATGATCGCGGCGAGGTAGACCTTGAGCGATGGGAAGGCCAGGCCCTGTTGCCAGAGATGAAGGAGGAAGTGGAGCACGGTACGCAGGGTGACAGGTGATACCAGCTCTCGACGTTCCTCGGCAAAGGCCACGAAGTGCTGCCACTTGCAGTGGTAGTTCCTTCGCGTGGACTCCTTCCTGGCCACGGTCAAGATGTTCCCAATGGCCGGGTCGTCTAGGGCGATATCCTCCAGGCATGGAGGGCCAACACCAGCAGGTCCAGGTACAACACCAGTCCGTCGGAGTGGGACAGCAGGTCCGGTACTGTGGGAAACCTGAGAGTCCTGCCCCGGGTGGCCTCGATCAGGGGTCCGAACCAGTGCTGCCTCGGCCAATATGGTGCCACGAGGATCACGTCTGCCCGGTCCACGATGATCTTCGCGATCACGTGGCCCAGGAGCGGCAACGGAGGGAAGGCATAGATCAGCCCTTCGTCCCACGGAAACTGGAACGCGTCGCCAATGGAGTGGCGATCGTGGCTGGCCCTCGAGCAAAATAGGCAGCACTTCGCGTTCTGGCTGGTCGCGAAGAGGTCGATGGTCGAGGCCATGTAACCGAGGAGCTGTTGGATTCTCCTCGCTGATGTCATCGAGGCCTCGAAGGCAGCAGACGCCGCCCGACGAAGCATCCGCGCCCCCTCGTCTGGGAGGAAGGCCCTCGCCGATACCGAGTCAAGAGTCGCCCCGATGACGTCGAGAACCCGGGTGGGCTCGAGATGGGACTTCTTGGGGTTGACCCTGAGTCCGAGCCGAGTGAGAAGAGACAAAGTCCGATGAATGTCCCTGTACAGTTTCTGTTTGCAGGACGCCACCAATAGCCAATCGTCCAGGTAAGGGTAGACAGAGATGCCCTTCGTCCGCAGGAAGGACACGACCGGAGCCATGCACTTGGTGAACACTCGCGGTGCGGTGGAAAGTCCAAACGGCAGCACCTGGTACTGTTAGCTGATGCCGTCGATCATCGCAAACCGAAGGTATCTCCTGTGCTGCGGGTGGATCGAGATGTGGAAATAGGCATCTTTGAGGTCTATGGACGCAAACCAGTCCCCTCGGCGAAGGAAGGGGAGGATCGAAGGTAGCGTGACCATCTTGAACCTCTTGGGGCAGATGTATTCGTTCACCCCTCGGAGGTCTAGGATGGGCCGCAGGGATCCATCCACCTTCGGCACCGTGAAGTACCTCGAGTAGAAGCCGGTGGTCTTGGCTGAAGGCGGGAGCCTCTCGATCGCTCCCTTCTCGAGGAGGGACTGGATCTCTTCCAGTAGAGCCGAGCTGGCCGGGGTGTAGTAGTAGACACCCCGTGGCGGAATATCCTGGAACTCGATGGCATACCCCAGGCAGACGATGGTAAGTACCCAGGAGTCCGCAGTGATCTCCCGCCAGCAGTTGAGGTGCCTGGCCAGGCTGGGGTGGTGGAACAGTTCTACCGGAAGGGCGAAGGATGGCACAGGTGGAGTCCTGTGAAGGCCGTCAAAACCGGGACTTCGCTCCAGAGGACGACTTCTTGGACGACGAAGATGGGCATTGTCTGGGAAGCCTCCTCGAAGCCGAAGATGTTGACGGCCTCGACGCGGTCGACTGCGGGGACCGCGGCTGGTACGCCGATGATGAGGAGGACCTTCTCCATGAAGGCCTCGGTTGGAAAGAGCGGCGAGACTGGGCAGGCTGGTTGATGCCCATCTTCTTCGCTGTCAGCCGGGCCTTGACGAGGTGATCCATGGCCTCCTCGGTGGAGGTGTGGAAGAGCCCTTCGCCGTCAAACGGAAGGTCTTCAATCCGTTGACGGCTGTCCTCCTGAAGCCCAGAGGACCGGAGCCACGCGTGGTGTCAGAGGGCTACGGCACCGACCATCACCCTCGAGGTAGCCTCCACAGCGTACCTCGAGGTGGCGATCTGCTGTGTAGCCACCGCAACGGCCTCGCCAAAGATCTGTGTGGCTGAGGCGCGTGACTCCTCCGGTAGGTCAGCAAGGAGTGGAGCGAATTGGTCAAAGAGGTTCCGATGGTAGGCCGCGAGGCATGCCATCGTGTTCACCGTCCTGGCCACCAGGGACGATGCCGAATAGAACCTTCGGCTGAAGGCATCGCGCTTCCGTCCTTCATGGTCCGGAGGGATGGTACGCGCCCGATTACCTCCTTTCGTTTGGGCCGACTCGACCACAATAGACTTCGGTACAGGATGATTGAAGAGGAACTCCGCATTCTCCTTCTGGGTCCTGTAGAGATGCTCTAGCCTATGTGTGCTTCGCCCACAGCTGCTTCAATGCTTCCACCAGGGTTGGTAGGAACGGCAGCGGTGCGGTCGATGGTGGGCAGGATTCCAAGTACTGGAAGACCGGGTCCTGGGCTTGTGGAGCAGGTTCGGTCACCTTTAGGCCAAGGGCTGTGGCCATCCGGAGGAGGATCGCAGAAAACTGGCGTACGTCCTCTGGTGCAGACTCTGGGCCTGGCTCCCCGAACCCCAGCGGTGGGGATTCGTGAGAAGAAGGGGTGGACTCAGCAGAGTTGGAGTCCGAGTCGTAAGAGTCGCCGGATGGTGATGGCAACCTCTCCGCCTCCTTCTCCTCGGCCGGCCTACAGGCCAGAGGTGCCAGGGTGACTGCTGGAGCTGCAGGCTGCGTCGGTACCGGTGTGGCCGATGTCGTGGCCGGTATCGGAGTCACCTGCAGGGGCACGACTGCGGGCCTAGGACGGTGTGCCGCCTGCGTGGTAGAAGTCACAGCTACCGCCGGCTGGGCCACGGTGGGCTGTGGCGTCGGGCGGGTAGCTGTGGCCGTTGTCCGCGGGGGTGGAGAAACAGCCCTGTAGCGGGGTGAGGGCTCCCGGGACCGATGGTGACTCAGCGAACGACGCAGCGGTGACCCTTCATAGTGGGGGTAGTGAGCCTCCCGCGGTGGCAAGCGAGACCGGTGACGAGGTGACTAGTACCTTGGATCTGGATTGTACCGGTCCCTGTATGACGGCGAGTAAGAATAGTATGAGCCAGCCGGCTCGTGCCACACTTGCTCCTGGGCGTACCTTCCTAGGTAGGCAGGAGAGTAGATGCTCTCGCCCAAGCGACGTCTCTCCAGGTGCATCTCCCGATATCGCGGGGATGGAGGCCTGGCCCGCTGCTCCGGCAAGCAGGACTCGTCACGTCTAGAGGCTGGGCACTGCCTGACCGCAGCCTCCTCTCGGCGTTCTGCCGAGGGTGGACGACGACTCGGCGGAGTGATCTCCGCGATCAGCTCGGGCAGCTGAGGGGGCGAGGCCTGCACAACCTGCTCCTCATCCGACACCTCGAGGATTTCCTCTTCCTCCGGAGGCTCCTCTTCCTCAGGGAGCTCCATCGGTTGAGGTTCCTTGGCGGGCTGGATGGGTGGTGGAGTCGGGGTCGCACCGCCGTTGGTGAAGAGCGCCGCTTCTCCTTTCTCTTCTTCTCCCCCACGCCCTCGGTGGCGGGGCGCTTCTTCTGGGCCGCGGTAAGCGGCCTGGAGGAGGAGGAGGCCTGCGAGCCCGCAGGGTCCTCACGTGCCCGAGTTGCCGAGACCTTCAGTATCCTCGGCAACTTCATTATCAGTACCGAGCCCAGTACCGATACCAATGAGGTCGAAGGCACAGCAGCCGCCACTGCTGCCGAAGAAGAAGAAGAGGGCAGGCGTTTCTCGGCCATCATCTCGGGTCTCTGAAGACGAAGAGATTCCTCCCAACAGTGGGATTTAAGCCTTGCCGCCCTGTTACGGAGAATCTGGTGTGTAAACTCTCTGCAAATAGGGCAGGCCTGAACGTTGTGCCCCTCACCCAAACAAATCAGGCACTTAGAGTGTCGGTCGGAGAGAGCGACCTTCCTTCCACAGGAGGCGCAGCGTTTAAAGAGAGCTGACATAAACCGGAGGCAAGGCAAAAAGAGAGAGTCCGAGAACGCCAAACACAGTCCGAGATCCGAAATCGTCGTCAAAAGCCACAAAAGGGTCAAAACCGATCGAGAAAGTACAAAGCCAAGTCCGAAATCCAAGAGGGGTAGTCAAAAGCCAAATCCGAAGTCAAAAAACACCAAAAGCACAATGAGAAAAGCAAGCCAACAAGCAGAACCTTCTGTACACTGAGGCGGACAAGAAAGAACTGAGGAGAGACCGTTAGTCGGAGGGAGGAGCATGCGCAGCACCGGCGTGGGGGAGGGGTTCCCGCCAAAGCTAACGAGCTCTAGAATCTTCTGAATGCTACCGCACAGGCACGAAAGCTCCTAATGTATGAGGCACAGAGACCACGAAGAAGAACTTAAGGTTCAGACATTAAAATAAAATTAATTAAGAGAAGGCATGCAAAGTTGTGAAAGTAGGGTACTGAAAGAGTAATATGAATGGGACTAAAAAGAATTAACTCTAGGGGAGTAAGGAAGTGGAATATAATGTAAATGAGATATGAAATACTCAACTGCCATAATATATAAAGAAAGATGGATATGAGCTGGATTTTCTATAAGGGCACAATGTACATTTGGATATTTATATATTACAATATACTATTACACATTATTATATATATATTGTAAATTACTACACATGTAGATATATTTATACATCATTATTATTCGTATGCTGTTTTGGTTAATGTCACATTAATGTATTTGCAATGGAAATTGTTGTAAAATATAATAAAAAAAATACTGAGGTGCAGTCGAAAACATCTGGAGGTCTGAAGGTTGAGAACCACTGCTATATTCCATTGCCATTCCCTGCTGCTAAGAAACACATACATTGGTTTGACTAATAAAACTAAGAAATGCACTTCCTATGTGCGACATACTGGCAACCAGAGGCGTTTTTGGTGGGGGGGGTGGAAGTCTTGCCTGAAATATGGAAGGCAAAGGACGCTACCTTTGCCCTGCTTCACTAACTTGTAAGAAATTCTCTATTAACTGCCAGGATAGTTACAGACATCGCAAGTAGGCCACACAGTGCAGAAACTTTATCACAAATGAATTAGTAGCTATAATGCCAAATACAAGTATATAAGTTCCGATGCTAAGCAGCAATCACTGTAGGAAAGATGGCTGCACTTCAGTTAACAATGGATGGACACAACCTACCGGCTCTGGTGGATCCGATTCAACAAAGCTGATAAATTCTGCTCAGGTCCCCTCAAGGTATTTTGGGTGTACATCTCAATCTTCTTGTGCCTAGACTAAACAACAGTATCAGTGAATTAGCATGAGAAGTTATTGGAGCAGGCAGAAAATATCAAATGGCTGTCCTAACTGCAATGAATCTACGGGACACACTGTACACATCTGGTTCCAAATTTTAAGAAAGTACACTCACCCAAAACATTTTCTTCAATTCACTGGTAAAGCTCTCAAACGCAGCAATGACTCCTGAGTCACCCATTTCTTCCTCAATTATTTTTGAGACAAATACATCATCCTCTGATCTATCTAGCCGCTGGCCTGCAAGAAAGAAGAAAGAAGGGCAGCCCTCCCATGTGTATTCATGAGAACAAGCAACCAAAAAGCCATGAGCTAATTCAGCCCAGCACCCACTGAAACCAACCTGTTATGAAAATGTTGCATAACTTAAGAAGCTGTAAGAAAAAGGGCAAAACAAAAACTCCTCAGTGTCTTGAGGAAATAATTTTAAAGGAATAATCTGGGGCTCTTTCCCACTACAAAATTATAGAACTCTACTCTAACTGCTATTGTTCCACTCTCTGGAATCCCAGGATTTGCAATTTAGGGAGAGGTATTTACAGTACTGAGACAGAGAGTGCTGGTGTCTTACCAAACTATAATCTCCCAGGATCCCACAGAATACAGCCATAGCAGTTAAAGTGGAATCAGAATGCTATAACTGAGCTGTGTGAAAGGGACCCTGGTAACACTACGGAAGATCTAGCACAGTTACAGGACAACTTTACAAGACATGTTCACTAGGTGCCATCGCTACAATCTATTTGGTGCCAGTTGAACACCTTTTTACCTACTTAGGCCTTTACAATAATTTATGTTTCCTAATATGGGCCTCTCAGTTTATACTCATAGATGTACTTAGTTGTAACAGTTTTCATTGTTTTATTTATTTTTAATATTTTTGTTTTGTGAGTTGCCTGGAAAACTTGAAAGGAATTAAACTCAATTCAGTCACAGAAAGGCTTATTATTACTTGTCACACGAACAAAATGTTTGTGCTGGAGTTCAGTTGAATCACCTTTTGGAGTCTCCTCTTCCATCTCTATGGAGCTAAAGAGCTTCCTTGGTTCAAAAGGAATGGTAGTTGACTGTTCACTACTAGGCATCCTTTCTGTCCATTTTGAGTGCTTCCTATTGAAATCAGGTGAGAAGTCTAACAAAAATAAAATGTCATACCTGATAATTAGTGCTGGGTACAGAGTTAAACAATGCTTAGTTTTCTTAAGGACAAATGCCAGCTGTATTTTCTTCACATTAAGCATGACTAAATTAGGTTCGCAGTACCAGAATCCTCTAGAAAAGCAACTCCATCCTATACATCAGGGATGGGCAACTATGGAGCATTTGGTGCCCAGTTTTGCACCCCAGGAATAACTATGGGCTTAATCACCCCTCTTGCAGAAACTGGAAATCCACTTCTGGGTTTGGAAAAGAATTTGTTTTTGACTTTTTATTGATTTTATTTTTTTTTAAAAAAGTTAATCAAGATGTGCAGAGATTATGGGCTATGGTTTAAAGGAGAATCATGACTGATCCATGGCTGAGTAGGGATTCAAACCCTGGTTTCCCAGAATTCTAGTCCAACACATAAACCAGTACCCCACACTGGCTCCCATGATTCTTGGAGTGCAATTTTCCATGTTTTTAAATTCACAGATAGAGAGACTATGTAAGGCACCAATAATGAGGCAGGGTTCATGGGGCCTACCCCCTTCTTTATGTGATCCGCCAAGAAGCTCATGCTTGTTTCCTGAAATGATGGGAATTGGTTACATAATCTCATGGGCCTGGACTGCAAAGATACAGAGGAAGAGAGAAGAAGGGTCATTCTTCTCTTCTTGAACAATCAGAAAGCTAGTGCTGTAAATCTGCCATTGGCCTTTGGCTTCTTCTCCCTATTGTTTTGCAATACTCACTCTACCTGGAAGCTTCCGCTTAGATTTGGAGAGGTTGTCTTTAAGAAGTACAGTACTTGCTGCAGCTTCATACCTCTAAGAAAAGTTTTTAAAATAATATAAGAAAACATCCAGATTGCAATATATTAAAAAGTCACATTATATTCCAGCAGTGTAAATACAACAATGAAGTAAAAATGAAATAATTCAGTAGTAACAGCACAATATATTTACTTCTACACACTCCATCTATATATTACAACAGACAGTGGCTGAAATTCTGTTAAGGCACTATGCCAGCCTAAGGTTGCAGTGACAAGAGGAAAAAAAGCTCTAAGTACAGTGTCAGCGAAGGAAGGAAAGCATATGGGAAACAGGCTGCCCAGAGCCTGCAGGTTTTGCTCGCTTTCCCTTGCTGCTACTGGATAACCTTGGGGGAAAAATGCAACCACTAGAGTCCTGTACCAACTGAATTTTGGCCAATACATGCATATATGGTTACACACAGAGACACACAAACATGTATTTACTAGGAATGTACCCTGTTTGCTTCAGCATCTGAATAACGGGGTGAAGAATCGCTGCTTAATGGCAAAGTGCCATCCACCATTTCCAAACCATCTGAAAGAAGGAATTTGAATCTGTAAGGCATATTGCAGGTGCTTGATGAAAAAAATGAATGGTAGCTTCTCTTATTCTCTTTTTTCTACTTATCAACCTGATATAACAGAAAGCAGCATCAGCAACATCAGGAATATTCAAAACTGATTCCCCACTTATAGTCTAAACCTATCAGATTCAAGTATTTATGCACCTCTGAATAAGTTCTGGGAGGAAAGCAGGAGGAAATGCCCAAAGAAAAGGACTTGATAGCCCATAAAGATCTTCACCTGAACCTTGACACTTACAATCGACACACAGGAAAAGTCATAAAGCATAATTCAAACCATGCTCTCAGTTTTGGATTATTGAATGAAAAGAATATCACAGCTTGAGACATTAATACTACAGCTTGGGGAGTAGGCAATGTGCACTTATGCCAGTATGAGTGACAAGCATAGTATTCTAAGTCATGTGGAAGTACACTGTGATTCCATTTTGATGCCACTGTGAGTCAACCAATGAGGTTTGCATGTTTATTAATATTGTATTAACATACTTACACACACACACACACACACAACCACACACACACGTGTACACACTGACTATGACAGAAGAAACAGAGACAGATAGACACAAACATATATTTCCTGACCAAATTCAGAAATAATCCACAAGAATACAGAATAAAGATTACTCTTGTTTAGAGTTCCAAGGACTTAGCTTTTCCTGACCCAGAACAAAACTGAAAAATTAAGTCCCATCCCACACTACAACACAGTAGAAGCAAATATAATTCTAATGGAGCAAGATGCATATCTGGAGTACCACATACTTTGTCTAACATGTGAAAGAGGAGCTGAAGAAACATCAGTGGGCTGCACAGGTGTAAAGGTGTGCATATTTGTACTTGACCTCATTCTTTTCTTTGCCTTTTCTCTGTGCAGTGCTGAATCTCCCACCTAGAAGAGAAGCTAAAGGTGTTAAGTTCATCTCAGGCTAAACCCCCACTAAAAGAGTGTATTCCATACCATTCCATTCCCTACATTTAAATGCCACTCAACAACAAAAGTTCTCTGGGCGGTCTGACAGCATATGCCACCTAAGCTCTTGAGGATAGAACATTTATTCATCTTAGAAATAGTAAATCTAATTATGATACAATGCAATAGCACTCTGCAGTTTCTTGCCAGAGAATTATGAATATTTAGACCAAACAAGCAATCACTTAGGCTTCTTTACAGTGCAGCTACTGAGTACATGCTTTCCCATTCTTAAAATAAGGAATTGTGCATAACAATGTTAATATATTTAAAAAAAAATTAAAAATATGCAACCAATGTAAATTAGGTTTTTTTAATTATGTAAAAGAACTGTGCCACACAGTCTTTTTTCCCATATTTAGCTGCTATAAAAACAGCAGCTTTTAGAAAGTAGTTTTGGAAATCATGAACATTTTCTAGCAGGTGTTCCACAGTACAAGGCAGATACTGAGCAACAGCAAAAGGTCCAAGGAACACATCTGCCCTGTTTTCCACCACCATATACATCTCTGCAGGCTACTACTGCCCCTTGGGATAAAACTGGAATTGACCAGAAGATCACTTCTGCTTTCCCAATAATACAATTCTAGGCCAAAACAATGTGTACGTATGTGTGGAGTGGTGAGAACGCAGAATGGTTTTAGAAACAATCCTGTGCTTTGGTGGCTTCTGCAGATGCCAAGTCTCTTTTTTTAACCATTTTTTTAAGACCAGGGATTCTAGGAGAAGCCCAGGGTCTCAGAGATGGTCTTCAGGTGCTGCACATGGCCCATGGACTACCTGATTGCCACCTGCTATAAAGCAATCAACAATAATGGCTGTGTTGCGTCAGGCACTCTCTGCAGTCCCTCAAACATTGCTGGATTACAATATCTACCACTGCACGCTTCATCCCTCGCATGACCGATGGCCATGATAGCTGGGTCTGATGGGAAAGCTAAGAGTCCAAAACACATGGTGATCCACAGGCTTCCCATCCTAACCACATGGATACAATATTCTTAAATTGGCACATGGACAGCATAATTAAGGAGGCACTTTTGTAAATTGTGGCATGCAGTTACATCTCTATTTGATTGAAAAGTAAGCAGCAGAAAAATGATTCAGTTGCAAATACTACTGTGTGTGGCAAAATGAGAGGAGTTGCCTTCTGCTGTACTCCAAAGCCTGCTTTCAAATCAAGCAGGGGTACTAAACCTATGGTGTTTGGACCCCTGGGGTATCTACGAACTGGGTACAGAAAAGATTCACACAACCCTCTCAGTATTTCCTCCATTATTTTGAAACTGCATCCAAGATCCTGCGCCATGAGCTGTGATGCACAATTTTATGATGACAGAGATAAAAGTGCTGACACGATATGCAGCCATATTAGAGAACTGCATGGCAGAGAACTGCAACAATGTGCAACGAGGTATGGCACAAGACGTCTTCTTGCAGAGGGGAGGCTCCCACCACACAACAGGGCATGGTAAAAGGTGGACACATTTTTCTGGGTAGGGCAATGTGCACCCATGACTTTCTACTGCCCTCTGTTCTGCATTACCATCGCCCTGTGGCTTTGCTGGAGGCTGCTTTCCTTTTTTGTCCTTCTACAGTCATTGCACACGGGCAGCCTGTCCTGCAAAGTGCCATAATGTTCCCCATTTCAATTGCTGTGCAGTGGCCACGCTGCTTGCTCCATTTGTGTAATGGTCCCAAAGGCAAAGCAATGAAATGTTGCCCTCCTGGGAATATAACTATTGTGCAACACAGCAATTCTAAACTGCATAAACATAAGTTGGTTCATGAAATTAACTCCTAACAGGATGCCAGACTCTGTTTAAATGCATTTTCAAAAGGAGGGGGTATCCACAGTTTTCATCCAATTCTCAAAGGAGCCAAAACCCCCAAAAAGGGTAAGAACCACTGAAAAAAATTAATATTTGACAAAAGGTAAGCAGAATGGCAACAGTGCAAACTGACATGTGAGATTATAGAAAACAGATCTGAACAACGCTTAAACTAGGAAAACACGAGGCCTTTGGACTTCCTGAAGCCCCAAAGCTGACCAGGCCACAGCCAAATTAGTAACAATATGGAGACTGTACGTCAGATCAGATTCTGAAAATCCCACATATTAGCATCCAAATACAATATCAGAACAAATAAATCTGTATTCAGCATTTCCTTACTCTTTTCGCATGACGATCACTGTCGCTGCTTGGAGAGGACAATGGCAAGACTAGGGGAGAAAAGGACAAACAGAACACAACCATTATGGACAGTGAAGACATAAGATGGTTTCGCTTACCTGTTAATGTGACTAACAAATAGTAATATTTATAAGCTCCTCCTGCTGATTAGGCAAAGCTTCTCATACTCAATAGCTGGGCACCTTAATTTTATCAGATAATTTTAGTGATCACTAGGTTTTAGTTTAAATGTTTTGACTGGGGAGGGAGCAAACTTCAAACAAAAGAAAAGAGCAATCAATTATTTTCCAGCATGCTATTATTTACTGGTTCTAAAAATGGTGGTTAACAAAAAAGAATCTATTGCCTTGCTGCAGAAGGAAATGAGCATAGTACACAATACACTTACTCCAACACCAGCATCATTTCATTATGTGACAGACACTGTTTGTCGTTGTGTGCCTTCATTTTCAATTCATGGTATCTCTAAGATGAAGTCATCATGGGGTTTTCTTGGCAAGATTTGTTCAGAGGTTATTTGGTTTTGCCTTCTTCTGAGGTTGAGAGTGTGTGACTTGCCCAAGGTCACCCCGGAGTTCCATGGCTGAGTGGGGATTCAGACCCTGGCCTCCACAGTCATAGCCCAGTGCTCTAACCAATATACCCTGCTGGTTCTCTGACAAACACTGTTATAAGACTGTAATTCTACTACAGGAAGTGTATCTTTCAGCACCTGTTATGTCCTCATAATCCAGGATCTTAAGCTTAGTTATTACCACAATCTATAAAAGAGAATGTCTATATGTCTTTGTGTGTGGCAAACATAACACATTGGGATATTGTGTTAAACATCTCAAAATCTCAAAAGAGTTTTTGCATTGTCACGCAAGCTGCAGTGCCAAGGTTGAAAACAAAGAGTCATCATTCTATACAGGCAGCTTCCTAGAAACATAAAGGAAGGTTTGCCATAACACATTGGTCAACTAGGGTGGGTGCCTCAGAACTTGTCAGAATATTTTTGGCTGCAATTCAAGTTCTAATGGGCAGTTCCAAGTCAAAATTCCAAAGGGGTGGCTTCCTAGAAGCAAAATATGAGGACTAAAGCAATTCATCAGATTTTTTTAAAGGCTAGAAAACATGAGAAGGCTCTCTGAGGCACTGCTCTAAGATTTCTAAGGTAAAGAGAGCAGCAATACAGGATACTTCATGGAGATTTTCGGGCATTAGTACAGACTGGATGATACCAGGTACAATTTATCTAGAAACAGCTGAGGACTGTCCGCTGATCTGCTATTAATATTACTGAGGTAAAGTATGGACAGTTCCTAGATACCCTAAAGGTACCTGGTCCTGTCTGATCCTGGAAGCTAAGAAGGATCAGCCCTGATCAGTACTTGGATGGGAGACTGTCAATTAATGCAATTAATACTGTAGGCTATATTTCAGAGGAAGAAACTGGCAAAACCACCACTGAGTATTCCTTGCCTAAGAAAATCTTATGAAATTAATGGTGTTGTCATAAGTCAACAGGTCATTGGAAAGCATACACACAAAGTACAGATCTAGGCAGTGCCAGATACAGTTCACATTCCTCTATTTCTTAATATAGCTGCTCTTTTTAGATCTCAGCACCAGGCCTTTATTCTGGACATAAGATGAAGAGACCACCCTTCCTCCACCTGCTACATATTAATGCCAACTGAAATACCAATTACCAGACAGAGTGTTGTCATGTTTATACATTTTAATAGATAACATTTGTTCAAGTCATGTTTGTAATTTTGAAATGTTCTTGTTTTTCTCATTATAGGACAGCTGTTAACAAGGGAAGCCGAACCAAAACAAAGGCTCAGATGAAAGCTAAGGAAGGCCCTTAATATATAACCTTATAGGCTGTAGCTGTAATCTTTGGAAGTAAGTGCCACTGAACTCAGAGGGGTTTGTTTTCAAACAAACATAGAATTTGGCTAAATCTCTCATTCGTGTTTTTGCATTTATGCAAAGTTCTTAAATGTGGCTAATTTAAATCATGTACTGTCGAGTGTAGACCAATTTTACCTTTTAAAATACTTCTCACCCTTGGCCTTTTATGAGAATAGTCAGCCTTCTTAGGTGTTGACTTTTTCCGAGAGTTGAGGATCCAGCTTTTCTCACTTGTGCCGTTACTTGCAGTTTCCCGGTTGCTTTCTGAGAAGAGATGATCCTTGTAGCTGACAGACTTTAAAAAGATGAAGACAAAAATCAGTTCCATCTTGCAATGGATACGTCCAACCTGTTCACCCAAGAAGGATTTTAAATGTGTCTGTCATTACATAGTCAGCGGTAACACATATGGTCAGCTCAACAAAAGTCACATTAACCCCTCTGACCTCACAATTTTGTTTTCTTCAAAAGGGAAAAATAATTTAAAATATTCAAAAATCCCCTTACTAACTTAGAAGTGGAGAGCTTACGGCAGTGTGCAAAATTTTAAAGTTGTTAAAACAATTAGCCCACACAGCTTTGCCCACACTCTTAAAAACAGGTATGATTAATGTACATCCATAATGCAAGTCAAGGATACCAGTTGAGTCTTTCAAGGGGAGCATTCCATGACACTGGAGCCTCAACAGAAAAGGCTCTGCCTTGTACCTCACACCACACGGCAGTGAAAGGAAGGATGCTAGAACCCAAACTTTCATATCCCTTCAATGAATAAGGAGCAATACCCAGAAGCACTTATTTCACCAAGGCTGTGGAATGTGTGCTCTCCAGGTGTTGCTGAACTACAACTCCTACCATAATTCACCACTGTATACGCTGGAGGATATGTGGAGGACCACATGTTCCGTAGCCCTGACCATGAAGTCAGTATTATACAGCAGGTATAGAAGGAGGCTACACACACAAAAGTCTGGCAAAGAAGGTTATTCTCCATGGTAAAGTCTAGTGTTTCCAGAACGCTAGTTCTGCACTAGTTATGAAGTGTCAAGGGCAAAGGAGCACATCACACTTCACAGAAGGGCCAGGACACCAAGCAAGATTCACAACAAGGCTTCAAGACTTACTCCCAGAAACATTTCAGACTAAAATTTCTGGAGAACAGCACATTTGAAGGATATTTGTTGTGCCTGTTTTTTAAATCACTTCAGTTCCAGAGAGATAGATATACTGAAGGAATTATCTAACACAAAATACAGAGGGAGAAGATAAACATCCTCCCTAAATGTGGTCTTGACAACTTCAATCCCAAAATACTTAAGTTTCTGTTGTAATTTTGTTGACCTAATTTTCCCCCTTTAAAAAAGAAGTGCATCCACACTCATCCAGATGTTTCCAGGAAACAGGGTTTGTTGAAGCACAAAGCTTCTCAATGAGGAGGCTGGAGTTTATGAGTAGCAGAGACTCTTAAAAACATTTTGTCAGCTCTGCAGCTTAAGTCTCCAAGAAAGAACCAATTTACAAAATTTCCAGATGTCTGAAATCACTGATTTTTTAAATCCTTATTCTATACTAAATGACTATTAAAGTGAGTACATTACCAGACTTCTCTCAGACTTGCTTATTCCCAAACTTCTTTTTTCAGAATTCCTATGCATGGTAAAAGAAACCAGTTAAAGAGACTACTACAAAAACATTTAGAACTTTCTGCAGAGACCTGGCCACTGTCTGCGAAGTGAATGTTGTATCACTAGCAGTGCTTTTCCTGTACCCTACCAGAGGTCTGCAATGCATCTCTACTCTTTTGTCTCATTCAGCTTCATTTCTATTATGAACTACACAGAAAGAATGTCATAGAAACTTACCTGCCACACCCAGTGTCAGCAGGAAGTAAATACAACCTTTTAAATTGGTTGTCTCTAGAGCTTAGCCAAGCACAGAATTTTTTTTTTCCTGGAGTTCCTATCAGATACCAAACAACAGCAAAGGGCATCCCATCATAGGTAGGTAGGGAACATGTGGTTCTCCAAATGCTTTTGGACTGCAACTCTCACAATTCCTTGTTGGCAAAGTCTGTGGTGTGGAATGTTGACAGCTGCAGTGCAACATCTGGAGAGACCAAAAGTCCACCATCTTCACTGGCAACAGTATAGCGCTTATGGATTTTCTAGAGTCATCTTTGAAACATTTATGAAACACATATATTTAGGTAATCCTGTCTAATCATCTGAGAGAATATTTGCTAAAAGAAACAATACGATGGACCATCTCAAACTAGATTTTAATGGCAATTCAAGTTGTTGTGTGCCTTCAAGACACTTCCAACCAAGAACAATCCTAAGGTAAACCTACTGCAGGACTTTCTCGGCATGATTTGTTCAGAGGGGGTTTGCCATTGCCTTCCTCTGAGGATGAGAGAATGTGACTTGTTCAAAGTTACCTACTGGGTTTCCACAGCTGAGCAGGGATTTGAACCCTGGTCTCCAGAGTTGTGTTCAATGCTCAAACCACTACACCATACTGGCCTCTAGCAACTCAAGAATTGTCTCACTGCCCACCTGCCACACCTGAAAACCTGAAATGGTTTTGCTCTTCATTCAGATCAACAAACATTGTGCATCATTTTACTTGTTTAGGTCTCCCAGTCTAGATGTTCAGAGGAGAACATTTTTTCAGAATAAGAGCTTCAAGACAGCAGTGTGTCTTCTAGCTATTCAAATTGCTTCACAACTCAAATATTTTGAAGTCCTTCATTTGTCACTCTATGCATTTCTTTCAGCTTTCCCTCTCCCTTTGTTGCATGCGACCTAGATAACAGAATGCATTTCATAATTAATTTCTAAAACAGTCAGAAGAATATGACCATAGAAATACCCATACCTGTGTAAAATAGACTTTTGGACAAACACTTTTTGTTTCATTTCAGAAACCTGAAAGCAAATGGAATCCAAAAATATTTCAGGGGACTTTTTAAAAACTGCAGCAGCACAACTATTTACAGGTAAAATTAGGAGATGGACAGTACTCTCAAAGATGAGATCTCTTGATTATTTGGTGAAGATTTAGCCAGAACAGGTGAGGTCCCAAGCATAACTGATAAATCATGTCTCTGATTTTAAAATGCTTAAATGCTTATGAGTAAACCTTAGCGAAGGCACCACTGCAGACCAGCCCTCCAAGATACCAAGTGCATTGCTATCAAAATGCCCTAGATTAAGAAGCCAAGGTTAAGTTTCTTTGAACAAATTAAGTTAAAATTATTGAAAACAAGCAGATGGAATCCTTCTTTGCACAGTTGAAAATGTGTTTGAAATTATGCACAAAAATTATGCACAAAACTTGGCTTGCACACACTTTTTGAGCATCTGCCATAGGTCCCCTGCCCTGTTTGTCATGGAGTGTGTGTGCTCATTTCTAAAGAACGACCAGTTTTGTTAAATGCTACTTGAGGTCTAAATAGGGCACATACTGCACTTAAATTGAAAACTGCACCCCTAATTGCCCTCTAGAAGCCCAATTCTCCATTTTCAGCCAACTGGGAGAGGGAATGATAAGGGCCACAGGGAAGGCTGCACAAAAGGCTTCCATGGGCCACACAATTTCTACCCAGCTGCTAAATCTTGCAGCTGAGTCTCCTAGTAGACTCCAGTGAAAATCTTAACGATGAATTCTTATCTAATGTACAGGTTGAGCCTCCTTTATCCAGGAATTTGAAATCCTCCAAAAATCTAAACTTTCTTGCCATCAGCCACCTGTTTCTACCTTCAAGGCAGCTGTGATCTGAGGAGTGTCACAGCTGCAAAGGCAAAAATGGGCTGTTGGCAGTAAAAAGAGAAACTGAGGATCTGAGAGATATACAACCAGGAGTACTGCAGTCACCACCTCAAAGGTGGAAGCCAGTGGCTGGCAGTAAAGAGAGAGAGAAAGAGGGAGGATCTTGAAACACCAGAAGGCAAGGATTCATGCTAAGCACTGCACTTGATTTCCACCATTTCACAGATCCTCAGTCTCTCTCCATCTTCACCTTTCATATACAACACAAGTAGCAAACAAATGAGATGTGAGACTATTCCAAAACAACACTGTTTTTCAAAATTCAAAAAAAAAAGCAAAAGAAAAAAGAAAAAAAATCTGAAATACAAAGCACTTTGGGTCCCAAGCATTTTGAGAGATTCAAGCTGTGTTACTAAGACTACACGTATTTCAAAAGACCTAAATACCCAAAAGGCACCAGATCCTGTCTTGAGTTTGGAAGCTAAACAGAGTCAGCCCTGGTTAGTACTTGGATGAGAGACCACCAATGAAGTCCAGGTGTTGTAGGATATATCAGAGGAAGGAACTGGCGAAACCACTTCTGAGTATTCCTTGCCTAAGAAAACTCTATGAAATTCATGGGGTTGCCATAAGTCAACAGGCAATCTGACACATACATACACACCTATTTAAGCAGCCACACTTTTACACTGTTCTTCTTTTTACCAAATTCAAGATGACTGAGAGTTTACTAATGTTAATAATTATTAGGTGGGAGGAGCAGGAGAAAGTGGGAAGTAACTGACATTACCATCTCTGATATACTTTGTTTATAACAAATAATCCATTTAAAGTTTTTTCTAATGAATTTTTTTACCATCTCTTGCGCCACAGGGTCAGAAGAGTTTTCAAATTCATATGCATCTTTCCTGCAATCAGCAAACAAACTTTGCAAGTCTCACGAAAATATAAAAGGAGGACACATTTTCATAGCTAGTGAACTTCATGAAATTCAAAGATGCATACTCTACAAAGCTATAAAGACACATTTCCAAAACAATGGTTCATTATTTCATCTTTTTAACTTTTTGCCTGACTTGCTCTCAGGGCTCTAGGAAACTGCCTTATACAAAGTCATTGATACAGCTACCTCAATACTGCTCTCACTGACTAGAAGTGGCTTCCCTGGTTTTCACACAGACTGACTGCAGTATCACCTGGACATGGGATCTTTGGTAGGCAACGCATCGCTGACCCTTCCCCATTAGGATTCTTGAGTAGCATTTTAAGTAGTACTCCTCCGTCCACATCACTGGCCAACTCTGCCCAAATTCTTATTTTATATTTTAATGTAACAATGTCATCATATGAACAGTGTTTATTATTCCAGGGCACAGTAGATTACAGTATGTATAATACTATCTCTGGTGAGGAGTGAAGTCTACATTTGAGTACTACGTAGCATTAGATATTTGCATCATCTACTTTAAAAATAAAAGCAAGGACTCCTTACTTAGCTTCTGCTACTGCTTTGCTTGAACTTCTTTCTCTGTTTGTCTTCTCTAGTTTATCATCCTGAAAAGGAAACACCAGGCCACATGGTTGGTCTGTTTTGCTCCAAAGAGTTTTGGCTCACCTTGAAACAACTGAAAGCCTTCAGCCAAATGTAGTCCTCTGCAGGGTGTACTCTCCAACCCGTTGCTAACCAAGAACCAAAACATAACTTTTGTGCTAGATAAGCCCTCGATATTGTGGGGTGAGATGTCTGATAACACCTTCCCTTTGCAGCTGCCTCCTCTTCCACCATGCACACTGAGAGAACAAGAAACAGCAAATCCTTCCACACAATCAATCAAGATCTGGGGGCAAGAACCAACAAGTAACCATTTCCGTCCATTTCCTTCCCTGCCCTATTCTGCTGTGCAATGATGAGGATCAGCATTCCACAAAGGGAAGGGAGGCTTACTAGCCAAACTTTATGCTTAACAGCCACTTTCAAAGTCAAAAATTAAATTTCGCAAGCCTTCATTTTAACAAAGTTGCTTGTAATGATACCCTAAATATCTTAAATACATTCCTAGTCACGTTCAGGAATTTCATCAACAAATATGATTGTTTCTCACTCCTGCCTTGCAAGTGAGAGGATCTGTCAATACCTAATGAGATTGACTAGCCCTGGTCTTCAACATCCAGCAGAAAAACAGGGCAAGTTAAAACCAAGCAGTGGTTACTGCCACCTTTGCCAATCCACTCTGGTCACAGAGTGAAGACAGTGACAATGAGCAACTGCCACTGTTAATTCAAAGCTCAGGGGCAAAAAGCAGACAGTGGCTTCATCTACTGTCACCATCAACATTGTCTGGG
This sequence comes from Iguana delicatissima, assembly GCA_948472985.1. Classification (NCBI taxonomy): domain Eukaryota; kingdom Metazoa; phylum Chordata; class Lepidosauria; order Squamata; family Iguanidae; genus Iguana; species Iguana delicatissima. Next base: position 1,535,279 of record CAOKZL010000134.1, read on the forward strand.
CTGCTTGGGCCAGCAAACAATGGACAGGAATGGCAAGGAGTAGAAGCTGAACTGACCTCTCCCCTCTTAAGCGAGACCCAACCTTTGATGCTGCTCAGAAAGATGGCGGGCATAGCTGCTTCTGATTGGTGATAAACAAATGGGCTAGCAGCAGGCCCACCAGAGGCACTACGATCTTCAGTATGTAAACTCTGTCCAGCTTGTCTTAAGAAGTCTGTGAAACTGAATTCACAGATAAATAAAGCAGAAAGTGGAATAAATAAAAAGCAAAATAACGGCAATTCTGTGCCTCCAAAAGCAAGCATCTATGGCTACATTGGTGGGGGGGAGACAAATATTGGCATATGGAAGTATGCCAAGTTTTTAGGAGAATCAATACTACTTTTAACTTTCAGACATTAAATATGATTTCTTGCATTTCATTATATATTTACAGGTATGGCAGGGCACACCAGATTGCTTTGGAAAATAAAGTCCTTTAAATATATCATCAAATACAGGAATAAATCAGAAGAGACAGAAAACAAGTCCAACGTTAGAGGATCTAAAACTACTAAAGCATTGTAGATGGGAAAAAAACCCTGATTTTGTTTATTTAAGGGATCTTATCTTCATTAAATCAACAATACTATTAAATCTCCTTCTTTTAGCTGGGATGACAAGAGTTATAGTCCAACACATCTGGAGAGGAAGACTAATGTAACTGGATGCCCATCTAATCTTACCTCTAAGTGGACCATTTCTCTAGTCTGGATGACAGGCTCTCCTTCTACACTTGGCTCACTAGAAGCAACAGACAGAATATGTGGAGTAAGAATAATTCCTCAGTACCCATAATTCTGAAACCAACTTCCAAATGGCAAAAAGAGTCATGTGTCACTTCTTTAAGGTCCTGATATTTTGAATGGAACCTTTTTTGAAGCTGTGATGGTTAGGACCAATTATTTTGATTTCCAAATGAAAATATTTTCATAACTGAGATATTTCAGCTGGATACCAAATTACATATATTGAATACATGCATGTATTTGTCTGAAATGATAAGACAGCTCTGTCTGCAAACCTGTTTATAGTTTGTGCCTTTTTTAAAATAAAACTGTTACCCACATGGTAAATATCTTCTACACAAAGGAAAGTATTTTATTACAAGCCAGAATTAAATTAATTATCCCAAACAGTACATTTTAAGAGACTGATGGAATGATTATGAGGAATTACCATTTTATGACATTCAATTGTGCAAATAGCTATAGTACATTAATACATTAAGTTGAACAATTACTTCCCACCCACACATTTATTGATCTTTAGATGGTCTAACTGAGAAGATGCTAAACCCACCATGAAGTTCAACCATTCATTGGAAGAACTTAAGCTACTCTGGACTATGATTTTCCAAACTGCTCCTCTCGCAGAACAGTGAGGGACTAGGGGTTGGCCACAACCTAAATAAAACAATGTTTTCCTCATTCTGCTCAAACACTATTTCTCAGAACATTCAACTTCTACCTCTATGCTTAAAAAGCCATGGGGTATTTCCAAAACCTGACATGTTGGAGCCCAAAAGCGATAACCCAAAAAGCAACCACACTCCCCAATGCCAATTTCACATGTACAGGACACAAAGTAAGCTCTCTTGCACAATTGTTGGTAAAATGAACAGTACTGGCACAAGTAAATACTGTATTGTCAGGATGCTTTGCACAGGGATGATCACTTTGCCCTTGTAATAGTCCCTAAGATATATATTAAGCTGTGAGAGACCAGCTGGCCCAAGTTGGCCTAATGGCTTTTTAAACTGAATGGGCAATTCAAATCCAGGTGTGAACATCTGTTGCAAGAGCCAATATAAAGAAAACTTTCTGACACATTCCATGTAACTGGCAAACCTGCAAGGCATAAGGATCAAAGGACCACCACTGAACACTGCCCCTGCTCAAAATGTTTCTGACCAGCTTTAGAAGTCATTGCCTCTGCACAACATTTCCCTCTGGAGTCATAGCAGATGTAATGGAAACACATAGCTCTTCTTCAACCAGTACTTTCTTTCAATGGCGTATAACACATATGATGCTCCACATACCCAGTATGCCTTGCCTCCACATTACTGGGAAAAACAACAGATATAGATAATCTAAAAAAGGGGTGGGGAACCTAGTACTCTCCATGAACTGTTGTACTTCAATTCCCATCACTCCAAACACTGACCATGGTGTCTGTAGTTAATGGGAACTGCAGTCCTACACTGTACAGAGGGACCACATGATTGACAATTTTTGTATTTCCATTTCAGGAAAAGTGCTTCTAGATATTTAGGAGGATGGGGAAACATGCAAGATGGCCTTTGTGCACTGAGTCAGCAAGTAAAAGTATGGTGTGTTATTTCTACAGCTTATGAAATCACTCCTACTTCTCTGATCTGGGTTTTTTCCCCCATGCTAAAACCATCGTTTAGGATAACTTGTATAACCAAAGCACTTACACAGTCTTATCCTTTTGTTTCACTGGAGAGGCTTTCAGTGCACTTGTATTCATCAAGGGAGCTTTCAGCGCATTTTCTGGGCACATTAGAGAAGCTTCAGGTGCATCACTGGAAACTTTTAAGTAAAAAAGGAGTAAGAGGGAAGAGAAAGAGAGATGGGAGAAATGCATATTTCCAAGTTTAAGTAAGCAGAGAAATTTATAAGCATTGGAGGCTACCAAAGACCAATAACTGTCCAAAACTCATTTGCTTTGCTGCAGGTCTTAATGGTTTTAAAAAGTACAACTTACTTTGAAGTAAATTGTACTGACAATCACAGGCTTAAGTAGAGGATATAGCAAAAGGCCCCTCTGACCTTGACTAGCATGTTCTTCTGCACTCTGTTGGCTCTCTCTAGCTGTCACGGCACCTGCAAGAGGACTTGTTTTCTGCTGAAGAAAGGGATAAATATCAAATTTTGTACACACATGGCTGTCATGACCACCCACTGCTTTTTTGAGTATCAGTTAGGAGAAATATACCTCCTCACACCAGAAGTGAGAAGTGTGCATTTCCTGGCTGCAGCTGGAACAGGCTTGCAAACCAATACTTGCCTATCTGCGGCTAAATAAGAACTGTTTGTAGGAAACTGATCAGGGGGGTTCTGCATACACGGGACTGGCTAAAGAACTGCTGCTGCCTGAGGCAAGCATGAGATCTCCCATTCCACATACAGAAGTTGCACTGACTGACAACTGAATCTTGCTTCACTGCTGGCAACAGAAAAATGTTCACTGAATGCAATAGACTGGCTTAGGCAGACCAAGTGGCATAGAGGTTCGCTGAAGTGCTGGAATAGATAGTGCCACCCTCCAAATTCTCAGCACAGGTCAGCTACTGTTCTACCTGGTAACTAGCTGCTGCCTGCTCAAACAAATTTTGTAGTGCAACAGAGGAAAGAACTCTTCATAGCACCTTTTCAAACATTCTGATATACACAGCATCTCACCATTTAGGTCCCATCTAGTCTCCCTCCCTCATCTCCCAAGTCCTTGGTTTTTCCCTCCCTTTTTATCTTTTACACAGTCAACATGGTATAGTGGTTTGAGTGTTGGACAATGACTCTGGAGATCTCTAGAGGGTTCAAATTCCCGCTCAGCCATGTAAAACCATTGGGTGACCTTGAGCAAGTCACACTCTCTCAGCTTCAGAGGAAGGCAATGGCAAGCCCACTCTGAAGAAATCTTGCCAAGAAAAACCTGATAGGTTCACCTCTGGGTCACCCTAAGTTGGAAACAACTTGAAGGCACAAAACAACAAACCTTCTACTTATCTGCCTGTCATATTAAGCTGCCTAGCTGAAAGACTTACAGTAGTTGCTATCCTCCTATTTGCTGAGTAAGCTAAGCAGGGTCTGCCCTAGTTAGTACTTGGATGGGAGACCAGCAATGAATAGTAGGTGCTATAGGCTATATTTCAGAGGAAGGAACTGGTAAAACCACCTCTGCATAGTCCTTGCCTAAGGATACCCTATGAAATTCATGGGATCACCACAAGTCAACAGGAAACTTGACTGCTCATACATACATAAAGAGAGTCTGAAGGTATTATTTGCTTATAGTCACTCATATTCAACAACAAAACAATGAAGACAGTGTTAGGCAACAGTGAGGCCTCTCACCAGCCCACATTCCTCAAGCCCTAAATATACTTACTGTTTTCTGAGACTGATCACTTGGTTGTGATGTCAGAATATCTGATAAGGAATCTGTACCCACAAGGTCTTCTGTTCTTTCCAGATGGCCGCTTACTACTGAAAAACAATTTTGGGGAAAAAATATATAGACCCTGTAGGGCGGTGGTTTTTCAAGGAAGTCCAGCTGTGGGGTCCATTGGGAATTCTTAAATGGCCAGTTGAAAAAGAACAAGCTTTGTCCACTAATAAAATACAATTTGGAATGGTCCAGCCCCAAAGGAAAATTAAGATACATTTCCAGTGCACACAGGCTAACTATGAGACCTATGTGACCTGGCCAACACTTGGCCCTTCACCCTCTGTGTTTGCATGTGTGTGTGTGTGTACTGAAGGTTGTTTTTACAACAGTTGATACATTCAGGCTCCTTGGACTACCTTATCTAGACTTATAAAGGAGGTTGAACTATGTCTTCCAGAGACCTCCAGGAACATTAATTTTCTCTTTAAAAAGCTGGCAGGACCCCACTGTACTGTTTAATATAACAAATATCTATTTGTAACAAGGTGTAGAGAGATAAAGCAGACAGAGAGGAAGGCTATCTCTCAGGAGTAATTTAACTGTGTATTGCTACATGGCAGCTGGCTGGATTAGGCAGCCCACGCAACTCCTTCCAACTCTATGAACCTATGATTTCCCCAGCAAATGGACTTGGTGCGAAAAGGAAGAGTTAACTGTGTTTAGTCTGGAGTTTAGTCTGGAATGAGTATGTTTAGCCTGGAAATGACTGAGGAAGATATAATAGCAGTCTTCAAATATCCAAACTGCTATAATGCAGAAAACGGAGTATGCCTGTTCTCTGTTCCCCAGAGAGCAGTAGCTGGAAATGAAAAGGAACCTAGAACCAGTGAGTAGAAATGAGAAGGAAGCAGACTTTGGTTATACATTAAGGAAACACTTGTAAAAGTAAAATGTTCAGCTGTGGAACAGACTACTTCAGGAGCTGGGCTAATATCTCACTTAAAACCACACATACTTTATTAGCAGTATTCAAGCAGCAGCTGGACTGCTTTCTATGAGGAATGCAGTTGTTGCAGGATTTTGGATTAGAAGACCTTCATGACACATTTCAATGCTAGCATTTGACATCTGGGAATTACAACAGCTTTGGGTTTTTTTGTTCGTTTTGGTTTTTTTGGAAGACTTTTGATTTTTAATAAGTTTTTTTTTTAGACTTTTACAACCATGAATCATGAAAAAAAAGGATGTGACAAAAATACAGTCACCAACTACTGTGACACTTTTGTCATGGTTCATCTTGAGTCATAAATGGTATCTTTATTAAGAAAATGAGACGTGGGGCATTGATAGTTTTTGTCACCAAAAACATTAGCACAGCCTTTGTGTTAAACAGACCGTCACACCTCACACACATTAAAGAGATAAGATAAATGGAGCATGGCACTAACACAACTCACCCAAACACCCAAAATCTCATGTTACCATTTAATTTCCCCTGTGAAAGCTGGGAAACCAAACACTAGAAAGGAATGTTCTGGAATCCCAGCCATTTTGAACCAGAAACATGAAGGGGCCACACAATAGGGGACAACCTGTCATCTTCATCTTTTTAATGCAAGCTGTGAATCTGCTACAGTGCCTCACATAATAGCATCTAGAAGCACAGACAGACAGGTACAAGGAACAAACACCTCAGACCTGTGAAATGAAGTAAACATGAAAGGAAAAGGAGAGGAAGAAGGACTATGTAAATGCAGAACACAGCAAAAATACTACTAAGAGTGCGTTCATAAATAACTGAGACACCAGTTTATTAGGAGACCACAATCAATATGTTTATCTAGTACAAGATGGGGAGCTACCAGGGGTTGGAGGACCATAAGGGAGCTGTCAGTCCATGTGCCCCCCTCCAAATTTTGGAGTTAAAACATCACACCCAAAATAGTGAACAACAACTTTCCAAATGCAGTAGTCAATGTAGTGCTATTGGCCACTGCATTCATGTGCACTTTTTTCATCATCCTTACTTATTTCAGGCCCAAAAGTAAAAAAGTTAAGGGACGCCAAAAAACACCCAAATAGAGAAAAGGACCACTAGTGTCACCCAGGATCTGGGGGAGGAAACTACTTGTCATCTTTGGTGTGAAATAATTAGTTTTTAATCCCTTGGTTTTTGGAGTTGAGGCATAGGTACTTGGGAGACAAGCTTTCCAGCTGCCTCAATTTGGCAGGGGCAGTCCTGATTAATTCTCTACTATTCTGCTTTTTCAGCTTCTTAACATCCCAGTTTTTCTCTCCTCCTCTCAGTCTCTCCCTTTGTCCTCAGCTTACTCAACTGCTGCAAACTGAGTTCAAAGCGCAAAAGTAATTTGCACTTAATTAACTTAGCCAGAGGTAGGAGAGAGCGGTAGAAATCTTGCCCTTCTCAGTAGGCTCAGGCAAAAGCAAACTGCTGCAGCCTCTCCTAGTTTATATATTCCTCCTGATTAATAACTTTTGCCATTTTGACTACACTATGATATTGCTTGGCCACATGTGTCCTGATTTCCATTTGTGAAATGTTGGAGGGTGGGGAGGTGGTGCAAACAAACTTTGGGAGCCGCCTGTGGCCTGTAATCCACACTCTAGCCATCACAATGTAACCCCTTTGAAGGCTATGCCATAGTAGTAGTAGTAATAATAATAATAGTAATAAAATTTATTTCTATCCTGCCTCTCCACATGGATCGAGGCGGCAAACAACATGAAATACATTATACATTAAAATACATAGTACATAGCCTCCAACGCAATGTACAATAAAAGCAATTCAATACAAAATCAAAGAAGATACAGCAGGCAGGAAATGAAAAACACCACAACGAATCAGCTAGCTAGAGCACATGGAATGCCTGCAAAAATGAAGAAGTCTTTTCTTGGTTCTAACATTGTTACCTGTCCGTCTTCTCTGGGAATGACATTACATTAGGGACGAGAATCATGCAGCTTTCCAGATGTAGCTCCACTGCATCTCCCAGTACTCCAGATATAGAACCACTGCATCTCCCAGTACTCCTTACCATTGGCTATGCTGGCTAAGGCTGCTGAGAGCTGAAGTTAAACAACATTCCCACGGCACCACAACCAAGGAAGCCCTTTCCATGGCAGGGCCCAGAAATGTTAGGAGAGAGCTACAACTCCCAAACCCCACTCCTTGCCCTCCCCCTGCCAGCTAACTTTTCCAGGTCTGCTTTGTGGTCACCTAATTCCAACGTACAGGTATATGCAGAGGAGAATTCTGATAATGAAGAGTTCAAAGAGGCCACAATGACATTTTATGGCTGCAACAGGAATAATAGCTCCACACTACTCACCTGTTGGATTATGCTGTGGCTGATCCCCAAAGTCCTGATTATCATCTTTGTCCAAAATTACCTATCAGTTTAATTAATTGAAAGGCAGACTTTAATTCAAGAAAACCAATCTCTTCGGCAGAAGTTTGCGAAATTCTAACAAGATTTCCAAACACCCAAGCAGCTAAAAAGATACAATAACTACCTGAGACCACTTCTGCACATTTTGCTTGACCCATATTACCAAGGGAGGCAGTCAAACATTTCATAAATCTAAAACAACTTTACATACATCACTGGAGATGCTTTGTTCAAACCAATATTAACAGAAGGGGCATAAAAACCTTTCACAACTTTAAAACAGTCTGGTATGAATTATAAAAGATACACGTGTTTTGTATAAGCCTATACGTAAACTGGTTGTATCAAAATTGATTCACAGTCTCCTCAAAAGAACTGGGTAAGCTAGCACAACTTTGATGCCTTCTTTTGTTCCCTCTTCTAGACCCAGTTCCAGCAGCAGTAGGCAACGTAAAAACATCCCTGCTGGATCACAGTAAAAGTCCATCCAATCTAGGTCTGTACTATTACCAGCTAGATACCTAAATCCATCAAGGAGAAGTCAAGCAAATAGGTTTCCCTGGAAGAGACAACTTCAACCCAGAACAGCTCCGACAGGCTATACACATATCCAGGACGGAGCTTGGGGGGGGATCTCCTTTTTGGCCTACAGAGCCCAGAATAGTAGCAATGATAGCTGAGAAATTCTGGAAGCTACAGATCAAAAAATTAATTTAAATCTGTAATGCAGAACACTCTTAGATGGCCTTCTTGCCCTCTCAGGAACAGAAGGCAATGAATTGATGAGATCACTTATTTATCTGAAGGACTTTTGTTCTCCTCTTTCATCAAACTAGGTTTGGACCGCAACTTCTACAAAGCTACCATCCTGGTAGCACCATGCTTTAGAAACAATTTGTTGTTATGTGCCTTTGAGCTGACTCCAAATTATGGAAACCCTATCTTGACTTTTCTTGGCAAAATTTATTCAAAAACAGTTTGCTATTGTCTTCCTCTAAGGCTGAGAGTGTGACTTGCCACTATATTACTCTGGCTTTCAGATATACTTAGTTGCCACTAAACTCTGTCCCCACCTAGAGCTAACACTAAATGTTAGTCGTAGCCAGAGCAGCCCATTGAGTCAATGGATTCACATAAGCGCTGGCTTCACATTCAGCAAGGTTTATTTTAGTTGTAGGAAGTGGATTTAGGCTAGAAGTGGGAATTATGCAGTTCTCTAAATTTTCTTGGACTGCAGCTCTCATAGGTCAGTAAGGAATGCTGTGAGTTTCAGTCTGCAGTTTCAGTTAAAATATGGAGGGCCACAGGACTACTATCCATAACTTATACCTTTGGCTTTCTAAGCAGCCTACGGTTAGGCCAACTTTAAAAGTAGATTTATGCTGAATCTTTCTGATCTACCAGCAAATTGTTAGATAGATCAACTGCTCTCTCAAATATTAGCAAGCTGAATTAAAAGATGGTATGCCAGTTATGGTTAACCCCTTAAATCTTGTGAGGGAGCTGCCAGGCCACAGAGCATGTTTTATAACAAATCTGGTTAGACCTGACTTTATGATTGGAAGAAGGAAGACTTTTTTTAAAAAAAAGTTATTTTCTATCTCTAACCGATTTTTCAAAATAGAGCGTTGTTGACTCTAACAATTCAGAAAAGCTTAAAATAAAATTTAAAAAAAATCCTGCAAATAATCATAAAAGTTGCAAAGAGAGCATCTGTTTTCTTTTCTAGTTAATGCAAATCATCTGTTGAAAAAAGTTCCAAACAGCTAACATTAAAAGGCAAGTATGTGCACATTAAAAATAATGGAACAGTGACTCTTATTTTTAGAGGCATCAGTAAAAACAGACTATTTGTAACATCACAATTCACTAGTCACTAAAACAAGTATAAATATTTCAAGTGATTTTTAATAGTAAGCAAACAAAAAAGCCCAATATTCATAGAAATTTTCCAAATGAGGGTTAGAAAACAAGGGAAATAAAATACTTGCCATCACTTTATCATTTCCCATTGCTTTAATGAGTGGTGTCAAAATGTCAAGCTGGCTATCAAAGTGAATTTTTATCTTTGTTACTTCTTTTTTGTTGATTGTAGTAGGGTTCTTCATTAGCATTTTAAGAATCTTTTCTCCCCCTTCCTCTTTATGAAGGAAAAAGAAAGTACATGTTTTTCTAGACATTTCCAATAATGGTCATCTTCTTGTAAAAGCACATATAACACAATACCACAATGGATTCAACCTCCTCAAATACAGGACAAGTTGGTGTCTAGCTCATACATAGAGCCTGACTAAATTGTAAGATGAAATTTACTACTGATTTCCACATGGATGATTAGAAAACTTCCTCTACTGCAACTGGGGCAGCAGGACAGCCTAGGAGAAGAGAAACAGCTGGAACCTCTGCCTCCAATATCTGATTCCTGAAGCAGCTATCTCATTCTTTTGAATTGTATGATAGGCCCTGTACTGCCCCAACAATTTACTCCCCTCCTCTCTCCATTTACACAGAAGGCTGGGGGATGCTGAAGGTGATGTCAGTATCTCTAGCTCTTAAATGTTGGTTCAGTGGAAACAACAGTTCTCCAGGCTCCTTTCCAGTCAGGCAATAAACATCATGGTATCTTCATCATCTTTGCAGCTTTGAAGGGCCTGAGATGAGAGAACCATGTGCACCAAGTGAGAGAGAACACTACTTCTACACTAAGGTAGCTGGAATAATGCTACAACCTCTTCCAGGATGAAGAGAGCACCATGATATTGATTGTAGCAGGCACTGACAACTGTGGAGGGGGAAGAGGCCATTCCTCCTCCCACCATGCTCCCTTGGTTGCACCATTGCATTTTGGCATGCTGAAAGTGATGTCACATCACTTCTACTTCTACTTGTCATTTTGGATGATTCTCAGGGGTCTGTATGTGTTTTTTTTCAGAGGTCTGACAGAATTGGAAGAAGTAAAGTGCCACATTTTCAACGGGTTTCAGGTGCATTTGACTGGGTTTGAGGTAAAAAAAATTGCACAAAAATTTGCATAACTTCTTTTTAAAAAAACTGGGTCATGGGAGACATTGGGAGACAATGTAAGGATCCTAAGGATGGAATGCAGCCCATGGGACACGCTTTACCACCTGCACATTATTATCTGTACTGAGGCCTACTGTGGCACCTAGATTATGCCTACTGCTGCTTCTGATCTCTTTGCTAAAAGCAGCTGCTGCTCACCAAATGGGTAAGCAGGTGACTAGGTGTTTGCACCTCATGTGTACACAGAGAAAGTGGATAATTAGAAAGAAGACTTCCTCAAATCTGAATCCACCCCTTATATTTCACCAACAAAGTGCTTTAAGAAGCCAAAATGCTACTGTCTACCCACTGAATCAACAAGAGCTATGCTATGACAGGCAAAAAGGCCCAACTAGTTCAAAAATCTGTTCAATGGCCCACAAGTAGAACAGGAAGGGCGCAGCAGCTTCCAGCTTGTATTTGCCAGAGGCATAACATACCAAAGATAATACACAGCCAATGTAATTAATAGCCCTCAGTAGCTATATTTCCCATCATTTTCTCCAATATCCTCTAAGGGCCATTCAAGTTGGCAGACATCACTACATTACATCTAACCTAAGGAGATTAAACTCCCTACTTAAATCAACTGTAATGAAAAGAAGCAGTTCTTTTTATCTCTTTGGAATTTCCTACCATTCTGCTGAATTAGATGACCACAAATTTAGTATTATGTGAGAGTATTACACCTTAGCATATCTATTTTCTGATAACTGTTGATATTCTCAACAGAGACTACTCTTGATTGATAAAAGATCAATTTGAGTGCAGGCCATCTCCTGAAAGCAAGGAGTCTTCTATGCATTCTTACCTTGCAAGTAGAAGTCACTGATATCTTCCTTTGGCAATCTCACTGACTCCCAAAGAGGACCCTGAAAAAAGATTTGTGTGAAGCACAATTTCATGTGCTACTTAAGTACAGAAAAGAGAAAAGAATCTGAGGATCTTTTCTTTTTTACCTCAGGGCTTTCTAAGTAGAAGGTAATGCTTTCACTTCCAAAATTGAAATCAATCCAGAATTTCTCCAGTTTGTCATCAGGTGGTTTATTTAACTTGGGGAGGGAAAAAAGGGAGCCATCAGCAAACATTTCTGACCATGGGGAAGGGGGCCGAATGGACAACAGCCTGTCACTGTCTTATTTATTGATCTAGCAGATCCAAGAGGCAAACTAGAAGCTTATTGTTACCAAGCCCTGAACACCCCTCTCTGTGCAAAGTATATATAATTCATATATTCAACATTTCCACACCTCTCCACTTAAGTGGACAGTATCTCCCAATAGAATGCTTCTCTGTTCAGCATATCCAGACTAATGAGAACCAGTATGTGGATGACACGCTAGCATTATTCACCTTTACAATGTCAGCATGTACGTACAAAATTACCTCATTCATGTCAGCATGAGCAGCTTTACATGGAATTGAACAGACCCTGAAAAAGAAGATTATACCACTGTGAGTGGAATGTTGATTCAAAATGAGAATCTCTGCTCCCTTCTCCCCCTAGAATAGCTATAGCAATGCATATATACAGAAGTTTTGGAAGAGATAGCAGTTTCTGCACTTGTTCTTGCTCCTCTCTTGTCCAATAGGCATAAAATGGCTTAGACAGAGAAAGATTAGGATCTTTGTCTTCTCTTCCTGCTTGTTTTGATTTCTCTGTCTTCCACCTATCCCAAAGCATTATGGGCAGAATACATTGTCTGAGTCAGTCTGGGTTAATTGACTGTCCTCTGTTGTAAAGAAAAGGGACCAACCCAGAGTGAACCCTCCATCTCATGTTTTCTCTCCTCGTCTGCTCTCTGATGAGGGAGGACATGCTGTGCCAAGTCTCCCGGCCTGCCTTTTTCTTTTTTTTTAGATTTTAGGAATGATCAAGTTGTTTCCATCCAGGACTGTTCCTCCTGCTGAGGATTCTAAACTTATTTTTCTGCCTGCATTGTTGGTTCTTTCAAACTTATCATCCTAAGATGGGCATTTCTGCTGTTGCTGGAGCAAGGACTCTAACAGGTCTTTTATTTCAGTAATAATCTCTTAACATCCATCCTGTCTAACAGATTTCTGCAAGGCCACCCCAGCACTGAAAAAGATTCATGTCTGCAAAGCAACTGCTGCTACCTTGCTAAGCCCCGCTCCCAGTCCTGTTCTGGGTATGAAGGTCTCGTTGCACTCATCCCTGTAACAAGATCAAATGCAGAGAGAGGCGCTAAGGATGGACAATTCTGGAGGCTTCCAGGCCTCCTATCCAGATGGCCACTCACACAGATGGCCTCAGAGATCAACTTTACAATATTCCTGTTTGAGTCACACCCAGTACAGACCAAACTGGCAAAATTTATGATCCACACCCCTTGGCAATAGCAGGAAGGAAACAAGCCTGCGAACAGACAAGTGCAAATGTACAGGAACTTCCACCACATTTTCAGAGATGTGGCCACCAACTTTCTCTACACATCTTGCTGGATGTGTTGTTCCCTCATGAGGTCAATTAAGATACAAATGTAGCTGCAGATACCTATGTGACATAAAGCAAGACTGAACATGAGAAACAGCCATTTATCCTAGACAAGCACTTCTATTTGAAGACTTTTCAGTGAGGTCAACACCAGCTCATGTAAACATAACCAGTCATGGAAAATAAGACAAGCCCGCATCTCACTGCATGCCCCATCAGCAATTCACACTTCATTAAGAAAGGCAGCTTCTTTTCCACACTGCTAAGGCTGCAGCATAAGCTATGACTCAAGTGAGGGGTTGCCAAAATGGTTTGTTTCTACACAGGCTCTCTAGCACAAAACTGCAGAACTTGGAAAAGTTATTTGGACTGCTTTGGAGATCTGGTCCAAGAAGGCAACTTTTCCAAGCTCTGCAACACCAGCAAAGGAAATGGGCATTCCCATATGACTTCCAGTGTTACAACTGGAGAAAGCTACACAGCTATGGTTATTTCATTACACTATCATCAAATAGGGTTTATGTCACTAAAATCAAACAAAGTCAATTCTCTGAAAAATGCAAGAAACAATTCTATTACTGTGCTTGAATAAGCCATTTAACTCTTCCCCTGCATAGGACAGTTTGTTCATTTTATATATTTAGATGCTGATCAAAGAGAACACTGGAATTTATGCTCAGTGAGTTGAACTCAAAAGTAATTCGTTTCCTATATGTGACATTAACTTATTTTCAAAAAAGATAAATCATTTAAAATGTGTCAGCTGCTCTGTTCGATGTAAAAATATAGTCAAAGTTGAACAGCTCTAAAATTTGTATTTTTTTAAAAAAATCTTTTATTACTAGATTTCATTATTACACACTGCTTATTTGAAACGCCCAGTACTAAAATTAGGAAATACAGTAATATTATTGTTATTATATGATTTCCAAGTTTAATGGACTTGAGAGATGTTGTTCCCTTTATCTGATCTCAGGTTCGTACACAAGAAAATCCTAGATAGTTATACCTGCCTGGATGATTCCCAGAGGGAAAAAAATCTCTCCCCCCAATAGAAGTAGTTACTATGACTGAAAAGAAACACAACAGTTAAGAAAGGAAGACAAGTGATCTGTCCAATCAGTGAAAAGCTCTCTGTGATAAAGATAGGAGACAACCTGCAAAAATCTAAGAAAAAAATAAAGTGAGCAGCTTCATGGCAAGGCCTTACCTTCTTTTATCACCAAGTCTTTCATTCAGCTCATTAAGAAATTTCCTGCTGTCCTTCAAAGGAGAGAAAAACCAGAGTATGATTTTTTTCACAAGTGCCCCCATGCTATTCTAAAAAAAAAAATTCACACCTCTGCCTAGCAGCTCCCATGGCAACATATATTGCTAAAGACAAACTGAGCCTCTGCTTAGCTTCACAAATCAACACAGACTCAGTACAACAATGACAGATTTGCTTTAGTCAACAAGCGGTGCTTGATTCTTAGCCCTTCCTCCCCAACACTGCACAAAAATAGCCAAAAGCCTTTACCGTCTCAAAGTCTCTGTCCTTGATTTCTTTAAAAGCCTTTGCAATGTCTTGATCTTCGAACCAATTGTGAACAAGATCATCTCTCCATTTTTTCAACATCAGCCTGAACAAGGCCTCCACAATAGCAACTTGGATATCATAGTCTCCAAGACAGAGAAAAAAGATTGTCAAAATATTGTGCTCAGTGCCCTTTCCAGTATTCAAAGAGTCTTTCTAAAGCAATGAGAAATTTCTTTCTTTCTCAGCACCATAAGTGTAAATAAAGAACTACCCCAATCTCTCTGGGCTCCCCTAGATCCCATTAGACAGCATGTTGAGTTTTCAAGATGGTCATGTTTTATTTGGAATGAGCTTTCCTAGACTATAGTCTACCACACCAGAGGCCAAATAAAATGGTGACCTGCTTCTGCTGAAACAGATCAATATGGCTTACTATTTTTGATTAGAAACACTCTACATGAATGTTATATATTCTTCCTTTCCTCCCCTGCATGTTACCTAAAATTCTTTGGCCACAACCCAACAAAGGTTTGTCACTATCAGCCCCTTAAAGGCCATGGGGATGCAAGTGAGTTGCTTATGGCATATCTAATTCCTTATGTTATAGTATTAGCTGATCTTAGCCTCCAAAGGAACACAATGCTGAAAATGTACTGATCACTGATCTACCAAATGTTTGTTTGTTCACAGTATTTGCAAAGAGTCATTTCTTCTTTCCAAAGTTGCATAGCCAACTTTCTTAGGCAATGAAAAGACTCTTCATCAGATAACTCGTATTATGGTTTTCCTTGCTCTAAAATTTAACCTTCCCCTTGTACACACCAAAACCTACCACTAGTTTAAATATGAATAGTTCCACCTTGCATGAGAGGAAGCATTGTCCATTCACTATAGCAGGATTGAGAACTGTACAATATGCAGTCTACACTCAGCCTGCCATGGCAACTGCCACAAAAATTGTTTTTGATCCCAAAATGGGAAAAATCACACTGCCATGAATGTTGAATGGTTACAGTTTTCCATGTTAAGACAGGAGAGGGGATTGGGAGGGGGCAAAATAGTCTTTTCTAAAAAGCAGAAGTAACCATCTTGAAATGCCATTTCCCATTTAAAAACCAAACAAAAAACAAGGTGTAGTTCTTAGGGACCTGGTGAGCCTAAAAATGAGGTGGCAGCAACCCCCAGAATCTCTGCATTGCTCCTACCTGTACAAGCATTAAGACATCACTTAAATGCAGCTAGCATTTTCTACAAATACCAATGCATTTTGCATATACTATGTGACCAATCCCTGTGTCATAGAATGATATCATCATCATCATCTCCACCTCTATATCTGAAAGATATCAGTAGTGTATGCTAGGTCTACAGTGTGAGTTCATGAGAAAATGCATTACAGCTAGGATTTCACAGTTCATGGTCTTAACTATACCACTGTTACATAAACGACATACACTATATGAATAGAGTCTTTTTTCAAAATCCAATCAAAGCCATACAAAAAGCAAGCATATGATATTTTTCAAATGCCTGAATTCTAACAAAGATCTTACCACCAACATCCAGGATTGTTTTTGCAAGTTGCTTCCTGAAATAACATAACCAATAAAAAAAAAATGTTATGTGTCAGGAGAAAAAAAAATAACAATGTATAGTGACAGAGTATGGTGAAGGAGAAACATGTCAAAATCTGAAAAAGGCAAGTATGAATAACCAAACAGAATGCCAAGAATGTTCTATTTAATCTTTTAGGACCAACATAACTGTTTTCCTTTCATACATACATTTATAACTATAAATCAGAGACAGAACAAAATATAGCTGTTGCACAGAAAAACCCACATTAACAGTTATTTTACCCAATTTCCCCTACAGTTTGAAAGCAACTACTGTTTGTAAGACAGTCTTGGGTTGTATCCAACAGTGGCTCTGGGCAAATGAAAAACATCCTTACTGCCTGGTTCTTTCTTATGTCTCCCCCAACATGAGCGCCTGAAATTCACAGAAAAGTTGCTCTTAAAGGCTACGGACTCTTCTTGCACAAGATGAAAAAGGGCATGAAGATGTATGGCAAAAATGGACACATGTGGAAGAATGTTCCGGTAGCACAATACCACCACTGGAAGCAGTGCCTGATCTTTCGCTTTCTTTTCATACAATCAATGCAAACCTTGTACTGATTGGAGACAGAATACACCTCCTAACGCCTAATAGCAGAAGTTCAGTAGTTCCTCATATTACAGATCAACTTACGTAAGTAGGCACATTTCTTCAGACACAGAAAACTTCTTCCTCTCCTCTCGTGCAACATTATCTAACAGTGTATTTAAGGTCCTTATAGCCTTTGTTGCAGATATTGAAATCCATGCAAAAAAAGGAGAGAGAGAAAAATGAGCCACTAACTTGCAGACATTAATTTACTTCACGTAACCTTTGCCACAGAATCTTTGTTTCAAACTAACCTCCTGCCGAAGGACACAGATCACACCAGATTCAGTAGCTAGATGTCCCAAATATGGTAAGAAGGAATCTAGCAACTGCTTTCTCCCTATAAGAAGAAGGCAGGGAGAACAGAGAGCTGTTATCAAATAGAAAGGTGACAAGACTAATAAACTTAGCAGTGATCTCAATCTCTCACTGGATCAGCAATCTTTCCAAATCAGTAAAAAAGGAATTGTATAATGATGTAGAAGATTCTTGATTTTTGCTCCACTCATTTTAAAAAGATACTTCAGTTTTAATTATTTATGTACTAGCCTATTTACCCGGTGTTGCCTGGGATTTTATTTTCTTCTTAAGAACTCACCAAACTGTTTCATCCGGTACTGTAATTTTTACCCATATTTCCCAATGCAATCTATATTCAGAGTTATTTACATCCCCATTTGGGTCCCTGAAGGAATACGCTGTTCTCCTCCTTGTTGCTAGGCCTCTTCTCCATAGCAACCATCCTATTCTAATACCTTAACTTATCCCCATATTCCCCAATCCAATCTGTATTCAGAGTTGTTAAGGTAACAGAGATTTGGTTTCTGAGGGAATATGCTGCCCTCCTCCTTCTTGCTGGTAGGCCTCGTCTCCATAGCAACCTGTTTGAGCAATCTGGCTGAGAATTCTAAAGGCCCCTCCCTAAACTGCCAACTTCAGGATTTCACAGAATCTTCACAGGCAGCCAATCATATAAGGTCTTCTTGCTTCATACAGCCAATTGTATGAAGTCTTCACCTGTGTGACACAGACAAACTCACAAACTGACTTTTATGTGGTAGATGTTTCCACAGATATTAGCAAATTAAAGGATTTTAAACTGATTCAATCACATATTTTTTAACCAATTGCATATAGTTTTGTATATTAGTAAAACATGTGTGGCTTTTGGAATAGTGAAATCAATACAGCAATACAACTGTAGGAAGATTCCTTATTCAGTTTTTTGCAGTTACTTTGGCTCTAACATATTCCAATAACAAGGAATTGTAAGACAGTCTTGGGTGTTGTCATCTCCCAGTCTTAATGATTAACTGGAGGTTGCAAGAATCAACTAGACTAGAGCTTTGTTTCATTATCTAATTATCAAGCCCATGCTTATAGCTCTGTTTTCTTTTTTGCCACTTTTTTCCTCTTCTCAAACCACCTTAGAAAATAAACTCAAAAATAAGATATACACGAATCTTATGTATCTTTATCCAGAAAAAAGTGACTGTATATAAGAACACAAACACACAAACCTAGCCATTAAAGAGCCAATAATATCATAATATTTAAAATTATCAGAGAGTTATACAAAATATTTAGTGACTGACCTTCAGAGTTGCTTTTGCTAATAATCTGAAAGAAAAAGTGCAGAGAAGGTAAGGAGGCAAAATGAAGTTATCCACAGTTAACACCTTAAATTCCTCTCTTGGTATGTATGCACATGACATGCACAGAAATGCAAACCATTCAAACTTCTAACAAATTGTTTAAAACTTACTATCTAATACTAAGATAAAACAGCACTGTAAAATGTGCAAAGCTGTAACACGTGTTTTGATCAAAAATTAACTATTTTCTTCTCCGTAACTTTTAAAGTGATTTCACTGCAAAGCTAAGACTTACCATAAATTATAATTAAGCATGTGTATGCTACCTTTCAAGTGTTTATAGAATTTCACATGCATTACCTGCACCCTTGTCTTCTTAAAACCTCTACTTAAGTGCTTAAGCTGTCTAATGTGGGGAACTAGCATTCTTTTTCAGTGCACCAAGCACTGGTGCTACATTATGCCCACTGGCTAGAATTGTTTCCTTATTTCCAAGAAGCTCCACAAATCAGCAGCTGACAACTCATGTACCAGCATCAGTCCACGGACCAGCACTCTTGAGTACTACCGCCCTACCTGGTGCTGTTATTATCCAGGACTAGTTCATGCATACTTATAGCAACGTGGAAATACATTCTACACAGCTTATTTCTTTAACTCTTCTTCAAAGGCTGCAGGAAAATTTGAGTCTGCTTGCCACATGAGCAGATCAGATGTTATGAAAAATTTTACCACGCTAGTGCTACGCTACTGTAAAGTCCAGTGACCCTGTCAAGAGTTCTTGACACTGTCCAGTGGAACCCCATATGAAGCCAATGGAAAATATCCCTGTGACCCTACAGTGCACTGACTGAATCAACTTTCAAGGGCCACTATGTATGTATTAGCCACATTTACACTATGAGATCACAACACAATCCAAAGTTTCCACTTCCATACACTTACCAGGGCTGTGTCAAAGAAGTCTTCAACAAGATTTACCAAGAATTTACTCTCTTTTGGTTCTATTAGGCTTAAGAATTCTCTTGTCCTTTCAAACCACGTGACCATGTAAAAGCAAAACACACACAAGCTAAGTCAAATGAACAGTTAATTTTGCACCGAAATACAGTCAAATATAGTCTCCACACAGACTATATGTATGGAGAAACATGGAGACCAGTGTAGGGTTTTACGGGGTCAGAAGGGAAGAGGAGCAAGAGAAGACTTTTTTTCCTTTCATTTGCCACTTCTGCTATTGTCACCAGCAGTAACTGGTAACGATTCACCCGGAAAAAAAAATCACTAGATGGAGGAGGAGGAGGAGGTACCTTAGCAAGCACCAAACATATGCTTGGTGACTGAGAAGTCAACCTTGCTGAGATCAATAGCCCTGGTTATGGTCTAATACTATATTATTCAGACTGTCACATAGACTTGGGCCCTTTCTGCATCATACCTCAATAGCAGGCTCTTCTATTACAATCCTAGCATTGCCATTTCCACAATGGTGTCAGTTTAGGAACACTCTCTACCGCACCCTTTCGCCTTAAGCAGATGAGTAGCGGTATTGTCACCAGTGTTCTCGCTGCACTACAGCATCATTAGCCAGGCCCTTTCCCCACCCCATAGCTCCTGATTGGTCTTTTTTCTTTTTTGTAAGTGTTACTAGCACAGCCACGTTGTAACGTCATGACATACCAGTATATTATTGCAGTTTTGCACTATAACACTAAAAAATTTTTTAATTTTTTTTAAAAATTAACTCAAAGGGGGAATTTAAAATAAACACAGAGAGGTGGTAGATTCTAAACTTGCCACATCATGGAAGTTGCTGAGGGAGGGACAAGCTGGGCACATCTACATCCTGCCCACTCCGGAATCTGCGATGACAGGAAGCACTATCAAGCACTATTGTGGAACCACACTGACCCAGCTGACAGGACTGTAGTGCTAAAGGAGGGTCTTAACAGATTTTTTTTCTGGAAGTGAAATAGGTATGATTTGCAATGCTTGGGAATGGGATAGAGACAATGTTGTGCAGTAGCACAGCTCCTGGACCAGGAACAACCCATTGCTGTGGCAGGATGAGGACGCTGTGTGGAAAAGGCCTAAGATAGTCCTGCCTCTACCATCACCATCGGTTCTTGGTACTTAAAAGTAAGACCTAGCATCTAGCATATTACTCAACCATTTCTTGTTTCTGGTATTGTTGCTGTATGCCTTTAAGTCATTTCCAACTTATGATGATCCCCAAGATGAATCTATCATAAGGTTTTCTTGGCAAGATTTGTTCAGAGTGGGTTTGCTTTTACTGCCTTTTGAGGCTGAGAGAGTGTAACTTGTCCAAAGTCATTCAGTAGATTTCCATGGCTGAGTTGGCATTCAAACCCTGGTCTCCAGTCACTGTCCAATGTTCAAACCACTACACCATGCTGGCTCTCACTCACGCACTGCCACCCATAATGCCTAGCTCTTCTAAGTCTGTTCTGGGGACAGCCACTGCAACCTCCCTGCTTGACCTGTGAAGCCCTTATCTTAAGCAGCAGAGTAATTGCATGTTTGTCTGGACTGAGTTCCAGGATGGCCAAGATGCACCCAACCCAAGCAAACCGAATACAGATATCCTTGTGGTTTCCTGCTTTTGACTGTTCCCTTGTAGGAAGCGAGTGAACAGAATGACCTCAGAGGTCATGCTCCCTCACAGCTCAACAAACCGGAGAGAGGGTTCAAATTAACTTAGCAGACCAAATCCCACTACTTCATCCTGGATATCAGGCTCAAGGAAAAAAAGTTAAGATAGGTTACTCAGAGTATGTTTAATAAACCCAAAGAACCCCATGACCACTTTGCATCCTGAGCCTATCATTGTGCTCTGGGGATGACACAGACTGACCCCCTACACACACACACACACACACACACACAATGGAAACAAAACTGGAAGAGGCTGGAGTCCATATTTCTTTTCTTGCACCATTCCTGGAGCTGCCCTACAAGCTATTAGTGAGAACTATTGTTTCTTGAAGCTGCTAATAGAGGCAGTTTACCCTTCCTTGGCCAGAGAAAAGATCATGTGGGGGGCCTGGAGGAGCCAAGATTTGCAAGAACAACCTTAAGGGAGCCTCTCCCCATCCCTGTCTTATGAAATGAAAAAGTGGGTTGCCAATCTGTATAGGGACATTCTTGGAATTTCTTACTATAGTACAGTAATACAAAGTCAAGAGACAAAGGTCTGGCCAGTCAATTGACAGGTATGCCAACCCAGGCACACTGATTCCTATTTTTTATTTAAAATTGGACTTAATTGTTTACTGGCCTGTAAACTCTATTCCAAGTCACTGTATCCTTTGTATGTAGGCACTACGCAGCCAGAAACTAACTTTCTTCCTCATCCAGCAATTTTTTTTAAAAAAAACTGGGCTGTTGCAATTTACTCAGACTCATTGATATCGGAGAAAAGGGTGGAAAAGCTTCTCTGGGAGCACTGCCTGCAGATTTTATGCGATTTTTTTCCTTTTTATAAAACTTATTGAATAACGATATTATATATTTTCTTAGAACCCAATACAACCATATAAAGGAAAAGAAAATGAAGTCTATCCTTGCTCACAAGGGAGGACAAATCTGCTTGCATTTTTAACGAGATTTTCAGAATCTGAGCTGACACAATATGAGTTGAAATAAGGAACAATGAGAAGTAGGATTATCTTCAGATTACATCATCATCAGTTCTGTTCCACTAAGAATTATCATGATTCATATCGCTGATCATTTAACACAGTATCCATGTACGGCACTACTTATCTTTGGTATCAACCCTTGCTGAAGAAGCAGATGTACACCTTCTTGATCATCACTTCTACAATACAGCTGAATGCATTTCAACAACAGGGAAACATTTGGGAACTCATTTTTGTCTAATTCCTAGGAGGAAAAAAATCGCCACACACGTTACTGCCTTGAACAAACAATTTAATATATTTAATTTTGAGGTCTAAATTGAGGTTGGAATTCTGCAGATGCTTAACTGTAACTCCCCCAGCATTTCTCATACAAGCGAGGGCTTCAGGTAGTCCAGCATCTGTAGGACCACACATTTCCCGCTTCTACTCTAAATCCAACTACTCGTCCCAACTAGAGTTAACCCAATGAATAAAAGGGCTAACTGTAGTCGGAACTGGACTTAAACCTCAGAGACTAAATGCAGAAAATTTCCTACTTGCCTTTTTAAGAACTTTGTCCAGTTGGCTTAACAGCTGCTTGCTATACTTCTGAGGAGGATAGATATCCTTTGTTTCTACCATTTCATGTATTTTCTGAAATCCTTTTCCCTTAAAGGCATCAATCAATAATGAGGCTAGCTGGAATAATACATACAAAAGCAATACTTCAGAATTAGCCTTCAGTCATTCATGGATTAGAACTGTAAGCCTTTGCCTCTTGTTATTTTGTGGGGATTTAATACATATAATTTATACATTTTAAAAGCCCTAAACCTCTCAGAGCTGTGCCACAAGAATGTAAGAAAGAACGTATTAACATATTAACTACATATCCATACTGATCATACAATCTGCCTGGGTCAAAAACTGTGACTTCAAAACCCTATGGTTGCTTGTGATTTTTATCTATATTCCATTAGAACTAAGCCTCGATTCCATACCACATATCCCAAATATGTCATCAGAGGGCCATTGTCTTAATCACTAGAAACAACTGGACTTAACTCTGCTTCATACACTTTTTGTAATCAATCTTATTCCCATGTAGGAAAAATGTATACATACGTATGAAGAGTTGTTTCATTATGCAATGAGCACCACTGTGCTCAATTTTTCATGAATTACTAAGGCTAACCGCTTTCATAAAGAAAGTAAATATTCAACCATTTTGTTTCACTGTATGAGTTTTATTGTTTTGATGCTGCTATTCTGACTTTGTGAAATGCTGTCATTGTTCTTGTTCTTTTCTATAACTTTAGACTGAACGTTATTTTTCCTTGTTACCAGAGCTTGAGAGGCTTTTTAAAATTACTGTATCACTTCCAAAAATCCTCCAACTAGCACTGCCTCTAGCAAAGGTGACTGAGGGATTCTGTGAGTTGCCTTCCAAAAGAATAATTTCACCTAGCTGTTTGTTACACAGTTCAGTGTACTGTGAACCACCTTCAATGCTCCACGGAGCAGAAAAGCAAAACACATTTTAAGAACACAAAATAAATAATGCTGCACTACAACTTACATACTTGCCTCATTGTAAGGACGCAAAAATATTCACAAATTTTCTTAAATGCAAAAAAGAGAAGATCACATCAAGATAACACATCAAGAAAATTGTCAATTGCTTTCGTTATTGTAATTTGGGACTTTTTAAAAAGAGTTGTGCAAGAAAATGCACAAAAATACACCATTTGTGTTGTAACACTGTATTCTCAGCAGAGTACACTGCTTTCAAAAGAAACAAATTGGAATTTGTACAAAAAAAGTGAACAAGAGATTTTTCACTTTTTTTTCTTTGTGGCATCAAAAGACAGAGTTATCAAAACCGCACACAAGAATTCTCACAAGAATGGGAAAGGAGCAAAGAGTGAAGCCTCTGAATGTAATGGCATTGACTTTTTTATATAGACCAAGCAATTTAGTGTGCAGTGAGTGAAAATTACATAGTATTCCGTTCTGTCCGACACTTCATCTTCCTTTTCTTTACTCTCTTCTTCCTTCAAGCAAGGGGGAAAAAAGGAAAAATGACTGATTACAATACTGAAATCCCAAGCATTGTATATATTTATTAGTAGATGTGTTTGCCTTATTATCTGTATAACATCTGGTAGCCCACTATGGCTACCAACGTAACACACAAGAGATTTAAAAAAAAAAAATTAAAACCATTTCTTTAAAACCCCCAAACATTACTTAGGAAGAGATTAACACAGTCCAAAAAGCCAACATTAAAAGATTTTAAGGACAAGAAGTGATATATCCTTGGTTATCTGTCAGAATGAACAAGAATGAACAAAGGTGCACAGAACCCTAAAAGCGGAGCTGAGGAAAACACAGGCGCGAATGGCCGGAAGATTAGAAACCCCAGCTACCTACCTTCGACATGGCGGCTTCCTAATCCTTGCCGGAAGGGCGAGGTCGCGTGCAACCTTAATGGGAGCCCGGGGGTTGCCATTCGGTGAAGGCCGGTTCTGTGAGGCGGAGGGGGGTGGGAAGCCGGCATGTTTGCTCAGAACTGTGACTTCCTCGCCCAAGAAGACGCTATGAAATTCACGGGGTCGCCATAACTCGACAGGCCGCTGGAAGGCGCAAAGACTAGGCGGCCGTGCACACTGAGGCCTATCCCCCAATAACCCGGAGGGAGTCGTGCCTGTAAAACTGGCTTAGCTTTGGAGTAAAAATTGCCGTAAAAATTGCCTTCCTCTCCGTCCTCCCTTGGCCCTGATTTATTCACTCCGGGTAGCCTGAGGCCATTTCCGCACCAGGGTGTTATAGTGCTATTATTCCACTTTCTTTTTTTATTAAAAGATATAATTTTATTAATATAATGAGTTCAAACATAAACACCACACAGAAACATACAAAAACCTACACCATACAAAACAATACTCACACATGAGAAAATGTAAGTATAAAAGAAAAAAAACTTACATACTCCTTACAAACAAAGAAAAATAATTTTACGTCTACATCATACTATTATTCCACTTTCAACTTCCGATGGAATCCTCGGGCTTGCAGTTTAGGGAGGGGCCCTAGATGTTGAAAGTGGGATGACAGCGCTGTAACAGTCCAGTGCGGAAATGGCCATGGTATTCTTAACGCGTATTCTGCACCCAGCTGCTTTTATTAGTTTTGCTGCACAGCAACTGCGGGAGTCAGCATTAAATAGGTTGGCCATTCATGAAATTATGCTTTCTAGAAGGATGTCCATAATCAGATTATACAGGGAATACAAGTCACAAGGGATGGTCGAAAGAGATTTCAGCGCGTGGGTGGGAAACTCTTTTTCTTTTACCCGTTTGGTTATTTTTATTAAAATAGAAAAGGCCCCCTCCCCGAATCCTTGGGAAAACATAGAGTGAAATGCGGTTGGTGGTTCAAAAGAGAGTGCCGTAGACGCCCGCAGTCAATAGCAACTCGGTAAGTCAGCATTTAGCCAAATTCCGTTGATTCCTCGGGTAGGAGTATCCACCTTGAGCGTCACACACTCTCAGCCCCAGAAAACCCCGTAATAGGATCTCCCTAAGTCGGAAACGGCTTTAAAGTACACAACAACAACTCTAGCTGGCGCCAAAATCTGGATTTAGTCCCTACTTGGGGACACAAAATTCAACATCTATTTTAACTATGATAAATACCGACCCCCCCCCCCAAAAAAGAGTCTGCAAGGAGCAAAGGTTGAATATTGTCAATATGCTTCTTATTCAGTAGGGAACAAATAAAGATCGGTTTTCCATCAGGCTGTTTGCGAGTCCCACAAACGAACATGATGTGTTCGTTTCGTTCTGTCATAACTTTGCAACTCATTGTCAACATGTCTTATTTTACCAATTAATAATACCGACCCTAGTGATTCTGGTCCCACAACAAACTGAGAATAAATTCAGTGCCTCCTTTTCTGATTTTTAAAAATCGACTGTCGGAAACACCGTCTCAGCCTCGATAGCTGGGCGCTGCCGTTCGTTAACACAACGATTCTTCGCCAGCCGATTTTAACTATTGAAAATAAACCTACCTCTGCTGATTGTGCAAATTGATCGGCAAGCACACACACGTTTCAGCTGCAACCGCAGACGGTAGGTTAAACTCCAAACTTCCCGCTCCGGGTTGCTTGAACTCTTGTGTCTCAAACAACCCAAGAAAGTGTGGCAAATGACAAATTTTATTTGGCGTAAGCTTCTGAATACTTCGATTACAGCCCGTTTCCTATGAAAGCTTACTTCCCCAGCCCAAATGTTAGTCTTTCCAGTTCCCGAAGTTTTGTGACTTTAGCAGTCTCAGTTCCATCCATCCCATGGATGTTGCTGGTTGACTGAAATGCTTAAAATTAGAAAAAAAACAGGGATGGAGTCCACTCTTTAATATTCACAACAACCCTGTGAAGCAGGTAAGGTTGAGAGAAGGTGCCTGGATTAAAGTCACGAATGAGAATCGGGGCCAAATGAAGATTCGAACCCAGGTCTTTTCAGCCCTCATCCTAGGCGCCAAGGGTTATACCGTCCTGGGAGGCGACATATTCTGTATTAAATTCAGGGCAGCTTTCTTTGTTGGGGTCCGGCCGTTCGGCTTCAGATGCTGATCGTGTTTGCCTGGAAACTGTACAGGAGCCGCGTTGATGTCGATAAGACATACCCCCTTCCCCGGGCTCAAAATTGAGGCCATTTCTGCACTAGACTGTTGTAGTGGTATTCCACTTTCAACATCCTGTGGAATCCTGAGGCCTCTCCAAAACCGCAAACCCCAGGATTCCATAGGATATTGAAAGTGGATTAATATCACTATAATAATCTAGTGGGGAAATAGCCAGAGAAGAATAAGTCCTACCGATTCTCAGGACTCCCATCGCTTCCCCTTTTGCTTTATTTCGCGCCTCGGATTTAAAGCTGACTCTGAAATGCCTTCCATACAAGGTAGGAGAGCTGGCGTGGCGTAGAGGTCTGAGCGTTGGATTACGATCCTGGAGACCAGGGTCCGATTGCCGGTGGGAAATGGGGAACCTTGGGCGTCACACCCTCTCAGCCCCTCAGAAAACCGTGATAGGGTCGCCTCAGGGTCGGCGTAAGCCAGAAACGACCACAAATACCGCACTTATGGAAAGAAAAGTGTTCCTTTTGTACCAAAGACAAAGTCTGTACGCCCAGTTTCTAAGCGCTCAGAATGGTCCCAGAATCATCCATAACTTCCAAGTGAAATCGGATTGAGGTGGTGACAAAGTCCCGTTTGATCTAGTTGGATGGGGTGGGGGGGCTACGAACCCTAAAACTATTTTCTGGAAGGGAAAAAGAGGTCTTTCCATTTTAAGCAACCAAAACTCGAACTTTCTGTCACTATCTGGAGGTTTTCTGCATTTTGTCTCCTGAGGAAAATTACTTTTTATTTGCTCACACGGACACGTGTGTGGGCACGTATCTGAGCCTGTGTATGGGGGATAAGGGGAATTACAGCTTGCCATTAAGAAGACAAGACCAGCCCACAGCGTAATTAAAACTGAGGCTCTATCCATGCAAGTCCACCGTTTAAAGATTTATTATTTCATAGATATTTTCCTTTCAGTCTTAAACTTATAGACTCGTTCCTATTTGAAATGTGTGGTGACTTCAGCTTCACTGGAACCCAATGTAGGAACTTAGTCGGTCCCAACTCCTAGTGGGATGGGGGACCTTGGGCTGACTTCATTCCGGTACAGCTCCTTCACACGGACTCAGACCATTTCCTCACTAGACTGTTACAGCGTTATTATTCCACTTTCAACATCCTATGGAATCCTGGGGTGTGCAGTTTAGGGAGGGGCCGGGCGGATTCCATAGGATGTTGAAAATGGAATAATAGCGCTATAACAGTCTAGTGCGGAAACGGCCCCAGTTTAAATGGGACTTCGTCGGTTCACATCTTTGTTAGTTGTTTCCTCTCGTTTTTCGCCACTGGTTGTCCTCCAGCATGCTGTTGAGCATGCCAGCCTCGTTCAGAAACTGAACCAATGGTTCAAGTTGAAGCAGAGCTGTTTCAAGGTCAGGCTGTTAGTAGATCGAAATAAAAATGGGGAGAGAGTTGTTCCTTTCTTGAGAGCCAGAGTGGTGTAGTGGTTTGAGCATTGGCCTATCACTCGGGAGACCAGGGTTCTCCTCCTTGCTCAGCCACGAAACCCACTGGGTGACCTTGGGTAAGTCACACTCTCTCAGCCTCAGATGAAAACAAAGGCGACCCCCACCCCCGAACAATTTCACCAAGAAAACCTCGTGAAAACCCCGAACAATTTCACCAAGAAAACCTCGCCTTAAGGTTCAATATAAGACTTGAAGGTAGGCAGTAACGGCAACAATGTGTTCGTTACCATGGCTTCCATTCAGAATTCCTTAATTGGGAAGCAAGATCAGACAACTTCAGGGGGCCTTACTTCTAAGTGAAGGTGCTGAGCACGCCTGCCTTCTTGGATAACTCATACCTAGCGTCCTTCCTCACTACATAACTATAGCGCCTCGATTCGGCTTTAACAACCATGGTTCTACCTCAATGGAATCTCGGGATTTGCAGTTTTGGGAGGGGTATTTAGAATTTTCCCCCAGAGCTCAAGTGCCTCAGCAAACTGTAAATCCATAAACTGTAAAATCCATTGGATGCAGTCATGGCAGTTAAAGCGGAATCATAGCTCTGTAGTTGTGTAGTGAGAAAGGACTGGTTCTGCTGGCGAGGTGGCAAGTAAGACTGAACCTCGGAGAAGAGCAGCAAGCCGGGCGACAGCAGCAAATAGATGGATTGTCAGCCCAAGATCTGGAGGAAGCCGACAGCATCCTTTCCGCGTTATTGTTGCACGCCTTTAAATTGTTTCTCGCTGATGGTGACCCGAAGGTGAACCTATCACTGGGTTTTCTGGGGCTGAGAGTGTGTGACATGCCCAAGGTGGGCATCCATTGCCGAGGGGGACTCGAACTCTGGTCTCCAGGGTCGTAGTTTAACACTCAAACCACTACACAACGTGGCTGTCGTTATTATTATTACAAAAAAATGGGCCCACTTATTTTTTACTTCAAAGTCTGCTTATGATCCCTATCTACAACACAATGCCGCGCCTTCCCCAAGTGAAAGCATTTAGTATCAGAGCAGCAGAAACGAGCTCCATTTTAATGCTGCAGTCAGGGGGAATGAAGTCATAATTTCAGCGAGTTTAAAATGCAAAGGTGTGCATGGTCCAAGCATGCCTTAAAAAATCCCAAATGCTTCGTTTTATCAAATGCTTCCTCCGTGTGTTTGCTTCAGGCCATCAGGAAGGGACATACCCACTGAGAGCATGGAGTGGAGGCATGGGGAGGGGTGGAGGAGAGAAATGTGAAATTCGCTGAAAGTAACACCGCATGGCCATCTAAAAGGTGTGGGTCGTAAGGCCATTCAGCCTGGGTTTTCTAAAATGACCAAGAGACACCACTCCCCTACGGTTGGTCTTTTGTGAGTGGAGGAATTTAAGTCTTACGCCTTAATGTTGGGACTTGAAGATGGGAGGAGCTCCCGCCCCCATCAGGTAGGTGGGAGGATGAAGGTTGGCACAGAAAAGGTGCCTTCCCTGCCCGAGCAGTTCAGAAGGCGAGGCCGAGATGGAAACAGCAGCAGCTTCGTGTTGATTTCAGCACCTAAGGCTGCGGACAGAGGCCGCCAGCGAAAGACACAGGCAAGGCCCGCCTAAAGCAGATCGCACCAAGGTGTGTGGCTTTACACCCAGAAGTAAGTCCTATTGAGCTCTATGCCACTTCCTGGTTCTTTTCCCCTTTTGCTAAAGATCCACTTCCTCTGCTTGTGTTCGTTTTGCTACAGAAATATTGCATCAGTGAAAGCATAGGTTCTAGAATATGTTTTACATGCAGATCTTGCCTTTCTTCCACGGATCTCAGGGCTGCCTTCATGGTTCTCCCCTATCCTGCCTTTATCCAGGGAAGTTAATTGGGGTGAGTAATAGTGACTGTTTCAAAGTCACGCTGTGAACTTCCGGCTAAGTGGGTATTTGAACTTGGGTTTTTCCCCAGTCCCAGTGTGCCTTAAGCACAAACCTACACAAGCTGTTGGTGGGAGGTTAAAAATGGGTAACCGTTCATATCTTGCATCAATCACTCCCTTGCCCCAATAAACTCACCTTTATCTGAGTGTCTTTTCCCCTCTCCTCTCTCTAGCTGCAAGGTAGGCATAATAATTCTGTCTCACTTCACAGGGCTAGGTACTAAGCTAATTATTGTCAGTGCAGGTGAGAGATCAAAGTTGCTACAGTTGGTTTCCTAGAGGTGACAAAAATTGGAATGTATGACTGCAATATGCAACCATTCACATAATTTCATTTCCCCCCCATATAAATTGGATATTTTGTGCATGTGTCAACTCAGCACCATTACACTCTATGGCAAAATATATATATAAAAAAGAACCATAGTGCAGAGGTATTTCAGGGACCACCTGGTGAGATTTTGGGGATAAGTTCAAAAAGTTAATTTTCCCTACACTAATCATTGCACTAGAACTGTCAATGTATTTTTATACAGACATAGCAATCAGGGATGATCCACTTGGCTAGAAAAATGATCTTCTAAGTTTTTTTCTCAATGAGATTCTTTTCTTTTCTTTTCTTTTCTTTTTTGACAGCTAGAAGTGAAAGTGTTATTTCTACCTGGTGAGTAAGAATGGAAAAGTGGATGTTTGTCATATTTTTTGTTGGCGTTCTGTTCTTCTAGGTGCACAGTAATAAGGAAACATGTCAAAGGACCCCTTTGAAAACCCTGACTACATCTGTTCCTTTGGGATGAAGCTAACGTGGGACATCAATGACCCCAAGTTACCACAGGTAGTGGGCAGTGAAAGAGGTTTGGAAGTAAGGGAGCAAACTACCAGAATTATTTTATGGGCTGTTTTTCTAAGGGCCTTTTATTTAAAGATAGGACTATCTACCAGTTTCATTTTTGTTGTATTTTTCAGAATGCTGAAGCTACTCTCATCCTATGCCAGTTCTATATCTGGCTGAAAGACTTTTTTTACTTCCTACATAGAAATACATGGGTTTTGGTGCACTTTGTTATTAATATATGCATTTTTACACATTTACCCCAATTATTAATGTGTTTGCACATATTTTTTCAATTGTTTGCATTTTTAGATATACTCTGTAGTATTCATGGTTTTGAACATACTTTATTTTTTTTTGAAATGCATTGCCAGCTTCTCAAATACATGCATTTCCTGGGGAAGTATGCTTTATCTCAAAACAACTTGCAGGAAATATGGAAACACTTTCACTGAGAACTTCAAACTGAACAGAATTCTTTTCCATCCCTATTTTCCACAAAGCCAGCCAAATGACATTCCCAACTAACTAGAACATGGCCTCAAAACCCACAACAATCTATAAATTTATATCATTCAAATGATGTTCCTGCAAGCCACAATTTAGCAATAATAGGGTGGTATTCAGTCTGTATGCAGCTGATGGAAACTTGCTGTTCACATCCTCTTTCCATTTTTAATATCTGCCTGGGCATCTGTTCCAGTACAGGAAAAGCGGAGCACAGAATCCTTCCCACAAAAAGAAAGAAAAACAAAGGAAAATTTGACAAAATGGCAGTGCAGCATGTATGTATGTATGTGCAGGGAGTTATATTTACTGCTCTATTTTGTTTAACATAACTGTTCCATTTCTGGCAGAAGGTGAGGGAGAAAGAGGTGTAAAGCCACTCTATGAAATTTTAAAATACCATTTTAAAAAGAAAGTTGACAACCTGAGTGGGAAAATCATGTTGCTTATTACAAATATCTTCACAAGAAAATACCATTTGGGAACTGTGACATTTCCACAGCCACAAGCCCACCATAGATTTTACTGATTTGAGTGGAACATGGCATTCTGGTTGGAGGACTGTGGTAAGTATAGTCTTTTGGATTAGGGGTGTATGTCTTCAAGTTGCCTGTAGATTTATGGTGACCCCAATGACCTAACACCCTAAGGGAACCAGCTCCCATCTGATTTTGGCTGCTAAGCAGGGTCAGCCTTGATTAGTACTTGGATGAGAGATCACCAACAAGTACTAAGTGCTATAGACTATATCTTAGAGGAAGGAATTGGCAAAACCACCACTGACTATTCCTTGTCTAAGAAAACCCTATGAAATCCATGGAGCCACCATAGGTGGATATGCAACTTGAGACATACACATATGAATTTTATAGGATTTTTTTTGTCAAGGAATGTTCAGAGGTGGCTTGTCATTGCCTTCCTCTGAAATACAGTCTAAAGCATTTGTGATATTCCTGGGAAACCTCTCTACCAAGTATTAACCAGGGCTGACTCTGCTTAGCTTCCAAGACCAAATGGGATCTGTTGCCTGAAAAGGCAATGTTTCCAAAAATGTGCAGCTCAATATAAAGACTTGGCATTCCCTAAAAATGTGTGTGTGGAGCTGTCCAGACAACCTCCTAGATGCCAACTGGGAAGTTATTAATATGAAGGGGCTACCTCCATGCCTTGTGTTCAGGGAATCTGGGCACTGTATTGCTCATTAACATCTCTGTTGCTGATATTGTGAAAGCTGAATTTAGTATTTAATTTGGCCTCCTTCAAAAAAAGATTATGTTTTGCTGTTTGTCACTTTGCTGATTATGTTAATATAATCTTTACCTACCCTTTTTCCTCTCTTTTGTTCATCCATTTGCCTCTGATTCCAGGAGCCCAAGCACTTTGATTCCTTCCAGGAGTGGCCAGATGGCTATCTGAGGTTCATCTACTCCAGTGAGGATAAAAATGCACAGCGGCATCTCAGTGGCTGGGCCATGCGCAACACTAACAACCACAACTGCCAGATTCTCAAGAAGTCCTGTCTTGGTGTAGTGGTGTGTGCCAGGAATTGTTCTCTTCCAGATGGGATCAAGCTGCAGCTTCGACCTGCTATATGTGATAAAGCTCGTCAAAAACAACAGAGTAAGAGCAACGAAATGGGAGAGGGTACCTGGTAGTAGTCAGAGAAGCATAGGGGATAAACACAGGGTTCCCTTTCTTGTAAAGGATACAGTAAAGGGGAATTCTACCCTCTGATTCAGAAATTAACTCTGCTCTGTTGGATCTTGGTACTGAAAATAGAAACCCTGAGGTATGAACCTCAGAAGCTGAAGCTGGGAAGGGGAAATCTTGTACTTTAGAAAGTAATGTTTTTGACATGGAATGACTTTTTTTGAGATAGTCTTGTAACTACATTTTTAATTACATATGGAAAAATTACACTGGAATCCACATCACTTTCTCAGGGAAGAATATATGAAGAAAATCCAACAATATTTTTGATCCTCTGTTTGAAGTATCCAGTACACTGTGTGCAGCACCCATCAGGAATCTATTGTTTGCTTTCAGTACTACCTTTAGAAAAATTGCACAAATAAACCAATTGTAATGGAGTAAATTAATTTTAGTCCTGACTAGACCAACAGCAGATGTCAGAGGAGCAGTGAATCAACTCTGGGCTTTAGTCCAAATCCTAAAGGAGCTGTTCTATTTGGTAAACAGGGTTTTATATCCTGGATGGATTGTTTAAAGTGTGGACTAAAACCTGGAGGAGATTTCCCACTCCACTGATATAGAAGCCACCAGATCTCATCTGACCTTGGAAGCTAAGTAGCATTAGTGCTGGATAATACTTAAATGAGAGACAGCCAATGAATACCAGGTGCTGTGTAGATTATATTTCAGAGAAAGGAACTGGCAAAACACCTCTGAGAATTCTTTGCCTAAGAAAACTCCATGAAATTCATGGGGCCACCATTAAGTCAACAGGTGTGTACACACACACACACACACACACAACCACTGCTGAGTAGTCCCATAGAAATGATTAGGATTTGTTGGTCAATACTAGGTCTCATTCATTTCAGTAGTTCTGTTCTAATTGGTACTATGATTGGATTTAGCCCTGAAGTGGGCAAAGTAGAGCCCTCAAATGTTGTTGGACTGCAACTCCCATTAACATTAGGCAACATAGTTTGTGGCCACAACTTCTCCATCCTTGCTATTTTGGGATTTCTCTGGTAGGAGAGGGAGATGCTGACAGTGTAGAATACTGCAAGAAGTAGAATGAACATTCAATTAGCATCAACTGTTAGGAGGTTTCTTTAACAATCACCACCTTCTCTATGAGGAGAATACTAAAGCAGCTACAGGTAGTCTTTTCAGGTTGCAAGTCAACCTAAGATTTATGTAGTGAGAGTTGCACTCCAGCAACTTCTGTAGAGCTTCACTTTGCCTGTTCCTAATTTAACAGAATATGTATGTGTTTTCCATCTTGCTTAGAGGATTGCTTTTATCTACCAAATATTAAGTCAAATACCAAATATTATCTTGTGAACCTTGCTGTGAATGTCAAACATGATATTTGAGTCAACATTGTGAATCCTTATCTTCTGTCTGGGTCAGCAAAAGTACTTAGAATATGTACCATTTTTATTCTTTTAAACAAAAGTCACAGTAGCTGTTGTATCTTATCTTTCTAATAGCTTGCCTGGTAAACTAAACTTATGATCTAGCCTTTTTTTTTTACATGAATATTTTATTAAGTGATTGTATGCAATACAATACACAATACAATACACAATACAATACATACATAGAACACAAGTGTACAACTAATCTACTAGACCAACAGAAACCCAAACCCCATACAAAATACCAACATTAAAATCCTATACATTAAACATATATTCCCACTTTACTAGAGGTGATGATATTTTAAATCATTTCCATAATGTTCATAGAGTTGTATAGTTACTATACAACTCTATGATCTAGCCTTTCAGGCCTTCCACATCTCTGGGGGCAAGCATGCTACACTGTTGGAAGAAGAAGCAATTACATTCAAAGAAACTGATGGATATCCCAATGAGTACTGCACAGAAGAGAAGCTGATGGCAGGTTCCATGGATGGTATAGAATGGGAAGAGGCATTAAATTTGCAAATGTTTTTGAGTTATGAAAAGGAGCATCTCATTTGGAGGTCCTGATTTTGGAATTCTCCATTTCAGAATCTACCTTCTTTGCTTTATTTTGAGGTTGATGTTTCAGAACAGAGGATTCTTCCATCTGACTTCCTACCAGAATAACTTTAAGAAAGGCCTCTGCACTGATTTCTTTTTGTTACAGGAAAGCATTGTCCAAACTGCGGTTCAGCTCTTGAGTTAATTCCTTGTCGAGGGCACAGCGGCTATCCAGTGACTAATTTCTGGAGACATGAGGGCAAAGCAATATTTTTCCAGGTGAAATGGTGTACATTAGCAGTATATATTTATTCATTTTTTTTTAAAAGGGATCACTTTATAAATATGTATGTAGGCATGTATCTATGTATTTATTCTGTTGGGCTCATGCTATAACATAACAATGCTTAGATTACAAGCTTTGTCATTCAACTCATTCTTCAGCATATGACTGGATTCCAAATGGTTGCTTTCAAGGCTGGAGACCAAAGAGTCATATAAGTAATTCCGCATGCCAAAGAGCCAAAGTAGTATAGAGGTTTGAGTGTTGGCCTAGGATTCTGGGGGTCCAGGGTTCAAATCCCCATTTGACCATGGAAACTCCCTGGAGCAAGTTACATTTTCTCAGCCTTAGAGGAAGGCAGTGGTTAATCCTCTCTGAAAAAATCTTGCCAAGAAAACCCCATGATAGATTAACTTTACTATAGGGTATGTCTGAAATAACTTGAACAGGTACAACAACAAGATGCTCCCACTGTTGCATGGCAGGCAACCTCTTTTCAGACTAGAGAAGAAAAAATCATGTATTTCATAAGACATGCCCATACACATGATGAAGTAGGTTTTTAGATCATGGCTACTGTTACCATCTCTGATCCAGTCTCTACTAGTTGGTGAGCAACTTGCAGCCTTCCAGATGTTGTTGGGCTACAGTTTCCATCATCCTTCACCCTTAGTCCTAGTTATGCTGGTTAGGTGTGGTGTGGGCTGTAGTCTAAAAACTTCTGGAGGGCCACAAGTTGACCACCTACACACCTAAACCAAGCCTTAGCTATGAGTGAACCACTAGTTTCACCTTTCTCAACTCTAATTAATTT
Organism: Iguana delicatissima; assembly: GCA_948472985.1. Lineage (NCBI taxonomy): Eukaryota > Metazoa > Chordata > Lepidosauria > Squamata > Iguanidae > Iguana > Iguana delicatissima. The sequence continues at coordinate 1,571,490 of CAOKZL010000134.1, forward strand.
GTATGAGGCTTGTATAGGGGATCTTACAGGCGGATTGTGTCCCAAACTTTCTGAGAGAAAAGCTGTCTTGACCATTATCAGTGACACAAATGTTACAGACACAGTCTTTAACAAAACAACCATTTCCAGTGAAGAAATTAAATGTTAAAGACCTTTGTTGTATTTGACAGAAGACAATGAGTGGTGCTGAAACTAATTAAATTGGGTATTTTGGTTGTCAACCAATCTGAATCTGAATTACACCTAAGCACTCCAGCAAGGCCTGGAAGGATATTGCTATCCTAAAATTAAGAAAAATATTCATGTGTCAATATTTTAGGCCAAAGGGCTGCATGACCACCCAAGACCAGAGAGTAAATCCGAGACAGAGGTCAGAAGAAGTGCCCTTAAGAAGCAATCATCATCTTCTCACTCATCAAAGAAAAATAGGCTTCTGGAGTTTCAGGTAAATATAGATAGGTAGCCTCATTAGAGATGTTGATGGAAATATCACATTTCAGTGTGAATATGAGTCACTATGTCAATGAACAAATGCACGCAACAAATGCATATACGCATACATATAAAAGAAATGAGTGGCGTGACAGCTTAGCATCTCACTAAGTTAATCAAGGTGAGATCAGAAAACAGACAAACACGTATCAGAGATGCCATGTTGACATTAACAGTATTTCCAGATAGACTCAGTAATTCAGAAGACAGCCAGTTTGCCCTGGACCAAAGGTCTATTTGGAATCATAAATTGGAAAGGTCTAATTGGAATCATAAATTGGAAACCCAAATCTTCTTGCCTCTTAGTGACTGTGACTGGAAATCAACAAATAAGTATAGCATTTTTTTAATGTCTGTCACTATTAAATGAAAATTGCAGGCAAGGAAGTCTTTTAGGTAGGAATTACACATGCCAAATTTCAGTCAAGTTACTTGTGCTATATGCCTTTAAAGAATAGCATGGAGTAAGTGGATTTAGCATTGGACTACAATGCTGGAGAACAAGGTTCAGTTCTGTGCTTGGCCATGGATACCCACTAGGTGACCTTGGGCATCTCACATACTCTCAGCCCCCAGAAAACCCCATGATAGGTTCATCTTAGGGTTACCATAAATTAGAAACAGCTTGAAAGCACACAACAACTTATGCCTTTAAAACAGTAATGTAATAAAATGTAAAGAGAACTGTTAGTAAATTGTTTTATTTCTCAGATAGGAAAGGTGAATGAGACTTGCAGGAATAGTTGCATCTTCAGAGAGGATCAAGCCTGCCAGGTTTCATATTGAGTTGTTTGTTGAGTGTTGAGTTATTTTTGCTTCTGTTTCTGTAAGTTGCAAGTTTTACAGTTTGAGGGGTTTTTTCCAGTTAAGGAACTTTCCTGCCATATTTTTTCTTGGCAGTTGTTATGAAAATGACATAGAATATGTGTGTGTTTCATAACTAAGAAATCTGCAATATTTCAGAAGGAAGGACTTAGAATTACAGATAGAATGGGAAAGTGCACACTAGCAGTAAGGATTAATTTTATTCCCTCCCCACCATGTTTTTGGGGAAAACTTATATGGTAGGGCTTTCCAAATGGTGTGTTCCTTGAAGCGTGTAGGTGTGTCGCCATCCTGGGCTGAGAAAGACTCCCCACACCCAAGCCATTCCTGCTGCTGCTGCTCTCACTGGGGTCTTTCTTCACCAAGGGCAAAAGCAGCAAGCCAGGATTAAGTGGGGGGCTGCCTTTCCCACTACTGCTGCCCTCCCCAGAGTCCTCAGCAAAGGCAACAGCAGTGGGTCAAGATCAGGTGGGGGGCTGCCTTTCCCCACTCTAGATACACCTCTGGGTACTGCACTTGCATAATTGGTTAGTTTAACCTCTGGTTTGCTAGCAAAACTGAATTACTGCGTCACAAAATGATGCCTGTCTAAAAAGTGTGTCACCAACATGAAAAGCCTGGAAAGCACTGTTGTCTGGAAATGGCATAAGTCATAGAGGTGGCCCTAGATATGAAATATACAATATTTAAGGGGAAAAAGGCACAAGAACTAATGAAGTATGAGGAATTAAAAACAGTTAAAGACTTCTTTTGTGTTCTGCTCAATAGGCATCAAAGTACTGAATGTATAAGACAGATGTGTATGATGGCTGTGGAGAACAGAGTGGTGGAGCTGAAGTATTCAAACTTTTTCCAAGCAATAACCAAGTGTTACAACCTTTCAAATCCCACTGACTCCACCAAAACAATTTAAACATTTCAGCCCTTTGGAGAAATAACTAACAAAGAATACCAAATCAGCCCTGTCCCCTGCCCCAGCTCTGGAATTGGGAAGCTGTGGTAAAAACTATCAGTGTGATTAGAAGTTTAGGGCTGCCAGTCACAAACTACCCCCTCCTCCAGTGTTTTCCTTGTATTGAGCACTTAAGGAGAAATGCATTTTTTTTTTTTTTTGGGAAACTCACTATTGCTGGAATTAAAAAGTGGTTGGACATTTTCTGTCTAATGTGGAATGGCCACATTCAGTTCAAGACTGCACAGGCAGAATTCTGAATGTTGTGCCCTTTGCCTATTGAGGTATATACATATAATTCATTCATGTGCCTTAAGCACTGTTTGCCCAATGAGCAGGGATATGCAGGCACATTTACCTGTGTGCATTTGATGTCTTGGTTCAATGATGCAACTTTGACAGTCTGCCCAAGGGTTACATAGCACAATGAATGCATAACTCTGCTTGCGTATATTTATACTGTGCAGCCCTGATATAGGATTGCAATTGTTCTTTGTTATCCTGTCCATCCAAATTAATATTGCTAAATATGGGCTTAAAAGCATGCTTTAAATAGGTCTCACTCTGATTAGAACATAACCCAAATTTGCCTGAGTTACCCCAATTCAGACCAGTGTTTGTGATTTGTCTGAATCAGAAGCATATCATTGTTATAAAAACAAAGCACAGAACAAAAATATTTTAAACTATAATCGGTAACAATTAAAATATCTATATGCCTTAACATTGCACAGAGAATTGCTTCCAAAGTCTTCTTATTTATATTCTTTTTAGACAGGAACATGTAATGAGAATGCCAGTCACTTTCATTACATTCATCATCTGGCATGTGAAGAAGGACCAGAAAAATTCAGCATAGTCACTGACACCAGCTTTCCACTCTTACCTCAGTCCCACCATTTATTCCAAAATACAGAACCATACAATATTACTTATGACGCTGTCAGCTTCCAAGAAAATGTGGCAGCACCACTCCAGAACTACACAAGCCCAAAAATCTACACACCTAAACCAAGTCTTAGCTATGAGTGTACCTTTCCTGGCTGCATGGGTCCTAGTTTGTGCTCAACATTTCATAAAGATGTGATGAATGTTCCAGTGGATCCTGATCATATTGTACTGAATGGACTCCAGTATCATGTAAACTCATTGAATGTCCATGAAAAGAACGCTGATGGCACCCATAAGTTCTATGGATTGAGACAAGCCTTAGGGGAAACAAACCATGGAGAAAGGACTGGCTATGGGCCATGCCAAGCCAATGCTAATCATCCTCATTATAGTGAAGAATATACTTGTAGATATAGTAGTCTGTCCTCCCTGGAGGTTCCAGCTTTGCAAACTGTTATAACTACAACCACTAAGATGTCCCTTGAAGCCTACAAGCCTCCTGTGCGAAAGTACAATGATAATCTGTATGATGTCAAAGATCTTTTGAGCTGTTCCATGGCAGAGAGCATTTCAGAAAATGTCTGTCCACAGATAAACTTCCAGGAAGACTGGGCAACAGGGAAATCAAATTCAACTGAGGAACATTTTCTGACCACTAGTAAGGCAGCCCATCTAGCATCAGTGGAAGCTTACCAGATCAGTCCCAACATGGAGAAAAGTTACAGTGATTACGAAGAAGAGACATTTGAATTTGAAAACACTCAATACTGAGCCCCAACTATGGCAATATTGGATATAATTGTTAATAGAAAACATAACAAAGAAAAATTATTTACTACGATTATACAACTAATGGAAATGTATTGACTTTGGAAGATTTTGTCAACACTACAACTCAAGTCATTAATTCTAAACACAGCACAAGGTGATATTTAAAAAAAATCACCTCGCAGCAAAAACATAGGGAATTCAGATTATTCCTGCATGCAATATATAACAGAAAAAGCTGGTTCCATGAATTGGATCCCTGTGTTAGCCACGACTAATTTAATCTCTTATCAATTTCAGTGACAGTACGACTAAGCTTTGATCCAACCTGTCATTACTCAGGGTATTTTTAAATAATCATTTTTAATATTTATCAGAAACAAACAAACAAAAAACAACAGCCAAAATCAAAGCGAAATAAAAATTGGAAAAAAGCATATTTTGTAATTGTAGTAACTTTTGAACCATTGATCCAAACATTAACTGGCAAAACCAAGAAAAGGAGCAATGCAGCTGAATATTTTTTTTCAAGTTACCTTGACTGCTTTATTGTGAGCAGTATGGTTTTCACGGAAGGTAATTTACATTGTTCTCTGAAAAGGGAACATTTCCATCAGTTTTGCCAGTGCCAAATATAAAGTGAACACAAGATAAAGGACAGAGATAACACCATATGGTAATGCAATACTGTACACTTTAAACTGGGAATTAACTTCACTAAACTCAAAGGGGCTTACTTATGACTGGGTGTGTAACTTCTTTGATGCTCATAATACTTCCAAAGAAGAGCCAGGTTTATCAGGTGTGATAAAATTAATAAAGTGGCCTTATTCTTGTGCATTCTGTAATATGTCATGACTCTTTATTTGTAGTGTACCCAAAAAGGTCTTCAGCAATGATTATCTTTACTGAAATATTGGATCAGGTGAAGCAGTGATTAGATTCTAAAGTTTTTAGGCTAGAGGTGTAGCCCTGTGGCCGCATGTTGTTTCCAAAGGCTGTTTTTCTGGCCCCAAAACTCCATCTCTTCCACCCCCACCACAGCTTTTCTGGCAGGGTGAATTGGCACTCATGGGAGCATTCGGGAACAAAAATTCAACTTTTAAACATATTGCAGGCCACTCCCATCCTGTCATTTTAGACTGCTTTTGAAAACCATAAGTGGACAGCTAGTCACTTCTGTTCTTCCTTTTGGCATTTTTGGTATTTCTATGGCCTCTGGAAGGAGAAATTTACTCCCTGGATCCACCACACTGTCATATCCTTGTGTTAAGAATTGAGCTAGTCAGACGGGCTGATGAGGTAGGGGTTCAGATCTTCACTTCCCATGAAACTCACTGGGCCAGTCACATTGGATCAACCTAATGCACCTCAAAGGGGTGCTGTAAGGGCAAAATGGGATTATGGTCGTGCATAGAACCCTGAACTCCTTGGATAAACATGGAATGTCAATGTAAGGGGAAATTCTGTAACCAGTAGCCTTAAAAATCATCAGCTCATTTCAAGATCGTGTTATTATTTTCTTTCTTTTTGAAAAAGCCGAATGTATCATTCCCAACATTTTCATTAACTTTTAAAAGTAAGATTATGAAGAAGAAGAAAAAACAGAACAGAAATGAGAGGGGAAAAAATAAAAAAAAAGGAAAGGAACTACATAGAATTTGAACATGGGCTAGGCATCTACATTAATGTAAGCTGACCAGATTTCCTTAAGGTTGACATCTATAGAATAATACACATTCAGGAGCAGCTAAACCAGTTGGATCTTCTGACCATTGAACAACAGATGATGAATGTTTATCTTCCCTTCTTGGCATCTAAGTCTTTCTGCAACAATAAAAGCATAGAGCCTTCAACCACTTTAGCTCTCAGCAAAATTCCACATCATAGGAACACAGTTTAGAAGAACGTATGTATCTACAAATGCCAAAGATTTTTCTACTACCAAGTTAATATGTTGTAATATTTCAAGCCTGAAAACACTAACCATTAGAAACAGCTACATCATGAGGAACCAGTATCTGTATTATATTTGTCAATATTTAATTGAAGCAGTTTCTTTTTGAAAAGCATAATGGTGTCCAATAAACCCAACACATCAGTTTTGGTGGGACCAAAGGCAGTTTATGTTTAAAGAGATTTTAGATACTAAAGGTAGGACAGTTTTCTATTGGTAAATTTGCACAGGACAATCTAACTCTTGGTTCTACTGAACTCTGACTTTATTAACATCAGATTTATTACTTTCTAATGTCATTTATAAACTAGACATGATAGTTTCAGTATCTCTGAAGGTATAACATTTTCAACAAAGCAAGGATGACACCAAAAAGTGTTGCAATGGTAAATATTGTCACAGTTAACAATACATATCAAATATCAAAATGGCAAAAATTCTTGGTCTGGACCAATCAATTGATCCAAAATATAAAGCCCACAGTTAATCTATTTCTTCCTTAAAAAGGAAGGGCTGTCTAGCAACCATCAAATGAGGATTATCCTATACAGCACAACCAAATAGATAATCTTTAATCTACAAGAATTTGTATGCTGAGCTGGTGTGGCAGCCAAATTATAGAATTATTCAAATTATTCAACACTAGCCATTGTGTAGTCAAATCTCTCTCTCCTTCCTCCCCCTACCTCCCTCTCATAGTTGAGAAAAAAATGACTGAACAGAATTGTTTTCAGGTAGAACACAGATCCCAGTAGGATAATATAAAACTGAGGCAGATTTAATAAAATGATTATAAAAAGCAGCACCACTACTGCTTGGAATGAGAGTGATAAACAATACGCAATTGCACTTACAGAATTTCTAAGGTCTGAGCATGGAATTCAGAGGATGTTGCTAGAGGCAAGAGTGGTTTTGTCATGTAAATTCTATATGGCAGTAAGATGTTAAGTCTGTAGATTCAACAGTTTTCTTCCTTCTCAACCATCAAGCAACACTGATTTAAAATAATGACATGTCTGGGAAAAACACTCTGTTCCACTATCAATGGAGAAACAGATGTAAGGTGCGCCTCAAACCTCTCCCCTGATATTAGTCAATTGGAAGGGACTTTCATTGTTTTTTTCTCACTGAACATGGAAGAGAATCCAGTGAAGAAAAAGAAGGAAAGAGCACGTAGTAAGGCCATTCAAGGTGAGATATTAAAAGGGTTCAACACTAGTGTTAATAAACATTTTATCTCATATGTTTATTAAATTGCTTGCAAATGCACACTGAAGTTGATTTTTTAAAAAATCTATAATTACGGTGACTCTGAACAAAGTGGGGAGCACAAGAATGTAGACATGCCAAAGTGAAACATGAGTAAGGTAACAGGTGCATCAGGATGTTGTTGTTTCATATTTCTCTTGCAGAAATGCAAACTGTGTAGCTCTTCTTGGACCTCGCCTGCTATCTTTCACTTAGTTTCCCGGTTCACAGCAGGAATGAGGTACATGACTGTTGTTTTGTCTGTAGACCAAAATGATGCGCTAATTGACTTGTACATATCATTCATCCTTCTGTTTCTGGAAACACTGCAGTTTTGCACAAATAACAGGAATTAGGTTTTTTTTAATTAGTTTTGAAGGTCGAGCAGATCTTTTATCTATAAAACCTAAGAACTGGTCCCAAAGGGCAAAGATGATGAATATAAGTAAACAAATTATACACTGAGAACAAAACAGACACATGCAAGTAAACACAACTGCATAAACCTAAATGCACCAGTGTAGTGTCTGTTTCTAATGGTAACCTTCCTGATGTCTCATCTACTTAAAGATAAAAACATTTTTTAAAAAACATATGACTTACTCATTCAGGAGTAAGACTGAACTCAGTGATACTCACTTTTCGACAGACAAAAGTGCAAATGATCGCACTTAAAGTGTATGACTCTTAGGGTATAATTTTGAAACATACACACTTGGGAGTACACTTTGCTGGACAGTGGAATTTACTTCTGAGTAAGCATCTATAGGATTGTGCTGTATTTATACATATTATCTAGAATCCAGTATATACTTGCACTCGGTTAAATTGGTTTAAAAACAAGGTACATGATTGCAGGAAAGCCAAAAGGCTTATTTCTCAGTATTAGTGATGGTGTTGAAGAGGTTCAGAAAGAGGGAAAGGGGATAAAGGTTCTCAGGGTTGTTATGTCACAAATTCTCTCTTTCTTTTTTTTTATTAAAAGTAACAAAAATTGATTTACAAACCAACAGATTTATACCATTTTTTCCATATAAAAACACGCTTTTTTAACAATTTGCTATTTGACTATATACAACCCCCTTACAAAACTTCCACCCTTCCCTTGTTTGAACCTCATTTTCTTTATAAATATTTCTTAGTCATCCTCATTCTTAACTGTTATATCTAAGATGACTTGCCTCGTATTTGTTATATTATTCCTTACCTTTTCTTTCCTCTCTTATGCTTAACTTATTCCAGTTCTCTTCTATTGATTTTTTTAAAAAGCTCAAGTTACATTTTTTCTTATCGTACTTTTGATCCCTCATTCTATGTGTAAGATCCGCCAACGTAATATATTCCATAACTCTCTGAAACCACATATCCAATGTTGGTGTTTCCTGTCTCTTCCAGTATTTTGCATATTCAACTCTAGCTGCAGGGATTATATATAGTATTATTTCTTCATATTTTTTATATTTTTTGTCAATCTGATGCAGCATATTTAACAAAAATATTTCAGGGGTTAACGGGATCTCTATTTGTAATACATCCTTCATTACTCTGTGCACCTTTTTCCAGTAACATTTTACTCTGTTACATTGCCACCACATATGATAAAAAGTTCCATTTTCTTTTGAACATTTCCAACAGTTCTTATTTTTCAATTTATACATATTACTTAACTTTGCAGGGTCTAAGTACCATCTGTGTAACATTTTTAAATAGTTTTCTTTCAGATTTTGTGCCAGAGTAAACTTCTGAGTATTAATCCAACTTCTCTCCCAATGTTCCAAATCTATTTCATGTCCGATATTTTGGGCCCATGTTACCATTGTTTCTTTTATTGTCTCTGTTTCCGTTTCTCTATCCAATATAAACTTATAGAAATGCGATGTTAAATGCTCTTTTTTTTCAAATATTATTTTTTCCCAGTCGTTTAAATGGGGGTTTATTTCTATCCTTTCTAATTTATAGTCCATTTTGAATCTTTCCTTTAATTGCATATGTAAGAACCACTGACAGTTCCATCCTTCCTCCAACAATTCCTCTCTTGCTTTTATTCTTTGCCCACCATCAGGGTCCCTTACAATCACATCTCTACATGTAAGCCATCTGGTTGTTGACTCCTTTGACCTCCCCATTAGCACCTCTTGGGGGATACCCATAGCGGTATTTTTGTATATGTCTTTCTTTTCAAAATCTTCCAAATCCCGTACAGCGGCCTTCTAATATAGTGATTTAGAAAATCTTTATCTATTTTTGACTTGTTGTACCAGAGATAAGCATGCCATCCAAAACAAAGCTCTGCTCCCTCTAGTTTTAACAATCTCTCATTTCTTAACTCGATCCAATCTTTCAGCCATGTCACGCCATTAGCTATGAAGTATAGTTTCATATCTGGTATGCTACATCCTCATCTTTCTTTCCTGTCAATCAGTATTTTCCACTTAATTCTTGATTTTCCCCCGGCCCAGATGAATTGTGATAGATCTTTTTTCCATTCTTGAAAACATCCGAAGTTTGTGATAATGGGTAAATTCTGAAACAAATAATTAATCTTTGGCAGAACCATCATTTTGACTGTTGCCATTCTGCCCATCAGAGAAAGATTTAATTTTGACCAGCCTTGTAGATCCTTCTTTATCTGTTTCCATTTTACAGTGTAGTTATTTTCATATAACCCATTGTTTTGTTTGCCAATGACTATTCCTAAATATGTAACCTTTTTCACTTCTTTAAATCCAGACATCTTTTCCAACACTTCAATTTCTTCCTTACATATATTTTTCGTTAAGATCTTGGTTTTATCTTTGTTAATTTTAAATCCAGCTAGTTCTCCAAATTTGTTACATATCTCTATTAGTCTTAAGAAACTTATTTCCGGATCGTCAAGAAAAATAACAAGATCATCCGCGTATGCCCTTAATTTATATTCTTCCCCCTTTGTTTTGGTTCCTTTTATTGTCTTTTCTGCTCTTATTTTTCTTAACAAAACTTCCAATATAATTATAAACAATAGGGGAGAAAGTGGGCAGCCTTGTCGTGTCCCCTTTTTTAATTACTATAGGATCCGTCTTATCTCCATTTATCAATAGTTGGGCCTTACAATTCAAATAGATCTGTCTAATCCAATTTGTAAACTTCTCACCAGAGTTCATTCTCTTTATCAGTTCAAAGAGAAATTCATGCTCTACGTTATCAAAGGCCTTTTCAGCGTCAACGAAGATCAACATACATTTTTTCTCGTTATGTTTTTCATAATATTCCAACATATTGATTACTGTTCGAATATTTTCTCTGATATATCTCTTAGGTAAAAAACCACATTGATCTTCGTGGATGATTTTCTGTAATAGATTTTTCAGTCTTTCCGCTAATATGCTTGTGAAAATTTTATAATCTACATTTAACAATGCTATGGGCCTATAACTGCTTGGTTCTGCCGGGTCTTTCCTTTCTTTTAAAATCAATGTTATATTTGTTTCATTCCAGGAATCCGGTTTTCCCTTTTCCATGATTTCGTTAAACATCTTACACATTGGATCTTCTAATTCTTCCAAAAGTTCCTTGTAATATAACTCAGTGAATCCGTCTGGACCAGGCGCCTTCCTCACCTTTATAATTAATTTCCTTTCTACTATCCAAATGTATATTCAAAATCTAAATTAATTCAGCAAACATATATTAACAATTCATTAATCCTGAAACAGTACTTTGATTTTTTATATAGATCTCTAAAAATATTCCAATATTAAATGACAATTTATATTTCTCTCTTTACCAAATTGATCTAGATACAGTTCTTACCACCAGGGGGTGTTGTGTCACCTTTTTTTCTTCTTGTACTTAATAGAGGAGGAGGGCTTGAAAAAATCCGCCTAGAGACACGTTGTTTACCTTTTTTTTTTTCAAGGTTAATTTCTCAGCCACAACTCTTCCAAGTATACACACTGCTTCAGGGCCACTCCACCCTCCCTCTTCCTCTCTTCTTTTTACAGTCCCTTTCTTCCAACAACGCTTCTTATTTTATTGTATTTCTCTATATTACGTATTAACTATACCCTGTTTTATTCCCTTACCAATCCCGTTCCCCACCAAATTTATATATTGTTTAAAGCCCCAGAATTTATTTCATCTTTTTAACCAACAGATTAATTGTCAAACTTCTTATTCTACACAAACATACGAAACCTTTCTGTCTCTCCGGTCTTTCTCAAGCTTCTATACCTCATCCTTGGGGAAGCTCTCTGTTGTTTAAATGAATGAAATGTGTTTTTTTTTAAAAAAAAAAACATAAAATGTCTTTCTTTACCAGCCGCCACTAATAGCTTCTTTCGTCACTCCAAAGTCCCCCAGTTTGTCTTCTCTCTCATGGATTTCTTTGCCACATTTCTTTTGTCTCTTTTCCAATTCTGTCTTAGCTTCTACAGTCCGGATCACACTCTCCCTTCAGCTCGACTTCACACTCTTCTCGCCTCCTCTCCTTTGCTGCTTCTGTCACCGTCTCTGTCTCAGTCGCTATCCTCCATGATTCTGTCCCATCTATGTTTATGTCTTCCTGATCACTATTTTCAGCAATCTTTTTGATCAGCAGTCTTTTTAATCTCTACCTTCAACAGCAAAAAAAGTCTTATATTATGTTAAAAAGTCTCTTCTAGAACTTATTCCCTTATATAAAGTAAATGAATCCTTCAGCGCTCTCAAAGTCCAGAATCAAAGTCCAATTTTTGTCTCTTTGCCTTTCCCTACTTCACTCTTTCTAATATGTAACTTCTGTAGTCTGTATTAAATTGTTCAGTCTCTTATTCACCAATAAACACGAGTACCATATACAGGAATCACCAACTTATCCCGCAATATTTCAGCTTCGCTTAATGCCAGTCTCTTCTTTCTCCCGACTGCGTCCCCGTTCGTAACTTCCAACCACGAGCTTGCTGAACTATAAACGTCCACGAACATCCAAATTCCGATCTCTTACCTCTTTTTCTTAGGACTAGTCTTTAACTAGTTAGGATCATTCAAGAGTCCCCACATGAGAAGGATATTGCCCTCTTCTTAACGTACTTCAGATTCTTCTTCTTTAAAAAGATTTCGGCATTCCTTCAGAGCCCATAGGCTGCCCAGCACGGCTGTGGAATCCCCTCGGTTCTTGCCTGTCTTCGTACCTTCGATATAGGGTACACCAATCCCCTATATCTTTCCGAAGTCGGGCATCTCGAACCCCCTACGGGACCCTCTGAACTCCCTTTGCTGGAGTATTTGACCGGCAGTCTGTCAAGCCGGTTATCCCTCGCTGGGCGATCGTGTGTCAGCTAACTAGCCTCTACACGACCACACGGGCCGCCATGAATCCCGGAAGTCGTTATGTCACAAATTCAATTGCTAGTTCAATAGAAAAAAATCCATTGGATCAATCATTAAATAGTGAGTCAACACTTAAGCATATCCCATTGCTTCAATGGGTCTACTCCAGCTAGCAATAGCAATTAAGTTTAGGTCACTGCATCTACATACACGGTGCAGTTCTGATTGGTTACTTATCTCTTGTATTGTCAACATATTCTGAGTTTCAAACGCTTTAATTACAGAAGTGGATGAAAATATGGTGCATGAAATGGCCCATAAATGTGGCACAGGAAGTCTCAAAAGAAGACTACCACATCAGAAATGTGGGTTTTAGTTCTAATTTGATTAAGAAAATCCACAAATATATTGCAAAGTTTTGACAGACGTATGGCTTAAAATTGACGTGTGTCTGCTGGAACAAGGAAAAAGATTCTTTTGAAAATGTGACCCACTTTTATGGGCAAGCCTTGTCATCTTAAATATGCAATAAATATATTTTAACTCTATTCCATATACATCCTGAAATGTTCAGATCTGTACCAGGAACACAACTTTTCTTGCCAAGTCAGGTTTGAATGTACAAATTCTATTGCTGATTCTTTCCCATCAATAAAGTTTGAAGGATGAAGATGATGACAACAAGCCTTGAATATTTCAAAATTCTTAGACTCAAACGGGCATTTATCACTTATTTGATAAGAGGTATAAAGTTGCTGATTCAGTCTCATTTCTGATGGAAATAATTGTACAAGTTAGTGATATTTATACTGCTAATGCATTTCTCAATCAACTGAATTCTAAACAGCTCATTTTTCACCTTTTTCTCCCATCTGAAGTGTTCACTAAATCAGAATTGAAATCTGGTGTTATGTAATTAATGATACTATGGCTCTGTGGTTTATGGCACTAGCTTTTTCAACACTTCATTTGAACTTTTATCTACCTGTGAAAGGCCTCTGAAATTTTCTTTGACATATTCTTTGGATTCCTGTAAATGGCCTGTTACCCTGATTTTCTACACAGTTGACTTGCTGTGGAATCAATTTATCTGTCAACACAGGTTTAAATCTACAGCGAGTTTCAAGAGACGGATGCAAAAACTGGAGTAAGTCATCTGAATTCTCACTCCTCTTCTGTCCTAAACTGGCAAACATGAACAGCTTTTTGCAATCTTCTTTTGAGAAATAGGTGCCATTTAAGTAGGGCATCCAGGTTAGCAATTCAGTAAGTTTTACTCTTTTTGACTGACAACATGCATAGCATGGCTGCCACTTGTGGACTATTTACCCTGTTGAAACAGGATGGGGGGGTCTCATGCCTCCATGCTTATAAAATGCCCAAGGCACCAAAAAATGGGATTCTTCCTCATTTTCAATTGTGCTGCGCACGGGGGTTCAAAAGTGGTGGTGATTTCATTTAGGACTCCATTCTTTTCCTCACATAATTTGAGCATGAATGATATTGGTCAAACATTTGCATCCAAAAGTGGCCTTCCAAGAAAATGAGTAACGGAGCGGCTTCTGTGGCATTTTCTATTCCGTTTAGCAAAAATGCCCACATAAAAGTTTTGCCAGATGGCTATTTCCTCACTGATGCTTTTAGGCTGTTGGGAAAAGTGAGGAAAAGTATCCCGAAGAAAGGACTGCCAGGTAGGGGAGCTGCCTTTGTGCTGAGCAGGTTTTCAGCTGTTGTGGATCATATGTGCAAATAAGAGCATCACATTGTTCTGTAAAATTTCAACAGAAAAACTCACTGTTTATGACACTCTGCTGTGGATTTAATAAAGGTATAATCTCTCTATAGATTTTTCAAAAATTTTTAAAAGGCAAATATAGCATGCCATGGGGCTTTTTGTGTGTGCGTACTATAGAAGGTGTTAGGTTGGCATTTTTTTTTTAAATAAAGATTTCTTGATGTTCAGATTATGTAAATGGAATGTCTCTGTGTAGGAGGATAAGAAAATACAGTAAACTTTCATGTATGCAGATAAAAATATGATGGAGAAATTGTTTTTAAATATTTGTTTTGTATTAAAATAACATACAAAATGATAAATAAAAATGTGTTTAATAATGATTTTTTATATACACCTTGTGGTTTGGGGGGCTTAAGTATGAAAAAAATACTGCGGTATTATTTTAAAAAAATTCTATGGGGAAAACATGAGTAACATTGATTCCATGTAATTATGATGAAACTCAGAATTTGGAGATGCAAGGTATGTCAGGAAAAGATTTAATGAGATTACATTAAGTCAAAAACTGAAGTTGTATAGTACTGAAAGATGGATTAATTATGTTCATCTATCTATCTAATATATGTAGTAATATTTTTTGAATGCTTCGAGACCCATATATTTTGTCAGGAGCTGTTATCATGCTGTTTCCCAAAGCAGAGTTGGACAGCGTGGTTCAGCACAATACTCATACTCTTTGCTTCCCCTATATTTTAGACTGTGCACTTCTGGCAGGGCTTGATTGTTATTTTTTTACTTTGTGAAGCACCATGCACACGCTGATATATATACAAATAAATGATAATGATCATAATGGTTAGTGCTACATGGAGCAGTACTAACACTATACATAATTACTCTGAAGGTCTTAAAAGGGTCTACTTTCATATAAGATTTAACTGTTTTAAACAGTTATTGTTTTTATTTTCAATTACACATATATCTCAATTAACAAATTGTTCCTTCTTTTGTAGAAAATTTGGTACCAGAGGTAAGAATTACATGGAAAAAATAGAGATTGGTCCTTATACCACAAAAAAGAAGAGCAGCTGAACACGTTCCAGCAATTTTTAAATTAAAACTTAACAATATGCGCACGTGAAATTAAAACAACCAGGTCAGGCAAATCCTTGCATTAGAAAGATGCAAGAAAGATGGAAGATGTCTTCCATAATATATCCGGGGATGACTTTTTAGTCCACCTGCTTCCATTTTTCTTATGGTTTCCATTTTGCTCAGACTTATCTACCTACTTATCCTTACCTGCTGGGGCCATCTCCTTTTCTCTGTGTTGCTGTTCACGCATGCTCAGCAAAGAATTGTGGAGGAAGCTGCTGTTTACCGTCCCTGTACATAAGATCAGCTAGAATAGAATTCTATTGTTTCACAGGTCATGTGTTCATTGGGCTGCTCGTGTGCTGCTCCTACCCCATACTGAAAGTTTTTTTTCTGACCCTTGTTCATCATTTCCCAGTGCCCATGCTATTAAAAGCATCCAGCTAGACAGAGGACAAGGAAGAACAGGGCTTGCTGAAGGGCATAAAAAGACCTTATTAAAAGAAGGTTGTTAGAAGATTTGTTAACTGAGGTATGCCTGCAAATCCATTTTGTTGTAAGCAGACCTATAACATCTGTGAGGCAGGATATGAATAGTTTTAATAAAGTAACAATGCATGGTAAGTTGGAGCTAAGTGCACTGGGATAAATTAATATCATACTAGGGGAAGAGATGTTCAGGCAGAGCCTGCTTCCTGGAGAAGGCCTTGATTCTGAAATTCTGAACTGCATCACTACCACCATTTGTGCACCAGCCTGTTATAGTGCTATTATTCCGCTTTCAACATTCTATGGAATCCTGGGATTTGCAGTTTAAACTGCAAATCCAAGGATTCCATAGGATGCTGAAAGTGGAATAATAGCACTGTGACCATTTCCACACTAGACTGTTATAACGCTATTATTCCACTTTCAACCTCCTATGGAATCCTGGGATTTGCAGTCCCTCTCTAAACTGCAAACTCCAGAATTCTATAGGACGTTGAAAGTGGAATAATAGCGCTATAACAGTCTAGTGCGGAAAAATGGCCTAACTTCAACCATTTCCGCCCTAGAGTGTTATAGTGCGATTATTCCACTTTCAACATCCTGTGGAATTCTGGGGTTTGTAGTTTACTGAGGCCAAAGAGGCCTCTGGCTGAGAATTCTAAAGGCCCCTCCCTAAACTGCAAGCCCCAGCATTCCATAGGATGTTGAAAGTGGAATAATAGCGCTTTCACAGTGTAGTGCAGAAATGGTCTTCGACATCCCTCCTACAACCAAGCCCGGCGCTGAGGCCCGCGCGCACGGGAAGATTCGCGGATCGCCGCCGGGCCAGCCAATCAGGACACCGGCGGGAGGTGGGCGCGAGCGCCCCCTCCTGTTACTCTAAGTCTATAGCTACCACTACGGGGCCTTCGCCTTCCTCCTCACCTCTGCGCCTTGTCAGATTTTCTTAGCCCCGCCCGCCGCTTCCGTCCCTGTTGGGGCGCGTGCCCCGCGTATTGGCTGAGGCGGGCTGTTGCCGAGGCAACGAGTCGCCGGCGGCGGAGAGCCCGGGCCGGGCAGAGTCGGGGAAGCTGGCGGCGCCCCGGAGGTTGTGATGAGACGACCAAAAGAAGCAGAAGGACCCGGAGGGGGAGGTTTCGGACCCTCCGTAGGCGGCGAGGAGCTCAGCAGTAAGTGTGTGACAGTCGGGGGAGGCTGGGGGAAATGCGCGACCAACGTCTGCGAAAGTGAGTAGAACCGAGACGTCTTAACAGGCAATGCAGGGGGCGCCCCAGTTTACTCTAGAGTAGCCTCCCGTCTGCTCTATCCCAGATTTTTTTTTTGATTTTTTTTTTTTAATAGTACGCCCCACCTTCAACCGGAGATTGTGCACGTCGATTCAGGAGTAAGCTTTCGCCCTTTGAGTTAAGTAAGATTTACTCGCAGGCCTTCTTCCCCTTCTGTTCGCGAAGCGGGGGGGGGGTGAGTGCCGCTGAAGTTACCGGCAGTTATTCTGCGAGGCAGCGTGCACAGGATCGGGCTGGAAGTGGCATGGGGACGATCTCGTCAGTTTCACTGAGAAGTATTTTAAATATCACCAGCGTCCGGGGGAAACATTACAGTATTTGCATTTTTCGAAATCGTACTCGTGCCCTTTTCTCTAAAAAGCTCAAGGTGGCATAAAACGTTCTCTGCTCTTTTCCCGCCCCCACCCATAATATACTTTGGGGCAGGTAAGACTGTGAAACTAATGGCCTTTCCGCACTCGGCTGTTATAGTGGTATTATTCCACTTTAAACATCCTACTATGGAATGCTGGGGTTTGCAGTTTAGGGAGGGGCCTTTAGAATTCTCAGCCAGAAAGCTCTTTGGCCTCGGTAGACTACAAACCCCAGAATTCTGCCAGGATGTTGAAAGTGGAACAGTAGCACTGTAACAGTGTAGTGTGGAAAGGCCCTCACTGTTTCAGAGTCATCCAACCACGTTGGCTGTTGAGGATCCAGATCTGGGATTCGTGGAACCTCACTTGTCATTCTAACAACTGCAATGCCATTTTTAAAGAAATTCTGCTAATACATGTATTCAGATTCTCCAAAGTTAACCTGTATGGTCATTTGAAAGGCTTTCAGTCAATTTATAGGGTTTTTAATTATTATTTTTTAAAAACTCTACATCAAAATGCACATATAGAAGGGGTGTGTGTGAGATAGCCTATAATCTTTCCTGTCCCTCCTCAAAGTCTGTTCTTTGTTTCTGAAAAGTTGTGTTGTGTTTAATCTGTTAATCCCAACTGTTAAATTTATCAATCAAAATTAGATACTGTACTTTCTGACATTCTCTCTCACAGTGAGATTGTTAGGTGCTGGCATTGGTGTATGTAGGATGGAACTCACATTTTCTATGGTCGGTGGGATTGTTTTTCGTGTTAGAAATTCACATAATTTGACCAAAGACAAATGTAGTACCATCTATAATAACTGTTTTTCATATATTTAAAAAAAGATTTAGAAGTCTAAGATTTTCACCTATCCTAAAATGTGTCAGACTTACTGCTGTGTTCTTAAATATACTTTAAGCCCAGTATGATGAGGCAAGTTCTGTGTTGATTCAATAGGGGAGCCTAACGCTGTGTAAGACTGGACTATGTAGAAATGTTTTCCACCAAAATTAATGTGGCATGTTTTAAAATAAATATTGTTAGGATCTGATGATAAGAACATTGATAGAAGAATCTTGATCACCTCGTATTCTGGTTATACTGAACAGGGAAAGGAGCTTCTTTTCTAATCCTGTGAAAGATGACAGATGTACAAATGCCAAGGACATGAGAACTTAACTTTGGTCTTTAATTGTAAACTGAAAGCTGCAATTTTCACATGAATGAAAGGGATATAAACCTCCTGTTTTACTACCTTGGCAACCACTTGTCACTCTTTAGCAACTACAGTAGTTTATCCTGTTAAAGTAAACAAGGAAAGAAAACTGATGCAAGATGAACTCTTTCAAAATGTTAATAACACATTCCATGCAGATACCCACCTCTATTGGAAACACTAACCATTAGAAGTTGTTAACAGGAGCAAGTAGGGTTTTTTTCTGTGAAGCTCCTGCCTCTAAAATTTCTGAAAGTGAAAATTAGTTATCACTTTTTGTTCCTAAATATATTAATTGGAAAGAGGTGGTCTCCCCAGTTTTTCTTTAAAAAAACAAACAAAACAAATAGGTTTATTGTACCTTACTGTAGTATGTGTCGAGAGACAAATCTTATACAGATTATATTCAAAACTTAGATTTCTGTAAATGTTAACATTCTGTCCAGAATGGTGGTGGTGATGGTGGGAAATTGTCTAAATATTGTTAATCCTAGTGAGGTCAACATTTTGAAAAAGGTGAGCATGATCAGGCTTTCATTTCCTTAGTATTTATTAGGTCTTTTTCTGATCTTTATTTTTGAGAACTTATATGAAACTACTAAGTCAGAAAAGCCCATTTTTTTCGGGAAGTGATCAATGTGACTTTTATTCACTGATAAAATGTATAAGTAGAGAGATCTTTTAAAAAGTTGCACAGACATCCACAAGATATAAGATGAGTATACCCCCACATGTCTCTCTGTTGGTACCCATGGTATATACATTTTAGGTTACAGTCTAGTCATGTGAGCTCACGTGCTCAGTAATTCATATGAGTAAACATTACCATTTTAGCACCAACAGTAGTTATATGGGAAAGATTCTATAGATCTGAAAAATCGTTAGAGATACTCACTATTATCCCCTTCCTCCAAGTGCTAGAACTCAGGTCTGGTACAGTTATAATAGTCAGTACTTCTGTGCTGGCTTAAATACTCTAAAAGGGCCAGATCCTGTCTGATGGGACACCACCAAGTGCTGCATTCATTGCTATATTTCAGAGGAAGGAACTGGCAAAACCACCTGTGAGGATTCCTTGTCTGACAAAACCCTGTGAAATTCGTGAGATTCCCATAAATTGAGAGCTGACTTGAAGGTACATACCCAGACAACTGTGCTGCTGCTTCTTCTCACTTTTGTTTGACGCTCCTGTACAATACAACAGTTTGATGTGCTCTACCCAGCATAAGATCTAAGCTGTTGCTGTGGTCTTGCACTGTAGTTTTAATTAATATGAATAGCATATTTGAGTTTTTCACAGCAGGTGGGGTAGAACTGGATAGCTTTGTTACATTTGATTATTCTTCCTCCTGTTAAATGGCGTTATCAGACCCTGAACTGGTCCATGGACATTTACCTACAGCAGTGCTTCTCAAACTCTAACACAAAAGGCTGGCAAATTTCTTTTTCTAATGTGCCAGGGAACAATGCAATATTTATGCCTATTGACTATATTTGATTCTTTCTTTCGTGGAAACTCACGAGCGAACCAGCATCAGATGGCTTGCAGACTGGCGCCTGTTTATGGACCACCGCTTTGAGTAACATTGGCTTCCACAATAAGGAACAAAAGATATCTTTAGACTAATATATTACCATTATGTCCACAAGTCTTCAAAAAGTCCACAAGGCCTACATTTCTCCCTGTTTTAAAGAATACACTTTTTATGGAAAAATCTGTGATGACACATTCATGAAGCTATACAGTTGGCCTTCCACATTTGTTAGGGTTAGGGGTGCAGACCTGCACAAAAGTGGAACAATTGCAAATATCAAAAATATGTGTGCGTGTCTATGGGAAGGGGTCTGAGTCATGATGGTGGGAAGGGGTATCCAGAGTCCAGTCCAGGTCTGACAAAGGAGAGGGAGGGGGTGAGTAGGCATGGTGGCCTTATAATTCCTCTCTTGTCCATGTGTTAGGGCATCTAGAGAGGGTTTGGGGTGCTAAGAAATTGGGTTGTGAGCTATCCTTTCCTGGCCAGGCAGCAGCTGGTGGGTGGAAGAGGAGGACCAGAGGTGTTTTTTAGAGGGCTGGACAGCCAGATCAGAGCTGCCGAGAAAGAACTTCCCTTGGAAAAGAAGCGCCTGAGGTGAGTGGGTAGGGGCTGAGGAAACTTGTAAATGATCAAATCTGTGAAAAGTCAAACGCAGAAATGTGGAGTGCTGACTGTGCTTTGAGCAATCCCATAATACATGATTTCCTGTTTTGTATGCAGTGTTTAAAGGCTGGCCTCATATTTTTTATACAATGTACCTTAAATAGCAAAGTACAGTGGCTAGTAAGCATCCAAAATAATGCAACTTCCTTTG
Organism: Iguana delicatissima; assembly: GCA_948472985.1. Classification (NCBI taxonomy): domain Eukaryota; kingdom Metazoa; phylum Chordata; class Lepidosauria; order Squamata; family Iguanidae; genus Iguana; species Iguana delicatissima. The sequence continues at coordinate 1,592,435 of CAOKZL010000134.1, forward strand.
ATTAGTCAAGCTGTCTAAAGAACATAGACTGAAAGATTTAGGAAAAAACTCCCTATTTGTCATAATTTGTTCCTTTTTTCTAACATTCCTATTACCTTTTTCCTAACCTGGCTTTTAATGTTATTAAATGATGTCGTCACAAATCATTGTACTAAATTTGTATTTTAGGATATGGCTGCTATGTTCTAATTTTGATTTTATGTTTAACAAGAAATGTCAATAAAAATAATGGCATTTAGTTGTGGGTAAGTATTTTTAGACTGACAAATAGAAATGTCCTATGCCAGTTCTTTTGCTTTATCCTAATCACTTGAACAAGTAATTCCATAACATTTCTGAAGGCCTATATCGATTTTTTTTGCAGTTGCTCATAATGACTTTACCCATGAGAGAGTGTATTTGTATGGCAGGGTTTTGCCTGTTATTTTATACTGACAGTGTGCTAGATATTTACTAAGTCCTGACTGACAACTTAGAATGTCGGCTAGCCTTACTAATGGGGAGGCTGCTTTTCTTATAGTCTCAGCAATTCTGAAGGGATATTAAGGGATTTATGCTGGGAGTTGTCATCATTTATCTCTGGGGAAAAATATGTAAGCATATCACAATTTTTGTAGACTCAGTTTCAGCTGTGGTGTTAATGATACTATTACTGGAAATTACCTTTTGCTTGAAATTTAGTTTAAAAGGATACCATTAAAACACATCGGTTAAGTCAGTGTCATAGCCATTTTTTTCTGCAACTTTTCTAATACTGTTAAGATTAACTGAGTAATGACGACTTGTCCTCTATCTGTCCTCTCGTTTAATCCTTCCTTAATCCTGTTGAGGAGATTACTGGTAGCATGTCCTCAACAATAAAGAACAATCTGTTGTTTACAATGGGATTTCCCCCCTCCTTCCAACATGTTATTCCCAGGGGAATGTGATGTCGTGTATTTGTATCCTTGCTCTATGTATGACTCGGGAGATGAAACTGTAAGGAATACTCTCTGGGCCCACACAGAATACTCCCTGGACTTATAGTAGTTGTCTTCAAAATAATACCTTTTACTGAAAGGAAATTGAAAGTGTGTTCAGTAAAAGAATGGCTGTTTCCTTACAACACAATCTTTTGCAAATTTAGTTAAAAGTAATTTCTTTGTTTGATGCAAGCCAATTCCAAAGTGACTGTGTTGTATGTAGGCTTGCGAGATATCTGTCTCTGCTCAGTTTTTGATCAAAGGTAATGTATTACCCCTACAGTAGTAGAAGCTGTCATGGTTCATAATTATTAGAATCTATAGGGTGATACATTGTTTACTGCTTTATTATTGACCTTCCTGTTTTGTGTTTACCTCTTAAGGTGGAGAACTTTTGACCATCCAGATATTTTGTCTATGAGAATCCCTGGCCAGTGTAGGCAATTACAAGCAATTATGAAAGTTGCAGTTACAAAAAAATCTGGGTGGGCCAAAGATTCCAGAGAGGGAATGTTGATGCTTAGAAAGAAAACTATCCTGATGTTCTATTTATCTGCCTAAAAAACTGCATGAATTTAATTTAGATATACATTTTTATATGCGTACTTATTTTTATACAGAGAAAGCATTAGTTTAATATATTGTATTGCTAGATTGCTGTTTTCTATCAATAATGTACTTTTTCATAAAATATTTAAATAAAAATATTTTTATTTTTTTCAAGGATGCTTGTAAGGATGGCAGCATTATTCCCTTTACTACTACGTTATTTTTGGGTATGGTGGTAATAATACTGGAAAGAAGACTGATGACTTAAGCAACTACTATGAGAGATTACTCTCTCATGTACAGCACCATTCTGAAAAGTTACAATTTCAACATTGTTTAGAATTTGGCTAACCTGCTATTACAAAATGAATCGCTACACAACCATGAAGCAACTTGGCGATGGAACTTATGGCAGTGTGCTGATGGGGAAGAACAATGAGTCAGGGGAGCTTGTGGCCATCAAAAGGTGGGTGTTGTTAAATCAGCATTCTTTCTAATTCTTAACAATGCAACCTGTTCAGAAGTCAGCTCCACTGAGGCCAGTGGAACTTGGTTCTAGAGTTCTTTGTAAGTATGTGTCTATATACAGTGTGATTGCTGTTTGGGAAACTTAAGAAAAGAGTCGATTCATGGTGCTCTTTAAGCCATGTATGAAACTTGTCTAATTAAATTCCTGGTGGCTCACGTTGCATAGTACAGGTCTGTTCTTCCCCATATTGCTGTCTCAATAAAATACAAAACACACATTGAGATTTTAATGTGTTTGGGATGCTGCCTCTGGCTGCATTAGCTAAACCTTAGGACCCAGTGTGGTTGAACAGAAGTTGTTCGATTGTAGTTCCCCCATTCCTCAGTGTGGGCTATACTAGCTAGGGCTGACGGGAGTTGCAGTCTGTCAATGTTTGGAGGGCCACAATTTGCCTATCCTTGCTATGTGGGCTCAGTTACTTGTATGTTAAATAAACTACCAGAGTGTGGCTATTATATATTGCATATATTGTACAGTCAGTTCTCACCTCTTTGAAATTCTTTGCAGCAGCTTTTGTTTAATTTTCATTATTGTCATGTTTACAAATCAGACTTAATTTATCTTGATGTTAATTTAATCAAATTAAAACTCTTCTTAAGTAATGTTGCAGTACTGGGCCTGTTTTGCTCACCTTTTTGTTTTCTGTTTGTGTTTCACTTCTTCTATGAAGTATGGATTTCATGTTTTGTTTTTTTTAATTTCAGAATGAAAAGAAAGTTCTATTCTTGGGATGAATGTATGAATCTGAGAGAAGTCAAGGTAACGCTAATGGAATGCTAATTTTGAGAGAAATGTTAGGTTTGGTATCTCATGCTCTGATACCTTGTGCTCATTGTTTTATGCACTGCATCATGCCCTTCCAAGGTGAATTGCCTGCTTGTTGCTTGTACTGAAGTAACAGTGGACTGTTGATTGAATGATGTTTGGGATAGCAGAAGTTGCTAAAATGGCTCACATGCCATGTTCAGATTAGAGCCTTGGGCCTTTGTTGAGCAATGTGGTTATGTTAGTCCAAGCCCCATTGTGCTAATAGTTGTGCATTTTCAAAGTTAGGGCATGGCTTTGCATACTGTACTAGCAAGGATTAGGCTGCTAGAATTAGGCTGAAACCTTGGTGCTCTCTTACTTGATATACTATAAGAGAGGCCTTTGAAGAAATTAGTTGCTGATAAAAGATTTATGCTGTATTTAACGTGATTTAACTAAAATTGACTTATCCGTCTCTCAATCTATAAGTGCAAACTCTTTCATGAGCCTTACAGGTAGGGATTAAGATTACCTGCCACCTCCGTTGACTGACTGCCATGTTTTATGTGTTCATTTAAAAATAGATGAGGGGGAATTTGTGTAATTTTGCAAAACTTGTGAAGAAATTGCAGATAAATATTTGGCAGTTCAGAAGGTAACAGCAGTAATAGAAGAAGATCTTGCCTGAAATCTGATTGCCTTAATGCAGGACTGTATAGGCTGGACAAAGAGAGCTACTGCTTCATTAAAGAAAAGCATAACTATCTGAGCTAATGTACAGTTTTATGAAGTACCATGGGTGGAGCTAAATGGATCTTTTCATTTTTCTCAGTAGCATGCCAGCTTTTATTTGTCTTTTAAAATGTAAAGAGATCTGTGTATGTTTAGGAGACGATACTGGTCCACAGCTTGATATGAGGTAGGGAAATGTGAGAATAAGATATCTATACTTGGAATGTTTTGCCATCTGCACTGGAAGAAGGGTGCAAGAGGCCCCATCTCTAGCCTTCCAAATGTATTTGCTATAAAATCTGTTTTTCATGTGCTATAACTGGGGATTAGTTTATTCCCAGGCCACTGATTACTGTTCAGGCATTTGTTAGAATTAAAGACAACATAAAAATAATTCATGTTGATATATTTCAGTCTCTGAAAAAACTTAATCATGCCAATGTGATAAAGCTGAAAGAAGTTATTCGAGAAAATGACCACCTTTATTTTGTGTTCGAATATATGAAGGAAAATCTTTATCAGCTAATGAAAGACAGGTATGTCTGCTTTTAATAGTGCTGCATCTTGTTTTGTAATGTTTGTTTGTATTTTTTCTCCCAGTTCTTCTTAATTCTCTTTATCTAAGAAAGGCAGCTGATATTTGAATAATGTAAAAATGTCAAAATTTGACTGACTCAACTGGGTCATCTGTAGTAATCCTACTAACTATTCTGTTGTTTGTATTTTGAGCTGAAACAGAACATCTTATTTATTTTCCTCTGAAAAAAGGCAATTATGTTACTCAAGATTAATTGTATTTTCCTTTTATAGTTTTAGAAGGGAGTGTACCTTGTGATTTTTATATATGTGTCACAGGAGAAGTTGAAGACCTTGAACAATATTGCTTAAATGACTGTATATTAGTCACTGAAATTTGGTCATAGTTGTGAACATTAATTGTCACAATTGATATTAGGTTTTAATTATTGTCAATCACTTTGGGAACCCTTAGGTTGAAAAATTCATAAGAACAAATAAAGTTAACATTAAATGCTTTTCTTTATGGTATATATCAAGTGAACAAGACCTGTTCTTTTAAGTGAAAAAAAAATCCCTGCTTTCTAGGCACATAAAAATTTAATGTTATCAAAATTTGTTGATTTAATCAATTTGTTTCCTCACAGAAATAAGTTGTTCCCTGAGTCTGTCATCAGGAACATTATGTATCAGATATTACAAGGGTTAGCTTTTATACATAAACATGGTAAGTCTCCTGCTATTCTGGTTTTCTTTGCAAAGAGACGTAAATGTAGATGATGAGACAGATGTATTTTTAACTGGAAAAAATGCTGATTGATATGTTAAATTGTCATTGGCATATTAGTTTTATTATTTAACGATGAAGAACTAGGTGAAGCTTCTCACTGAAAGATTCTTCATGCTGGTTTCTGAAAGTAAAGTATCATGCATTTGTTTTCAAATTATAACAATGTATGATTGGGTTGCCAATTCTTTCTCTGCTTTTTTGTTTGTTTTTGTGAAAGAGTGCTTTCACTTCTTCTGGATCAAACTGATTATTTCAGCTTTTCTTCTAAAAATGATTTGTTGACTTTGGCTCATTAATTTGAACTGCCATTGTCTCACCATTCATTATTTGGAAAAGGTGCCCCTGTGTATCTAGTTTAAAAGTAGACAGTTAAATTAAAATTCTTCTATCAGTTGGCAGGTCTTGATTTTAGCCATCTAATATTTCATTATTTAAAAGCTTTCCAGTTTGTCAGCTCCCACAAATATCCCAGCTGCCACAAATCAAGACACTCTAAAATCTATATTGAATTTTAAAACAGAATAAAAACATACTGTAAAGATAGACATTCTCTTTGTTTCTGAATGGAATTCCAAGTCTGTTTCCTATTTGAGGTAGCAGTTTCTACAGTGATCATTTCATTCATTTATTTCCTGGTCTGTTTTCACAGGATTTTTCCACCGGGATATGAAACCTGAAAACCTTCTCTGCGTGGGCCCAGAACTTGTTAAAATAGCTGATTTTGGACTGGCGAGAGAACTGAGATCTCAGCCTCCATATACTGATTATGTTTCCACTAGATGGTAAGAGTATTAATTCACTAGGGTCATAATTTGTCTCAAATCTGCACAAATGTATTCATCTGTTTCTCTTTACAAACACAGGTATCGTGCGCCTGAGGTTTTACTGAGATCTTCAGTTTATAGTTCTCCTATTGACATATGGGCTGTCGGCAGCATCATGGCTGAACTGTACACACTAAGACCACTTTTTCCAGGAACAAGTGAAGTTGATGAAATCTTCAAGATATGTCAGGTGTTAGGAACACCGAAGAAAGTAAGCTGTTTGTAGAATATACTATTGCAATTGTTGGAAATAAAATCAGCAGGTACTACTAGGACCTTTTTGTTTTTATGCTGCCAATCAAATTTATTTCATTTCATTTATTGCTTTGGAGGGAGCCAGCTGGTGTAGTGGTTTGAGAGTTGGATGAGGATACTAGGAGAACAGAATTTGAATCCTTGCTCTAGCATAGAAACCCTTTGGATGACCTTGGACAAGGCACACTCTCTCAGCCTCAGAGAAGGGCAAAAGCAATCCCCCTCTGAATAAATCTTGCCAAGAAACTGCTGTGATAGGTTCACCTTACAGTCACCATAAGTCAGATATGACTTGAAGACACCACCACAACAACATTGCTTTGGAAACTACCAAGTGCTTCCTAAACAGAATTCATTTATTTGCATTTTAAGATTACTGTTTACTCTGAAATTAATAACTTCTGCATGCTGTGGTTTACGTGATTATCTTCACGATTATACTAAAAACTAGGTAATTTAAGATATGTCATCCTTTAAAAGGGCTTTGTTTATAAGGCGTATTGCCTAATATTTTTTCTATCACAGGTGTTGCTGTTTGTCCTTTCTGAAGTATAAATTAACTTTCATGTTATTTTGAAGAAACTAACTTCATAAATAGGAATGTGTTCCCTCTAACAGGGGTGACCAGCATTTGTGTTTTGGGGCCATAATTGAGGCCAAGTGAGTGTGAAGGTAGTTTGGCCACTTCTCCTCTTTGCTTCCTTTACCTATCTGCCAGAAACCCACATGAAGATAGCAGCAGGGAAACAGTGATTTTGCTTAAAACATATTTAGGGTAGCTGTGGTGGCCACGCAGCAACATAAAACATAATCCAATATCCGCAAAAGTATGTTACCTTTATTGGCAAACTCAGATGTATAAAATACATCATACAAGCTTTCTAACATCATCACTTTTCTTCTCTTACATCATTTTTTAACATCTTTTGCCTGATGAAAAAGCCAGTGGAGCTTTGAAATTTTCCATGCTGCATTTTATACGTTTTGTTTGTCTAGCGGAAGTATTGCTCTTTTGTGGATTTTGGATTTCGTTATATAATGATCTTGCTTCTATCAGCTTGCTGAAAGCCTCTCTCGCCCTTAGAAATCCTGATCAAGATCACTTTTCCCCCACTCATACTAGAACTGGAGAAAATGCTACTTGTTGCCTGCTACCTAGCTGATTATTTATTACTTTACTGGAGCGAAATAGTGGGTAGGGCACTCCAGGGCATGCCTTCTGGGTAGAAAATTTCTAAGATCAGCATGCAGCCTGTGGGTTGACCACATATGCCTTACAATAAGATGCAATTGGATTCATAAACTGATAAAGGAAACACTGATAAATAAGGCTTCTTTTCACAAACTTTCAAAAGCTTTTACAAGCTTTTAAAAATTCAGATTTTAAATAAATCTAAAATCTGTAATCTTAAAAATCTGCTTCTCATGTGAATCTGACACAGCTTGATCAAAATTATTCACTTCTCTACGGCTCATTCTTCTGCCACAGAACACACACACAAAAATCTATTGACTATTTACATAAGAACAGCAGTTTAGAAGCCTTATTTTTATCATATATTCCAAAGCAGAATGAATAACTCTGTATTATTACTTTAATGACTATTTGTGTGTATATATATTTATACTTTTTTAAACAGAGTGATTGGCCAGAAGGATACCAACTTGCTGCTGCAATGAATTTTCGTTTCCCTCAGTGTGTTCCCCTAAACCTAAAAACTCTCATTCCAAATGCCAGCAATGAGGCAATACAACTTATGAGTGATATGCTGAACTGGGACCCAAAGAAACGACCTACTGCAAGTCAGGTATATAAGCCTTATAATACTAGTTTGAAGGCTTCACTTCAGCCACACTGATACCTGGCCAAAATTGTTCAGTCATTAATTATGAATCATTGAAGACTCACTATGTCTCCTAGATTAAAATCTACTGAAACCAGAAACAAGTAGTGATCAAAGTTTTCATTGTTCAATATACATGCACACTATGCAAAACCATTTTCTTAGAATGTGCAGATAACTAAATACAGAAGACTCTTCCTTCACCCCACCAGACTCACTACACAGTTTATTGTTGCTAAGTGTTTGCAACCCTAAATAAACAAAGAGAGGATAGAAATGCTACATTACCAGGCCATAGGCATTGGAGCACCATGATTTGCTTGTTATATATTGTCAGGACTTTGCAATAGTCATCTAGGCCTTTGAAGTTTCAGAAGGTCTATTACTGAGATTGCTGTACTCAGTGGTGTTCTTGAAAACAGTTGGAATGCAACAGACTTGTATCTTAATAGGTGAACATGAACAGTTAACTATCTTAGCTGCCCATTGGATTTTGGGCCTGGTGTCAGGAAGTGGCTTTTACTTTTACGGTCACTCATGACTTGGAATGATGTAAATTAGGTACTGTGGACACTGAGTTTCTGTGCTCGTCTTTGAAAGATATGTTCCAAATTCTTTCCATCAGAGCAGAAGTAGGCAGCTCAGTACCCTCCAGGTATTTGGTACAGTAGCAGCCCCAGTCCATAACTGTTGGCCGTGCTGATTGAGGTTGATGGGACTTGTATCCAGAACATGTGAAGGGTGCCAAATGGCTTGTTCCTGTTTTAGGAAAATTGGATGCATGTTGAAAGACATGTTTATGTCACTTCTTGCTGGCTTTCATGTACCTACTTGAGTATTAAGTGTTTATCAAAATCTTAGATAAATCTTGGGAGCTTCCTTCTTTTTTCTAGTGATGCTGGTCTGTTTGTTGTGGTGTGTGCTATTGCCAGTAGTGCAAAACTTACCTCATTTTACATACTCTTTAAGATTTTGCTTGGTTCATTTCTATGTGGAAATGTGCTTGAAATCTTGCACTAGAAGCAGAATTGATTGTATTACAGCTAATAGCATTGCTTTTTTCTTCAGGCATTGAAGTATCTCTACTTCCAAGTGGGTCAGGTCTTAGGACCACCTCCACAGTATCTGGATCAGAAACAGTTTCATCCCAAGTCATCTCAATCAGCAGAGCCAAAGCCATGTCTACCCAAGATAGATCCCGTATTGAAACTAGAATCTGTATCTAAACCAGAATTTCAGTCTTCACCAGATGAACCTGACACATTTCAGCTGCAGTGTCTGTCAAAGAATCCCCTTCAGCCAATTCAGCTGCCCCTGAATGCAAGCAATCAGCAACCATCCAGACAGCAGCAATCACAGTCATTTCTTCCAGCCATCAATAAAAACTCAACACCAGTAAGTTGTCATATAGAAGCAAACAGTTCAAGATTCAGCTATACCAGGAGTGCTCAATTCATGCTATTTTGAGTCTAGCTTTCCATTTTTATTATTTTAAGGTGATTACATTACTTAATGATAGAAAGGCATTTTAGTTAATATTTCAAGTCAATATTTTCTTTTTACTCCTTTTCACCATATCCCTTAACAGTCACTTTCTCTACTCTAAATCACCCTTCTTTGATTTGACATTTTCTTTTTTTTCTTGCTCTCTTCTCATAGCTGTTTCTACAGTCTGTAGCATATGCTCACTTACACAACTCAAGTTTCCCTCTCCTTTGTGGGAGATCTTACAGATATCTCTGCACCCCCAGCTTTCTGTTTCCCCCTTTTTTTTTAGTGTTCCCTTTCTGTCCTTCCCATTCACTAGTCCTTGCCAAGCTTGACGGCAGCAACTCACAAGGCTTCTGCTTTCCCAGATACTTTCTACTACAGTTTTCAATGTAGGCTGGTAATATGCAAGTTGTGATATGTCAGAAATAATGTAGCTTTTTAACAATCTGTAATCAAACAGAAGCCAGTGGTCACAGGACCTTCAAATGGTACAGTGGGCCTGAAAAGTTGTCGACGTCGATGGGGTCAGACTATGTTAAAGACCATGGATAGTTGGGAAGATTTTGATGATGCAGAATTTGAAATGTCATATTCTAAGAAACCCAGCATTGCTGTGTTACCTGAAAAGAAAACGAAGGATTCTATATTTAGGTAAGACATTATCATAGAAATCATAGAAATCATAGAAATGTAGAGTTGGAAGAGACCACAAGGGCCATCCAGTCCAACCCCCTGCCATGCAGGAAAACCCTCAAAGCACTCCCGACAAGTGGCCATCCAGCCTCCGCTTAAAAACCTCCAAAGAAGGAGACTCCACCACACTCTGTGGCAGCACATTCCACTGTTGGACAGCCCTGACTGTCAGGAAATTCCTCCTGAGGTTCAGGCGGAATCTCCCCTCCTGCAGCTTGCATCCATTGCTCCTTGTCCTGGTCTCAAGAGCAGGAGAAAACAAGCCCACTCCCTCCTCGACATGACACCCCTTCAAATATTTAAACATGGCTATCATGTCCCCTCTCAACCTTCTCTTCTGCAGACTAAACATACCCAGCTCTCTAAGTCTGTCCTCATAGGGCATGGCTTCCAGGCCCCTCACCATTTTGGTTGCCCTCCTCTGGACCTGCTCCAGCTTATCCATATCCTTCTTGAATTGGGGTGCCCAGAACTGGACACAGTATTCCAGATGAGGTCTAACCAATGCAGAATAAAGCGATACCAATACCTCCCTCGATCTAGACGCCATACTCCTATTGATGCAACCAAGAATTGCGTTGGCCTTCTTGGCTGCCGCATCACACTGCTGACTCATGTTCAGCTTGTGGTCTGTGAAGACTCCTAAATCCCTTTCACACGTACTGTTAGCCAGCCACGTGTCCCCCATCCTCTATTTCTGCATACCATTTTTTCTGCCTAAGTGTAGGACCTTACATTTCTCTCTGTTGAAATTCATTTTGTTAGCCTTGGCCCAGCTCTCCAATCTATCCAGGTCCTTTTGAATTTTGATCCTGTCATCAGGCGTATTAGCAACCCCTCCCAATTTGGTGTCATCTGCAAATTTGATCAGCGTGCCCTCTATTCCTTCATCCAAGTCATTAATGAAGATATTGAACAGCACCGGGCCCAGGACAGAACCCTGTGACACCCCGTAGTCACTTCTCTCTAGGATGAGAATTTGCCATTGGTGACCACCCTTTGGGTACGGACAGTCAACCAGTTACAAATCCACCTGACAGTAGCCCTGTCCAGTCCACATCTTACTAGCTTCTTTGCAAGAATGTCATGGGGAACTTTGTCAAAGGCCTTACTGAAATCAAGATATACTATGTCCACAGCATTCCCTTCATCTATCAAGCAAGTAACTCTATCATAAAAAGAGATAAGATTAGTCTGGCATGACCTATTTTTGAGAAATCCATTTTGACTTTTCGTAATTACGGCATTGTTTTCTAAGTAATTAGAAACTGACTGTTTGATGATCCGCTCCAGGATCTTTCCAGGTACTGATGTCAGGCTGACTGGGCGATAATTATTTGGGTCCTCTTTTTTTCCCTTCTTGAAGATGGGGACAACATTTGCCCTCCTCCAGTCTGCCGGAACTTCTCCGGTCCGCCAACAGTTTTCAAAGATTATAGCAAGAGGTTCCGCAATGACCTCTGCTAGTTCTTTTAAAATCCTAGGATGCAATTCATCTGGCCCTGGAGACTTGAATTCATCCAGTGTGGCCAGGTATTCCTGTACTACCTCTCTATCTATTCTGTGCTGCATTTCCCCCACTTCCTCACCTGCTCCCCAACTGCCAGGTTGAGTGTTTTTATCCTTTTGGGAAAAAACTGAGGCGAAGAAGGTGTTGAGGAGTTCTGCCTTTTTCTTCCTCCTGTTATTAATTCACCATCTTCCTTGCGCAGTGACCCTATCGTCTCCTTCTTTTTCCTTTTGCTACGGACGTATTTAAAAAAGCCCTTTTTATTGTTTTTAATGTCTCTGGCCAGCCTAAGTTCGTTCTGTGCTTTAGCCTTTCTGACCTTCTCCCTACATCTCCTGGCTACTTGCTTATAATCTTCTTTGGTGATTTCCCCCTTCTTCCATTTCCTGTACATGTTTTTCTTAACACTTAGCTCAGCTGAGAGCTCTTTAGTCAACCATTCCGGTTTCTTCAGATGCCTTCCATTTTTTCTCCTTAATGGCACAGTTTTAGCCTGTGCCTTCAGTACCTCCCTTTTAAAGAACTCCCACGATCCTGAACTCCTTTCTCATTGACTATTCTTGACCACGGGATTTCAGCCAGCAGCTCCTTCAGTTTACAGAAGTCTGCTTTTTTAAAATCTAAGACGAATGCCTGGCTACACTTGCCTTCTCTTCCCCACTGAATGCCAAATTCTAATAGGGCATGGTCACTCTCTCCTAAAGATCCAACCACTTCTACCTCATTAACAAGGTCTTCCCTGTTGGTCAGGATCAGATCCAGAATATTTGATCCCCTTGTCGCCTCTTCCACCTTCTGGACCATGAAATTGTCTGCAAGACAAGCAAGAAACTTGCTGGACCTTGCCGCCTTTGCAGAGTTTAACATACTACTTTTTAATTTGCTTGTGACATCTACATTTGGCACAAATGAAGCTACCTTATAAGTTGTTTTTAGGGTCTCCTGGGTTTGCCATACTGGCTCCTTTCTGCCAGTTCTAATATTCAAGAAAATGTGTATTCTAAATAAATATTTTTATATTTTTTAAATTCAAATATATAAGTTTAATGAGTTTTTGTGAATAACAGATGTTTTCCTGTCCATACATTCTCACTGATTCCATTGGAAAGTCCTAAAATGAAGTTTAAATTCTTTGTTTTGTCTAATGCATGGAAAGTAAATAAGCAAAAGAGTACCCTTTTTTTTTCTATTTTGATCCCTCCCGCTTGCTTCTGAAAGATTTTTACAGCATTTATCATAGAACATTTGTCCCCTCCCTGTTTTTCAGGTTGTCTGTTATTTTATATCGAACTGATTAAGCTACATATTGGTCATTTTTTTAAACTATCAGAAAATCCTTGTATATAATAGAAGATATTTATATTTCTTTGAAAGCATTCCTTTGTTGAAGAATAGTAAAGTCCAATGATAAATGACTATTGATCAGCCACATGCCTGGGGAGAACTAAAAATGGTGGTGACAAGTTTTTTGGTGATTGAAGTTTAAGTGTTGTCTTGCCAGTGTTAACAAGAACGAAGTTGTTTGGAAAAGGTGTATGGTCAAGAATGGATAACGGCTTCTGCATGGACTGTGGAGGAGGTGTTATTCTTTAACCAGGAATTCTGTGACATGCAAAGACCTGGTCACTGTTCTACCTTTTTAATAAGTCAGCACACTGACAATTGCTCTAGAAGTATACCTGTCTACATATCATAGTACAGAGTATATAACAACTAGCTGTATAGAGATGTGCATCAAACTTGCTGAGATTGTTTTTAATGTATATCCACATCCATAATTGATCTTTATCTCATTCTGATGTGATTGTGGCCCTCATTAGACATTTGCTGTGGGTATCCTACCCCACAGATGCATACCAGAACAAATGGGCATCTGAATGAGGTGTGTTTCTTCTTTTCCTTCATCCTTTTTCAGATTTCTTGAGTAAAATGCAGTTGCATATTCCCATGAACTGTGAGCAACCTTATTTTATTTCTTGGCACTGCAGATGCAGGGATTTGTATTAACAAAGAATCAGTGAGAGTTGTCTGTTTATAAATGCCACATTTTATACTAGGAAAATAAGAAGCCCTTGATTAACTTTAGAGTAAACTTGTTCTTGGGTTGTATCATTGTAAATTGGTGAACTTCTAAGTGAATGCTTTCTCAAGCAGAGGGAGGGAGCTACATATAGAAACTTGTCATGTGTGGGTGAAAGCAAGGCTAGCTTTCGCAGTCTAGATTTCTTTGTATATGAAATTATCTAGTAGTGGTTGTGGTTGTGTATGAAGTTGTCTAATAGTGTTTGTGAAGGGGGGACATTTGATCATACAGTTTGCCATACACAGTTTCACAAATCATAACCCATTTTACTGTGTGATGAATTTTTTGTTTATACCAGAGGTGGACAAGCTCTGAGAGCTAATCTTTGACGCAGGGTGCCTCCTGCTGTTTCACCAGTCCCCATAACAAAATGAGAGGTGGCTGAAAGTTCACTTCTGAGTTTGTAAAGCACCTTTGGGAGTAGTTGCAGCAAAGTAAGAAGATAAAGGGTGTTTCATCACTTATTTTAAAAGATAATGGCAATTCCTGGAGTCTTCCAAAAGCGGCAGTTCTTAGTTGTTGGGCTTTTTATTTTCCTGGTGGTGATAAGGACCTGAGGAGCCTGGAAGAACCCAGCATGAGCAAAAATGACCCCAGGATGTGGATGCAGACCACAGAGTCTCACCTCTGCATCGCACTATAGAAACGTCAGTTGCTTTAGTTTCAGGGCTGGGGCCTCCAGATACTGTTGGATATAAGTTCCCAACGCCAGAAGCTATAATAGCTAGATGTCAGGGGTGATGGAATTTCAGCTGAGTACATCTAGAGCAGTGGTTCTCAACCTGTGGGTCCCCAGATGTTTGTGGACTTCAGCTCCCAGTAGCCCTGAGCATTGACCATAGTGGCTGGGGCTTCTGGGAGCTGAAGTCCACAAACATCTGGGGACCCACAGGTTGAGAACCACTTATCTAGAGGACTATAGGTGTTTCTTTGTTGTCTCTGTGCCTCGCACAGTTGGGTTTAGTGCCTGCACAGAAGTCTAATTCAGAACTTTCTAGAGGTGAGTAGGTTGGCCCTGTCCCCTCCCCCACTGCAAACACTGCACATGGTCAAGTCCGCCAAGCTACCACTACCTCAGTTTTGAAGTCCACCAAAGGAGACACGTGCCATTGGTCTTTCTCTTGTTGAGCAGCTAACCCTTATCTTATTGATTCTCTCTTTCTCAATTCTTTCTAAATTTTACTTATTTTTTTTCCTCTTCTCATTATCTTCTGGAAAAAAAAATCTTTTCTATATCATGTTTTTTTCCTTCTTCCCCTCTATCCATGGTAAGATTTCCAGTCAGCCAGTTGTAACTGTGGTTCTTTGAGTGGTCGTCTTTGAGGGGTTGCCCTCACGCAAACCCACCCTGCTGTCCCACTTTCAGGTCCTTGTAGACTTAGAAACTGAGGTAATGACAAACTGGCGGCTCAAGCATGCGCAGCAGTTGCAATCGTGGAGGGGACAGGGCCAAGCTACTCGGCCCTAGAATGTTCCAAATTAGGCTTCTGCGCAGGCATGAAACCCAATTTCTTGAGGCCAAAGATGGCCACTCGTAGAACAATAGTTACAGGTAAGCAACCTGTTTTTCCCCACTCCTGGCCTACAGACCTTCCTAGAAAAAGCAGTACGGTCGTCCATCCGCGTTTGCTAGGGTTAGGGATGCAGGACTCCCACAAAAATGAAAAAAAAAATGCAAATATCAAAATGTGTGTGTTTGTGTCTGTGGGAAGGTGAGGAGAGCAGGGACCCAGGTTGGTATGATGGCCCTATACTACTTCTCTTGTGCCTGTCTCCTTCCTTGGGTGTGCAGGGGACATTAGGAGAGGGTTTGTGTTGCTGAGAAATTGGGCTGCAATCCATCTTTAGCTAGCTAGGCAGCAGTTGTTGTTGGTGGTAGTGGTAGAGGAGGAGCAGGAGGAAGAGGAGGAGGACCAGAGGCGGGTTGTTAAGGGGCTGTGCTGCCTGATTGGAGCTAGCGAGAGGGAAGGTTTTCCCAGAAAAGAAGTGCTGAAAGTGGGGGTGGCAGCAGGGGTTGGAGAAACATGCAGATAATCAAATCTGTGAAGTTAACCCACAAATGTGGAGGGCTGACTATACAGTTCGAAGGCAAGCAAAGACTCAAAGGCATACCGAGGCTCTACTCATCATGAACATTCCTTGTAGGGCTAGTGGGTGGAATTACTTCCTGCTAGTGGTGTGGAATGACACACCATTTTGAATCATGATGAGTTATACATAGGCATTGACTGGTATTTAAATGGAACATTATGAATTTTTCCCACTGGGCATCCTGAACTTTTTGCCTGTGCATTTATTCCAGTGTAGATGCAGTCTATCATCTCCATACTGTGTCTGTTTCAGCTTTTCATTTGGTGATAATCAGACTAGTAGAAAACACCAGTTGTTCTGGTTCAAGGGTTAATTTATGTTGCTATGGGTTATCTTCGATTTCAGTGTTTCTGAGTCTAAGTCTCCCAGCTCTGGCCAGTCAAGAGGAGAAAACAAGGTTCTGAAGAGAAATGACTCTGGAATATCCACTACATCAGCAAAACAATACTACTTAAAACAATCAAGATACTTACCTGGTAAGGGTCAGTTTTCAATGCTTTTAATTACTTAATGCATAATTTAGTTAATTTGACAAAATATTTGTGCCTGGACGGCATTTCCACCTGTTTCTATGTATGGAAGAATACATAAGTAAATATTATAATAATTTTGCTTTATATGATTAGGTATTTTTTTTTTAATTAACGGAGGTTGTGAAACTCAAGGACAGATGTTGTGCAGCCTGAGTGTCTTTGCTGCCATTCAGAGAAATCTGTGGCAAAATCATTATGTATACCATATCTATGGCACTGTTTGTGTCTTTCAACCAGCAAGTCCACTTTGTATAGCTTATTGATTTTGATGCTTAGAGAACTATCAACAGGAATTGCAATAGGTCCCAGGGGTCTACTGGTCAAAGAATGAAATCCAGCATTCCTGTTGAGTGTTCTAAAATAGCTCTAAAGACTGTGATCATTATTCAGTTGGAAAGTACTTGCTTTTCATACAAAAGGTCTCAGGTTCAGTCCTTGGAATCTCCAGCATCCCCCCGCAAAAAAAAAAGGGGGGAGAACTTAAATAGCAAGATGAGGAATATATTAGACAGCTGTTGCAGTTGCACTAGATAATATATCAGCTTAACAGATAAAATTCTTGCGTTTGTTCTCAAAAGACATACTTCACATGATAAAGTTGTTCCCTATGGATTAATTCAAAGCACTAGAATAGTTGCACCAATAACTTTTTTGATGATCGTCTGAGTGTCAGAGAACTCAGTGTGTGTTATCCTTAAGTGCTGGAACCTAGAATGCAATCTGTTTACATTTTTTCATCTCCCGTCTCCAAAAATTGCTTTACAAAGTGGAATCTTTAGAAAAAACTGTGAAACTGTATAGTAAATAAGAGTCAGATACATGTGGCTTCTACATGGCCTGCGATATATTTCTCAGATGTTAAGTTTAAATTGCTTACATTGATTATTTTGAGCAGTAGTACACATGGATCTGAAATCTGCTTTTAAAGGGAACCGTGAGATCAATTTTTTTGAGTAGGTAGTACTACATATGTTAATACTAGATGGCCCCTGGACACACCAGTACATGTAAAATGTTGGAGAGTGCATAGTGACTCTAGGGCTCTTGATGGGCCATGTCTTAAATTAAAAGTTATACACTAACCTTTACATGATCATTTTCCCAAGGCGTAAACCCTAAGAATGTTTCCTCAGGAGCAGCTAATAGAGAAGATTCCCATGGTAGCTGGAACAATCCCTTGTTTTCAAAACCAGTTGGAGGTCTGACTTTAAGTCGAATCAATGCAGGTAATCAATATAGCATCTTATTGTCTATGCTTCCCAGATTAGTTTTCTGGACACATTTCGAAGAACTTGTTTACAGTTTTATTTTTCAGTTGTTTTCAGTTACAGTGGGTTGTACTCATTACTGCACATCCACTTGAACATGAATGGAATCCAGTGTAAGGAGACCACTACAGTCTACAAACCTCCTCCAAAAGCTACTGCCTCAGGATAGGAAACCCTCTGTAACAGGTTTTTGGTAAGGGGACAGGAACTGTGTGAAAATTTTGATGTTCCTTTTGTGAGCATCACTTTGAATTTGAGCCAGTTTTTTTTCATTAACATACATCATTTTGAACAGATTGAAACATACATGCACACAGCAAAAAACATGCAGCTCAAACCACTGACTGAGGATATGCATTTGTAGCAACATGAACATTTAATGGACCATTTCCATCTCAGTGCACATCAGCAATAGGTAAAAGAGGCTGGACAAATGCCTTTCATCTGAACATGCTTTGTAATAACTCTCTCACACACAGACGCATGCCCATCCACATTCAGATGAATGTCTGCAGTATGTGAACACAGGGGGGTGGGGATTTCTAAATCAAAGACAATCTGGGGCCTATAATATAGGAAGATATTTTATTATGTGTAACACATTTTTTTTTATCCTTCTTGGTTTATCAAATAATTTCATTTTATTGTGTGGAAGAGGTCCATGCTAAATATAACATCAGTTGAAACGTGACCCAGAAGCGTTTTCATTTTTATCATGGGTAAATTATTGGTTTAATGTGTTAATTTATGCAAGTAATGACATCCGTTATTCTTCCATTAGTGTGAAACTGAATCAAAAAGAAATTATCAAAACTAGATTACTTTAAAATCAAAGTAATAGTAGCTGTTCTCAAATATTTTATATTTTAAACTGAAAGAGAAGTGATTGGCTCTGTTTCCATCTGGACAATGTTTATTAGGTTATTGTGTTTTTAATTTATGTATTTTAGGACCTTGAACAATACTGCAAATGTTTGGACAACCAGAAAACCAAATAAATCAGAGTGATTAGTTGTGCAGTTTCCATGGCATAGTATTTATTGTAAATTGAAGAATAAGGATTTTTGGGTGACCTTAAGCAATTCACACTCACAGCTTCAGAGGAAGGCAAGGGCAAACTACGTCTGAAAAACTCTGCCAAGAAAACTCCATGATAGGTTCACCTTAAGATTGCCTTAAGTCAGAAATGACTTGAAGGTGCACAACAAAGGCTTTTTATTTAGAATATTGAATCATTTAGAATGTAGGCAATCTTTTTATGATTCTGTTTGGAATTAAATTTGTTTTATTTTGCTATAGCCATATTGAGCAATTGCATCAACAGAATAGTTACAGTATATTCATATTTTCAGTACCCTATAGTTATGAATAGGTTTCAGAGACAAGGTAGAGCATCTTTATTCAATTAATTATTACCTTTAATCTAATTTAAGTAAATGTCTATTTGTAATGGCTTACTTTCATTTTATAGATTATTGGTTGGCTATAATCCTGAACACAATTACTTGACAGTGTGACCCTTTGATATCAAAAAGACATTTCTGAGTAGATGTATATTTTTGTAAGAGAGTGGTACAGTGAGATTATCTTTGTAGGATTAATAAAGTTAATTCAGCCTTACAGTGTCCAACTGGTTTCTCAATGGATGTGTTCTTAATAGATCTAAGATGCATTTGATTTGCTGTCTGGGATCTCAATTACTGGTCCCAAGTCTTGGCTTCTGTTGCAGAATTGGTCCTTTCCACAATTTAGGTATTGGGCATTACAAAGGCATTGAAGATGCTCACTTGCTCGTTCTCTCTTTCTTTCTTTCTCTCTCTTTCTTTCTTTCTTTCTTTCTTTTGCTTTTTATATTTTTATGTCTTCCATTCATTTCATCAATTCATTTTGTTTCCCTAAAGTGTTTATTTTCATCCGTTTCTTTCCTCTATCTGTTTAATGCCACCTCTGAAGAAGAAAACTTAATTAAACCCATTGAAAAGCTGTCATGCAAAGAAAGAGTGAATGAAAAATTGGAGGACCCAAAAGGTAATTTACAGCAATTATGTTTGGGAGTACTTAATCTTTTGAAGGTCTAGGTTTTTTTCCCTATAGTATTGAAATTATGTATGTTTATTTTTTGCTTTTGAAAAGCTTCCAGTGCTTTAATGTTATATTTTCACAAATATGACTTCAGTCAGCTCTGATGAACATTGAAAACATTTGTGCAGAATATGTTTTCTTGTATGATAGAGGAATTTCTAGAAGGCTCCTTAAGGCCTTCAACAAGTCTTCCTCCAAAACAGGACAACGCAACTCCTCACATCAGTCCATGTCTACGGCCTGAATCAGAGTGCTCTGAGAAAACCCTGAGAAAATGATTCTGGGCTGAATACTAATTCAAGCAGTACTTGAAATGAAGTAATGCTTATCAATCAGGAATAGGAACTGCCTGTCATGCAGAGATTTAGATTGGTGCAAGTATTTGGGAGACATAAGCAGAATCCTTTGAGATAGTATAAGGATTTGGTCATTATTTCTCTCCATCTAGAAGATGAATTGTGTTTAGAAAGTAGCATGCATAGCTTTGCAGCCCAAGTATAATATACATGACTACTCAAAGTCAGTATCTATGAGTTCATTGGGTTTTATGCTTAGGTAAACAGACATAAGGTTGATCACTGTATAAAGCAGAGGTGGACAGGTGTGGCCTTCCAGATGTTATTGGATTGGATGTAGCCACCATAGGCAGCAGTGAGGAATCATATGACTTGTAATCTAAAAATGTCTGCAGAGCCATGTTTTGGAACATATTTCTTACTTTGCACCTGTTGAGCCTTATATGTAACAATTAGGCTGAGAAGTATCCACATTCTGTGAATTTCCAGCATAGCTGAACACAGGATTTCTGAAATTCATTCCTACTGCAATCAGAATGTACTGGCTGGAGTATTTTGAAAGCTGTCATCCAAAAAAGTAATTTTTCCAAGCACTTTCAGGGCTATACTCCAGTGTATATTTGTGACAAAAACAAGCGATTCTTCTATCAAGTCCACAAAAGGCACAATCCATCAGCAGTACATAGGAACAGTGCAAAAATACCTGTGTTGGCTGCACTCAAAGATATTCTCTAGTGCTCAAGATTTTAGCAAGTTCTCCACTTACTTCCTGCTGATTTCTTTGTTTGCACTGTGCACTAAGTTGATGTTGCATTGATTGGTTGATTTCAAGTATTTTTAAATCTTATTTCATTGCCAGCTCACAGTCTAAAATAAACAATGTAAAAAGGATGAGGAAGAAGGGGTCAGGGAAGCAAGCAGTCCTTCAGCTGGGGTGGTGGAACAGCCCTGCCTTCTAGCTCAACTCCCTGTGTTACAGTCTGACCAAATACCTATTTTTTGTAACTGCTGAGGGTAGGAACTTTCCTCACACTGATTACAATCACATACTTATCTGATATGTAAAAATTGATTGATTGATTGTAAGCCGCCTTTCTCCTGGAGTTGGGACCCAAGGCAGCTTCCAACAGTAAATACACATTAAAACACATTTAAAAAATTAAACACATTTAATACATTATCCATTAGCCCATAAAATTATCAGAATCAAGTTCTGCAGTGGCTTTCTATCCTGCTGTGCTAAAGCTAAAAAGTTGGTCAGCAGTGGGGCTGAATACTATGTGGGAGATGTGTACTTTTATGAAAACTTTTCCTTTGTGTAACCAAGTGATTATGAAATGGAACATGCTCCACCCTGGTTCCCAACAAGTTTCCTACTCTGTCAGAGTGAAGGCAGTACATAGTTTGTGTGTGCCAGTGCATGTTGCATCAATACAAATACTTGCTGGTGTAGTTTTTTCTGAAGGTATATCACTGCCATATTAACAGCCTCTTTAGATATCTGAATTGTTCCATATCCTACTTCAAATGGCTAGTAGAATTTTTCTTATGTGAGGAATACTGCATAATTTAGGATGCTTCTGACACTGTTGCAAAAAATAAGCAGCTCCTAGTATGAGACTACCTGAAGACCTGGAGGCCATATACAATCATGGAATGACAGTAAGTAGGTAAGGAATGCATGTCTTTGTGGGTTTAGATTTCTTTTTTTTCTTCTTTTTTTAGTTTTCTGTTTTATTGTTCTTGTTTTCCCTGTCTCAGCATTATTGACATACTGTTTCTGTTTTGTGTTTTTGTCTAGGTTTCCGTGATGGGAATGATCTATATTCAGTGGGATACTTTTCCAGATGTGTTAGAGAAAATCACCTGCTTTTCTTAGCTCTCTCTGCTATATAAGGATTCAGATTAGGGTATGATTTGGTGAATACTGTGCACCTGCTGGCAGAATTTGAGTGACCTTTTAAAAGAAGTTCCATAAATAAAGCTGATTAAATGGCATAGAAGTGGTTTCAGTTAATTAGCCATCTTCTTGCTGGTTATTTTTTCAGCATTTATTTATATGATATACTATCAGATTCTGTTACTCTCCTGCTCTGTTCCAAATACTCCTCATAAAATAGATATGTATATTTAACATTGTAGATCTATATGTATTCACTGTTCTTTTAAAAATTGTCCTGCCTTTTTTTTTCTCTGTGTGTTTTTAGGTTGGTCTCAAGGGAAGAAGTAAGAGAGAAAATGTATATCACACTGAATGTATGTTTCATTAAACATGTATTTGCACTTGTGTGGTGTTATTTAATTATTTGGATTTAGATTTACAATAAGATTGGGGTGTACCACCTGCAGCTACCATTGGCCTTTGATCACAAACCTAGCTGATCATTCTGGGGATGTACTGGTAAATCAGTTTCTCTGTGGTACATATGCATTCATTACTCATCCAGAAATGACACGTAAGGTAAAGACAGAAAATAACAGTCAAAAATCAGTTGCATTCATGAATTTTCTCAAGCACTTCTGCACTGCTTGGTCAAGATACTGCTACCAAAAGGGCAGTGCTAGTGTTGGGCTCCTAATAGGCTGCCTTTAAAACCAGAGCTTTAGTTGACATGTTTCTAATACTGGCTGTAATAAGTGCAGGGATGGTATCATAATACCAGAACTGTATGGAGGGCTTAGGTGGGCAGAAAGTTCCATACAGAGTGAGGGGTTTCCTCTTCTGGGAAGGTTGTCTCTTGCCTTTGAATCTTCACTCAGTGTCCTTTCTTGTCTGTATGAGCTGTATAACAGCTTGGGGTTTTTTTTTCCACTTGTGTAGTACTTTAAAATGAATTGGTTAGGCCAGTGGTTAATCTGGGGTCTATGGACTGTGGGATTGTGATGACATCATAGGATGTCTGCAAAGTCTTGAAGAAAGGTTATGAGCTTTCACAGTTAAAGAAAGAAAGAAAAAGGAAAACAAGGACAGACAGACAGAAGGAAGGTCATACATTAATCTCAAAGAGCAGGAGTCTTTTGCTGGTGACAAGACGTTATTTGTACAAAGTTTCATTACAATATTTCAAACTGTTCAAAAGTTATGAAACTGATAGCAAAAAATGTACTGAGCACTTGATACTTCTGCATACAGTGAGAACATGGAAGTGAATGATGCTGAGTGGCTGAGAGAAAGCACATGACATTTCTTGCTTCTGGCACATATAGCCAGAAGCTACCTTAAGTCTTTGTGGTCCATGGCAATAAAAGGTATTTTTAAAAGGGGTCTGTGAATAAAAAAAAGATTAAGAACCACTGGATTAGACATAACTAGAAACTTGAATAAAATGCTTTTTTGTAGTTGGAACTCTTTTTGTTTGTAACAACACTGTTGAAATGCATTTCCTTTTTTTTTGTTTTGTTTAATTTCACTTTCTGTTAGGGATCATGTTCTAGTCTAATTCTTATTTAGGTGGTCATTCTCTGTACTGGTAAATGTTATGTTGGAGGCATGTGAAATGTGCTGAATGCTGCATCTCCATGTTAAATAAGAATTCCTGCACATAGAAAACACCTCTGTGATATAGTTTTGTGTGCAGGGAAAATACAAGCAAATGTCTGTAAAATTTGAGCAGTGGATATATCTTAGGATATCTCTGCTTGACTTGTAGTGTTTTAAAACGATCATTCAGATATTGGCAAAAGGTAATGTGGTTATGCAAAACGTCCCCTGAAAACAACTCTTGTGCTTTTCAACAGGAAACCCTGGCTTTGTAGGTGCTGCTTATAATAGACCTAGGGGGTATATCCCTTCTTTTCACAAAAAGGAGGTTGGTTCGGCTGGTCAAAGGATACAACTCGCACCTCTTGGTCCGTCAGCCACAGGTAAGCTTATCTCATATACAGTATAGTGACGGAAGTTGTGTCACATCTATATTTCTTATTCATCTTTTGTGCTTCCTTCATGGCTTGAGGCCAGATGTTCATCTGATGTAAATTAAATAGTTTGCTATGTGTTACTTCTCAAATTCATATCAGAGGTTCTTCATCGGGAACTTCAGTTCCCCTAACAGCAGCAATAAAACCATAAAGCTTAATTAAGCTTCTGTAGTAAAATTGTTGTTTAACTTAATGTTCATATAATAGGATTTGCTAGTCCTAACTAGAGTAATCCATTAAATTAATTGAAGCTTGGTGGTCAAACACTTATGTAAGCCCCACGGACTGAATAATTTTATTCAGTTGGGACTAACAACTAGGTTTAGCCTAAAAGTCTGTTGGCAGTTTTGATTCCACTAGTACTCATTAAAAAGACATTTATCTCATTATTTAAGAACTGACAAAATTATGTCCTTAAACTTTGTGTAACAGGAAATATATTTACTTTTATTAATAAAGTCAGAACTGCAGTACTGTGCTTCCTAACTTTTGTTTTCTTTGTGATATGTTATTAATTTTATTAATTGCAGATGTAATTTTGGCTAGATATTAAAGCATGTTTGTCTAATAATTTATTAATGTACTAGTGTATTTACCCAGCGTTGCCTGGGATTTTATTTTCTCATAGATAACACTTGTTAGAAATACGTTGGGAATCACCTTACCTTTGGAATTAGATGCGGTTGAAATACACAGATTTGTGTCTCTGATTGCCCGAACTGCGTTGTCCAGTACCTGTAACTTTTCCTCATATTCCCCAATCCAATCTGTATTCAGAGTTATTAACATGGAGAAGTTGGGTTCTTGTAGGGCAGTGGTTCTCAACCTGTGGGTCCCCAGATGTTCGTGGACTTCAGCTCCCAGAAGCCTTGAGCATTGATCATAGTGGCTGGGGCTTCTGGGAGCTGAAGTCCATGAACATCTGGGGACCCACAGGTTGAGAGCCACTGCTGCAGGGAATACACTGCCTTCCTCCTTCTTGCTGGTAGACCTCATCTCCATAGCAACTGGCCTGTTCTCTGCCTACTCTCTGGCTGAGAATTCTGAAGGCTCCTCCCTGAACTACCAACCTCAGGATTCCATAGAATCTTCACAGCTGGCCAATTGTATGAGGTCTTCTCAACTCACACAGCCAATCACATGAGGACTTCGCCTGCCTGACACAGACAAACAGACGAACTCACAGACAAACTTTGACTCTTCTATAGTAGATAACTTACGTGATAGTGGTATATTCATGAAGGTTTTGCCCTAATACTGTTGACTGAAGATAGCATTTAAAGCATAAAAAATTAGATTAGAAAATAGATTAGATTACTGGGTAGAGCAGGAGTGGGATTTGAGCAGATCATAGGCCTCACGTGTCCCCTGTGACTTCTTTCTTTGAAGTTCTCCAGACTTACCTCAAATAAGTGGTATGGTCTGATGTGGGGGCAGAAGTTGTGCTCCACACTTGCCATAGCTGCACAATTTAGGGTGGTTGTATTCAGGAATTTAGTTGGTCAAGTGCCTACTAGTAGGTGTTTAGGCTATGCTAGTAAATGTAGTTTTGACCAAATAAGACTGAACTCTTCATCTCAGGGCTGCCAGCTCTTCAACCAACCTCTGTAGCTGTGCCTTTAAAGATCACTTTGTTACGCAGGAATTAAGAGATGAAGTTTTTCACAATATGATGATAAATTTAATACCAACTGTTGATCATGTTGCAGACCCTAGAAAAAGAATGAATAGTTGGCAATGAATAGTTGGCAATGTTTTTCAGTGTCTTAATCTTTTAGCTCTACTCTACCTCCTCATTATAATGAAAACTATTCAAGGGTTATGCTAGATACACGTTTTATGTTATAGTCATCATAATTGCCTGCATATCAGTGCTTTTTATTTTGACAGAAGCTTACATTTCCAAAGAAGTAAGCTGCCAATACTTAATTGAAACTCTCAGATTTGGGAAGATAATAGTTGTGTTAGAAATTGTGTATGTTTTACTGAATCACTATTGCAGGTGGCTCGTTGTCTCCACCTGGATATAAGGGATGTGGAAGTGGCTCTTTAGAGAGAAAGAGCGGACCCAGGGTGTGGGCAGAGCAGTCTTGAGGTAGGAAACATAGGAGCAGCCATATTAGGTAAAAACGCCCATTTTCCATATTCTCATTGATCCTTGATTTTTGCAATAAAGAAAAAATGCTTGTAATTACAAAGTTCAAGGGAGGAAAGTTAAAAGATTTGTCCCAGATAAAGCAGACCAATTTACTTTGTGGCCCAGAATCCACAAAAGTTGTTATTTGACCAACACCATCTCCATGCACCTGTTCATTGCGCTGACATAATAGATTAGTCCCTGTTCATGTGCATGGATGCACCAGAAGTGATTCACCATTTCTGCGAGAAAATGTCTCTGTGAGTCCACAGTTTTCAGATACACAGTTCCTAAAGTGATTCAAACTGGATTTGCCAATTATTTTTTTTCTGACAGTTTTGGTATATTTCCTGATGAGCAGAAATTCAACAAGCACAGCTTTCCTCATATTGTATGTGCATGGTGGGAAAAAGCTTCATCTATTAAATTCTGACTTGACTATTATCTTTCTCTTTGTGAAATTTTAACTTTCCTGTAGTATTCTAGCTTTTTTCCTTTTTGTATGTATGCAAATATGTTCTTGTTCTTTTGTGTCTCATGATCTGAGTTGTTTTTTTCTTTCCTTAAAAAATGCCTTCCTCTTCTTTCTATTACTTCATTTATTCTGCCTGTCAGATCTTCCTGCTATCTGTGACCCAAAAAAGGTAAAATTACAACAACAAACTAGGAATTGTTTACAATTATTGATGGTGATATGATGAGGAGAAGCAATAAAAAGTAACCAGCATTAGTAAGGCCTTTGACAAAGTTCCCCATGACATTCTTGCAAAGAAGCTAGTAAGAGGTGGGCTGGACAGGGCTACTGTCAGGTGGATTTGTAACTGGTTGACTGACCGTACCCAAAGGGTGGTCACCAATGGCAAATTCTCATCCTAGAGAGAAGTGACTAGTGGGGTGTCACAGGGTTCTGTCCTGGGCCCGGTGCTGTTCAATATCTTCATTAATGACTTGGATGAGGGAATAGAGGACACGCTGATCAAATTTGCAGATGACACCAAATTGGGAGGGGTTCTAATACGCCAGAGGACAGGATCAAAATTCAAAAGGACCTGGACAGATTGGAGAGCTGGGCCAAGGCTAACAAAATGAATTTCAACAGAGAGAAATGTAAGGTCCTACACTTAGGCAGAAAAAATGGTATGCAGAAATAGAGGATGGGGGAACGTAGTTGGCTAACAGTACGTGTGAAAGGGATCTAGGAGTCTTAATAGACTACAAGCTGAACATGAGTCAGCAGTGTGATGCGGCAGCCAAGAAGGCCAACGCAATTCTTGGTTGCATCAATAGGAGTATGGTGTCTAGATCGAGGGAGGTATTGGTACCACTTTATTCTGCTTTGGTTAGACCTCATCTGGAATACTGTGTCCAGTTCTGGGCACCCCAATTCAAGAAGGATATGGATAAGCTGGAGCAGGTCCAGAGGAGGGCAACCAAAATGGTGAGGGGCCTGGAAGCCATGCCCTATGAGGACAGACTTAGAGAGCTGGGTATGTTTAGTCTGCAGAAGAGAAGGTTGAGAGGGGACATGATAGCCATGTTTAAATATTTGAAGGGATGTCATGTCGAGGAGGGAGTGGGCTTGTTTTCTCCTGCTCTTGAGACCAGGACAAGGAGCAATGGATGCAAGCTGCAGGAGGGGAGATTCCGCCTGAACCTCAGGAGGAATTTCCTGACAGTCAGGGCTGTCCAACAGTGGAATGTGCTGCCACAGAGTGTGGTGGAGTCTCCTTCTTTGGAGGTTTTTAAGCGGAGGCTGGATGGCCACTTGTCGGGAGTGCTTTGAGGGTTTTCCTGCATGGCAGGGGGTTGGACTGGATGGCCCTTGTGGTCTCTTCCAACTCTACGATTCTATGATTCTATGATTCTATGATTAACCCTTCCCCCTTTTGTTAAAATCTGTATCTAGTGTAGAAGCCTTTTTTTTAAAAAAAATATACTTGAACAAATGGTGGCTGTGTAAAGTGGAATACTTCCTGAATAACTCTAACTTCATGCATTTGCCTTCCAATGCATCATGTTATGAACACAAATCACAATTTAATTTCCTCATTCCGGCCACAACTCACTTATCTTTTCTTATCCCTGAAATCTCTTCCTGGTACAGAAAACAACAACAGAGTCATAGGCATCTTAGAGGCTAATAAACTATTATGGCAGTAACTTTGATGGACCAGGGTCCATTTCCCCACGTTCATGAAGTGGTAATCCTAAATTGGCAGGCATGGACACATAGTGTGGGAGGGTTGAAATGGAGAGATCAGAAAGAAGAGATCTGCAGAAAGGTAATTATGTAAAAGCAAAATAGTTAATATGACAGTTAAGAAGGTGGTATTGGTGGTAGTGCAAATATGCTTATAACATGGTAATAACAAAAACATAGGGAAGTTCATTAATACATGTAGCACAATAAAGATTCATAATCCCCATTCAAAATCTGGAGGTAGAATTATCACTGTTTTGTATATAATCATCACAGTCCTTTTCCCATTTTACTTATTTCTGACCATTCCATTCCCCTATAAAACATCTGTGTGTAGATAAGACTGTCAATTTAGGATTGCACTTCATGCATTGCATGACATTGACTCTGAGACTTGGGACCTTATGCCCTAATTGTCTTAAAGGTGCCACAAAAATCCCTGTTTTTACTGCAGGAGCACAGTAAGCCCTCTAGATGTTACCTGATCTGAGCAATTACCAGTTAGAGGGGCTACAGAGACAAACTAATGCTTCTCATTCTTATGAAGCAAGTGCCAGTACTTGAACTTCCCAAAGAATTACCAAACAAAAATGTTGAATGATGGAAAACTGGTTTTCCCTTTGTCTATCTTATCGACATGGGAGTTCAGAGCAACAGATGGGGGCAGAGGAGGACAGTTCTCAGGAACACAAGGTGGGGGTGGTCTGGGTTTCCGCAGTTTTGGAGGGGCTTTTAATTAGGGAAGTACTTCCTTTGAATTGCCAAGGAAGCCTCTACCATTCAGTTATTCAGCTTAATTGGATGATGCATGTTCACCATAATGAAATATAACAAGATGGGCAGAGTAATAGGAATGATTTGCAGCTTCTGAAATACTGTATTTAACATGTTGATACATAATAGTCAATGTTCGTGGTATTTATTTCAGTCATGTTTAAGTTACATGCTGCATCATCTCTATGCAAATGTTTGGTAGGTTCAAAGGTGTTCTGATGGTTTTGAGTGGTAACAACTAGTAGATATGTTCTATAATTTGAAGTAGATACTTCATTACTATTTTTCAGTATATGGTGATGATGGTTTTTTTCCCCAAACTTGTGGTTTAATGCTAGAAATTAATAGACCTAAATCCAATTTTTAATTCAAACTATAGTAGATCCAGTGAATCAATGCCACTTACATACTTATTTATTAAATTCCTATTGATTGAATGGGTCTACTGTAGTTTGAATTAAAAATTGGATTTAGGCCACAGTAAGTCTGAATATCTGTGAGTGCATTCTAGAGAACCTTACAGCTGGCTTTAGACACCCAGTAGGGCTTGCATATGCCAGTGACACTCATTGACACAGAAGACTGCCCGGAGGGGGTTTTGACTGTAACAGCAACTGTCTTGGCTGTGCACACAGTAGTTCTCTGGGATTTATAGTCACTGGGTCTGGATAAGCACAAGTGTCCTTCATATAACATGGCCTGCCACCCATCTACATACTTTGTTGAAGCATAGCTTCATTTCCTGGCCATGCTACTCTGAAATCCCTCCCAATGCCTCGCGTGAGGGATCACAGATGAGACACATTCGTATCACTTGGCACTTACTATGCAGCCATCCAAACAATCCATGAGTTAAAAGGCCATCTTGAGGAGGTCTGATTGTCAGTATGGACTCTGCTTGACTACTGCATAAAGGTGTGGTTTGACATAGATACCTAGTTTTGTGGATTTGCAAATAAAGTATGCCATTGCTTAGGTAGCATAGAAATAAATGCCCTTCTTACCTCCTCCCACTTCCATTTCTTAAAGCAAGCTAATCCTTATAATGAGTAGAAATGTATCCTTTGTGTAAATAGGTGTATTCAGTACCATCTATGTACCGTAATAATAGGAAAATCTTCTAATAAGAGTCTGTTTAATGTTGAGAGGATTAATCCATAGTAACTGAATACTGGCTTGCATTGATTTTGTTTTCTCCTCAGAATATGCAGAATATGCTTGGAAAACAAAAAGTACTCGTGCTCAGTTACCCGGGCCTACATACAATCCAGCCACAAAAAGCATGAACATTTTAACTCGCCCACAGCCAGTACAACCAGTGCATGGAAGAACTGACTGGATGGCCAAGTATGGAGGACATCGATAGAAGTGTTTTTTCACACCATGTATGCTTACTGTGACTGCTCATATAATTTCCTCCATTCTGAGACACTTTAAACACGTTTCTACTAATAGAATATCAATTCTGGAAAGAACTGAGAGCCTGTATTTTATTACCTCTAGGGAATATATATATGTAAAATAAATATATTTTACTTAGAAAACATTCTTCCAAATAGTGTCTCTAAGGGTTAGAGTTCTGGTTTTGTTTATATTAAGAAGTATTCTGTGAAAGATCTTGCCAAAGCTAATGAGTATTTGAGCTCCTGCTACAGGGATGGTAAATTTTATTGGATCGCTTTGATGTGTTCTTATAAAAATATTTTTAAATAGTATAAAGATTGATTAGATATAATGCCAACTAGCACAATTGCTGAGCCAGGCAGGAAGCAGATGTCTTAATTAATCATTACTGAATATATCCTTCTAAAATCTGTACTCTGCAGGCTACAGCTTTTATGTCCACCCTACCACAATACCCTCCCTTCCTTTTATGAAACAGGAGTTTGCTGTTCAAACACAAATTATTTGCAAGAGGTCTCAGTCACTGTGTGCATTTTATTCAACGATTTATTTACTTATACTTTAATGTAGTGCCTTTTCTTTTTAACCAAAGCTGAACTGCAGAGCTAACTACCATCTGTAGAAGGAATTGCTTAAACCTGGTGACAGTTGCCAGTATTTATTCTTAAGACCTCATTGTTGTAGTACTCTGCTGTAATATAGATTATAGTGTAGCAAAGAGACCAACATGCTTTCCTTTTCTGTTTTGGATGCCATAAATTACAGTGGCCTCAAACTTTGTCACTGCTTTAGATTTAATAGTATACTAGATGATAGAAATCCGCCTTCTGTCAGTCACATGTATCACTCTAAACTAGATTGGGGAACCTTTGGCTGTTGGACTCAACTCCGAATCTTCCCATCATCAGTTACAATGCGAGTTGGAATCCAACATCATCTAGAGAGCTACAGATTCCCCACCTCCTGCTTTAAACAATTTGCTTCTGCAGTTGCTAAATGTTTCCATGTTTAACATGCTCTATTAAACCTGACAATCCAGTTTTTAAAGTAGCATGTATTATACAGTTGTTTACACTTGTCAAATATTTGAACTAATTATTTTTAGGTTAACAAGTTTTTTTTATTTTTTTAAGTATTTTTCTGCTGTAGAATGTGTTAGTTAATTCAAGACATGAAATGGGATTCAAACTAGTGTGTTTGAATATGGTTTCATTATTTTAATAGATTTTGCTGATATTTTAAAACTACATTGACCCCCAAACTTCAGTAGTATAAAGGCCAAGGAATGTGTTTGAGTAGTTTTTCTAGTATGCTATTAATCTCTATTGCATTGCAGAGAATGTTAATCCCTATGCATAGATGCTGGAGTATCAGACTATTGCGCTTCAGTCTCTTAAAACTTTAGTTAACCATGTCACTGAAATGTTGTCTCAAAAGGATCCACTTTGAGGTTTCATGCTTTAGTAGAAAGCAAAACACTTGCCTTTGTGACCAGACCATTTTTCAGTTGATAATAATTTCTTCTATAATAAAGTTAACTTCTCAGGAATACAAGATTATAGTAGTCGTCCGTGAGATAAACTGTAAGAGAAGTTACCTGGCACTTCACTATGGGTCCAATCTTAGGTTAGAGCTACACATCACAAAGAATATAGGGCTCCCACCAATAGTTTCAGGTCCATGTAGGTTCTTGTGTGCCATCATACTCCTGTGGCTATTCCTGCCCATGTTTATCACAGATGCAGAAATCCACACTTCCCTTTAGATCATGGGGTAATTAATAAAGATGATGGGCAGATGGCCACTGCACTCCTGTTTTGGCAGCCCTGTGTCCTTTGAAATGTGCTTTTTCCTCCATTTGCAAGAAATGAACCATGTTTGTTGTGGTAGGAAATTCTGAAACTTTCCAATGGTCGTAACTTGATTTTTGCATCAGAACAAGGGTACCAAAAAAACAACAACAACCCTGTGTGCTTCTTCAGCATGGGGTGTGAGTTCAGTGAAGTCATCTGGGCATGTTGCACATTTTTTCTTTACCTGTTTTAAAGTCTTTCCAAGCAATTATAAAACCTCTTTTCTTCTTGCGTTACCATCTAAGCCAGTGGCCTCAGTTCAATGTTTCATCCTCATATAATGTAGAGGAGGGAGCATTGCTTTGCCATCTTTGTTGGGAAGCAGGGTCTGCAAAGTGCAGAGCATTCACAGGGACTATTGAACATGAGCCAATCTGCTGTAACTGCTTTGGAATTCTGTTGACTGAAATGGGAAAACGCCTATATTTATTTACCTGTTGGAACCCAGATCTTAAAAAGTGTTTAACTTCAGTTGGACAAGATTTTTTTTTTTTAAAAAAGAGGGGATATATATTTGTTTGTGTTTAAATAAAAAGACAAAGGGCTAAAATGTATATAGAATACGGGACTCACACAGGTTGTTCCACTGTGGTTGCTTTTGAACCAGTGTCAGATACATTTTCCCTGCATAAACTATTACTTGTTTAATGCTGGGGTGTGATTTCCACACAACAGTAATTTTATGTTGAGAAGCTTTAAAATGTGTTATAAAAAGTGAGTAAGAACTTTATAGCTCATAAGTGGGAGATACTAGACAGAAGCTCTTTTGAAAAAAAAAATGTGGATGCCAGCAATATAGCTCTGTTTGTACAACACTTACAGAACAATCCTAAACATGTCTACTCAAATAGTCTTAACTATTTGGTGGGGTTTGCTCCAGGGCAAATGAATATAGGACTGTAGGCATTTGCAATTCTAAGTGGAATGTGTCCTCTTCAAAGGACTGATCAAGAAACTTCTGTTGGGCCTAATGAGTATGATGCTTTCATATGTGAAATACTTTGCACATCCATAACAGCAGTGGGTTGGATTCAGACTTAGAGTATGCCCACTAAACTCCATAAAGGTATTTCAGTCAAGATTAGCTTAGTCTGTCGTTTTCAGTGTGCCTACTCAAAAGTAATGATTATGTCTATACCCAATTCTGTATAAGTGCAAAGCAATAATAATTACTATGCAATAAGGCACAACTTTTGTAGAAGTGAAGTATCCCTCTGTAACTCTGTGTAAACATGCTTGTACCCACAGAACTCTTGGTCAGTGCAATAATACATCTGAAAACAGCTAGTCCTCAAAGAATATCAGTAAAGTCTAATCAATACTTTGGGTACCATTGACCAAGCAATATCAAGTTTATTTACATACACGCTCCATACAAAAATACATCTTCCTCTAGCACCAGAAGTTTTTTTGGAACTTCGTATTTTTTTTATTAATAAACAAGTCATTGTTCCAATGGCTGTTAAACAAAAATTAGCAAACTTTAACCTGATTTTAAAGAGGAAAATACTGTTTTGGAGTCTCCTGCACAATTCTTAAATGTTCTCTCTTGATTCTAGGCCCACTTAAGGACAGATACAAACTTATACTAAGTACATGTACAGCATTCAAATGTGGGGACAGGAAAGAAAGGTATGAGTTAAGCAAGTATACTGCTTGATGGATATTTCCAACATTGGTCACCACCGACATTGTTTTCATACACATCATTTTAAAGTGCTCACAGCTTTGGGAAAACTGTGAAAAGTAAGCCATGAAAGCTGCAGTGGTATAGATCTGGACTTTGGGCAACTGTGCAAAAGTAGTCAATAAAGATAACATTCTGGTCATACTGAAACATGAAGCTCCCATTCTTTAATATCTTTGCAAATTCTGGGGGTGGACAAAGTCCAGGCTGCATCCAGGCTCCTCAGAGATCCTCTCACCCCATGTTTGTACAGGTGAAAGGGTTGCAACCCACCCCCCCACAGCGAAATGACCGCTAGATTTTCCAGAGGCTGGGTGGGGGCACTAGTGATCGATGTGGGGGGGGAACTGATTCAAATGCTTTTTTGTGGGTTGAGGGGCAAAATGGGGTCAGCACTCAGGGTGATGTCTGGGGCTAATCTGTACCCCCACCAGCCTCTGCCCGTTCTGGTGCTGTACCCTCTGAAAAGAATCAAGAAATGTGATTTCACTGCTCATTTCAAGTAGGTATTCAGAAAGCTCTCTCTCCAGGAAGCTTGTCTGCTTCTCATTCAGTGCACAATTATGGCTGAAGGGGTTTTTCCATCATCTGTAGTCCCAGTTTCCCCACCATTAGTAAACTGTGGAAATACAATGTAAATCAAGATTTCAGTAAACTATGGATTTCAGTCCAAATAAGCTATGTGATGGTAGCTTAAATGGACAGTGCAACAATACCAACTCAGTGTTAACTAAAGTGTACCCATCTTCCCTGATTACTTAAACAAAAGAGCCCTTCAGAATTTAACCACTGCAGAATAAGAAGGGAACCTCTACCTGACACCAGCAATTAATCCTGCAGGCATGAATTTTCTGGAGTTATAGAATCTCATTCCCATCACGCCAGTCAAAGTTCCAGATGCAACTAAAAAGGAAAAATCACAACTGAATGGCTGTATCTTTTAAAATCCCCATGCTTAGTGCTGATGGAAGTTTTATGTATTTTTATCCTATGTTTGCTCAATTGAGCCCAAAGTGACAAGCATGAGCTAAATCTAATTGATTGTCCCCATGAGAGAATCAAGGAATCATAGCAATAGCAATAGCATTTATTTCTATACCGCCTATCAACTAGTGTTATCTAAGCGGTTTACAATGTATTTTAGCTAATTGCCCCCAACAAGCTGGGTACTCATTTTACCGACCTGCGAAAGGATGAGGCTGAGTCAACCTTGGAACCTGGCAGGATCAAACTCACAACCTTGTGGTTGCAGTACTGGCATTTAACCACTGCGCCACCAGGGCTCCATAGAGTTGGAAGAGACCCCAGGGGGCCATCCAGTCCAACCCCCTGCCATGCAGGAACACACATCAAAGCTTCCCAACAGATGGCCATCCAGCCTCTGCTTAAAAACCTCCAAAGAAGGAGACTCGACCACACTCCAAGGCAGCATATTCCACTGCTGGGCAGCTCTGACCGTCAGGAAGATCTTCCTGACGTTCAGGTGGAATCTCCTTTTCTGCAGCTTGAATCTATTGCTCCTTGTCCTAGTCTCTGGAACAGCAGAAAACAAGCCTGCTCCCTCCTCAACATAACATCCCTTCAAATATTTAAACATGGCTATTATGTCCCCTCTTAACCTTCTCTTCTACAGACTAAACATACCCCGTTCCCTAAGCCGTTCCTCAAAGGGCCTGGCTTCCAGACCCTTCAACATTTTGGTCGTCCTCCTCTGGACACGTTTCAGCTTGTTGATATCCTTCTTGAATTGAGGTGCCCAGAACTGGACACAGTATTCCAAATGAGGCCTGACCAATGCAGAATAGAGTGATACCATTACCTCCCTTAATCTAGACACCATACTCCTATTGATGCAACCAAGAATCGCGTTAGCTTTCTTGGCTGCCATGTCACACTGCTGACTCATGTTCAGCTTGTGATCTACCAAGACTCCTAGATCCCGTTCACATGTACTGCTATTCAGCCATGCGTCCCCATCCTATATTTGTTCATGCCATTTTTTCTGCCTAAGTGTAGCATTTGTCTCTGTTGAAATTCATTTTGTTAGCTTTGGCCCAGCTCTCCAATCTGTCAAGGTCATTTTGAAATGTGATCCTGTCCTCTGGGGTATTAGCAATCCCTCCCAATTTGGTGTCATCTGCAACTTTGATCAGCATGCCTGATCTATTGAGGATCTATTGAGAAGATCTATTGAATCAATAGGAGACTTACTGAATACAGAGCAGTTACAGATCTGTAACTTTAGGTTACAAATCTGTTACTAAATGCCTGCCAAAAGTAATAGTAACAATTTTTTGAAGATGCTGATAATACAGAAAATGTGCGTACATCAAAATATGAGAAAAGTACTTACTCAAAGAAAGCC
The DNA here is from genome assembly GCA_948472985.1 of Iguana delicatissima. Classification (NCBI taxonomy): domain Eukaryota; kingdom Metazoa; phylum Chordata; class Lepidosauria; order Squamata; family Iguanidae; genus Iguana; species Iguana delicatissima. Next base: position 1,628,568 of record CAOKZL010000134.1, read on the forward strand.
AAACATTCTTTGGATCTTGAGACTGCTGATAAGCGCCCAGTCCTGCCAAACCACCAAACAGGAGACCAGCAGCTAGAGAGGGAACACTGCCTACAGTAAATAGACGAGATTATACTTGTCAGAAGACGGAAGTGTCAGTCCAATTAACAGCAATGGCAGCAATGTGCCTATCCCTTCTCATTTATTTGGCATCACAAGGCGAGTTAATGGCGGGGGACGGGATATACAAATCTACGCAGGGGGCTATAATTCCATTTCTGTTTAGATTTCTTCCCCAGCATGTGTTGTGGGAGAACTTTCTAGGTAGCATACAACTGGCATGACTGTTAAAACAGAAACCCTACATAAATATAAAATAGCAAATTATTAAAAATGGGCCACTTCTCATTTTAGTATATATGCTGCTAAAGTGAGTGCTAAAAACAGGCCGCTTCTCAAGGCAAAGCCATCGGCAATAATGACTGACCAGTCTTGCCCCTCCCGAAGCCTGCTGGAGCAGAAACACTGTGCCTGAAAGGGAGAAAGAACTGGCCCAAATAGATCCCCTGGTGAAAGATTTTTTTTATCACGACAAAGTAGCCTTTTTCTTGGAGAAAGAGGTGGGGAGGGTGAGGAAGAGAGAAAATTCCGTAGAAATAGTAGACACAGCCATGTTTGTGAAGAGTAACTTCCTACAAACCATATTATGTAGCAATTATCATATTCAATAAGTAACCTGCAGCAAACCGTCAGAAGCCCTTCATTTTCTGGGGCTCTTTTAATGAAATGTCATAATTGCTGTGCTAGGTCAAGTCAAAGGCTTGTCCTGTTTGTTCCCATAGTGTGCTTATAGGAACTTCGCAAGCAAAGTGGGCATTTTTATCGTTCTCTTTCTACATTTGTTGCTAAATTATGAAGAAAGGAAACCATTTAAAAAAAATCTAAAATACTTATATTATTATTTGATTGATAAACACCCCTGCAGCAGGTGTCATTTGACACTGTCATGAACCAGGCTGATCTCGCTCCCGATTCGGACTTGGACTCCGAGCCTGGGGAGCATCCCCTGGAGGGGTCTTCTGGAGAGGGGTCTCCTCCAGAGCCTAGGGAGGAGTCTTACTGCGACCCCACAGCTGTCCCTGGCGCAGAGCCCGCGCCAGCACCTGCGGTGGACGTGCGCACTCCAGAGGCAGAGGTCTGGGTTTCTGACTCCAGTCCGGAGTTTGCAGCAGACCCTCCCCCACGTTTCTCCAGAGGTGACTAGAGAAGGGGGTGGTCCGGAGGTCTCAGCGACTGCGGGAGAAGCGATTGATGAATCGGCCCAGCAGTCTTGAGAGGCTCCAGCTGTGAGCCAGGCCAATGGACATTTGATCGGCCTCAGCTGGACTAGAACTGATTATTTAACCCGGACACTCTTGGGGTTGGGCACGGGGCAACAACCGTCTATCAACCGTGAATCTGCGGCCCGTGTCGGGGGCTCTTGTTCCAGTCCGACCTAGCTGCTTGAGTTTGCCGTTCCAGGGACTTTGCTTCCTGTTTATGCTGTCATTTGGTGAAGTAACCTCTTTGATTTATTGCTCCTAAAGCTATAAAACCCAGCTTCTGCCTCCGCGTCTGCTTAGCTGCTACCTTGACACTGACAGACACAAGGAAAATTAGGTGTCTCATTAAAATTAGGATAGGATTTTGTGTGGCCCTCCAAATAGTGTTGGACTGCAATTCTTATCAGCCCTAGCTAGCATAGGCCATGCTAAGGAATGTTGGGAGTTGCAGTCCAACAACATTTGGGAGGCTGAACGACTTCCATCCTCATCTAACCTTAGATCTTGTGCTGTATTAGTACATGCAAGGCTCACTGAGGAAAGTGTTAAGACAAGAAATCTCAACCCAAGGGCTAAATTTAATTTTAGAGAAGTTTCCAGAGACAGGCTGCATTCCAGTAGTGGGCAGGGCAATGATAAAACAATGGGACAAAAAATAAAAACACTAACACAATTTAGTCTAACGTTCTCAATGCCTGTAAACAAGCTTTAGAAGTATTTGACTCTTTGGGAATGGGGGCATACAAAAGCTAGGAAATGGCCAAGCAGAGCTATCGTAGGAGGGCAGGATGGCTGCCTGGGGAACCCTAGAGGACCTGAGTTGTCTCTAGGTATAAAGCTTCCCCTTCTGCATCACATGGTCCTTTTAATCTCTACCTGAGCATCCACCGTACATTCAAGAAATGATTATTCTACTAGCAACAGCTACAAGGTGCAAACAAGTGTTACTAGAACTGTTTAATGAACAAGAAACTCAAAAACAAGAAAAGAAGTTGAGCGTTCCGCAATACAATACCTGCTTTTGCATAGCCAGCTATTCCACCTGAAGCAACCAGTGCTGCATATCCATACCCAAGCCAGTCCACACTCATCCTGGGATATAAATATGAACATATGGTGTTATGCAAAGACCGCATTTTGGAATACATATATTTCTTGGAACATTCCAGAGTTGTTTTGTCAGGTGAGCATTTTACTATGACGGATTTTAAAGTTCCATATTTTTAACGGAGGGGGCTGCAGCACTTAAGTGGTTAAACTCACTGATGAAAAAAAGAATGTCCCCCAATTCTCTGAGTTCTGTTCTAAAAGCACTCTTTCTTGGGTGGGAAATCATATCTCAGAACAAAGGATAGTTTGCATTAAAATCTTGGGAAGCCAGTATAAGAAAGACATGCCATAAGAGGATAAGGATATCAAAGGCCATAACCCTAGTGTCTCTAAAAATGTTTGATCTCTGTGTACAGCCATCATGGATTTGCCCTGCTGAAACCCAAGTATTAATCACTCAGGAACTCAAAACTCAAAACACAGTTCCCTGAAACAACAGTCAAATTAATTTGCAAATTCTATTGGCATGACACAAGGTCAGACTAGATAATGTGTGTGAAACAGGAATGCCAGGCTTCCTTATTACCAGTGTCAAGCTGTGACTCTTCAGATGGACTTGATCTATGACTTCTAGTATCCACAATTAATCATGCTGGCCTGGACTGATAGAAACCGGAGCCCCACAACACTTGTGGACCCCAATTTGTACCTAAAATCTGCTACTGAAATGAGCTATGAAGACCTATCTTCTGCTCAGTTTTCTTCTTGTCCTGCCATCTCCCTGACCACGATCTTTATTCACTATATGATAAAGAGGACTCACATTGGGGGGCGGGGGAGACTGTCAAGAGGATTGGGTGAAGACAGGCCTAGTCACTTCTCCCAATTTCATGTTTCCGTTTTATGGAGTCCTACTCAAACCACTATTAATGATTTATTTTTATGGCCATGCCAAGACATTTTGCTCCTTGAGGAGGAGCAACAGACAGTTCCAATCCACCAAAGATATAGCACACCTAAAGCCCACCAAGTTACTTTGACCATTGACACACCCTACAAGTGCCTTTCTCCTTCCCTGGCAGTGAAAAATCTAGTATGGTTTACTGCCATTTCATGCATGGCATGCGGAATCTACTGCCAGAGGTGGCCTGCTTCACTCTGCCTAACCATATAGAGCAATCCCCGAAACTTTTAAACCACTTGCTTGGTGTTGTTGGAGAAAGGACAGGGTGCACACAGAAAGAATTGATGAGCAGAGCTGAAGGGGAAATAAAGGTCAGATAAACAGGAACTCATTGGTCTCTTAACTGTGAATGAGCGGCTGAACAGACAAGCAAACAACTGTTTTGATTTCAGTTTCAGGACAGTGGGAATACACCAGAGGGCACCAAAGATCAAGAACGGGCTGTGGTTCTTTTGGGAGGGGAGGGAGGCTAACTACCTACCTTCCGCTTTGCGCGGTCTACAATCCAGAATCGGGCCGTTGCGCTACCGATGCGTTCAAAACGCACAAAGTCAGAGGGATTCACGGAGAAAGTAAAAGCAGGCATAACGATCCTGTGTGATGGGGAGTGATCCCGGGCACGCACTCTTACTTAAGGCCATTTCCAAGGGCCCTCCCTAAACTGCAAACCCCACGATTCCACAGGATGTTGAAAGTGGAATGATAGCGCTGTAAGTCTAGTGCGGAAATGGCCTGCTACTCAGCTTATTAATACGGTATCAACAAACCAGTCTGGATTGCTCAGCTACATGGGGTGGGCGGGGGCGGAAACCGATGGATCCGAGGACACGTCGGGACCACAAACCGAGGCCATTTCCGGACAACACACTTATAGCGCGATTATTCCACTTTTAACGTCCTATGCAATCCAGGGGTTTGCAGCTTCGGGAGGGGCCGGGCAGCCCCTCCCGAAACTGCAAACCCCAGGATTCCACAGGATGTTGAACGTGGAATAATCGCGCTATAAGAGTGTAGTGCGGAAATGGCCCGAATCGCAACTTGGCCAGATCCACTGAACAGTAAGCCTACACTGATTTCGGTGGGTCTACCCAAAATGGAACAAGCAACAGAATTCAGGCCTCCATGCCTTCCACCCCAACGCTTTTGATTCTTCATCCTAAATGACAGAGTTTGGAGAATTACTTTTTAGACCCCCAGAACGCCCCAACAGAGAGCTGTCGTCCACAGTTTGCCGGATTTGCACCCCGCCGGCGTTCTAGCACGGGGGATCGGTCGTTACCCCCCACCATTCCCCGTTCCAGTTAACGTAACTTGCAATTCGTAAGAATAACCACTATCAGCCAAGCTCTGTGAAGAAACACGGAGAAGAAGTCGTCGCCACCGGGGCGCGTCGCCCGAACTCACCTTCCGCCAAGGTCGCGAACGCTCTCACGGCCGAGGAGCGCCCGGAACCCGGCCCCGGAGCGGCCCAGCGCCCCCAGGCGGTCGGCGGGATCCCTCCCGCGGCCGGCCGCGGCGGAGAGCGCATGCACGCGAGCGAGAGGGGACGACCGACGGCGCTCCCGGAGTTTCCCGGCTGGAGGGCGGAGGAGGCGAGGGCGAGCGGCGTTTTGCCCGGAGTTCATCCCAGCCGCAATTGGACTGCCTTGGGGGTGCCTTCGAGTCGTCTGTCGACCTATGACGATCGCGTGGATTTCATGCGGTTTTCTTAGGCAAGAAATACTCAGAGGTGGTTTTGCCAGCATTTTCCTCTGAAATATAGCCGACAGCACCTAGTATTCGTTGGCGGTCGCCCATCCAAATACTAACCAGGGCTGATCCTGCTTAGCTTCTGAGATCAGATAGGTTCTGGTGCCTTCAGGGTATGTAGGTAGATATAGCCTGCATTATAGCGGTCCATTACTGTTACTATTGTGCCATCACTGTACATCAAATTTTACAAAACAGTTCCCTGCCTTTACAATCTAGGCCTTTCCGCACTACACTGTTATAATGCTCTTATTCCACTTTCAACATCTTATGGAATCCTGGGTTTGCAGTTTAGGGAGAGGCCTCTAGAATTCTCAGCCAGAGAGCTCTTTGGCCTCAGTAAACTGCAAACCCCAGAATTCCAGAGGATGTTGAAAGCGGAATAAGAGCACTGTAACTGTACAGTGCGAAAATGGCCTAATTAACCCATGACATAAAAGGAAAGGGGGGTGGCAGGGGGATGGCAGGGGATTAAATTCAGCGAAAGCTGCCTCCTCTATCTCGCCCCAAGACCACGACGGTGGTGGCTGGGATGGATGGAGGGCCTCATCTGTTTCAGGGCCAAGATATGATGGAGCTGTGCAGCTTCTTCTCTTCTTCCCAGGTCAGGACAGTGGCACTAGGGACAGAGGGAGGGCCAGTAGTTCAAAGTAGTCTTTGAAAATCCCTTGCAAAGCAAGTGCTGGAGACTCTAAGAGAGGAGTTACTGTTACAAGGGGAAAGACATCACCAGGTTGTAACGTATTCCTGGCAGTGATTCTTAACCTGGAGTCTATAGAGCCCACAGAGAGAGTTTGCAAAGCCCTGCTGCTGGACACCACCAGCAGAGGCAGCAACAGGGACATGGTAGCTGGGGTGTGTGGGGGTGCCGAAACTGTTCCCTCATTTGGAGCAATTTTGATGACTGTGTGTGTGCGTGCGCACACACACACACACAGCCACATCCCTAATGAAAGAGGCTTGGCGGCAGGCGTTTGCATGCACCTAAACTAGGATTCTAGAGACCACAGTTTGAATCCCCAATTGGCCTGGGAAACCCACTGAGTGACCTCAGGCAAGTCACATTGTCTCAGCCTCAGAGAAAAGCAAAACTGCCAAGAAAACACCCATGACAGGTTTGCCTTAGGGTCTTCATAAGTCAGTTTTCAAGGAGGAGAGACATGAGGGCTAGAAAAAACCTTCCCCTGCCAACGGCAGTTTCTTGTGTGCCTTCAAGTCACTTCTGACTTATGGTAACCCTAAGGTGAACCTATCACAGGGTGTGTTTTTTTGGTAAGATTTGTTCAGAAGGGCTTTGGCTTTGCCTTCCCTGAAGGCTGAGAGAACGTGACTTGCCCAAGGTCACCTAGTGTCTGAGCAGAGATTTGAATCAGTCCGTAGAAGCCTTTAATAAATAAAGATTTGAATATTTAAATCTCTGTACGTAATTTTTATTAAAATTTTAAATGAAACAGAATAAAAAAACCCTCCCCGCTTCCAGACATCAATTTTCCCAATTGAATCTGAGTTTAACATTCCATTCCATATAAACATTCCATTCCATACATTATCTCTGTTTTACAACAATCATAAACTATTACTTTTAACTTATATTTAACTATTTATATGAATATTTAAATCTTAAGTTCTGGGGGTCCCCAGCAACAAATTGTATGTACAGTGGGTCCCTGGTAAAGAAAAGGTTAAGAACCACTGCTGCATGATGAGGGGTTGAACTAAATAGCCCTGTGGACCTTTACATCTCCAAGATTCTATGTCAATGAATGCTAATATAGGAAAATGACCAGCATATTATTTAGTTGTAATGAAATTTATTCTGTGGCTTAGTCATCTGTGCTGAGAAGAGTCATTAACAAACCCCATTTGCTTCAATGTGAACTGGGACATAGCTTCATCATCTGTTTGGCTGTTCCTCTCAGGCGAGCTCAGAATAATTTACAATAGGTAGGATTTGTGCCTCCAATTGTTGCTGGACTGAAGTCTCAGCAGTCCTAGCCAACAGTGAAGAATGCTGGGAGCTGTAGTTTAGCAACATTTGGCCACATAATTCCCACCTCAGACAAGAGTCACTTCATTGTACCAGTCATTCCAACTGTTGTTTGGATGATTTGTTAAAGGGGATCTTGCTAGCTTTTTGTTTGTAACTAAACCGTAGCTAAACTGTAAAGGCTGTTTGATCAAGTATGGTGACAGGAGCACTCTGAAGCATGTGCAGAGTGTGTGCTCCTTCACGATAGCCACCTCTAGGATGCAAGCAGGCATTCTTGTTGGAAGGAGAGCTGAGGCCCAGCAGCCTTCTTTCTTCTTTGAGAATTTCAGCAATAAGTGGAGTGGACAAGGAAGTGACCTACAAAAACCAGCATGATTAAGAGCTTTTCACCAAATACCATGATTAGGCATACTTGCTTTGTTTCCGAAATGCATGGAGCCAAGACAAATTACATTGAAACCGTTCTTTGTCTTCAGGTTATGAAACTGGAGGAAGAAATGCTTTTCTCTTAAGCCCTGTTCCCTCTTCTGTTCCCAGCAAGCTGTGCCTTCCTTGGCTAATTTGGCACCCCTGCAGGAATCAAAAGACGAGAATAAGCTCCTCTGACTTCAGCACTATATAACACATAGTTCCTTACATGGAGCAAGTTGGAATATTTGAAGTTAACAAGTTCCTTTTCCAGACTCAGGCTTTGGCCAGACTTCCATCTCCCAAGCTGCTGCATTCCAAATTTGTCTTTGTCTCTGTCCCTGGGAAGCTCTAGATCTATTCCTTACTTCTTTTTCTACATCAAGTGTTAGTCCAATCAAGCAGATTATGTTATTTGCATCTCCTGCCATTCTGATTGGTCACTGTTACTTATCTTGCATAGGATGAGCAGAAACCTCAGCCTTTGAGGTATTGCTGGACTGCAGCTCCCATAATCCCTTAACCTTGGCAATGCTGGCTAGGACTAACGGGAATTACTGTGGAAAAAACTGGGATGGCCCATGTATTGCTCATTCCTGCTCCATGGATTCAATTCACATATTTAGTTACGAGTCATGTTCACATTAGAGGGGGCGCTGGACAAGGTGGTCCCTGTTGGGGTGGCATCACCATCTCCATCTCCTCCCCCACGGGGACCTGGAGGCTTTATAGGTGCCACTGAGAAGTACTGGGGGGCTGCATCTACCTCTCACATTAGATTTTCTCTGCTGACCAGGAATGTTACCAGATTTGAGGCATTATAGGCATTGCAAACTAGGTGCTAGACTTATAAGGTCAGGGTTACTGGGCTGAAGAAGAAACTTTTAAAGGGGAGCCCAGAGCAATGCTTAGGAGTTACTCGTTCAAGTTTTAGATTACAGCTCTCAGAATATCTCAGAGTGTGTGTTTCTAGGAGCTGCAATCCAAGAAAGTAATATCCCCAAGTGCAAGCTTGTGTCAACAGAGTACTGGGACGCTAGAGCTGCCTGTGCACCCTGGATGCTGATATTGGCCCTCACCTTGGCCACTCTGTTGATTTGATGCTGATGAAGGCACAACCAGAGGGATCAGCTGAGAAGCTGGCCACTTTATGCCCATGCTTTCCTACTTAGAGATACGACTAGAGTAGGGTCAGAAATCATCAGCTGGTAACATTTACAACCCATTGGGGCTGTAAATCCATTCAAGATTTAAATCCAAGCTTTAAAGGATCTATCTGAGATGCTAACCCTATTTTGGGGTTAAGGTTTAGCATCTAGGATAGTTCCTTTAAGGTATGGACTAAAGGCAGGAATGTAATCGTCACCCCACTGACATGGAAGCAACCAGCTGCTACTGGGAGAACTAAAATTGTGGTTTTTAACAAACCAGTGGGAGGGAGGTGTGTGTGTGTGGGGAGAATTTAGGAGCACCTTTGAGAATATGTGGTTTATTTTAGCATGAACTTTGGTGGATATCAACCTACTTCTTAGATGCACTAATTGTTTTTAAGGTTCTAGAAACGCTCATTAGTTTTTGTTTGTTTGTTTTGCACTACAAGAAAGACATATATATTTGTCCTAGGATTGTCAAGTGTTAGAAGTCAGAAAAAGAATCTATAACTGGGTGGAGAATTTGTGTTCTTCCAGGTAAAGTTGGACTGCAACTCCCATCAGCCATAGCGATCCTATCCAATGGCAGGGGAGATGGGAATCACAGTTAAGCAACATGTGGAAAGCTACAAGTTCCTCACATCTGCTATATCCTTTTGTGCAAATACTCTTAGCAATAGTTAGCAGTGATAAGTTTCACTGACCCTGTGATGGTGCGGATCAGCTCTCAGACCTCCCTTCTTTTCAAGCTAACCAGCTTTGTGACCTCTGGATGTAATAGACTACAACCTTAATTGCAGTTAACATGGCTATTGAACATGATGGGAACTGCAGTCCAAACTGTTTATTAAATGTCTGGAGGGCACCAGGCTGCGGAAGGCTGTCTCACAGCTCTTCCAGGCAACCTCATTTGACTTTTGCTTTTTGAGCAATTTATGAGCTTGTGAATCATTATATATAAGACATTTTTCACCCAGCCATTACTGGAAGATTGATGATACACCCATTGTACTTGCACCAGCCCACAAACTTTGTATCCTGTGGAATTTACAAGGAAAAAGAAGTAATCAAATGAACAAGCAGACTTTCATGAGAAAGGTATTATACTGCAGAGCCTGCATATCCTCACTAGCCCTTCAGGCCAGTTACTACCTCCTTATAATATCGATAAATATGAATACACACACAGAGATTAAATTTTTACTTCTGCCCAGTTTTTCTTTAAAGGAGCTTATATGATTTTCAGACTATATTTTGTTTGATACAGTATGTAGGTTTCCTCGGCAACCTTCCTTTGCAATGGGGGTGAGGAACACACAGCCTTTAAGATGTTATTGGACCGTAACTCCCATCCGTCTTTGCTACTGCTGTATTGCCTAAGCCTGCTGGGGGTCATAGTCTGAGTTTATATGAGGGACACACATTCCAACTCCCACTTGATAGGCAAAAATGTACTTAGCTGTTGCAGTGAAACAGAATTAAATTATATTAATACAAAACGTAGTTGCGAACAATTCTTGGAGCAGCCAAATTCTTCATAAGAATATGTGCATCAAACTGCTCTGAAAAGACCCAATTGAAAATACAAAGAGGTGACCTGAACTCACTCATAGCTGTAAGCTGTTTAAAAATAAGACTATTAACTGCTTGCCATATTTTCCACTGGTGTGGTGTTTCTCTAGTTTCTACCTAGGCCTCCAAAAAAAAAAAAATCCTGTTAGGACTTGTAAAATAGGGGAATCAATATTGTTTCATTTATTGCTTCTCTTTTGTGCAATAACTATAATTAAATGTGTAATTTTTTTTATTTGGGATTTTGTTTTTAAAGGGCATGCCAGCCCAAACCTAAGCTAACAGCATGAACTTTAAAGGTATTTTTTCATTTACCGTACCAGATGAAGCGGAATGGAGTCCATGAAAGCAAATGCTAGAAAGTTCTTTCTCTCAGTCTTAAAGCTGATAGAGGACTCCTTTGTATCTTTTTTAGATGCTGAAACACACTGACACAACTGTAGCTTTGAATGCAGTTACTCAGAGTAAGTCTGACTGTGTTCAATGAGGCTCCTTCCATACTCAGTTTTTTGGGAGATTGCAGCCTTGAGCTACAGTCCTAAAACACAAGTACAATAAGTTCCATTCATTTTTGGGGGTACTTATGTTTAATAGTGCTTAGAATTGTTCTGGACATCACAGCTATCTCAAGCTTTAACCAATTAGCTAGCTCCTTCTTTACCCCAGTTCTGTTTATTGCCAACAACATCTTTTGGGAACAGGCAACAGAATCTCAGGGATGTGCATAGGGACCAAAGTCCCATTCCAGATTTGGAGACCATAATAATGTATTAATACGTAGGCCTTTGTACCAACATCATAGTGCTGTGATAGCTATCCTTTTCTTTCCTGGGGAAATATAATTTTTTGGCTAGGAACCCCCAAGACTTAACTCAGGCTTTAAATATTTAGATTTAAATATTCAAATATTTATTTCAATATTTATTAAAGGCTTCTGGAGACTAGGATTCAAATCACCCAATTAAGACACTGGGTGACTTTGGCCAAGTCACATTGTCTCAGTCTTAGAGGAAGGCAAGGCAAACCCCTTCTGGACAAACTTTGCCAAAAAACCCCCCAAACCCAAACTGTGATAGGTTCACTCTAAGGTTGCCATAACTCAAGAAGTGACTTGAACACACACAATAACAAAATGCTGCTGACAGGGAGGTTCTTTCTAGCTACCTCGTCTCTCCTCTTTGAAAATTGACTTATGGCAACCCTAAGGCAAACCTACTGTGAGGGTTTTCTTGGCAAGATTTGTTGCCTTTGCCTTTCTCTGAGGCTGAGAGAATGTGATTTGCTTGCAGTAAACCAGTGGGTTTCCATGGCTGAGTGAGATTCAAACCCTGGTCTCCAGAGCCATAGTCTGGCTGCACATGTCTGCTGTGATGTCCCTTTTGTCAGGGAAGTGGCAGTGGGGGAATGTATATGTGTGCCCAAACTGCTCCTTCATTTGCAAATGAGAGAGCAGTTTCAGCACTCACAATCACCCCATTGCCATCTCCTATTGCTGCTGCCACTGCTGTTGGTGTCCAGCAGCAGGGCTTTGCAGACCCCTGGGGGTCCCCAGACCCCAGGTTAACCACTGTCATACTGGGGAACAAATGCCCCATGTCCCAGGTTAACCCTGGCACTGAGCCGAAACCACAGACTTGGTGATGTCATTAATACACTGTTGTGTGCCTTCAAGTCATTTCCGACTTATGGTGACCCCAAGGCAACTAATGGGAATTAACTGTAACAAGTGAAGATGTTCGTGGGTGAAAGAAGAATATAGACCGTGCATGTCTCTACAGAAGATTGTGCTGCCTCTTTACCCTTTTTGCTTTGTTGTTGTGTCGTTTCAAGTCATTTCCAATGTGTAGTGACCCTATCACTGGGTTTTCTGGGGCTGATTGTGTGTGACACACCCAGAGTCATCCGGATTTCCATGGCTGAGCAGGGAACCAAGGCCTGGTCTCCAGCCTTGTAGCCCAACACTCAAACTGATATATACCACACTGGCTCTATTCAAACAGCATGCATTAAATAACAACCATAGCTGCTCACGTGTCATTCAAACACACGTGCGCGTGCGTGTGCGCACACACACACACACAGAGGACATATTTTCCTGTTTGGAAAATAAGACAGAAATGCAACCTAAAGGGACTGTCCTCAGATCAAAGTGAAATGGAGGCTCTTCTCACTTACTTAGGGACACAGGACGAGGAACATGAAATCTAGCCTGCTTGACTCTAGCCAGAAGAGCAGAATGGAGGGTGAGCCCTGACACAACAACTAGGAGGAAGGGGGATGCTAACCAAGCAAATAGATCCACTGGAGAGTCTGTGAAAGCTTCAACAGCAAATCAATGAAGCCTTGCAAAATGTAGCAAGCTGCTGCTCTACCAGTTGAATGGGAGATCTGCACAGAGTCTTCTTCTCTTCCCTGAAGCTGATCCTAACAAAACTGGAAAATCTACACCCTGCCTGGAAATTACTCATGAAAACTGGAGGTTCAGGGTCAAGCCCTGAGGTCTGGTGACCCTATTTCTCATTGACTGGATCTCGTGCGGCTTCACACATGGGCTGAGCCTCTCTGAGTTGCTCTCTGCCTCCCCTTCTTCTGCAATGAAAGAGCAATTTGCTTCTGGAGAAACAAAGCACTGTGTTTTCTCCCAGGCAGTCCATGATGGGTTTTTTTTGGGGGGAGGGGACTTAGGAGGGTTAATTTTCCACTATCTACTACTAACCCACAAAAACAATACTGTCATGAAAGGTGATTGGAGTCCTGCAGCCGTTCTAGAAATAGGGCCCTCATTGTGGATGCGTGTGAGCTATTCTAGGTATGATACACAGAAACCAAGCAAGCAAGTAAGTAAGTAAGTAAATAAATAACAAAGTTCAGTAATCAGCAACACAAAAATCTTGCATGAACTTGTGCAAATCTGCAGCTTCAGTGAAACTAACAGCTTTGTCCCACGCATTTTTACTCAGATAACACACACAAATTTTGGTAACAGAAAGAGCAGGATGTTTAGAAAGTGATTTGGGAAAGAAAGGTAGCAAACTACACTGTTTCCCTTCAGTACAGAACCCCTTGCCAAAAAGGGGCTTTGAGCAATTTTTCCAACTGAACCACTGATGATCTGGCCCTGCTCTCGCATCACAACCAGACTTGAGGAAAAGCTTCCCACTGGCTCTAATAGGAGACTTTTTCTTTCCCAAACAAACTTGCTGAGGGGAGGCTGGGAAGCAGTGTGTGAGAATACAGACAAACGCTATGTGTGAAAATGGATGTTTGTGAGATGTGTCTGGCTATATATGTATATAGATGTCTTTGTAACCCAAAGAGACCACACTCTCACATAGCAAGTAAACTTGGGAAAAAGCCTCCTATTGGCTTTACTAGTCTTTACCTGGTCATGCATCCTGGGGCTTCTAAGAGCTATAGTCTGAAACATCAGGAAGACTAAGGTTTCCCAGCTCCTGTTTCTGTTAGCATACTGTTTTATAAAATATTCAAAATATTTTAATCAAATATTCAGAATCAACATTTTCTGGCAGTCCCACACTTTTACACAAGGGTCAGTGGCCTCATTCTATATCAGATGATATACTTACATTTAGCTAGTTTCTATTGCTTTGATACAAGATTAAGCTAGCACATTCACATTCCCACAACAAGTATGTGCAGCAATTTAGGGTTGCCAAATGATCTGGGAGTGTAGAGGGAGCTAAATTTGCTGTGTGATATTAACAGCAGTTCAAGCAGATGACTTCTAGTATTTGCAACCTCATTGCTCTTAAAAAAACATAGCTAGTGGTCTTGTTGAAAAGTTGGCAAGGTGAATAAACTTCTGTACTCAAGGAAATGTCACGCAGCCAGTTTGTATAGTGTTTGTTTATTAATAATTTAACAAGAACCTATGGAGTTTTATTAAATAAAAATTTACAAAAAAAATCCTTGGTAGATTTCTGCAAATAAACTTGGCTTGTGGGGAAAAGTAGAATTCCAATTCAATTAAAAAGTACAGCATTTCACAGACCACAGTAGAAAAGACTGTTAGGAACAAAGGTCAACCAGGAAATGTATGAAGAACCAGAGGAACATTACAAATGTAGACACTTTATTAACACACCAATTGACCCCCATAATTTATCTTCTGTTTTCAGGCACGCAGCAAATGCCAAGAAAGAACTGGCAAGCTACTTTTTATGTAAAATTCTAGTTTCAGCAACAACATTTTTATACTAAGGCCTTAAAACTAATTGCAAAATCTGCAGGAACTGGAGTTTTATTTGCCTCCCATCAGATTTTAACAAATGTTGCTACCACTTTTTCAGTCTTCCCTCCATGGTATGGAAATGAAGACTGTATACAACAATGTTTTTCCTTAGATCAGTAGAAGGAAATTCTCTCTTGACATTTTTCAGAGAGTATGTAAGGATGCCTAAGCCAGACTTCTCTCACACTGGACCCTTCAGTTAGGTTGGATTACAATTCACTGGTTAGGGCGGACAGGTAGTACAACCCATCTGGAGAAGGCTGGTTTAAACAACGCCTCCACTCTTAAGAAACTGGTAGAGTCTCTTGACTCTTAACAGTCTGGAGTCTCATAAGCTTATTAGCTCCTGTAGTTCTTTGGTTCTTCTCTTCATCATTTGCAGGATCATTAGCATCTAAACCAAATACAACACGTTCAAAAATCTTGTCTCCCGTTCCTTGTGCCATTTTCACTTTGCTCTCCTAAACATGAACATGAGAGTTTCATTGTTAAAGAAGGGATATGCGCATGTTACACTTTCTCCTTTCAGTGCAGATAACGGATGACCCTTAGTAGCCATGTTTATGAAATGTGGCCCTTAGCCAGCTCTGGATCAAGTACAGTGCTGTAACTTCCGATAGGAGTAGGCAGGAGTTGTCCAAATAGCCACTTATTTTGAAGGTAAAGTCCCACCAAGAGGGCTTTGAAGAAGATATAGGCAATCTCAATCTAGTCATCTGAAACAACATGTGGCAAGATCTGAAGGTAACAAAGTTCAAGCTCTAACTCCAATCAGCTGGAAATCTGAATTCCTTGTCTTTCATTGCATTGATCAGAACTGACTCCCACAGTATTAACAAAGAATACCTGATCATCCTGTTCAAAAATGGGACGCAGTTTTCAAGACATTAGCAAAATTACCCGTATAGGACATCCAAAAGATGCATGACACTAAGGCATACATAATATTCTTTTAGAATATTGGCTCTGTATTATTGTTTCTGTTCATCACTTTTTTATTTTCACTAAAGGTACCAGCTTGATTCCACTGGTACCTCACTCTGGTTCAAGGCCCTCTCCCGAAGGTTCAGTTCCAGGCACTCCACAGTAGGTGGATATGTTCCAAGTTCGAATTTGTTAGCAAAAAGATTTTTGTTGTTTAGCAGCCATTTCAGATCACCGGTTCCAAAGATACAAATACTCCTGACATAATGACCTGCCAAAGAAATAGAATATTAAGATCACTATTAAAGGGCAAGTGCATGCGTATGTGTACGCGCGCACGCACACCCCATTTTGTGGACTGGACAAGAGCTTGATGTCTACCAGTGTCAAAGGGGCCCTCCTCTGTGTCCCCCCAATGGAGGAGATAAATGGTGGGGGGATATAGGAAAGGTATTTCTCTGCTCTGGCACACTAGTTATGGAACACCCTCCCCTTGGAGACCCGAATTACCCAAATGCTACTATCCTTCTACTAACAAGTCAAAACATGGCCTTTGGTGCTTAACTGATTTGATCCAATTTGCATATGTGCTATGGTTTGCATTATTTTAAACTGTTTTAAATCATCTTGCTTTAAGTGATGAATGATTCCAGTCTGCTGAAATAATTGTCATTGTTTTAAATTGTTCTAGGTGAGTTCCTTGGATATACGGTGGGATATAAATGGCTAACTAAACTAAAACAGAAAGAACCAATGGAAAGAGACAGAATATTCTCTGCGTCCTTGTCTCTGTTGAAGCCTCAAGAGCCATTCCCAGAACAAAAGAATGGAAAGAGATCACCAGCGTCAGAGAGACCTGTGCCCAGGGATACCGAGAGCATCTTGAGCCTTGTTGTTGTTGCTGCGTGCCCTCAAGTCATTTCAGACTTACAGCAACCCTAAGGTGAACCTATCGCAGGGGTTTTCTGAGGCCGAGAGTGAAGCGCTCAAAGTCACCAAAGTGGGGGTTCAAGACTAGGAGGGTATGTATATCTAGCTGGACTTGGGAAGTTTGTTTTCAACAGTAAAAAATCAGTTTTAAGTGACACTTGCATCAAATTACTACAATAATTTAAATAGCATTTGCATAGAAGTTACAGTTACTGAACTAAATCAAATTGCTAGCCTTATCTAGTTCCAGAAAGCGGCATGGGGGATTCTTTGTTCATCCCCACAGCTATTAAGGTTCTGTGCTGTCTCTTGTGCTCTTTAGCATCTATCTTTAGCATCTATCAGCAATGAGTGAGCTGATTAGGAGTTTGGAGGATCTGCTTCTCTTCATTGTATCTGGAGCTGTAGAGGTGCTGGACCAATGTCTGCATGCAGAATGAGCTGGATGAGGGTGAATAAACTGAACTTAGTCCCCCCAAGACAGACCCACTGTAAACCGCTGGTTCCTCAGTCTGGGGATTGGGTAAGCAACCTGACTGACAAAGCTGCACAGCTTTTGATGGAGTTGGTGCATAGCTTGAGAGCATTCCTAGATCCAGCTCTGTCTCTGGAGGCCCAGGGGGACTCTGTTGGAGTGTCTGGGGCCAGCTTTGACTGGTCTGCCACGTATAACCTTTTGTGGATAGGAATAATCTGGTCACAGTTAAATATGTATTGATAGCCTTCTAATTAGATTACTGTAATGTGCTGTGTGTGAAGCTGCCCTTGGAGATAATCTGGAAACTTTAGCTGGTCAAAAACATAGCAGTTAGACTGTTGATCAGAACATCTTATAGAAATCATGTAAAGCTGTTTTCAAAGAAACTGCATTGGCAAACAATGCCTTTATTGTTTATATTCAAAATTCTGGTTATGACATTTAAACCTCGAAACAACCTGGGACCTCTGTAGCGTGAAGCAGCAGCACAAGTCTTGTGAGCTTATTACTCGTCCACTGAGTGAGGTCAACAACCCACAATTATAAAAGTAATTTTAACATTTACAGCTAAACACAAAAAGAGTAGTGTTAAGATAGTCATAACAAGATATGACAGTTACTGGAAAAAGGAAATAACTACAAGTAATTCATTACCTGCAACTTGTTATTTTGCAAGCTCTAATCTCTACAACCAAAATCCTTCTAGAACAGCAGAAGGAACATCCAGAGTACAGGTAAAGAAAATGAGCAGCCCTCTTTCTCACTGCCTCTGTTGTGCTTTAAGAGCTGCCTCACAATGAGGACAGGGAGTGGTAGGGAACATCCTCTGCCAGCCTAAAAGAAATATGTTTCCTGTTTCTGACCCATGGCACTTTGTGGGAAGCAGCCGCTAACTGTGTCTATTAATAACTGCTTTGGAAAAGTTTAATACTTTTGGCCCTGGCTTATTGAGAAATCATATAGAAATGGTCTTGTGCTTTAGCAATGGAATGAACTGTTTGGGTTGTTAGTGCAATTACAGGCAGTTGCAGTGTTTTTTCTTGCTGTTCTTGTGTTGGGAGCTATTGTGCAAAAAATGCAGCATGCAAACTCAAGTGATGACAATGAGTGTTTGTATGTACGGCATATAATGATGATTATGTAATTTCCAGGTATCTTACAAAAACACTACTGGAAAATTGAAACTGATCTCAGCTCAGCAGGAATGGAAACAAACCCAATTTCCATGTAATAGTTGAAATTTTGTTGCAGGAAAGAGAGCTATGTGCTGTGTCAAACCTATCAAGCTATCATCTCATTTGGTTTCCTTTAGAAATCAAGGAGATGTGAGTCACCTTAATGTATGACTCCAGCACAAACAACTAAACAGAAATAAGCAAAATGCAAAGAAGAAATAGGGGCAACCTTGGGGGGAGCAGAAAGAGGAAGCCTCCCAGGGGCAATAATCAACTTGGAAAGAAAGTATACACTTTCCACACACCTTGCTGTAAGGAAGCTATGCTTCCTTCTTCTCTTCTGCTGTCAATATTCAGTAGCAGTGAAATGTATGACCCCTGGTTGGTTAAGAAGGGGTCAGTATGGTCTAACCATCAAAACTGCATGCTTCAGTTGTGGAACAATTCCATGAAAATCAGTGGGAGATCAGTGGTCAATGTACTGCTACAGCTGCAACTATAAAGTATACTGGGAACTAAGCTGGAAATCTTTGCAGTTATTCACATATGGGTTGTCTATGTAAACTTCAGCACAAATTAGAAGCACAAAAACTAGTTCGAAATACATGTTTTGTGCAGTCTTCAAATCAGTAGCTTTCAATGATCATGCAAAAAGACAAGTGCTCAGCTTTGCTCACATTTCAAACTGGAAACTTCATCATCCAGACCAATGTAACTACCTGGCTGACCCATTTCTGAAGTGTGAACTTCCAGAAACAGACACGGGTCAAAATCACAACTCATGTTTCCATACTGCATATTCTTAAATGCAACAGGTAGATTTCTGAACATTTTTGGAACCTCCAAAAAATTAAGGAAAAATAGGGCCCACACCAGGAAACTTTGGAGAATACATCAGTGAGAGAGAGATAAGCTTGAAAGCAAAGTATCAAAAGTGTGTGCTATTTACCATGACATCCTCCATGATTTGCTTCTGCATCACTCCACTTAATAGCTCTCAGACCACCTTCCCATGTAGCATTTGGCATGGAACCAGGAACACCTGGAATTTGAAGAGGATAAACGAGAAAGATGAGTCTTACTTGTTTATTTATAAGCAACATTTATATCTCACCTTCTATCCAATAAGTTCAAGGTGACTCTTATGTTCCAGTTTACCCTCCCAACAAAAAATATGGAAGTAGGTCAGGCTGAGAAGGTATTCAAACATAGGTCACCAGTGAATTGCAAAGTCCAGTGGTGTGGAAAAGCTGGATCTCCTAAGCACCAGTCAATCCAACCACTACACCACACTGTTGTTGCTGTTGTTATGTTTGTTCAAGTAATTTCCAATTTATGGTGACCCTAAGGTGAATCTATCATGGGGTTTTCTTAGCAAGATTTGTTCAGAATGGGGGTTGCCTTTGTCCTCCTCTAAGGCTCACTGAGTGTGACTTGCCCAAGGTCACCCAGTGGGTTTCCATGGCCAAGTGGGAATTTGAACCCTGGTTTCCAGAGTTGTAGTCCAATGTGCAAACCACTACACTGTACTAGCTCCCTACACCACTTTGCTTATTTGTAAAATGTCAGGTTAATTATTGGAAAAAAAAATTAACATTGCTAGCATCTTAATAATCTCAATATCTTTCAGAGGCAATGAAATTCACTTGAAATCTTTGAATTGTGTCAAAGTTCCCATTCACCAAATTTTTTAAAAAGAACTATTTTAAATAGCTATCTCCCTGATGACCAGCTGCACAAACAATTCCTGTCTCACAAGTGGAGCATTACTGATCCTTGCAGTCAAAGGTCCATGCAAGACAATGAATATGCCATGGTGACATATAGTACTCAAGGCAAAGGTTACATCCAGTGCTTTCTGCCCTCACTTAGTGCATTGTACATTAAAAGAGTGAAAACACTGCTGAGGAGTTGAAGCTTTGTTGTTAGTGGCCATCAAGTCAACTTTGACTTATGACAGAGCTCCAAGTCACTCTATGATCAACAAACCTAATTAGGTCTTGCAGACTCAGAGCCATAGCTTCTTTGATTGAACCTATCCATCTTTAATCCAGTCTTCGTATGTTCCTACTGCCTTCTACCTTAACAAGCACTATTGTCTTTTATAGTGAGCTCATGATATATCCAAAGTACAATATTCTCAGTTTAGTCACCTTGGCTTCTAGGGAGAGTTCAGGTTTGATTTGCTCTAGTACCCATTTGTTTGTCTTTTTAGCAGTCCATGGGATCCATAGAACTGTTCTATATGAGTTGATTCTATATGAGTTGATTCTCTTCCTATCAGCTTTTTTCACTGCCCAGCTTTCACAACCATATGTAGAAACTGGAAATACCATGGCATGGACAATCCTAATTTTAGTCTTCAATTATCTATCTTTACACTTCTGGATCTTGTCTGGTTCCTTCATAGCTGCCCTTCCAAATCCTAGTCTTCCAGTTTCTTGACAGTCTCCATTGTGATTAATGACCGAGGCAAGGTATGGAAAATCTTGAACTAATTCAATGTCTCCTTTGTCTGTTTTAAAGTTGTGTAAATCATCTACGGTCATTATTTTTGCTTTCTTAATGTTCATTTGTAAACCTGGCTTTGCACTTTCTTCCTTGACTTTCTTCAATAATTGTTCCAAGTCTTTGCTGTTTTCTTCTTTTCTCTTCTTTTCTGATAATTGTCTGGGCTAGATTTCTTCAGAGGGAGGTTTGTCTTTGCCTAGGCTTTTGCTAAGGCTGAGAGAGTGTGTCTTGCCCAAGATTATCCTTGCCTTTTTTTGTTCTGTAATAGTCAACCCAGAAGATGGCATCATCTCGAGCATCCTCCAACATCTGGAGCTACTTCCAAATTACATGTAATGAGAATTATGCCCATTGCGCTCTGTGTTCTGCAAATATATCCAGAGGGAAAGGCTCATATCCTACTTCAGCCATGTGGAAACACATCAGAACCCAACATTCAGCCCAATTTCAAGACCTGAAACTAGGTAGTAGAAGTGCACCATCCACAGTGACTCCAGCTTCACTCTTAAGCCCTGTGATTGTGAGAGTCGAGTCCCAACATGAAGACAGTACTGACACAGATGATACAGCTATTATTGGGACTCGTGCATCAGTTCCTTTAAGTCCTAGCCCAAGTTCAGCAGTTTCCTCCTTTGGAGAACCAAGCCCTTTGGAATCGCCTCCAGTGAAACACAAGATAGCATCTTCTTTCCAACCAACTCTAAAAGCCCAACTCTGAAATTTTCAAGCCTGGAGACAGAAGAGCTAAAGCCATCACAAGGTTGGTTGCCGAAATGATCTCAAAGATAATCAGCAATTGTCCATAGTGGAAGATAAAGGCTTCAGAAAATTGATAAGCCAACTTGAGCCACGGTATAGCATCTCAAGCAGGAAACTCTTTGCCCAAAACGTTATCTCAGAAATCTATGAAGAGGAAAAAAGAAACATGGAGAATCTTTTAGAGAACACTGACTTTGTTGCAGTGACAATTGACATGTGGACCTCCACAAGGTGTGACAGTTACCCCAGTTTGACAGTTCACTTCATAGATGACAACTTTGTGTACCATCACTTGTGCTTAGAATGTATTCCCTTTGCAGAGGTTTCCCACACAGCATCTGCGATAGAAGCTTTCATCACTACCGCTATGAAAAGACTGAATCTTTTGCACAAAGTTGGGTGTGTCATGAGAGACAATGGGCTGAATATGGTTGCAGCTTTGGGACGCAGCACCTATGACCATTTGCCCTGCCTTGCTCATGTCTTTCAGTTAGTTGTCAAAGATGGCTTCCTAAACAAGACTTAAATTAAGGGGCTCATGTCCACCTGCTGGAGTATTATGGGACATTTCAAGCATTCCTCTGAAGCCATGAAAGTGTTACGAGCTTCTCAAGCCAAGTTAGGTGTGAAACCCCATCGGCTGATACAAGATGAACTGACTAGATGGAATTCTCAGCATCACATGCTCAGTCATCTCATGGAATAAAAGCAAGCTGTTTTACTATCTGCTTCAGAGTTGAATTTCCAGGTGGATCTGACCGCTTGACAATGGAACACTATAGAAGACGTCATACGACTCCTAGATGTATTTGATAGAGTGACGTTTGTGACCAGTTTCAGCGAAGTGACCATCTCAGAAATAATTCCTTTAGTGAATAGCACTTTTACTCTCCAAAACTTCAAATCAACCTTAGGTTCCGTCCAGGGTTTCTGAAATGACATCTCTGAAGTGGCGCTATCAGTCTGGAGATGGAAAAACTGTACGCTCTTGGAACTCTCCTGGATTCTTGCTTTAAAGCCAGTGTCTTTTTGAAGAAAGAACACCTTGATCAAGTGAAATCAACACTGCCCATGGGAATTTCTGATCTTTGTTTGCAAGCAGATGTCACTGAGCTGTAGTCATCACAAGAAAGGGAAAGAGACACCACTCCAGCATTGTCAAGTGAACCAGTTCATAGCATGTGGAGTCACTATGCTCAATTGATGACCCCATCTAGCAGCAGTGAGGACAGTTGCACTTTGTCTCCTGAAGATGAAATCAATTCCTACTTGTCAGAACTACTGCTTCCGCCATCTGTGGACATCTTCAAGTACTGGAAGGACAACGAAAAATATCCCAATTTGAGGAAACTGTCCAAAAAGTTCCTAATCACACCACCATCGACAGTAATGTCAGAAAGACTCTTCAGCACATCAGATGTCATAGTGGTAAAAAACACAGTAGGTTAGACCCAGAGCAAGTTAGAATGCTGTTGTTTTTGAACAAAAATCTGCATTAAAGATTTCAGCTAGGTTTTTTTGTTGGCCCTGAAACAGTTCAGGCAGGAACTATTAGAAGTTTGAAAGTAACATGTTTTTGATTGTTCTTAATTTTGCGGAAAGAATCAAGACTCAGGAGTTTACATACTTCCTGTAGATGAACATATTAAATTGCATTTGTATCCTCTTAAGAAAAAGTATATGGGTATGTTTTCCTGAAAGTGAAATCTATTATTTAATTTATTTTTCATTAAACAAAGATGTCAAATTCTGCTTCAAAACACTCTTCAATAGAAGCGATTTCTTTCCCTTGCTTTTTAAACTCTTTTTAAAAAAAGAACTAAAAGATTCGAGATTCGTGGATTCGCAGAACCTTCCAGGGAGTCAGATTCGGAAAATTCTGGATTTGTTCCATCCCTATTTTTTTTTAAAGGCCATTGTCTGATACTGAGATGACATCAGTGTTGCTGTCAGGATGCCTTTGGAAGAGTATTCCAAAGAGTATTCCTGTCACTGACAAAGATACACTGCCAAGTACTCTTGTCACTGCCAAGGTACTCTTCTTGATTACCTGACACCTTACCTCAGAAGGCAGTGCTGTACCTGAGAAGAACCTATGACTTGGATGTATTTTGTGAATGTAACCTTTTAGATTACTTGTCACGTCTCACAGTGGGCACACTGCTGTCAACACTACTGTTTAGCTCAACACAGCAACATGTTATGTTATGATACACATTAATATACTATTAATGTTACAGGTTGCTTATCTTTTTAAAAGGGCTGGAATGCTGCCCTCCAGAACCCAATGGGATTGTAGCTACCCTCTTGCTGCTGAAAATCAGCCTCTGTTTCTGTAGTGATTCTCATTCAGTCTTGTTTTAGAACCCAATCTAAGCTACACAGGCCACACAAGGCTCACTGAAACCTCTGCAGGAAGCCTCCCAGAAGCACTACAGGTATAATTTCCTGAGTGCTCTCTGTAGTGCTACAGCTTTAGAATGCTCTAAAAATATAGCTTTAACATCCTTTATTGCCATACTTCTAGGGTATACTCCAAAGCTGTACTGTTCTACTGAACACTAGAAATTAAAAATCATATGATTAGTCCTGTCAGGCTCTTCTGAGTGCTGTCAACAAGCTAGGAGTCTGGTGTCTAGATCAAGGGAGGTAATAGTACCACTCTATTCTGCTTTGGTTAGACCTCATCTGGAGTACTGTGTCCAGTTCTAGGCACCTCATTTCAAGAAGGATATTGATAAGCTGAAACGTGTCCAGAGGAGGGCAACCAAATAGTGAAGTGTCTGGAAAGTGTGCCCTATGAGGAGCAGCTTAGGGAGTTGGGGATGTTTAGTCTGCAGAAGAAAAGGTTAAGAGGGGACATGATAGCCATGTTTAAATATTTGAAGGGATGTCATGTTGAGGAGGAAGTGGGCTTGTTTTCCGCTGCTCCAGAGACTAGGACAAGGAGCAATGGATTCAAGCTATAGGAAAAGAGATTCCATCTGAACCTCAGGAAGAACTTCCTGATAGTCAGAATTGTTTGGCAGTGGAAAATGCTGCCTCGGAGTGTGGTGGAGTCTCCTTCTTTGGAGGTTTTTAAGCAGAGGCTGGATGGCCATCTGTCGAGAGTGCTTTGATGTGTGTTCCTACATGGCAGGGGGATGGACTGGATGGCCCTGTGGTCTCTTCCAACTCCATGATTCTATGATTATACTTATCCCATACAGATTGGACTTTAAAATACATTAAGGCAAATTAAAAGCAAGAATGGTTAAGAAAAAGAACAATTCTTGGGGAGTCCCCCAGACTCCAACAATGAGAAATGTGGCAAACCCCATTCTTATTGCAGGGAAAAGGAACATTTTGGGGCTCATAGTATTCTGAGTGGGAAATAATGGTGGTTGTTACACCCCAAACAAAAATGTTACACAGTGCATTACACCTTGATCTAAGAAAACCCTGGGCAGTGGTTTCAGTGATCACTTCCTTATATTTAATTTACATCCCACCTTTCTCATAGCCTGGGATTCAAGGTGACTGATATCGGAGAAAGCAACTGAACAAGAAAAATTCCAGCTAAGAACACTCAACTATATCACCAGTGAGCTACAACCCAGTTTTGTAGAATAATAGAGTCTTCTCAAATGCTCTGTGGGGTAGGCTTTTACCTACTTAATGACTTTCCCCTAACGCCAAACAAATATTCTGCTCAAAAAGATCTATAACATGGATAGGAATACAGACTCTGCTACAAAGCCAAATGCCAACAACACCTCATATCTCTTCTGGAAGCAGCATTACAGATCCTAATAATGTCACTCACAACATCAGAAGTGCATTTACTTGCTCAGTTCACAATGTGATATACTCCATCCTCTGTCAGCAATGCCTCTCTGTACTTTACATTGGAGAAACAGTATAGTCTGTATGTAAGAGAATAAATCAACATAAAGCTGACATTAGAAATGGCAATACCCCAAAAGAGTGGCAGAACATTTCACTTCCTTGGATACACTATAATTGATTATCAGGTAGCTGTTCTGGAACAAAATAATTTCAAAGGAACGTTGGAAAGAAAAACATTTGATTAAGTAGATTCTTGCCTGTGAGAGTTTATGGCATAGTTGTTAAGGTGTCATTAGACACTTTTTATTTTATGCATGAATGGAATAAATCTGTTGAACAAAATATATCAGATTGTTTACAACTGTAAGCTTAGCATTAGTATAACTTTCTAACAAAAAGATCATCACAGCAAACTATATTCAATAAATGTTGCTTTCTTTTAAGACCTCCATTCCATTTCCTTCCTCTGGTAGAAGCGGATGTGCTGTGTATCCTGAGACCGAATGTCAGCTGGGAACAGCAATTTTTGCTAACACTGGCAAACTGCAAGGACACAGAATAATAGCAAAGGAGGACGGACTGCAAATACCAGAAAAATATAAATTGAATTACTCCTAGGTGATATTTCTAGTCAGTGATACCCTGTTTACTGGGGGTCCTGGGAGGGACTCCAAAATGTGCTCAACTACAGGTGGGGAAAATTAGCTCAGAGCACTGCTTAGCATTATGAGAGGCAGGGTAACTTAGCAGGATCTTGTAACCCAGTGTTTACGGGGTCAGGCCAAGTCAAGGAGCAGACCGGTTTGAAAATAATGAATGATCGTTATTAAATACAGGCACACAATGTAAGCAACACACGCACACAGATAACTATGGAAAATAAAGGTTGGAGTGGTATAGAGGGATTTTGAGAGGAATTGCTGTATTGGGTGATACGACACCTGTCCTGAAGCTTGAGTTCGTTGGTCTGGAGTCTCAGTACGTGGGACTGAGGGGACAGCTCGCCAAACAAGTGGCAGCAAGGCTGGATGGAAGTCCGGAGTGATCTGAGGAAGGTCTTGGAATCAGGGGTTTTTATATGGAGAAGTGTGACTGCAGGCTATGCCTTATTCAGGGACAACAATGAGTTTTGGGTGGGAGACAATGTTGCCGAAAGGTCACAATTTAGCATGATTAAGTCCGAATTGACAAAGAGATAGACTGTATGCAGATGCTCAGTGCTTGGTAGTTAAGCTTCTAGCTTGCCAAGTTACCTGCTCGAGGCAGGGAGTCCTTTGTAAACAGCATGCAGACATAATAAGAGTATTTGCTGGCGAGGTCCCTGAAGCTGCGATCTGGCTATTTCTGGCATGCCTGTATTGTTTGAGAATATTTCAGCAGTTAAGTGCAGAGCCTAGTTTCGTGCTTGTCCGGGGGCCTCACAAACATGTGGAGAGGATAAGGCTGAATTATTGATATCAAAGTGATATCTAGTGTGCTATCGCCAGGCAGGCCTAAAACTGCAGTAACATCAAATTCCCATGTCTGCCTAAAAATCCAAACTTATTTTTAAAAATCCAGCAAATCTTACTGTTCTTGAGGAAAATCAACTGCCAGCCAAATATGCAAAACCTTAAGTCTTCATGTTCTGGGATTTGCAGCATTGATTATTGCAATAAATGAAAGAAGAGTAGGCCACTTAAAGTTGGAAAACTAATACGTTGGTGACAATTTTCCAGCAAAAGCAATAAACAATCCACAGAAATGTCTTGTCTATTCTGAGCCAGCTCATCCATTAGGCAGAGTGGCTGCCTTGGGGAGCAGCGCCAGCGGTGGTGAACTGCTTTACTCCCCTCCATGGGAGGGCCCTTGCTGCCGTTGCCTCACACTCATCCTTCATGCTGGCAGCTCTGTTTTGTACATACATTGGACAGGCAGCTGGGTAGCTAGACGGTGGCCGCACTGTTGTTGCAACCAGAGAACAAACATGGCAGGTGGTTGAAGGTAGGTGAGACAGGGAGAGGTGTGAGCAGAATGGAGGAAGGAAGTGACAAAATATGAGTGGTGGTGACAGTTTCACTTCCCTGCCCTCAAGTAGTGGGAAAGCCAGAATCCTTCTGTTTGCTAGATATCACAGCAAAATTATATGCCACAGCAGCATTAGATCTGATGCCCAAGGGCAGGAGGACCGTAGGCAAAATTGGTTTTCCCCACTCCTCAGTGAGCTTACTGAGCTGCTGTGCTGACCAAAGCAGAAGCTTTAATGAATATCCTGTTGTTATTAAGCATGCTTCCTGAATCATGACTAATGGAAGGTATGCATTAAAGCTTTCTTCATTTCTGCAGAATGTAGACCAGAACCAGAATAAATAGTGAACATGTTTTACGTGTGTGCAGGCACATGCACAGAAATGTGTCAACAGAAACTCAAAGGAACGAGTGTCCTATTGTCATCTGATAATTACTATCTGACCAACACGAAGGGTTATACAATAGTAGATATGCTGGATCAAGAGAACCAGACTCAAATGTAGTTTGAAACTTAGTTTAAGCAAGAAGAGACACAAACAAAAATCTACTACCTTCACCATTTTATTCAGTAAGCCTCCTATAAATAACATAAACTCTTTCCACTCTGTGGGAGAAAAATAACTACTCTGGCAACCTGAAAAAGCAGCCAAAAACATAAGTGGGAGGGGGGATTATTGGTTGACATTACTTAAACCCTCACAGAGGTACAATCCTTAGGCAGGTTCCTCTAACAGTCTTGTCACAGCTAAAACAAATTTCAAAGTAGTTCATATATGGGTGGTTCCCTCTAAAGAACTTCAAGACAACAAAGCAAATAAAAAACAGAACTGATTTATTTCAAAGATCCTTCCTTTTGGTAACACAGCATTTCCTTTTGTTTTTTTAATTTAGGAAACTGATTTAGGTATGTGTCAGCTGATGAAATGTTCTGACAAATGTCCATTATGTGTCAGTATTTGGACACTTCATGGTAGTGCAGGTTACTTTTGCCTGTGGGTAGTATTGCTACTTTGAAAGACCATGGAATAGTCCAGAGCACAGAAGCTGAAATAGGGTGAAACAGAAGCCCTGAAGACAGCTGACCTGTCTTTCCAGCTGGAATGGCTTTCACAAGCTCCCAGAAGCACACACTGTTTGCTCTCCAAGGCGTGTTCATGTGACAAATAGACAATAAGCCTTTTCCCCAGATACAAGCATGCACACTTTGCAAGGCTCGCAGCCCTGGGGTGCCCTCCAGGCAGGCTCTGAGGTCAGGGCAAGAAGTTCAGGAAGAACAGGGCTGGGTCCTTGAGTGAACAGGCAAGGGAATAAGTCATACTGCCTTGCTACATACCACATGGATGCCTGCTTTGTCTAATGTGGTTGCCTACCCTACCCATCAGGAGTAATATAAGAAGCAAGGATAAAAGTATGGTCTCTAGGTTTTGCTGTACAGTATAGAATCTAGTCACGTCAGAGGAACATTCTGCCTGTTCAAAGCTTGGCCAAGATTAATTCATAGACAACTCCTAGAATCCCTAGCCAATATGGCCACTGGCCATGCAGTCTAGGGATCTTGGAGCTATAGTCCAATTTTACTGACTGGTTGGTTGAATGTATATTGTGCCGTTCTTCTGGGGTGGTAGAAGTGTTTTCCACCATTGAACACACTTTTCTAAGTTATAGCATATACCTTTGTATTTCTGCTGCCACAGAACTTGACTTCTGTATGACTTTGGGCTGATACCTACTACTCTGAAAGATGGCCAATGGGTAAAACGCCCTATATACAATTTCCAACATCAGCTAACAAACGCAACAGGAAATATATTAACATCTTCATAGCTATTATTATGTCGCTGAGATGCTTGGTGTATGTCTTCTATACCTTGACTCTAGAATCTCTAATCTGCCTCAGAAGGTTGCATAAACAGAGCAAGAAAGCTGACATTTACATCTGCTGACAACCAACCTACATAAATTGCTGGGAGCAACACTTGTTGGAGTGCAAAGCACAAAACCACTAGGACCTGCAATTAGCCCTCTGACTGATGAGTCACTCTGTACATCAAGCTATCTAAACTGCATCCTGGATTGGTTAATCCAGAGCCCATTCATGAAGGACTATCCCTACTAGTTAATATTTGGAAATTTCACGGTACTCTTGTTAATATACCAGCAACCATTTATAGCCCTTAAACATAGTAAGTCCTACTCAGTCTTAATCCACAACACCCCCTTACAACTTGGCACCTTTAAACTATTTTGCACACAATAGCGTGCTCCCTGTGCACACACAGTAAACCATGGTTTAGGTTCCTATTCAATTTTGCATACTAAACTAAACCAAAATCTCTGCAGCCCCTTCTATCTTTTAAATACAGTAGCCCAGTATTTTATAAAAAATTGCCCAATAGGGTAGTACTGTGAACTTCCAAATAAGTTGTCTTCAACCAAATGGATATCAGTAACATCAGTCTTTAACTGAGATTTCAGGAGAATCTAGGTTTCTTCTATTGCTTCCCACACTAGGCAGGACTCAAGGGGATCTTACAAGGTAAAAACTATGTTCAGTTTCCATCATGGCCTTTGTCTGCCTGGGGACAGAAACAACCCAATTGCTTTACAGAAGCAAGGTAATTCATTCTCATCATGACTTCATAAACCACTGTTCCTATAGTGCTAGTGTTTATTCCTCCCTAACACAGTGAACTTTTGGTAAATGCCCTTCTAACCTTTGTATCAGAAACAAGTACATAGAATTTTAGTGTTGGAAGGGATCACATGGGCCACATAGTCCAACTCTTAGGCAGTGCAGGCATTCACAACTGCAACATACCTGACAGCAGGCCCTCCACAAACTTCCAAAGAAACTCCACTTCCTCCCTCCAAAAGACGTTTTTCCACCATGGAATAGCTCTCACCATCAAGGTGTAGTAGCTATTCAATCATTTTTATGACTGTGCTTCAATGTTTTCCTTTTTATTTTAGCTAGTGTATCTGTTCTTTCTCTTAATTATCTACTCTTCACATTATTCACCACCTTCCACGCACTCTCCCAATTTATAGTATCTGCGCCTCCAATGTGGTCATCCAGATCTCTGGCACTTTCCTTGCTTCCTTACTTGGCAGTAGTGAATTTTCTACTTCTGTCTTTTCTCTTCCTTTCTATGTCTCACTTTTAGGTATCTACTGCTGCCTTCCTTAGCCCAGTGCACTCCATATATGTTGTGTTAAAATTCCCATCATCCCAAACCAGCCAATATCTAGGGAATACTAATCTACTGTAACAGCTACCAATCCAACCTCAGTTGGATTAATCATGCTAAGTCCACCATGGTGTGCCATAGTCATATACTTGGCAGTCTCAAACATTCTGTAATAAAGTCTATATTCCCTGATCTAATTTAGTGTGTGTTTGATAAGAATAGTAATATCCTTTTGGTATGCTATCAGGTGAATAATAACTTCCTGGCCTGGTAAATAACATATAGGAAGTGTTTGCTCTGCAAGTATAATGTTTTAAATGCTCTGTAAGTATTCTAGCAAAGATAAAGTCTTTGAATGTGTTTGAATTCAAGGTTTAAATGGCAAGAATATATTTGACTTTTTTTTCTTCCTTAAACAAATATTTTATTTCAGACATTTCTGCTACAGGAAAAAATCCATACATTCACGCAGTGTGTTGTGACAACTTATACTCACTCCCCCAAGGCATGTGCTTGCTTCTTTGTGTCTAAAGCTACTTCTCACTGCCAGAGTCTCCCACAGAGTCACATATACATGGAGAAAGATTAATGTGAAGCAGATCATACATGCAAGGAGACTGCAGCTGCTGTAGACAGCTGCAGCTGCAAAAATGGTAGCTGTATAATCTGTCTGTAGGGCCCACATCACTCTATCATTTTCCTACACAGTTTTCTACCTTGTTGTGATTTAACAGTAGCCCTCTCCATAAATTCATTTTCCTGCACCAACTGTGGGCTGCGTGTGACCTCAGGGCCCAAACGGGAAGTACACTGGAAGTCATTTTCAGTTACTTCCTGTTGTTGTACCTTCATATCAACTGCTGATTTATAGTGACCCTACAAATTTCATAGGGTTTTTTTATGTAGGGAATCCTCAGAGGTGGTTTTGCCAGTTCCTTCCTCTGAAATATAGCCAACAGCCCCTGGTATTCATTGGCACTCTCCCATCCAAGTACTAACCAAGGCTGACCCTGCTTAGCTTCCAAGATAAGACAGGATGCAGTGCTTTTAGAGTATTTAGGCAATGTATCTAGGACAATACACTGATGACTTATGGTTGTCACATACATGCAAAAATTGTCTTCTATTGCAGATTTCACATTAGTAAAATCGGGCACTTAGGTGTTTATAAGGACACGTACCCCATAATTCAGAATTGCTCTTTTGAGTGAAGGAGTGATACACAGATGGGAAAGGGAGGGTGAGAAACGTACACACAGATGTGTCCCCCATATTTGACATATTGAGTCTTAACCAACTCTTATCTCACAAGGCCAGATGCATATACGCACTTGACAAGGTGTCATGGTCTTAACTGTGGGAGTGGGGAAACAGAAGCCAAATGCTGTGATTACTTACTGTAATATTATACAATTCTCCATTGGATTCTGTAAACTTTAACAGCAATGCCATTTCCTGCACAGCCATCAAGAGATTAGGTCTCCTGGGTCTGAAATGCCCCAGGGGGCCTAAAAGAATGCCAAAAATGCCTTCCACACACCTAAATGGGATTTGCAGACAATTTTAAAAAATAACTGTGGGAGTTGCGCCATGATTAAGATGTGGCCCTCCCAAGTTCTTCTGAGAGGCTAATGTGTTCCCCTCAATACACCGCAGTTGCCAATCCTTAGTCTAACTGTTTAGAGGGGAAATGGAACATGTCTGCCAGCCCATCAGCTTTTGGAAAAATGCCTTTCTTAGACCATAGCTCCCAGAATCCTCCAGCCAACACAGACAGTAATTGATACTAGTCAGGGGATTCTGAAAGTTGCAGCAATAGCAATAACATGTGTATTTCTATACCGCTTATCAGCTGAGTGCTCTCTAAGCAGTTTACAATGTGTTAGCTAATTGCCCCCAACAAGCTGGGTACTCATTTTACCAACCTGCGGAAGGATGGAAGGCTGAATCAACCTGGAGCCCAGCAGGGTTGAACTCACAATCTTGTGGCTGCAAGTACTGGCACTTAACCACTGCGCCACCCGGGCTCTTTGTAGTCTCAAAAAGGGAACTTTTCCAAGCTCTCCATCTCACCTCCGGCAATTGAGCTTTCGGCATATATACAAAAGGAAGAGTATATGTGTACAGCTGTATGGATATAGGCCCATTTGTGGATGTCCAACCTAAGCAAGTAGAGGGTGTTTGAAAATTGTCTTTAAAGTTTCAATTCTATGCAAAATTGAAATTGTAAAGACAATTTCTGGACACCCTGGTCGAGGGTGGTATCATTTCATCTAGTTTTTAGTCTGATGCTTACAGATGAATTTGTGAAGGCTGCGGGTACAGTGATTACGTGCTCTGTTTCTCTCTGTCCAATAAGAGCACAGAGGGGTCTGAGGTGAGGTTCACAGATATATGGTGAAAAATAACAAGGCTGCTCCTCAGAAGGGCATAATTTCTTAACTAGTAGCCGGGGTTCAGGTTTCTACAGGGCAGTCCTGCTTTTCCTGAACCCAACAGGTCAGGCCTGGTGGTTGAAAGCCTTCAGCATTTAGTGGAGACTGGAGAAGATAGATACATTTCCTTGCTGCGCTGCAGGCTTTGTTGCCTTTGATTAATCAAGTCCTGTTAACTTGATAAAACAGCTGCCTCATGGGGAATTTTTCTCTGACTCTGTGTTATCATGTACTTCAGAAAGGACAGGAAATTAGCTGACAGAATGGAGCAGGGTGAAGTATTACACAGATAGAAGCAGTTTCATTGTTTTGTAGCAGTTGAAAACTTGTGCAAATGGGGTTGGGTGGAGAAAGAGAAATGTAGATGCTGATGACAACTCTTAAGAAGCAGATTATTCTGCTTCAGTTACATACCTCATATGAGTGACACCCAATACCCCAACTCTCCAAATCCCCCCCTCCTCCTCCCAATCCCTGAAAGATCATGAAGGAGAAAGAGGCTAGAATGCTGGGGTTGACAGTCAGTTAAAGTGTTAACTTCCTCTTCTGCAAAGGCTGCAAGCTATAGAAGATAGGTGTGAATTGCTCATTGCTTTCCCCTTTGTTCTCCCTCCAGAAAGTGAAAGTGCTAATTGAGCTCTCTGCAAAAGTAACCTTGAGAGCCGTCCAAAAGGCTCGCCTGAGCGCTCGCCTTTTACTTTATCTGCTGAGAAAATTTAGGGAGGATTACTAAATCAAAGGCAACAATTTGTATCACTCTCTGAACTAACTCATTGCTTTTCTCTATATACGTGTATGCTCAGTGATGTAATGGAAAGTTAACCAAAAATCTTCTTTTCTGTGATAGGCTGGCTAAAATGAATAATTAATTGCTGACATAGAGAACTAGAGGTATATAATGAGGCTGCCTTAATTAATTGGCACGACAATCCCCGAATTATTGTCGTCCTTGCGCAAGTGATTGTTAAACAATAAAGGCTTTTTTGATTTTTCCCTGGAAACCTGGTCTTCGTCTCTTTCCTGGCCACTACAATCAGACTTCCATTCTGCAGTGTTAAACATCTTGCCCAGCCAATTGTATGCTCTGTTTTCCTAATAATTCTAATGCTCCATCTGAAATTGCTGAAAGAGGATTATACTCTCCACTTATATGAAGCAGGTGACAGAAAATAGGAGTCGTTCTCTTCTACCTCTGAAAGATCTTTTTTAGGTTTCAGCCACAGCAGCAGTATGAAAAATGAAGGTGACACTGTTGCTTACCTCTGACAGTGAAGCTCCTTTTTACAAAGTCTTTTTATCCCCATCCAGCCCACTTTCTTCCACCTCCTCTGTCTAGTTGCAAGTTTTTTCAGCAGCCTTGTTGCCATGCTGTACACCCCTCACTCAATGATACGGCATAACTGGCAACAAACATTATTTAATTGGCACTAAATATAAATCATACATTTATGGCTGGAAAGCCATGCTGGCAAAGAGGACTGGCTGGACACATGTAAAATGAGGTCAGAGGGTACCTCAAGGCATGGCCAGGTCAAAAGTTTACTGAGGATCAGATGGAGAAGATGATCCTCTCAATGCCCCAAACCTAGAAAACAACAGGCACCGAAACGCCCAGACAAAGCAACAATAACAAATGCCCTATAACCTCTTCCATGCTGAACTTCCCTCTTTCTTTCCTCACCTGCCCAGCTCTTAAGAAGCTATCATGACTCCCACTGATGCTTTGACACTTAATGCTAAGACCATTAGCCAGCTCTGGACCCCTTTGTTTGCTCTGCCAGAGAGCCTTTAACACTTTTCCTTTCAGGGCAAAAAAAAGGATATTTAAATCCTAGCCCACACTCTGGCTTTTTGCTAGCACTTGGGTGTTACGCTGCACTCCAGACCCTCGTTCCTCAGTGCTGTCCTCAAGCCCCTGAGTTTGAGCCACTGTGCCTTGACTTTCTTCTGTTTGGGGATTGGTAGATATCGCCCACTTCATCCTACTCCTTGCTATCCAATTGTTCCTTCCTTTCCCTGTTAGCCTTGTATAGCTGCTTAAATCTTGCATGTGCTTGTGATTTTCCCCCAATAAAACATTCTTTTAATTTGCAACTGGAGCCTCTGCATTAGGACAGGTGAAACGGTCCAGTGGTTACTCCCTTCTTGCAGGCCTCCTTTGAGTTATAATTCCCCACCTTTCCACGGAGGTAGTGGCATTGAGGATGGACCCCTGAGTCACCCACCTTTTGGGGTGACAGCATCACCACTGGCAGAATGATGGTGAAGGGGTGGAGATATTGACTTCAAGAGTATACAGATATTTTATATTGCTTTCCTGAGCTTAATTGTTTCATTGGTATATACCTTTTGGGGTGAGACTTTATTCCCATTTTGTTTTTTTAGGATTAACTTTTTAAAAGATTCAACCATCACAGACCACACATGCTTTCACACATTCTTGAACTAGCTCCCTTCTGCTCGAGCATGGCACTACCAGAGCCAATCATGTGGACCAGTTAAGCAGAAAGGAAGAAATGCGGGTTCAAGACAGCCAACATTTAACACGGACGTAGACAAAGCTACTTGTCATTCACACACATAACCTACTGGTCATACACTCTTTATACTTTAGTGATGGAGGTGAAATGCTAAGGGAGGAGTTTAATAATATGACACCCCCGCTCACATGAATTAGAGCAGCCTAAATTCGGAGCACAGCCAGCATGGTATGGTGGTTTGAGCATTGGACTACGACTCTGGAGACCAGGGTTCAATTTCCTGCTCAGCCACGGAAACCCACTGGGTGACCTTGGGCACATCACACACCCTCAGCCCCCAAAACCCCCAGAGATAGGTTTGCCTTAGGGTCAGAAATGACTTGAAGACACACAACAGCAACAGCAACAGCAACAACAACAACAACAACAACAACAATTCAGGTCCCTCCCCCAATAAATACTTCTTCAAACCCCATATCTGACACTTCTTGCCCACCTTATCATCCTTTTTCCCAAGCTCTCTGTTAGACTCCCACTTACATTGATACACAAGGAATACAGGCATTTTCTCAGTGGAAAATGGCACACAGAAATTTATATTCTGATGGGGATAATTGGGCTTCAAACCCCACAATCCCCATAAGAAAGAGGCATTCCATGAAACATTTTCCAGTTTCCAGGAAAGTTTGTTAGATGGGGGCTCCTGTGATGAAGAAGCCCTCTGGTGCTCGCCCCCTCTTCTTAAAGTGAGCTTTTTTGGCATTACAGGGAATGGGACACCTAATTAGGGGGAGGGATGGCAAAACTGGCATTTTCCAGCACGTATTGGTTATTTCAAAAGGTCTTCAACATTTCTGTTAGAGCAGGTGGGAACTGTGCCATCCTCCTGATGTTGCTGGACTGCAGCTCCTAGCAACCTTCACAATGACTATGGCCCTTTTTGCACCTTACCCGTTTGCGCGACAGGGGAGGGCGGCTCGTGCGAGAAGCCTCATTTGGAATGCTGCCGCTTCCACGCTCCTTCCTCCCCACTTCCTGCTAGCACGACCGTCGCTCTAGTGCCCTGCCCCTTCCTTCCGCAGCGCAGTCTGGGAGCTGTAGGCTGCGCTGGGGGAAGGAAGCGCAACCTGCCCGGCTCGCTGAAGCACCGCATGCAGGTAAATGCGTGAAGGCGCCACGAGCATTGCGCGAGCACACAGTATTTTCGGCTTACAGCCGAAAATAAGAAAATGCGCGCACACCCCACTTTAACCTCATGAGCGTCGCGCGAGTGGGAGTGCGTCATACGGAGCGACGCTCCCATTCATGCGATGTTCAAGGGGCGCTCGCGCAAAAAAAAAGGCATGCGAAAAGGGCCTATGTCAGCTAGAGCTGATGGGAGATATCCAGAGAACAGCAGGGTTCCCACCTCTGCCACACAGAAACACAGAAAATGCAATTTTATTTGCAGTGATTACTTTGTGTGTCCTCACTTTTCTTATAATCACAAAACTCTAACAGAAATTCTACAACAAATGAGCACCAAATAATGTATGATTCTGATTTACAGCCAACATTTAAAAATAAGTTTAGGATTTTATTTTTTTCTCTCTGTCTGCAAGTAATATGAACACACTTGGCGGGGGGGGACACTCTCAAATGCAAAAGCAATGCAAATGTTTAAAGGAAGAACAGAATGACAATTTGTGTATAAATTATAGCCAATACAGTCAAATATACCAAGAGAATCATGTTATATCTCTATGAAGATTCAAACCAACAGCATTTGTATACCTAACTAGGGACCTAGCTTCACTAGTAAGGAAGAATCCTCTTTCACTGTTGAATGAATGGGAGGGGGTGCACCATACATGGCTCTAACCTTTAGAGATTTTTGCCACTACTTTCCCTATGAGCACCTTGGCTGAGAGGTTGCTAGGAATTCTGCAGCTCTTAGTCTTTTTCCGTGGTTAAGTGGGAAATGGCCAGCAAAGCCAAACTGTACTTGGAAGGAAGCATCAGTCCATCCTGTTCTGATTCCTAGTCTATCCAAACCTTAGACCATCACCTCCTCCTCCTAGGTCTTCATATATTGTGGGACTTTAACTCCCAGTAGCCCCAGCTGGAACAGCCATGAACATCTAGGAACCCAAGACTGGCAGCCACTAGATTAGAGCATGCAACTCCAGATATGTTGTCCAATGCAGTTCAACAGTCTTGGAGGGGAGCTGTTGGAGTAGTTGGAATAGGCTGTTCTGGAGAATCAGTCAACCTCCACTATTCCAAAATCAAAAGATCTCTTTTAAAAAGAGACGTGAAAGGGAGTTAAGAGTTAAGCAGCAATAAATGCAGTTCTAGTTTAGCACCTAATTTATCCCTTGAGCAAACTAGAAAAGTTTACATATACACTGGAAGAGCATGGATCTTTTGCTTCATTCATTTGAAAAAGGTAAAGTCTATTAAGAATAATCCTGGGCTAGATCCAAATTTAGGCATGGATTTCTTTACCCCCATGAAAAAGCTACATAGAAGGCTATAGCACCTGAGAGAACAAGGAAACTGTTCCAAACTGAATGTAGAAACCTCTTGTGAGCAGTGCTCTTCTGCAGGCACCATGGATCCAACTCCCTGTCTTAATCTTAGGTAGAGGAGACAATCTGAAAATTACTTTGAACAGCAAGCAGAAGTTTATGTATAAAGGGGGCCTTTACAAAGGTGGGTGCTTATAGGCTATTATTGCTTCACTGAGGTAGGAAAGAGGTGAGAAGTGGTAATCTTTACTGGCTGGCATGGAGACAGAGAGATGTGTGTGGATGGGCTGAGTCTTGAAGGAATGGAGTCCTTGATCTTAGAGAAGCTTTAAACAAACAGGCAGCTATAAATGTCAACATGAGAGAATGCTACTGCCTTGGTGAATGGGTATCACTCTACAGTCACAATTAACTCCTGAAAGAGATTGTCCCTTTCTTGCATAATGGATGACAGAAAGGGATAATCTCTTTGAGGAGTTAATTGTGACTGGAGAATGATATCCATTCACCAAGGCGGAAGCAATCTCTCGTGTTGATATTTACAACTTCAGCCTCTCCCAGATTCTAAAACCAGGAAAACTCAAGTGAGTTTTAACTTTTGCTTTTTCCTGGTCTGAGAAAGCGCCAAACCTATTTCAGGAACAGGGTTCAGCACTACGGATGCCTTGCTTAAAGTTCACAACAGAACCCAGAGTGGATTCACCATTCTACTGATATGGGACCCACCAACTAACAGTAACTAGACTGCAACTCTCATCAGCCAGCTTTTCCAATGGCCAGGGATGATGGTAGATATGGTCTGACATCTGGAATGCCATTCATGACCCACCCTTCTTTTAATTCAAGGGTGGGGAGTATGTGACCCTCATCATGTTGTTGGGAGTACAACCATCATCAGCCACAGCCTGCTTGGCTGACAGTCCAGGATGATGGGAGCTAAATTTTAACAACATCTAGAAATCTCCACTCCAGCCTTTGTGAGCAGCCTCCTCCTTTCCTCTTTCTTGTGAAGCAACTAGTCAGCTTGGTCCCTGTGGCCCAACATTTAGAAATGCTTCTTGCCTCAACTCGTATACAGTCTTTCCTCACTCAATGGATTTTTTTTCACACAAATGCTCCATGACAGTATTGCCATAACATTTCTTTTCTGTTCAATGCAGAAATAAACAGTGATTTCACTTGGCACTTAATATAGCACTTAAGTCCCCACAAGAGTCCAGTAACTCTTATCTTCATACGCAAGTACCTTACACTACATTTCCTCCTAATGACAAAACTATTATGTGAATGCTTCTTGCTCCACTGATATGGTTATAAAGTGCTCTCTTTATTGAGAAGTGTTAAAATGTTCGGGACTGTACAGCTTAGAAAAAAAGATGGGTAAGGAAGCAACAGGAAAGAAATGTATACAGTTATGCACGGTGGAGAGAAATGAGATAGGGAGCTTCCTTTCTCATACTATTAGAACTCACGTCTTCTGCTGAGCTGAATGGTGGAGATTCAGGACAGATCAAAGGAAGCACTTCCCGACACATTTCACATATATATGGAATACAGTGCCATAATGAGCAGCGATGACTGCCAATTTGGCTGACTCTTTGAAAGGTATGGATAAATTCATAGAGGTTAGGGTCATTAGTGTCAACAAAGCATGATGGCTATATCCTGCTCCCCTCACCCCAACTATCAGAGGCTGTACACTGGGAAATACAAAATGGGGAGGGGTGTAGCAGCAATCTTGTTCTGCCTATGAGCATCCCATAGGCCACTGGGCGAAAGAAACACAAGGCTAAATAGCCCTTTGGTTTGATCCAGCAGGACTGCTCTGCTTTTTCTCTGTTGGGTAAGGAATCTTTAATCTTTTTTTTTCTCTCTATGGCCTAAAGCAGTGGTTCTTAACCTCAGAGTCTTCACAAGAGGTCCATACAGGGTTGCCATTCATTCCAGAAAATTGGGAAAATCCTGGATTTAATGAACTAAAAAATCTCCCAGCCAGTTGTGTCCAGATGATGCAACATGTTCTGGATTCCTCCAAGGTGGTAGTGGCAGCAGTGGTGACGATGCACTGGTGGGCATCTCATCCTGTGTTGGAGGCTCCAAGCACAGGAGCATCAGACAGCGCAGAAGTTGGGAAGGTAAAAAGAGAGCCCAGCCCAGGCCTTGTGTAGTGATCGTGACAATGCTGTTTAAGCCCAGGGCCAGGTAGCACGGCAGAGCTTTGCTTCCAAGCAACAACAAGAGAAGAAGGTAGTCCCTTTACTTTTGTGGCTGCTTGGAAGTGAAGCAGCAAGGGTCTCAGGGTTCCTTTATGGGAAAGCATGAAAGAAACACAATTTCCCTCTGAAAAAACACTGAGGCACTTTTTGCATGCCAATCCTGTTGCAAAATGGCCTTGGGAGCATCGCGCAATTGCGAGGACCATTCCACATGATGTCCTCGCAATTGTGCGATGTTCCCAAAGCCATTAGGGAGCAATCAGACATTATATCATTTTTGGCTTCTTGCCGAAAATGATGTGTGACTGCATGTCCGTCCCGAGCCCCACATGCACTTACCTTGTGTGCGGAGGCTCCAGACGTGTGGCCACCGCACTTCCTTCCCCAGCACAGCCTGGGAAAGTACCCTGCTGTGCTGTGGAAGGAAACGGCGGAGTGCTCGTGCTTCCTTCCAGCCAGCACGGAGCTAGTGCGGAGGGGAAGCGAAGGGGACACGAGTGCCTCCTAGACGAGGCTTTTTGCGCGATCTCCATGCAACGTTAGCAGCACCGGGTAAGGTGCAAAAAGGGCCTGAGACAAAAGAGGGTAGGTATTTTCAAGCAAAACATTTCTTTTTCCCTTTCTCCCAAAACAACACTGAGACGCTTACTTTCCAGGCACTGCTTTGGGGCAAAGGGCAAAAGAAATTATTCTTTAGGCCTGCCTCCCATCTGTAATCTTCCTTTAGGAAATTCCAGTTTATTCTACTCTTCTGGCACTTGAAGGATCTCAACATTCTACTCAACAGACCATTAATAAGCCCCTTTTCCTTGTATTGTCTACTGTAAGAATAAGGGATAAAAGTGAGCAACTGATGAACAACTTTAAACAAATATTTGACTGTTTAAATCTAAATCTATTTAGATCTAAATCTGTTTAATCTAAAATGATTTAACTTACTTGACTATTTGACTATAAATTTAAATATTAAAATCTTGAGTTAAGTCTTCAGGCTCCCCAGCAACAAATTATACTTACAGAGATCCTTGGTAAAGAAAAGGTTCAGAACCACTGGGCTAAAGCATTACTCTTTTCTTCTTCATTTTGTTTTTAAATAGTGACCTGTATTTCATAATGGTGTACCTCTAATTTTTCCCTAATGGGGCATGTAAAAGATTTGGAGGAAAGTTGCATTAGGAAAATATCACAGAGAGAAGGCAACCTGTCCTCCAGTCTTACAGTAGCATGGTCCTGATCCAAATTTGGGGTTCCTATAGCTATCTCTTGTGGGGGGGAATTGAAGAGATGCAATATCTGATCCTGAATCACCACAGTTTTGTCTAGTTTGGAGCTGAAATTTGAAAACACAATCCTATATATTTTTTCCATCTCCCCATAAGTAATTTCATTTCTGGTATGGGGAACCATACTCAGAATCTTCCATGCCACAGCTAAACCATCAGATCTAATCTACTTTTACATGTTTGTGCCTCTGTTAATGTTAAAGTTTCAATTATTTATTTTTAGACTTTCAGTAAAAGCATACAAAATAAAAAAAAAGAATAGAAAGATTAAGGTTCTCTGCCCCACCACAAAATATCAGTGTTATGTTCCTAGCAATACTGGTATAGTGGCATGTTTGAGCGGATTACTGTTAGTTCTAGCAGTCAACTGATACTTTGGTTTACTGAAATCAGAATGTTACTGAAACACAGAATGTTAGTTCAAGTGATACAACATATTCAAAGTATGCAAGGTAGGGCCAGAATAAGGCAAGGCTGCTGCAATGATCTCAGATGATCTATCACCAAGCAGTCCTGCTGCTTCCTTGATCTACGGTAATGGTGACACTCCATGGCTCATGCTGAATTACATTGCTCTGATACTGCCACTCTGGGATTTTTGGCCAAAATCCTAATACTGAAGGTCCTGCTCCTGGAACCAGCAGTATAAAACTAGGAGAGATAGGTAATGCCAGCACTGGCCCAAGACATTTTTCTGCTTGAGGCAAAAGATAGCATGCCTCAGCAATCCATCTACAGAAGCCTGCGTGACTGGTAGTTGAGTCACTACTGAGGACAGGATGGCGTCTTCTGA
The DNA here is from genome assembly GCA_948472985.1 of Iguana delicatissima. Classification (NCBI taxonomy): domain Eukaryota; kingdom Metazoa; phylum Chordata; class Lepidosauria; order Squamata; family Iguanidae; genus Iguana; species Iguana delicatissima. Next base: position 1,670,525 of record CAOKZL010000134.1, read on the forward strand.
CTCTGCAAGATTTTTGGCTGTAGTCTAGATTTGAAGGAGGGCAAGACTTGCTGTACAGCATACACAGGGGCCCAGAACAAGAGGAGAGCAGTCAGAATGCTGCTCCTCAGCACCTGTTGCCTGAGGTGATCACTTCACTCTGCCTAAACGTAGGGTCTGCTCTTATAAAGCCTTGCCAACACGGATGTTTAGGCTGCATCAGAGGGTTCATAAGGGTAATCCTCATTTAAAGGAGGCAATGTCTCAACTGCAAGATCATGCGCCAAATGGGAGAAAAGTCTGAAATATGGAGCTTGGCCAAGTCTGTTGTTTAATACCCCACCTTTCTCCCAATATGGAGTCCAAAGTGGCAAAGGTTGTTTGGAACTCTGAATGTTGAAATGAGGTAGGAAAGAACAGAGAGAAGTAATGGTCTACTGGTCAGCAGTATCACAACAGCAGTTCCTGGGGAAATGGGACAATTGAGAAGGATCTCAAATAGTGTTTTCACTCCAACACACAGATCGGGAACAAGCAGCCCTCTGGATGGACTGGAACCTCCATCAACTTTCACCACTGCTGATGTCCTTCTCCTACAGAGGAAAGTAGAGGACAAACCAGGGTGCAGTTGCTCACAAAAAAACCATAGCTTTACCCCTGTCTGTGTTGTAGCTGGGATTGAAGACTGGTCAATTTGGCAAAACATTTCTTTTTTTAATTTGAGGAAGCTCATCAAATTTCTTACTATCAGCCTTTAGGCTGCATCTTCACCAAGCAATACTTACAACACAAATTTAAACCTTGTTTATTTGGAGCTAAACTATATTATACTTTTATTACACCGTATCTTCTCATTTCAACTGAATCAGACAAGAGTACTTGCACCTTGCTCAAGTATGCTTTTTATGGGCCCTTTGATAAAGTGCTAACAGTAATAAGGCACAAACCATTTTTATTTGATGTGGCACTAACTTTATTTGATCAAAAGTGTGTGGCACAAAACGTCATGAAACTTGAATGGCTAAGTGTTTGTCCACTTAAAGATGGCAGAGCTCTGTATGTACAAGGTCACACTCGGCTGCTAAAAGAAAAACACCTTGGTTTTACACAGATACTTTTTTTTGTCATGGAAAAAGAACATTTCCTCTTCAAGGTAAAGTGAGCCAGAGGACTTGTGGGGCCCTAGATTGTGACTGAAATGTGGGCAAGGGGAAGTTAAATCTCTTATATAATGAAACATGAGTTTATTTACTGAATCATTCCATCAATGAATTTAATCACTTGATCTGTCTCTTCATCAAAGGAGGCATTTTGTTTCTGTTATCTGAGAGTACTTGACAGAAATCCAGCTCCATTGGGTATCTGGTGGCTAGCTTTCCTTCACTGATGAGGCTCAGTTAGCATATCTATTTTCTGCAGCTAGGCAACATTTCATTGTTCTCCTTGAAAAAATCTTGTATCTCATGAAGAGTTGTTGACATTGCGATCTAGCTTTCATTTGTTCAAACATGGTTAAGTGTTCCTGCCAATCTGATTTGTTAGCAAGACCTCAGTCATCCTTCATGGAAGATGAATTGCATTGCTTTGCATCTTATTGACTAACTAAATACTTCCTAAATTGAGCCAAATGCTGAATAAACACCTGTTAATGGCATAAGGATAAGGAAGACAAGACTAGCAGGGTATTCCCTGAACACTCCCCCTGAGATTGTATGCCTTCTCCATGGCTGCAACCTTTTGAAAGACTACACCGTTGGAGAAATACTTGCCTACAGAAGCAAATTTGATTCTGTTTCCATTTGTGGGTCTTGAGTAAGAGGCTACAGAAGAGGCTCAATTGTTCAACTAATTAAATATAACCTTTTCATTGTACGTAAGAAGGAAGTTACATCTAATTTTTATCAGTAGGTTAAAGGTATACAAATCTAGCAGCAAGCTATTATTTACTGTATGCTATATAATATGATGACTTTGGTATTTTTCTAAGGCTTCCTGCAAGTGTTCACGGACCATGCAGACATTAAGCATGAACGGGCATGGAATCAGACAAACTACCCCATGCCACAGTGCCCCTGCATTGAGAAGGAAGCTCTGAAGGGGGACTGAACAGATTGAGTCAACACAAGGAGAACCTGCCTCCCGGCTAGGAAACTTGAACTATCATGGAGAGGATTCTAAATGCATTTAGCCCAATATCCTTAAGTTTCTTCTTCGGGTCAGGAGTTGCGGCTGGTGGTGATGTTGGGATAACATGGCTAACATGCCTAGCACATTTTGTGGATTTTGGATTAACGGCATTGTGTCTCTTCCATAGTGAATGCCACACACCTTCTTGAAAACACATATAGGGCTTTGAAATAATGTGCAACAGCTATATGAGCTTTCATATTAAATGTTTTATGGAAGACTCGGATTGTTCAAATACCAGCATAAGCCCTTATCACTAGGGCCATTTCTGCACTACATTGTTATAGTGCTATTACTCCACTTTCAACATCCTAAGGAATTCCTGAGTTTGCAGTTTAAGGAGGGGCCTTTAGAATTCTCAGCCAGAGAGCTCTTTGGCCTCAGTAAACTACAAACCCCAGAATTCCACAGGATGTTGAAAGTGGAATAACAGCACTATAACAGTGTAGGGTGGAAATGGCCTCAGTCTCTCAGCTTATCAAAGAGGGAAAAGAAAATCACAACTGTGTACAATTTACTCAGGGAATAGTCAAGACTATGCTTACAACTGATGGAATGTTATGAGGAATGTCAGTTTTATATAAATAAATATCACACTAATTTGGTTATTTCTACATTTGGGGGTACTAAAAAAGATCCAAAAACTGTGGAATCACAATTGTGGAAAGAATGAAATAGAACTCCTTTCCAGCCAGTGTGCCTTCACAGGATCTTAGAAGGACATGCTACTTGTTGGCCAAAGGGTGTTTCTTTGAAAGATAGATAAGATGCTTCCTTTTCCACAGGTAACATACATGCTTTGTAATGCTCCAAACTGTGGGTCATTCTTTGACCTGGACATTTGATATTCACAATGGGAGAGGGACAAGATGGTCAAACCTTCCCCTAGTGAGCCATAATTTCCAGATTACAAACTTGCACTGTTTTGTAAAGCAAGATTTTAGTCCTTGGAGAAGCTGAAATACGAGACAAAATATGCAGTTAGTTTCTGCCTATCTGCTTTGTACCTAAACAAACATAAATTTATTTCCTGGATGAGGGTGGGGCACGACCCTCTTCAAATTTGCCTTGGGATCCCTGACCACTGGATATTATTATAGCTCATGGCTATGCCACATAAAATACTTTTTGCTTACCTAAATGGAAAATAGCAATTTTAAAATGGATGGAGAAACAAGAAAGGGAAGCAAATCTGCATACACAAAAAAACAAAACAAAAAACCCAAAAACTTGGACTGGCTTTGTGATTTGCCTAATGGTCTACAGAGAGATAAATCATGAAAAGCCTAGGTACAAGCTGTTAGAGTGAGCATTTTTGCCATATTAATTAAATATCAAGGCTGGAAAAGTGAAGTAATCAAAGGGCCTTAGTGTATTGAGGCTCAAATGATTCAACAAAATAATTTTTATAGCAGCTTTGAGTGTGTCTACTAAAATGCTGATAAGAGATAAAGAAATGGAATACCATCATTGGCAAGACCCACATTTTATAGCAGACATACTAATCAGCAACATACAAACACTGTGGGTAGTGGAACTGACCGTGCAAATATTGGATGTAGAAGGGAGGAACAATAGTATCTTGTCTGCACAAAAAAATTAGTAACGGTAGTAAAGGATGAGATATTAACAAGGTATATAACCATGATGAAAGGTGAGATGTGAACAAGGTATATAAATTTTCCAAACAGAATGAGGACATGCGCAAATCCCTCATGAACCCCAGAAACTTACACTTCCAAAACTGAAGCTCAGAATTTTGAAATTCTAGAGGAAAAGGCCTTCATGTCTTGAGTAAATAACAGTATCTATAGTAACAATATTTGGGTGTATACTGAGTCTTCCCTACGTCCTTGATACTTCTGGTCTATGTGAATATTCGTGTATCTTGTTAACATTTTACCCACTTGCATCATTTGAGCCTCTTCTGAAAACTGGATGTTACTGTTCTTTATTTCATCAGTTACCTTAGTCTTTTGTAGAGCTGTGGCACTTGCTAAATATATCGTGGCCGGCACACTCACTGCAAAGATCCCTTAGAGTTAAAGTTTTCACTTTCATTTAGCTGTGAAAACTAAAGCAGAAATCTGCTTTAACAGCTCAAAAGCAGTTGAGAACATACTTGCACATCTTCTTCATGTGCGCATTTACACAGGTATATGCTTCAATGTGTTCAATGGGACTTTGATAGAATCATGATTTTCTTCTGAAGAACAATACATGAGGTCCAGCTGAAATAGTCAAACTACTACAGATGATTTACATAACTTTGAAGCAGATAATGAAAGCTCTATAGTTAAAGATTTTCTATAAGCTGGCTCAGTCATAAATCAAATGGAGACTTTAATGAAGACATCAGAAGACTAGGATTGGCAAGGGCAGCTATGAAAGAACTAGGCAAGATCCTCATGTGTAAAGATACATTACTGAATACCAAGGTCAGAATTGTCCATGCCAAAAATATGGATTGCTAAAAAGACAAATGAAAGAGGCTCAGAGCAAATCAAGCCAGAACTATCCCTAGAAGACAAACTGATACAACTGTGGCTGCAACCAGACTGATTAAAAAGACCAGAAAGTCCTAGATCTGTTACTGTTCTTTTTCATTTTATTTTGAAGATCCATAACATTTTGCTTATCCCAGAATACTTTCTTTCAGTTCACAGCATGATCAGAGACTTTTTTAGATCAGGCCCCTGAAGTCAGTTAACCCACTATAACATTGGAAAGAACAGCAACGAAATCTGGGACTTTCAGTCTGGATGCAGCCTTTGACTTTTGAACTTTTGAGATAACAGTGAGAAGACAGGACTCATTAAGAAAGACAATAATACTGGGTAAAATGGGAGGCAGTGGGAAAACAGGAAGACCACATTAGAGGTAGGTGACTACCAGTAAGATCCAAGTTCTGATTTGGGTCCACACAACACAGGGAATGTTAAATTGTATGCCAAATTCCTAAAAAAGAACCAAACATGGCACCATTAACGGGTTGGGTCTGGCCAAGCAGTGGCATGTAGACAGGGCAAGTGGTCCAGCGGAGCATGCACATGAATCAAGCCCTGGAAAGTCCTCTGTCCAGAAATGCCCTCAGCAAACAACTCACACCCCTTGTCATAGAGTCATAGAATCATAAGAGTTGGAAGAGGCCCCGAACTGACTTCCGGTTCCGCAATGGCGAAGAGTGGGTGAATTTTCTCTGATACTGGAGAGAATCTATCGCGTTTCACGACTGGGGGGGGGGGTCTGTAGATAGCAGATACCTCAAATGTTCTCTGGAGAAGTAGAGAACTCGAATGGGGCCACGGAGACTTGTTTCCTCTCTCGCTCGAGTGTGAGGATTTCAACAATTCCACTCGATCGAGGGAGAGGAGGTCGAATGGCAGCCATCATCGTGAAAGGTAGCTGGGGTTGTTCTCAGCTTGTCCTCGTCGCGGAATTTTAGAACCACTTGAGCAGCTTGTGCCAGGGAGATCTGCTGGATACTCAAGAAAGGCATTGATAGTTCTGCATTAAAGGGTATCTATTTTTTTTTATTCTTTCCCTTTTTTTTCTTTTTTTTTGGAATTGGTGGCACTATGATTTATGGAAGTGAGACTCTTATTATTAAGACAAGTTGGAGAGAAGAGAGGAGGTAATCATCTAAGCACCGAAGACAACTACCTTTTTTTTGTTCTTTTCTTTTTGCCTGCGTGATGGACATTTGATTAAATTTGAAAAGCTGTAGGAGGGAAACTTTCTGGCTTGTTTTCTCTCTTTAATTTGGCTCCTTAATAAGAGAGAAGAACTTTCTAAAAAAAAATAATAATTTTTTTTTTGTGGGCAATGCTGAGATGGCCACCGGAGTATAAGGGAGAGGCGGAGCTCAAATAAAAGAAGACACATTTAGCCAGGAGATCCCTTTTTTCTCTCTCTCCTTTTTCCTTCCCTTTTCGTAAGAACTTCCAACTTTTAACGGAACTTTATCGTGATTTGGGGTTGGGAGAGGAGACGGAGAAGAGAGCTTTTTTGGGGAAGAGATCGTGTGTGGTAACTAGAGATCCGGAGAAAGAAGCTGGAACGGTGCCTCGGCAAGCCGACTGGAACACAGAGAGAGTGGCTGTGATTAGATCGGCGTCTAGAGAAGATCTCAAGCCCAGACTTCGATCTGAGAGGGATTAACAGCCAGCAAGAGTGGCGACAGATCCTGTAGGAGGACTTTTTAGCTGATTTCGGAAGGAGAGGAGCTGAGACAAGCTGAGACACGTGATGAGTGCCTGGTCAGTGAAGAGAGTTGGTGTTTGTCGTGAAGGTTAGTGTCTGTGGTGGACTCGGCATGCCAACTGGCGCACAGGGTGGGCTCGGCGCACAGGTTGGGAGGAATCGGCGCGCTGACCTGTGTGCGAGCGGAGACATAGACACAGGCGTAGAGCAGAGGCTGAAGAAGTGTAGAGGAGAGGTGGAGAAGAAACCCCAAAATTCTTAAAGGTGTAAAATATAGGTGATTTGGAAGCTTGAACAGAAATTAGGATGAATTGAACTGTAAATGGATTGAAATGAATTGATTTCGATTACGAAATGAATAGTTTTTGAAGTGAAGTTTATTGAAATGTATTGATTGGTGTTAAGAAGAAGTGATATGAACTGAGTTGTAATGATGGGAATGAATTGGAAAGAAATGATGGGGCAATGAGGAAATATCTAGATGAGATGGAATGGAAATGAATTGAATTGAACTGAGTACAGTAGAACTGAATAGTTATTTTGGTAAGCTTTGATTGTATAGTTACTTATTTACTTGATTGTATATTCTAAGCTGATATTGATAAATTGATGTAAGGTTAAATTTAGGATTTGCTATTGGGTAAAGGTAAATAATATAAATTAATGAAATTGTGAGTGTAGAATTATATAGATAAGAGAAAAAGATAAATTTTGATATATATATATATTATATATATATTACAATTGTCTACTGAAGATTGCTGGGAGGGAATAATAGATGATTGAGTAATTTGTTTGAATGGACACAAGATCAAAAGTGAAAATGGCGAAACAAGTGAAGGGAACTCCAACAGACCCAAGACAATCAACTTTAGCAGTATCTACAACACCGAAGCAAACGGATCAGAGTATAATATTGGAAGAGATCAGATCGATGCGAGCTGAGCAGGCACAAATGAGAATGGAACAGTCTGAAATGAAATCAGAGTGGAGGAAGGATATGAAGGATTTGCGCAGTGAGATAAAATCTGATTTCAAGAGAGAATTTAAGGAAATAAAAGAGACAATTAATATCCTCTCTGAAGAGATCAAGGGAACAACAGGTTGAGTGGATAAATTGGAAGAGGAATTGAAATTAGTTCAGGAGAAATGTGCTACATTAACATGGGAACATGAAAAGGACATGGATGAAAGAGCTTTATTGGAACTTAAGATGCGAGAGAACTTCTTCAAAGTTCGTGCATTGAAGGAGCAGAATTTGGAGGATCTTAGGCAGATTCTAATTCCAGAGCTGGCAAACTTGATTGAGATGGATCCTCAAATGTTGAATTCTGAAATAGATAGGATCTTCAGGATCGGCTCTTTAAGAAATAGAAAAGAAGAACTCCCGAGAGATGTGCTGATTTCATGTATCAAGAAATCAACAAGAGATCAGATTTTACAGGCTAATACCAAAACAGGGATTGAAGTAAAAGGTCAAAAGCTGCAACTGTATAAAGATATACGGATAAGGATACTTCAAAAAAGGCGAGAGTATAACTTTTTAACCTCCAAACTCCGTCGGAATGGAATTCAATACAGATGGGCGAGATTGGAGGGCTTGACTTTTCGATATCATAAAAAACTGGTTGTGATCTCTTCCATACAGGAAGCTAAAGACTTTTTGATAAGATATGGTAAAAAATTTTTCGGAAAGGATGCAGAGATCAGAAGAAGAATGGTGAGGAGCAGAAGGAGGTAAGCGTTTAGTGACTGACGAAGGTGAAAAAGCAACTTTTGATTCCTTGCAAGAAAGCCTAGAAGAAGAGGCACAAAAAATAAAGCAAAAGAAGAAATTAGAAGAAGATACCGTGACTTCGATACCGGGGTTGGCAGAAAGAGATGATTCAACTGCATAAAAATTCTATGATGGCAGATTTGAGGATTTGGTCATGGAACATAAAAGGGATTTGTACACCGGAAAAAAGACGCAAGATTTTCCATTATCTGAGTAAACAGAAGATTGATGTGATTTGTTTGCAGGAAGTCAGAATTAAGCGAAGTAAAGAACATCTGTTAAGAAAAATTTGGGAAAGAATATGTATCATTACCTGAGGAGAAGAAACGGGGAGTAGCATTGTATGTTAGTGAAAGAATCCCATCAAAAGAAGTTTTTCGAGATGATCATGGACATTACATAGCAGTTGAAATTGACTGGCAAGCACAAAAATTGCTTTTGGTGGGAATATATGGTCCACACAATGGAAAGGAGAAATTTTATAGAGAACTTCAAAGCCAGATCATGGACAGAGAGTATGATCAAATGATTATGATGGGGGATTGGAATGGGGTGATGTGTCCAACTCTAGACAGGAAATCGGACAGGAAAATAAAGAATCAAGGTAAGCTACCTGCAGCTTTTGATAGAATGATACGAGATACAGAAACAATCGATTTGTGGAGATTTTTATATGGGAAAGCAGAAACATACCTTCTACTCCGAACCACATTCATCCTTCCCACGTATAGATATGTCCTTTGTTTCAAAATCTTTATGCTCACAGGTAAAATCGATGGAAATTCAACCTGGTATATTTTCAGATCATAACGCCATTGTTATGGACTTTAAAAAGAGGAAAATTGAATATAAGTGGCGCCTTAATGAATTTTTATTGAGGGACAAGAAAATTCTGGCAAAAGCAAAGGAAGTTTTACACCATTATTTTCTGGAAAATACCCCAGGAGAGACTACCCTTCAAATGATATGGGATGCTAGTAAAGCTGTCATCAGAGGTTTCTTCATGCAGCAAAGTGCGTTATTGAATTAAAAAAGGAAGGAGAAGATGAAGCAAATAAATGACTCAATTCAGGCAAAAGAGATAGAACTACAATGGAATCCATCTGAGAAAAATATTAAAGAGGAAATAAAAATATTGCAAAAACAATTGGAGTTGATGATGACAGAAGAAATAAGCAAGAAGATGAAGATGTGGAAGCAGAAACATTTCGAATGGGCGAATAAACCTGGAAAATGGTTAGCTCTACGATTGAGATATAAAAATCGAAATCCACCTATTTTGAAAATAAATGATGGAAAAAATATTTATCATGAGACAGAGAAAATAAAAAAAGTGTTTGTACAGTTTTATCGTAATCTATATCAGAGAAGAGAGATTCAAGAGGAAAATATTGAAAAGCTTATACAGTCGGTGAAAATGAAAGAACTGACTTAAGAACAAAGGGGAAAATTGAATGCATCTGTTTCAATGGCAGAGATAGTTGAAGCAATAAGATTTCAGAAGAAAAATAAAGCCCCTGGTACAGACGGACTATCTTCGGAATATTATGAAATACTACAAGATGAATTAATTCTGCATCTCCAGGCAGTTATGAACGAAGTTAAAAATGGCAAGATACCAGAGTCTTGGAAGCAAGCATGTATAACTCTGATTCCAAAAGAAGAGCAAGATACAACCATTCTGAAAAATTATCGTCCGATCTCACTCCTAAACATTGATTATAAATTGTACATGTGGATAATGACAAATAGATTGAAAAAAATATTGAAGGATATAATATCAGAGGATCAAGCGGGGTTCCTGCCAAATAGACAGATAAAACATAATATGAGATTTATATTAGATATAATAGAAGTTTTGGATAAACAACCAAGTAGAAAATTGGCTATATTTTTCTTGGACATTGAAAAAGCCTTTGATAGCGTAAATTGGCAATATATGTTCAAGATGATAAACAAGCTGAAGATGGGAGAAAACTTTTTAGCAGCTATTCAAACGATATACAAGAATCAGTATGCACGAATCTTGATAAATGGAGGCCAATCGGAAATATTTAAAATCAAAAGGGGTACTAGGCAGGGATGCCCGTTATCTCCTTTACTCTTTCTCACATGTATGGAAATCTTGATAGTGAAGCTTAATGAGTATAAAGAAGTGAAAGGAGTGCGAGTTCAGGGTATGGACTATAAGATAAGAGCTTTTGCAGATGACGTGGTGTTGACTATTGAAGATCCTTTTGAAAATGTTGGGAGATTTAAGAATATGTTGGAAGAATTTTCAGCTGTTTCTGGCTTGACAGTTAACAAAGAGAAAACATATCTCCTGGTTAAAAACATATCAAAAGAGGAGGGAAAACAACTAGAAGAAAGAACAGGTTTTTCAATACGACAGAAGGGGAAATACCTAGGAATTCTTTTGACGAATAAAAATTCGGACTTATTTAAGAATAACTATGGGAAGACCTGGAACAAGCTAAAGGAAGATTTTAAGAATTGGGAGAATAAAAATTTTTCTCTGTTAGGTCGAATATCAGCATTTAAGATGATGGTGTTACCAAAAATGCTTTTTCTATTCCAGAATATACCAGTGCTAAATAATTAAGCGATATTTAAAGAATGGCAAAAAGATCTCACAAAGTTTATTTGGAAAGGGAAGAAACCTCGTATCAGATTCAAAATTCTTTGTGATGTTAAAAATCGCGGAGGTTTAGCCCTTCCCAAATTGAACTTATATTTCCAGGCCTGTTGCTTAGATTGGATTCGAGAATGGATAAAGCTGGACGACCACAGACTTCTGATGCTTGAGGGGACCCAATTGGCATTTGGTTGGCATGCATATTTGGGATTCCTTAAAGATATAGCTTTACAAGACTTTAATCACCATTTTGTAAGAAGATCCATCTTAAAAATCTGGAATAAATATAAATTTAGACTTTACTCCACTTTGCATATCTCCTCACGAAGCTTATTATAAGCGAGAAGATATTTCTTATGGGAAGTGGATGACATATGCGGACATATTAATAGTAAAAGGTACAGATGTAAAAATGAAAACTATAGAGGAATTGCGGAAGAAGGTTTAAATTGTCACTGGTTGTTTTATCAACAGATGTTTGAGAAATTTAAGATGGAAAAGAAACTGAATGGGTTTCAATTAGAAAAGAATTGGTTTGATCTAGTGATGTTTGAGAAGAGTAAAGGATCAATTTCTATAATATACCAACATCTATTAGAATGGTTCACAGAAGAAGAAGCGGTGAAAGAACCGATGATACGGTGGGCCCAGAATGTGGGTAGGGAAATAAGTCTAGATCAATGGCAAAGAACTTGGCAAAAAAGATTGAAATATACTGCGTGCCAAAATTTGCATGAGAATGTTTGTAAGATGCATCTTCCACCCGAAAGATTGGCAAAAATGTATAAATGCGATGATAGATGTTGGAAATGTCGAACAGAGAAAGGTACTTTTTATCACCAGTGGTGGCTTTGTAGTTATGCACAGAGGTATTGGAAACATATTCACCTGGCCATGGAGAAAATTTTGGGGATTACATATGGAATGTTCCCAGAAATGTATTTATTGAATGTGGTGGGTGAGGAGATGAAGAAAAAATATGGAAAGATTGTTTTTTATATGATAGTCTGTGCTAGAATAGTTTTTGCAAGATACTGGAAGTCTTGTGAAACTCCCATGGAGGATGAATGGGAAAAGGCTTTGTGGGACATGATGATCATGGATAAATTAACTCTCCTCCTTGGCAATAAGAACTTAAAGGAATTTGAGAAAACTTGGGAGCCGCTTATATTTTTTTTTAAGAAAAGGGAAACGATAAAATATTTGCAGAAGAATTTTAGAATGAAAAGATAAATGGGTTATTGAATTGAATATGTATATATATGTGGCTTAGCCTATTCTAAAGGGTAAGATTTGTATCTTATGAATTTAGAAGGTATAAGAGGATTCTTTTTTTGTTAGCAGATCAAATGGAAATAATCTAGATCTCATATAAAAACAAGTGATATATCAACAAGACAGATCAAGTGGATATTTTGTTTATATTGTAATGTGTTATTTTGTTCTGTATTTGTCTTTTTTTTTGTTCTTTTATGTTTGTGATGTATTTTAATGTTTGAAACTTAAATAAATTAAAAAAAAGAGTTGGAAGAGGTCCCATGGGGCATCAAATCCATCCCCCTGCTCAGGATCTCCAACTATGGAATCCCCAGAAGATAGTTGTCTAGCCTCTTTTTGAAGATGTCCAGAGAAGGAGACCCCCATCACCTCTCTAGCAAATGAGTTCCAATGCCTAACTGCTCTTACTATCAAGAAGTTCCTTCTAATGTTCAGCTGAAATCTTGCCTCCTGTAGTATGAAACCATTAGAGGTGGTCCTGCCCACAGGGGCAGAAGAAGACAAGCCTGCCCCCTCCTTTCTGTGACAGCCTTTGGGGTATTTAGAGTTCAACCATGTCCCCGCTCAGTCTTCTCTTCACCAAGCTGTACATGCCCCTTCAACCTTTCCTCCTAAATTCTCCCTACCTTGAGGGCACAAACCAAATCAGAGCCGCTGAAACGGGGTGGGGGGAGGGAAGGCCCGGGCGCCACACGACTCACCCGGTATCCTGTTGAGGGTCACCCAGAAATGCTCGTCGGGGCTGTAGGTGTCCTTGGACCACTCCAGCAAATCCAGGGCCCGCTTGTCGCTGAACAGGAACTCCACGAAGGGCCGGGTCAGGGCGATGTAAGCGGAGCCGAAGTAGAGGGTCAGGTTGTGGGGCGGCGGCGGCTTGACGGCCGCCGTCCGCTTCATGTACGAGGAGTCTTTGCCCATGTGCTGCCGGTACACGTAGCTGGTCCGCGAGGCGTAGCGGGCGGGCTGGAGGACCCCCGGAGTGATGTTCTTCCCTTTGAAGCCCTTCAGGTGCCAGACGATCTCCCGGTTGGTTTTGAGCGGGAAGTCCTGGCCGCACATGTTGAGGACGTACTTCCAGCGGACGTCGGAGTCCAGCAGGTCCTTCATGCAGTTCAAGTCGGCCTGGAGCCGGGAGACGCCGGCGTAGACGACCGGCTCGGCTCTGGAGACGAGGAAGGCGTTGGGGAAGCACTCGACCAGCTTCTCCACCTCCTGCTGGTACGCGGCGGGCGCCTTCTGGTCCACGTGGATGCAGTAGACGTTGTGGGGCGAGTAGAGGGCGCGGAAGATCCGCTCGAAGGTGGCGAACTCCTTGTGGAGGGTGATGACGTAGGCCAGAGGAAAGGCGGCTTCCTCGGCCGAGAGGGGCCGCGTGAGGTAGTGGCTGTCGGCCAGGTAGGCCGAGCAGGAAGGGGCGCGCCCCCACGTCGTCCCCAGGCCGTTCCCCCAGACGAAGGCTTTCTCCCCGTGCGCCAGAGCGGCGCAGTTGGGGCGGAGGAAGGCCACCTCCCGGGGCGGCGGCGGCGGCGGCGGCGCTTCGGCATCCCCTCGGGGCTGCTGCGAGGCGGGCGAGCGCGGCTGCTCGTGGAGCAAAACCAGCAGCGCCCCGAGGCTGAGCAGGAGGGCGGCGGCGGCGAAGAGGAACCAAAGCCTCTGAGGAGGCGGCGGCAGCAGCCGCATCGCGGCGGTTCAGCGAGGACACCAACTAAGGCCGCTTCTTCCCCGCTGGGCGCCGTCGGAAGAAAGCGCGGCTGTGGCCGCCGCCGCCGCGGCCGCTGCCAACCTCCCGGGGATGCATTCAGCCCGCCGCCGCCTCAGTTGCTCGCTCTATGCCAGCCAGGCTCTTCCCGGTCGCCCGCCGGCACTCGGAGGCGCTCTCCCTCCAGCCGGGTTGCCAAGCGAGCGGCGACGCACCTGCCCGTCGTCCCTGGGGCGGCGGGCGCGCCGAACCGAACCTGCCACTCCGCCAGAGCGGGCCCAGGGCTTCCGCTGCCCGTCCTCTCGCCCCGCTCGCTCCGGCCAGAAGCGCCCAGTGCTCCCGCCTTCTGCCGACTGACGCCCCCGGCCCCAAGTTCAGCGCCTCGGCCCCGCCTTTCGGGGACCGATCCCATTTTGCATAGAAAAGTGGCTGCCGATTGGTTGGCAGCTGCGCGGCTCCCCCCTCCCATCCTCGTCATTTGTTTTGTTGCCCTTTTCGGCCGTGAAAAGCGGGTGGTTTTTATTTCCTCCTCCGAGCCGGGAGCGGACGGGGGACGCCCAACACCCCTGTCGCCCCTCGCCGAAAGGCTCCCTGCGCCTTTGTCCTCTGCCTCCCCGCCAGAGGGAGGGGCATCCGCGGTTGCAGCCAGGCAGGGATACAAACAAACCTACGAGACGCGCTCTACACCGCAGGGCGAACGCGCTTTGCCACAAAAAGTGCTAGGCGTTACCTTAAATACAGCCCAGCAAGCTATGGCCATTTCCGCACTCGACTGTCCTGGTGCCATTGTTCCACTTTCAACATCCTGTGGAAACCTGATGCTTGCAGTTTAGAGAGGGGCCTCAAAGTCTCGAGACCCTTCCCTAAACTGCAAACCCCAGGATTCCATAGGATGCTGAAAGTGGAATAATAGCGCTGTAACAGTCGAGTGCGGAAATGGCCCCTGTTACCAACAGCCTTGCTCAGGTCCTGCAAACTCAAAGCTGTGGTTTTCCCGACTGAGGCCATTTCCGCACGACACTCTTATAGCGCGATGATTCCACTTTCAACATCCTCTGGAATCCTGGGGTTTGCAGTTTCGGGAGGGGCCGGGCGGCCCCTCCGAAACTGCAAACCCCAGGATTCCAGAGGATGTTGAAAGTGGAATCATCGCGCTATAACAGGCTAGTGCGGAAGTGGCCTCAGTCGCACCGCGTGTATCACGGCTTGTCTCTTTTCCTAGCGCCTCCTTTATCTAGCGTTATAACACTGCGTAAAAAGGCGTCTGCTTCGAAGGGAAGGCAGCAGCAGCTCCTGTCCTAGCACGACCTGCCGAGGGATGCTTCTTAAAGGAGTAGCTCTGCCTCCGCCTAGCCGTTCCCCTTTCCTTTCCTTTCCTTTCCTTTCCTTTCCTTTCCTTTCCTTTCCTTCGACAGCGCGTGTTAAAAGAAATTGTTACGTCGTGTCCTTTCTCCTATTCAAAAGTTTCCCGAGGGGAAGCTCTCCCGCTGCGTACAATACTAACGTCCAGATTGTGTTAGAAGTGATTTTTTTTTTAAACAAAAGGATAGCAAGTCAAGGCAGAGTGGCAAACACATTGACACACAGCATGCCAGCGTGGGACTATGGCCCTGGAGACCAGGTTTGGCATCCCTGCTCGGCCACGGAAAACTACTGGGCGAGTTTGGATACGTCACATATTCTCAGCCCCAGAAACCCCTTGGGTCATAAGTCAGAAACGATTTGAAGGCACACAACAACAATTTTTATTATCCTACCTACTTCCTTCCAGGAAAAATCTGGCAACACCACATCTGAGAATTCCTTGCCTAAGAAAGGCCTATGAAATTCATGGGGTTGCCATAAGTCCACAGGCGACTTGAAGGCACACACCCACACACACACACCCACACACCCTACCAGAAAATACCTGATTTTTTTTAAAAAAAAAATAAGCCAAAGCCTAGAAAAATAATTTTAACCAATTTTTTTTAAGAATGGTTAAAAACAATTTTGGGGATTGCAAAAAATGGCATGTGGAAAGAGAGTGGGTGTGAGTGGATGTGGCAACAACCTTTTTTATGATCAACCCCCTCTCCTCTGCTCCCTAAAGAGAGGGAAAACAAAGAGAGGGACACCCTACCTCTGGGCATTAATGTCAGTCCATCTCTGCTGTGATGCCCAAAAACGGTGAGCAAGAAGACAGAAACAAGAATAGTTTTAAGTTTTCTCTTCTCAGTGCTAAAAGTGGCAGATTTCAGAGTGGGGGGAACCTGTTGAATGGGTGTATTCCCAGGATTGGCGAGTGCATCCTTGCTGTTCATGAACAGAGGCCTGTCTAGTCCAGCATTCTGCTCCCCTAGTGATGAAACAGATGGATACCAGTATGTGGGAGATGAGCGACATGGCCCTTATCTATTACCCGATGATGTTAACCCAGAGGCAAACTGCCTCTGAGAATGGAAGTAATGCATACCTATCCATGCAGGTACCCATTACCCTCAGAGCTTGAAAAGCTGCTTTTCAGAAATACTTTGTTTCATTACTCATCAGAATGTTTAAAAAGTAACCTCTTCCTGTTACTCATTAGGGCAATTTCCACACTACACTGTTATATTGCCATTATTTCACTTCCAACATCCTATGGAATCCTGGGGCTTGCAGTTAGAATTCTCAGCCAGAAAGCTCTTTGGCCTCAGTAAACTGCAAACCCCAGAATTCCACAGGATGTTGAAAGTGGAATAAGGGCACTATAACAGTGTAGTGTGGAATTGGCCTGTGTTGATGAAGAAAGTCAGCTTGTGCTACCTGTTGCTTTTAGTTACCTTCTGAGGAAAGGAAATCTTAGGACTGACAAAGCTTTAGAACTTTCTGTCAAAATGCTTCTTAAAATGCCAGTAAAAGTAACTTTTCAAGGAAATGAACAGAAACTGTTACTTGTTACAGCAATAAAGTAACTTTTACTTCAATTGTTGTGGGTTTTTCAGGCTGTGAGGCCGTGTTTTAGTAGTATTTGCTCCTGACATTTCACCTGCATCTGTGGCTAGCATCTTCAGAGGATTTGGAGACATGGAGGTAGAATGGAGTATATATACTTGTGTGATCTCTGGGTGGGAGGGATTTGCAATTGTGATGCGTTAGTGATGCAGCTGGCCTGTGAGATAGCCCATTCTTGAGTGGACTAGCCCCCAGGGTTGCTTTGTTAGTCAGGGGATATGCATAACAGTTGTATGTGCATTTAAATACTCCATGTCTCCAGATCCTCTGAAGATGCCAGTTACAGATGCAGGTGAAATGTCAGGAGCAAATGCTACTAGAACACGGTCTTATAGCCCGAAAAACCCACAACAACCCATGGATTCCAGCCGTGAAAGCCTTCAACTTAACTTTTACTTGTCACATTGCTTTCAAAATGTACTGTTGTTACACCCTCATAATCCTGAAATAAGTTACTAGTTGCATGTAACATTATTTGCAACTCATTTCTTGTAACACATCACCTTGAAGCTCTGCTTATCCTCCATAAATTTGTGATCAGAGTTTGCAGAAGACTAGAGAACAGTACAGAAAACCATTTCTATGTGAACCTGAGAATGAAGAGCCCAGTGCAAGGGATATAAGTTGTGTCCGGAGTCACATCTGTCATTTCTTTCAGAAGGAAAGTGGCAGCGTCAAGAGCCCTTTTTCAAATACATGTTTAACCTCGTGTGTTTGCTGCTGTTGCTTGTGTACCTTCAAGTGGACCCTGGCTTATAGTGGCACTATCACATGGTTTTCTTGGCAAGCTATATTCAGAGGAGATTTGCCATTGTCTTTCTCTGGGTATAGCCTACAGCACTGGATATTTAGTGAGAGGCAGTGGTTTGAGCACTGGATTATCACTCTGGAGACCAGAATTCAAAGCCTACTTGGTCATAGAAACCCACTGAGTGACTTTGGGTAAGTCACATTCTCTCAGCCTCAGAGGAAGGCAAGGGCAAACACCCTCTGAACAAATCTTGCAAAGAAAACCCTGAGATTGGTTTGCCTTAGGATTGCCATAAGTCAGAAATGACTTGAAGGCACACAACAACAACAAAACCGGTATTCCCTAGTAGTCACTATTCCAAGTACTGACCAGGTGAGGCCCCTGCTTAACTTCTCAAATTAGACAGGATCTTCTGCTAACAACCTCATGTGTACCTGGGGCCATAATGTGACCAACTCAATAAGAAATTGCCAGAAATTATATGCCATACAAGCTGGAGAAGAGCACTAAGGAAACAATCCATGGTTACAAAATGTCTCCCCTCCCTGCCACTTCCTGGACATAGTGTTAAAGAGCATCCATGTTATTTTTTCCATACAGCAAGTCACAAATTATATGACAGAGTGATCATGGTATTTGTATCAATATACTGGAAAAATGTAGGTAATACTGTATACTGCAGTACTGCACAGGAGCAGGAAGAAACACCTTAGAGATGGACATGTTTTATTTGGCAACAGCTTCTAGGGATTGCAGCCTACTTCATCAGATGCATGGAGAATTGCCTCTGTCGGCAGATATTATAAACGTGTATGTGTGTGTGTGTGTGAAGGGGGTGAATGAAAGAGCAGGTGGACAGTACAACCAGTAGTGTAAAAGCAAATTAAAATGCATAGCAGGGACTAGTTCCTGGGAATGCCTCTCTTCATCATGAAGCAGACTCTGTGGTGAACCAACAGCGTCCCCATGTCTCTAGTTAACCCAGTGGCAGGACCTAATAATGCCACCTGCAACATGAAGGGTTCATATTTCCGGTTATCTTCCACTGTAGTGTAAACTGCCCATTGCCAACAGTACCCTATTCTACACAGGACAGTCTCCATGCAAAAGAATAAATAGGCAGAAATCTGACACCAGTCAGAATTGGCAATATTCGTAAACCAGTGAATAAACACTTTACTGTCCCAAACACTCTTATCTCTGAGCTCAAGATGGTTGTCCTTGGGGGGAAAACCCTTTAGAGATAAATTTCAAGGGGAAACAACCGGATAGGAATTCATCAAGTGACTGAACTTTCACTCTTATGGCTCAGACAGGGGCCAAGACCTTTTTTATATCTTACTGTATGTGCTAATCAGCTCATCAGTGCAAGTGTTACCCTGTGAATTGGGGGTCCCGGGAGGGGCGCCCAAATAACAAACCAAACCTAAGCAAAGATGGAGAAATTAGCTGGAGCACTCTCTTGGCTAACGAGAGGCAGGGCAACGTAGCAGGATCTTTTACCCTATGTCTACAGCGTCAGGTCAGTGAGGAGGCAAATGGTTCCAACAACAATTTTAAGATTTATTAAACAGCTATTAAAGAAAAGCACAAACACACTCCTAACTAGAAAGGAAAAGAGAATTTCAAGGGGAATGAGTGATATGCCACCTGTCCTGCAGTCCTGAAGGAGCCTGGTTGAAGAGGAAGAAACCCGGTATGGCGACCGAGGGGAATCCGCTGAACCAAGCGGCAGCAAGGCAAAATGAAGTTCAGACGATCTGGCGAGAGTTCCAATGAGGTCTCAGAGCGGGGGATTTTTATAGGGGAAAGAACAACCGCAGGCTAGTCTGGTCTTGGGTGAAAACAATAAGTTTTAGGTTGGAGACAAACCTCCGAAAGGTCAGAATTTGCATGATTGAGTTAGAGTCCAAATTGACAATAGTATGGCCGGTATGTAGATGTGGCTAGCTCGGCAGTTAAGTATCTAGCTCGCCAGGGTGTCCGCTCAGGGCAGAGGATCTCTTTGTGGTAACGTGCATTTGTAATGAAGGTGTTTGTTTCGGGAGGTCCCCTAAAGCAGATCTGGCAATATCTGGCTTGATTTGGTAACAGCAGCAAGTAGTAGCCATGCCTAGCTTCGCGCTTGTTTGGCGGGCCTCACAAACACTTGGCTGGTGGCAGAGTAGGGTCGAATTATGATATCAAAATGATATCTTTGGTTCACCAGAGGCCAGGCTAGAACATGGTGGTAACACAAGGTTATCTGTTATCACCACCCACTTACTGTTTGTTAATGTTTTTAATTTGTTTACTTCTTTTACTTTTAACTCTGGCCCCACTGAATTATATTCTCCATCCACTGACCCATCCACTCAAGCTTGTGTTCAGTAATCTGCTATAACTCAAGCAGAACTCCATGCGTGGGCTGCACTCCATGAAAGCTTATGCCAAATAAAACTTGTCTTTAAGAGGCTGTAAGATTCTTAAAGTACCCCATGGAACAGAAATTCCTACTAAATAATAAATGTGAGAAGGCATGTCAAACAGTCCTGTGATACCTTAAAGACTAACAAATGTGTTATACCATAATAAACATTTATGAACAAAAGCGTACTGTTAGATGTATGAAGTGCCATCCTCACTTTGCAACTCTATATATTATGAAAGGCACCAGTGGAATATAAATCCATCAGTCTCATGAACAAACCCTGATATGGCTTCCTCTCTGGAAGTCTTTGAATGAATATGGACATCAATATAACAAAGCAATATTGTATTATCATGATCTGCATAAAGCACTTATGGATTTATTTTTACATCTCACTATATTTTTTAAAAAGGATCTTTTAACTGTTCTCTTGTAAAGATGTACTGCTGCTACTGCTACAATTATTATAACTATTAAAAATAATAATAACACAATATGCCTTGAACTGGACCAGTATTGCAAATGTATAATCACAATGCTACATGAACAATCACCCTTCCAGAACACACCATATAATAAGACATTGACCTTAAGGATAAGAACTTATGGATATACACACCTGACATAGGAAATAAATATCCTGTTAAGCACATACTCCTTAGATTGTTAAAGAACGGAAGTAATTTAATGTTGCTCTCACTTTAACTGCATATATTTCCTGGTTAGAAATTAACTGAGTTATCTGAAGTCCACATTTACCTATGGTGGGGAAAAAACCCTAATACATTGTTAACATATTATGTAAGCAATCAAATTATACTTTACCCAGCCCGAAAAATCTTTTTTCCCTCTTCCTCAGTGCAAGATATCTTTTTAGATAGGTATTACTAACTGAAAGCGACATTTATGACACACACAAGCGTCACCTCTGATTTTGTACTGTGATGATACAGAAAGCTACTTTTGCATGGAAGGGAAGGTACACTTTCTTGAGGTGTGGAGATCTTGAAAGGTCCAGCCCAAGTTCCTAGTTCTTATTACTTTGAGTAGGGAAAATGAAATTGTAGATCATGCTTAAGTATATTTTCTTATTATTTGTTGTTCAGATCTTGTGATTTGGTGGAACCAGTCAGAAGCCACGTTACTGCAACCTCAAGCAACTTTCTAAACTGCTGAGCATCCTGGCCTAGTCCAAGGCACAACCTTCCTCTGCACAAAGACTGTGTACTTGTACAGTTCAAGTAGGATTGTATGAGACTGTGGGCTCTTTCACACTATACAGTTATAGCACTATATTTTACTTTGACTGCCATGACAGTATCCTATGGAATTCTGGAGTTTGTAGATTGCTGCGGCACTGTTGCTGTCTGGCTGTGAATTCTAAATACTTGTCCCTAAACTGCAAATCCCAGCATTCTATTTAAAGATTGATTGATTGATTGATTGATTGTTCTATAATTGTGAGACAGCAAGACTTGTTTACTTCTATTTTACATTATCTACCATATCAAGAACTACAAGTTGGAAGAACAAAGGACACTTGTGCCTTGGCAAGGAAGAGGGATGACTGGTGAGAAGGGTAAAGCCAAGCCCAATAAAACAGGGGGAGCCAATGCCTCTCCAAAAAACATTGTGTGAGACCTGATGATAGATAACTCCAACTAATGGAAAAGGCAGTGACTTTTGTATCAAGCTAATTCTGCTTGCCTATCTAACTATTCATTCAGTGATACAGTGGGAGGAACAATTCTGTTTTTCCTCTCTCTGTTTAGATCCATCAAGGTCTGTATTTGCTACTTTAATTTTCCTTCTCAATAAGTCTAACTTGGAGACCTTGAACTCATGACCCTTAATCATATGCTATAATTTTCTCTCAGGCCATTTCTGCACTACTGTTATAGTGCTATTCCACTTTCAACATCCTGTGGAATTCTGGGGTTTGTAGTTTACTGAGGCTGAAAATTCTAAATGCCTTTCCCTAAATTGCAAACTCCAGGATTCCATGGGATGTTGAAAGTGGAATAATAGCATTATAACACTGTAGCGTATAAATGGCCCTAGTGTGCACTAATTCAGTTCAATTCAGTACATACATCTGCCCTATGCACTCTGTTTTATCCCCCTCCCCTTGTCTTTATCTGTTGTATTGCTCTTATTCTTTCTTCCCAGAAAAAAAATATCAGGGTGGATATATTTTTTTGGGTTATGTTTTCTGTATCTGTAAAAAAAAAGGGGGAGGAGGGGGAAAAAAAGAAATATGGCTTCTGATATGTATTTTAATATGGACAGTATGATTTTGAGTCTGGAATCTTAAGTTTGTTGCTCATCCTGCTTCTTGGTCTGTTTCAGTTGCAAGTAAAACATTTCTGTATCAACATCATGTCAGTCTCCTGTGATCTTTTCCATAAAGAAGTGATATTTCAAAATCTGGCCTGAGTATTGTTGGAAATCTCAGCATTCTCTCCCCCCATCTTGTTGTTAGAACAGATGGGCAATAGCCAGATAGGGACTCCCTTTCTGTTGCATGCCAGATCTTCTCCATTTGCCTTTCTCTGTCTTTTATTGCATGATCACAAATACCTTTGGTGCTCAGATCATGTGACCCAGGACAGTTGCTTGGGTCATCGGTCTTATAAAAGTTAAGACCCCACTCTCTCTCTCTCTCTCTGTTCTCAATGGCTGCTTTCCCTGAACTCTTCGCATGCTCCGAGTTTGAGTCCCATCAAGGAGGATGGTGAGTTAAACTGAAGGCTCTCCTATTCACTAGATTAGACAGGTAGCAGGCTCTCTCAATACAGATGTAAATGAAGAGTCATTAGTAAAGTATTTAGTCTTTTATTCAAAGCTACCTGCGTCTGTGTTCATTCCAAGTACCAGTTTGAAGCCACAAGTCGTTAGATAAAAACTTCTAACCGTTCCCTGTGTGACTCTGGTAAATGAAGGCTGGATTCCTGACAGTTTCAGTCTCATTTTCCCACAAGTATTTCATAGCTAAATGGAAAGAATGTTGGACAATATTCATGTGGGTTGTTATCAAAATATTTAAAGTCCATGTCCGGAAAACTCCCAAGTGCAAAACTAGCTTGGGATGCACATTCATCATCCTCGTTCTTTTAAATTAACTGAAATCAGAACAATAACTGTTTCCCAAAGGCACTGCTGTTTCTTTCTGAATAGATTTTTAAGAGTATGGCAATTCAATCTGATATTATCTCAGATTCTGGTGTTTGGAACTTGATCAGCACTTGTGAAAATGTAAGCATTTATGACTATGACATTTACTGAAATTTGAAAATAGGTGTATTATTCAGTACTTGGAGAATTCCAACATAAACCATCCTGATAAAACAAAACAAAATGAACAGAAGCCCCAGTTTAAGGAGGTTCAGTGCTAGAATATCTTTTGAGCGAGAAGACATTCCTGTGTGCATCAAGTAAATGTAGTAGAAAAGCCACACTGAAAGCAGCTCCCCATTGTTGCAAGCATTTGATTGATTTAGTTTTATTAATTGCATGGCTATTTATTTGTATGTAACAGCAAATGCAAGGCCACTCAGTTTGGAATGGAAGGGGCTTCAAACAGAGGCTGCCCTACGGCCCCTGTCCAAATCAGTGCCTTATCTGCCACTGAAGTCTGTTGTTGTATGCACTGGGTGGGTTTCATCCATGGAAGTTTCTTTCCTGATGCAAACAGCAGCTGGGTGTCTCTGCATTTCTGTCCAGACTGGTACCACGAGGCTTTAGGGAAGTTTATTTGGGGGCTACGGTTCCTAGAATTCCTTGGTCAGCATTGCCACTAAGTAGACCTGAGAAGCAGTAGCCTTAGAACATGCACAGAAGGTTTTCAAGCTTTGAAATGGTTGTTTCTTTTCTTTTTAAAGCCACTGTACAATTCTGCACATGTCTACTCAGAAGCAAGCCCCAACCTTTAAACACAATACAGTGTAGCCATGGCTACAGCTACCTGCACAAAGACTGCTTTAAAAAAAAATCACTGACCATGGCTATTCTAGCAGAGTTCCATTCTTCAAAATAAATGCTGAGTCTTGCACAAATTCAAGAGACCCAATCCTGAACATATTTGGGAGTCAAGGAAAGCATTCCTCACAAATATCTCACTCCTCTTTCCTCCTTTGCTTAAAAGGACAAGAGAACTGGAGCTTCTATCAAGTTGGAGGAACCTTCTGAGAATGTGCCAACAGCTCATATGCTCAGTAGCCCAGGTAGCAAGGGCAGTGGAGCAGAAGAGAAGAAAAGGACCAACAAAGAATGACTTACTGGGATAGGCTCAGAAGCCTAGGGTCATCTGTGGCACACCCCACAGATATCAGATATCAGCTTGAAAAAGTAACATTTCAGGGCTACGACTCCAAAAATTCTCAGCCAGCATGGCCACATGTTGGCTAGGGCATTCTGGAAATTGTGACTTTTCAAAACTCTTCATATTAAATAGACGATGGACATCTATCACCTTGTCTTTTGATCCGGTCAGCATAAATTAGAATAGGGCAAAGTATGTTGTGTTTGGTACTATAAGAATAGTTATCTCCCCCTACTTGTGGGCTATTTCACACAGACATATTTCTCTGTGCAATTTTCTACACATAGAAAGAGATAAATGTGAATTGAGCTGTCCCTGTAGAAGATGGGGAAAGGTTTTTATTTATCTTTCAGAAAATCATGGCTTCTAGGAAACTGTTGTTGTGTGTTTTAAATTGTTTCCAACTTATGGTGACCCGCTAAGGCAAACTTATCATGGGGTTTTCTGGGACTGAGAATGTGTGTTGTGCCCAAGGTCACCCGATGGGTTTCCATGGCTGAATGGGGTGGTTCTCACATCTGAAGAACTAAAGAAACAGAGGTAATACTATTAGATCTAGCATTTCTTTACATATGGTGTACTCGTGTACCTGATTGTAGATTTCTTGATGGTGCTACCTTACATCAGGGTTTCTCAGAACCCTAGGGGTCTGCAAGAGGTTGCTAGAAGATCTGAAAGAGATCAAGACTGAAAAAACACAGATTTTTTTTGAGCTGTAGCTAGACAGCTCAACTAAAACCTGAAAATTATTCCAAGGGTTCCTCCAAGGTAAAAAGGCTAAGAGAAAGACTGATCTACATTACTATTTTTCTCTGTGCAATAGTAGAGAGGATTGCATATCTCAAGTGAAGGTGAGCCAGTGTGGTACAGTGGTTTGTGTGTTTGACAAGAATTCTAGGAGAGCAGGGTTCAAATCCCCACTTGGCCATGGAAACCAGTTGGGTGTTCTTGGGCAAGCCACACTTTCTCAGCCTAACAGGGAAACAAAGGCAAACCTCCTCTGAATAAATGTGGCCAAGAAAACTTTATGATAGAGTTCCCATAAGCTGAAGACAACTTGAAAGCACATAACATCAATAGAACTGAGATGAAGCCCACGAGAGATGACTCAGCTGTAATCTCCTGTATAATTTAGTCTAACTGTGGGTATCAATGGGGAATAACAAGGCAGCTCCTCAGAAGGGCTGTGTTTCTTAACAAGTTTCAGGTTTTTACCTGGCAATCCTGCTTTTCCTGAAACCAGCAGAGTGGCCCTGGTGTTTGAAAGCCTCCAGCAGTTGGTGGGACTTGAGGACAAAAACTGCATTTTCTGGGTGTGCTGCAGGCCTTGTTCCCTTTGACTTTATCATCTGTTGCAACACACAGCAGTGTCTTGAAAGACACTGTGTAGCCCTGCTCTGAAGATAAAACAGTTGTCTCAAGAGAAATTTTTGTCTGACTCACAGTTATCATAGATTTTTGAAAGGTTATGGAATGAGGCATGGTAGGAAGTATCATGAGAGCAGAACCAGTTTCAGTGCTTAGCAACAATTAAATATATGTGTGAAAAGGAAAGAGAGTGACTGAAATGTGGTGCTGGTGATAATTTACAAGTCTTCAGTCATCAAAAAAAAAAAAGCAAAAAAAAGAAAAGAAAATGAGAGCAGAATTTCTATAGTCTGGGATTAGTTCCCTTTTGCCTGTGTGTGTATGTGTGTTTGTGTGTGCATGCCTTCACACACTGTCAACTCCATGCATTTTATAGGGTTTTCATTAGGCTAGGAGTACTTAGGGGTTGTTTGTTATCATGCTCCTCCGAAATACAGCCCATAGCACCAGGAACTTCTTGGCAGTCTCCCATGTAAGAACCAACCAGGACTGACTTTACCTTAGCTTCCAAGGTTGGCTGGGATCTGATGCCTGCAGGGTATTTAGGCATATCACCCTTTGCCAGGACATAATACAACAGAACTGATAATCAGCTGAACAGATTACAACAAATTTGGTGTTCAAGTGGCTCACCATTTAATATGAATATGAAGACAGAAAAGGTCTTCCCTCCCAAGCCCCCATCCCATATATTCCTGGTTACTTAAATCTTGTCTCTACTGCTAATTAGACCTGATCAAAAGATGGGACAATTAATAAAAGTGTGGGTGCTACAGTCAAAATGCAAGAGACCGAACAACCCCAGCTTGAGGCTTGAATCCCATCTGTACTGTTCCCTATTCTCATTGCCCCTTCCCTTCCCCAGCCCCTGAACCAAGTCTGATCCAAGGAAAGAGGAGCAATAGCAGATGGTGAGGGAATCCCATAGGGCCAGCCCAGTAAAATAAGCAGAATGAGGCAACTGCTGAAGGTGGCAGATGTTGGTAGAAGACAAGAAGCAGGAAATCTTCAAGTTGTTTCCTCTGAGGCTCCCAGCTGTAATTTGCTGTTGGAAGACATGGTGTGTTCTGAATACGTAAAATAAATGTGGGAAACTACAGTAGGGACAGTGGCCAGTTTCCAGCCATGAAAGTTGAAGTGAAATCAAAAATGGTACAATTGTATAGTGTGTCAGAGGCCAAGCTTTCAAGGTACAACATGTTTTTCTTTGTGTGTATTGAGGGTGTGGAATTGTGATGTGTAGAAGAATAAGCCATTGCTGTAGAACCACTGGTTGACTGTTTTCAGCCAAATATTTGCTTGATTTTTCCCCCTCTTGGAAGGGCTGTGACCTCTTCAGAAACCAAGGAGAGAGGCACGAAAAGACCCTGCAGAATCATGTTTTCTGCAGCCCACACTTTCACCACTCTTATCAGAAAGGAAGCTGCTGCCCTTAGGCGTGGTAGATGTTATAGTATCACAATCATGGTGACACATGCCTCGGTTATCTCCTGTTTGGGTTACTGTAACATGCTCTTTGAAAAGTGCTCAGAAATTTCAGTTGGCCGAAAGAGCTGCAGACAGAATGTTAACTGGGGCTGTCTATAGTGATAACCTGTAAAGCCCTTGGGTCCAGGCTCTCTGAAGCACTGTATCTCCCTATGGTACCCTGGTCATACTGTAAGTTTTGTGGTAGGCGTTTTTCTCCATCCCACTGCCTTCCCAGGCATTTTGGGCAGGAACAAGGGGGGGGAGGGAGGGAGCGAGCCTTCTCAGTGGCTGCTCCCAAGTTTTGGAACTCCTTCTTTGTGATGATTCCCTTCTTACTCTTCTATTTTTGGCAAGTGAAAACTTTCCTATTCTGGCAGGCTTTTAGAAATTGATTGCAATGGCCTTCTAATGATGTGCTGTTTTGTGGATTTCTGTATTCTGTCTTTCAGGGAATCTATAAACAGTTACAATTTTGTAGATTGTTTACTTTTTAAAAAAGTAACTTCTCTATATATTTTACTGGTTTTTTATGTTTTTAATCGCTATTGTTTTTAGTCGGTTGTCATATTAGTCATATGAACATAGTCCTTTGTACTGGGCAAAAGGCAGAGTATAAATGAATAAAATTTATTTGTTTCACTCCCTGTGTTGTTGGAAAGGTGGGATTGTCGTTGTCGTGTGCCTTCAAGTCATTTCCAACTCATGGAGATCCTAAGGTGAATACACTGTAGCATAATACATGAGAAACATTATTTTCTACCATAGGTTACAGGGCTTTAAATACTGGACATCATATTATATCCAGTTCTGTTGTTTAGAACCATACTTTTAAAGTAGCTATTATTTTACATTACTGATAGTCAATTGCATGAATAAGCCTCAAAAAGAATCCCAGAATACAAAGAATACACAGTCAGCCCTCCACATTAGTGGGTTTAACATTCATGGATTTGATTATTTGTGAGCCTCACCAACCCCTCCCCCCCCACTTCAAACACCTCTTTTCCAAAAGACGGTCCTTCTTAGAGGCTCCAATCGGGCTGCACAGCCCTTTGGAAATCCACCTCTGGTCCCTCTCCACCAACCACTGCCTGGCCAGCTAAGGACAGTTCACACCCTGATTTCTCAGCACCAGGAGCCCTCTTCTGATGCCCCCCTCCACACACAAGGAAGGAGATGGGTCTGAGGGAGGGTCAGCATGCTCACTCAGTCCTTTTACCTCTCCTTTTCCTGACCTGGGCCATTTCCCCATGAGTCTGTTATAGCACGATGATTCCAGCTGGCCCCTCCCGAAACTGCAAACCCCAGGATTCCATAGGAGGTTGAAAGTGAAATCATCGCGCTATAACAGTCTCATGTGGAAATGGCCCTGGTTTGGACCCTGGGTGCACTTCCCACCATGCCTTGGTCCCCTTCCCATAGACACACACAGACATTTTGATATTTGCAGTTTTTCCACTTTTGCAGGGGTCCTGAGCCCTTAACTGTAGTGAATGTGGAGGTTCAATTATAATTGTTGTTTTCATAGACAACACAAATACATGCAAGTATACTAATACATGTATTCTGTACAACTTACTCCTACCGGGGATAGGGCCAGAGCCTAAGGGAGAAATCTATCTTGCTTACAACTATACATACTTGGTAGTAAAACTCAATGAATACATAAACTTGCCCTTCTCAAATCCATAACACTCAGACTGGAAAAGAGTCAACAAATACAGTGAAACTTAATTCTGAGGAAATATGCATGGGATTACTGTTCATGTCCCCTCTTGTGTCAGTAAACTGTCAAGGCCTTGTTTTAATGCTTGTTCTGTGACAATTCAGCATATCTATACTTCATGTTTGCACCAGTCTGAAAGGACTATTGTTATTTTGTGCAGGGTTGTCACGAATGTCTTTATTTAGGGATCCCAACGTGTATACTGGGCCACTTTTCACAAAACTGCAGTTCCCAGAGTTCCTTTCCTGGAAGTCAAGGTAACTGAACAGGTGTGGATCTAATGTAATTCTTTGGTGTAGACATGCCTGTTACCTTTGGTGTAGACATGCCTGTAAGGTGGGTGACTCAGGTGGGCATCCACGACACCAATGCCTCTGAAGAAAGATGGGGAATTATTAGCTCAAAAGGGAGGCCTGCCTTGTGATAGGTTCATCTTTTCAAAGCTTGAAAACTTTCTATGTGTGTTCTAAGGTTACTGCTTCTCAGGTCTACTCAGTGGCAATGCTGACCAAGGAATTCTAGGAACTGTAGACCCCAAATAAACTTTTCTAAAGCCTTGTGGTACCAGTTTGGACACAGATGCAGATACATACAGCTGCTGCTTCTCCTGGTGAAACTCTCCCGGTGCAAACAGCAGACTTCAGGGATAGATGGGGCCCTGATTTGGACAGGGGCCATGAGTAGGCTCTGCTTGAAGCCCCTTCCAATCCAAACTGAGTGGCCTTGCAGTTACTGTTTACATACAAATAGTTATACAGTTAGTAAAACTCAATCAATCCAATGCATGCAACAACGGGGAGCTGCTTTTAGTGTGGGTTTTCTATTATATTTACTTGGTCTACTGTTTTAAATAGTTTTTTAATTGCATTTTGTTCTTTTAAGTGTAGGTTTCAATTTTTTTAAT
The DNA here is from genome assembly GCA_948472985.1 of Iguana delicatissima. Classification (NCBI taxonomy): domain Eukaryota; kingdom Metazoa; phylum Chordata; class Lepidosauria; order Squamata; family Iguanidae; genus Iguana; species Iguana delicatissima. The sequence goes on from CAOKZL010000134.1 coordinate 1,700,209, forward strand.
ACTGTGAATAATTCCATTTTTATGTTTAATTTTTAGTTATATTGTTCTTTCTTAAATTGTAAGCTCCCTTCAGTCCCAATTTTGGGGGAAAAGTGGGATAAAAATAAATGTAATAATAATAGAAACAACAACAGTCTTATGGATGGGATTTGGCATGTACTGCATATGTCAGCGTGCTCCTGATCCAGTCCCTAAACGCAACATTGCAATTTCTTCAGCCAGTAGGTGCGCTGCATTCGCTCTTCTTTTTATGATGATAATCTCTATGCAGTATTTAGTAGCTTCACAATCCCATTTTCATCACCCTTCCTTGTATTTACATAATGTTGATTTCTCACATTTTCTTGTATTTACATAATTCAGAATGTCACCTGCTTGGCTTTTTCCCTGTTTCATGCAATGAGCAATCTTCTTCCTTGATTCTTGATGCCTTTCATAACTTATGCTCTGCTAACGTATGAAGAAGTGTTTTTACACAGGACTCACTGCCTTTTTTTTCCCCACAGAGCAAGCGCCTCATGATGTGTTGGGTAGTTTCACCCATCATTGATTCAAATGTTGATTCAGGTACCTCCCTTGTCACGTGCTAGAGGAAGACTGGCTGTTCCTTAAGAGTTTGTTTTTTTAATGTACCAACTCTTAACGCCCACAAATAGTTCTTTATTTCTTTTGTGGGATTTCCTTACTCTGTAAAAAAAGAGCACATCCTTTCTAGACCTCCTTGCTGCGAAGAGATTTCATTCTTCATAAGACTTCCCTTTCGCTTGTAGTGCATATAGATATGTTTACTTTACTCTCTAAGGATGCATTACTCTTTGTTCTGCAAACTCTTTTTATTTTTCCATGTATTTCCCATTAGATGGCAGGTAAGACCACCAATGAATACCAGATCTTGTAAGCTATAGTTCAGAGGAGGAAACTGGCAAAAGTATTCCGTCCCTAAGAAAACCCTAAGAAATTCATTGGGTCTCCTTAAGTCAACAGGTAACTTGAAGGAGTCTGTGTGTGTGTGCGTGGGTGTGTGCATGAGTGCATGTGCACACACACCTTCTGTTTCTCTTGATCTTTTCATTGTGCAGGCTGTGAAACAGTGCTGGGGCAGAAAGCCAGAATAATGAAGTGCCAAATACATTTAAATATTCAATTCATTTTTGTTGTTTTTAGGCAATTGTAAAATATTTGCAAAACAATGGGGGTGGTTGTGGCATGAGCAGTTCTCCAGCTAATAAGTGCTGCAGGGCGGAAGAACCTGTTTTCCCTCCTCTTGATCCTCTTAGGGAGATCACTCCTCTCAGCAAAACCTTTGGTGTTTTCCATGCACTTTGCCCACAAATAGTCAGTGCTGGGTAGAAGGTATGTCTGGATCTAGTGGTAGATATCTTATTGATCTGACTCCTGATAGCAACAAGGTGACTCCATCTTCCTTCAAAAATGATGATTGGCTGGGATAAGCAGAAGCAGAGTGAACTTTTTGGGGGGAATGTCAGCTCGGTTTAGGTCTGGTGTTGAAAACAATTTAACTGGATCCAGATTCTTTAATTCTGCATGTATGCTTTTATGCATGAAGTTCCAGTTGCTGAAGTACAGTGTTCAAATGAATAACAAAGCAGAAGCTGCAAGCCTGAAGTCTGCACATGCTTGATGTATATCTTTGCTACTGCTGTTGTTGTTTCTTTTTCTTTTTAAAGCCACTGTGTAATTCTACACATGTCTACTCAGTAGTAAGTCCCACCCTTTAAATGCAATGCTGTGTAGCCATGACTACAGCTACCTGCACAAAGATTGTTTTTTAAAAAATTATCACTGACCATGGCTATTCTAGCAGAGTTCCATTCTTCAAAGTAAATGTTGGGTCTTGCACAGAGAAGTAGCATGGTCCCTGTAAGCTGCCCAGTTAGCACTTTGGGCGCAGTACTTTGTACTAGCTGGTTTCCAAACACTCTTCAAAGGTGGCCTCACAGCAATCGGTTACAATTGTCCAAATGGGATGTAATTAATGCATGTATCACCATGGCCAGGTCTGGTACCTGAAGGTATGAGTTGAGTTGGCACACAAACTTTAAATATGTAAAAACACTCCTGGCCACCACGGAAATCTGGGCTTCCAGGTTCAGTGCTGGGTCTAAGAGTACACCCAAACTGTGTCTGTCTTCAGGGAGAGTGTAATCCTATCTAACGCAGGCAGAATCCCCATTCCCTGGTCTGCCTTTTGACTGACCAGGAGCACTGCTGTCTGGCCTCAATTAAGTTTCAGTTCATTTGCCCTCACTCTACTCCGTTGCTGATGATGGAGACCAGTTTAGAACAAATACAGACTCCTTGGATTGAGATAGAAAGGAATAGCAGAGCTGTGTGTTGATGATTTATGGCTGCTGTTGTGTACCTTCAAGTAATTCTGACTTATGTCAGCCCTAAGGTGAACCTATCATGGGGTTTTCTGGGACTGAGAGTTTGTGACGCACCCAAGGTCAGCCAGTGGGTTTCTATGGCTGAGCACGGAACTGAACCCTGATAGCCAGGGTTGTAGTTCAATGCTTAAACCACTACACCATCCTGGCTCTCTTATATATTGATGGTACCTCATCCCAAAACTCTGGATAACTTCTCTAAGCAGTTTCATGTATATATGAAATAGTACAGGGGACAAAACAGGATCTTGAGGGACCCCATGGGCCAGTGGCCCAAGGATCAGAGTCCCCCAGCACCACCTTTTGGGGTCCCCTCCGAGATCCATCCCAATGAGGTGGCCCAGAAGGAGGTGATGGCTAATGGTATGGAAAAATGCAGAACAAACAGGGGACACATTCTCCCTGTCCAGTTTGTGGCCGGGGTAATCTACCAAGGCGACCAAAGCTGCCTCTGTTCCATCACTAGGCTGGAAAATGGGTTGAAATGTTATCTAGTTTACCTCTATCTTGTTTGGGCAAAGCTACTTTCATGCTCTCAAAAAGATCAGAGATACAGGATCCTTTTCATATTAAATAATTACAACACTGTATTCCAGTTTAACTGTCTGGACAACATGCTATGGAATTATGGGAACTGCAGTTTTGGGAGGGACATTTAGAATTCTGTCAGAGAGCTCTAGTCTCTCAAAAAATCACAAACCCTTAGCTTCCATGAAATGCAGTCACTGCAGTGAAACTAGAATCACAATGCTGTAGTTGTGTAGTGTGAAAGGGACCATGGGCAACACAAGCTGCCTTCTTGTTCCTTTAAACTGCTTCTTTGAGAACCCTCTAGAAGTAACAAGTCAGCTTTCTAACTAGGTTACAGCCCAAGCCCCCTGCACTTTTTAACATTTTTTTAAAACATATTTTTCAAAACCAGAGACAGATTTAAAGGGAAGATTTTGCAATGTCACCACAGATGTTTGGGTTGCGAATTATTGATAAAGAACTGGATAGAAAATATGGACTACTTTGATACACGGTACCAGCTGCAACATTGTTGTTTACCCACGTTGTGGAAGTGAACTGATGCACTGATGATGAAAGAATGAGTTGTTAACGTCATGGATCTTGCCCAAGTTGCAAAACTGATGTGGATTTTAAAAGACAGATAAATTTTAAGTTTTTTTTTAAAGACTGGAAACCATTTATGGGTTCTTTCAGCAATAACAAATTGAATGAAGTAATAAGCTGTGGTTATGATTACCGTATTAGTTAATTCTAGTAAGTTGAACATATTTAGATCTGTAATGGTAGAATAAAATATGGGATATTAATCCATTTTTCCTTTTCATTACTGTTGATATGGGAGGAGGTCAGAGTTCTTTTTTATGTTAGTGTAGTTAGGGTGTGTTTACTGTTAGAGTCTTTTAGTAGTGAGTTGTGTCATTATGTTTTAGTTTTAGTTTCAATCAGTTGAGTTTCAGTTCTAATTACACAGGTACAATGTTTGTTTATGTTTGGTTTCTTTCTTCTCTCTTGTTTTTTTCTCCCTTTTTCTGTGGTTATGAATTGATTTGTTTGCATCTTCTTCTAAAATTAATAAATATTAAATATCTCTATATCCCTATATCCTGTCTCTATATCCACAACTGGATAAGGTATTTTGCCTGGAAACCAGTACTACATACGTATAACTCCTCCTTGATCTGCCTATTGGGGCTAAACTAGCACAGTGTTAGCAGCTGTATGCTCCATGCTTTGATATGGTCTAATTGGCAAATATTAATTGGCATGAAATTAAGTTATATACCCTTATAGCTGAAAGGTCATGTGGGGAATGGACACTGACTGGGAAGATGTGCAAAAGTTGGTCAGAGGTGACCTCAGCATGGCCAGGTCATAAGTTTGCTGTGGTTTAGCTGGGAAAGCCTGACTTAATGACTCTAAGCTAATCCTCTCAACTGTGCAACCTCAGAAAACAATAGTCAAATAAAATGTCCAGGTGCAGCAGGCAAGCAGCCCTGCTGTGCTAATTTCCTACCGAAGTCTTCCTCAGTCACTTTACCCAACCAAGACATTGAGAGACTGTCAGGATTCCCATCAATATTTTGTCACCCAACAGTAAGACTATCAACCTATTTCAAACCTCTTTTGTTTACTCTGCCAGAAAGCAATTAACTCACACCCCTTTGGGGAGTGGGAATAGAATATTTAAAAAACCTCAGTTTTGATCAGCTAGCTTGCAGTACATCAATTGCTGGTATCCACTCTATCACTCTGATTTCTGATTTGTGTACTGTCCTTAGATGTAAGTCTAAGCCACATCGCAGCTTCTTTGCTATTCTTCTGGATTGGTAAACATTGCCCATTTCACCCTGAAACCTTGCTATCTTAAAACCTTTCCTCCCTTTACCTTCAGTTAGCCTTCTGTGAGTTTATTACTGTGATTGAATCTCCCTCAATAAAACACATTTTAATTTACTTTTGAATCTCTGGCTGATTCTTCCCTGCAGAAGACTCCATAAACATTGGTGTCAAAGATAATCAAGGATCAAGAGAGGACTGGATTTGGTCCAAGATGTTGGCAAGCCACCCAAGTCCATCCTTCGGTATAAATCATTAGACCAGTTGCAGCTGGGGTTATGGATTTTTTCCAAATTGCTCCAATGAAAAATAACAACCTACTTCCAAAATCATTCAACATCCCAACAAGTGCAAGGGGGGATGGAAACACTTTGTTCTTGTTATTGATACCATAACCACCAACCACTCAAAACAGCCCACAACAAGTACATATCAGACAATGGCCGTTTCTGCACTACGTTGTTATACTGCTATTATTCCACTTTCAACATCCTGTGGAATCCTGGGGTTTGCAGTTTAAGGAGGGGCATTTGGCATTCTCAGCCAGAAAGCTCTTTGGCCTCAGTAAACTACAAACCCCAGAATTCCAGAGGATGTTGAAAGTGGAATAATAGCAGTATAACAGTGTAGTACAGAAATGGCCAATATAACACAGAAATAAATGAAATAGCTAAACGAGCAAACAAACAAAACTAGACAAAACTATTGAATACATAAATTATAGAAACAAGCAGCAGTTGAAAATTACAAATTCAGAATGAAAACTGCAGTTGCTACATATATTTTGAAATATTTGCCTGCTTTGGCCCCCTTCAGTTATTCGTTTTAGCCCAACAGCATCTACCATTAACTACCAAGGGCTTTCTGTGTTGGCTGAGGCATTTGGGAGGTTGTAGCTCAGAACATAAGTTTTCCAGAATCTGCTGCCCAGAGTCTCAGCAGGCAGAGGTCTTTTGCATCATGTGCTATGTGATTCACATGGAGATCATGTAGGACAGCTTTCCCAAGATTGATTCCCTCAGCACCACCTGTGTTGTGTTACTCATTACCAGCCAGGTCACGTGTGGACTTAACTTGTTTGTTTGGGAGTTTATTCCTTCTGATAAAACTAGCCCTGGCTGTGGAAAAATATTTCCAGCTGAGGAACAAAATAACTGGTAGTCATGCCAAACCATATACACTACACAGAAGGGAAAGAACAAGGGAGTGGCTGTGACTTCTACCTTTAGCTGACTTCTGAAGAAATATGCATAGATTCAGAATGTAACAGATCCCTTTTCTATGCTGAGTCTGCAGTTTCTAGTCTTGGAGACCTGTCACTCCAGCCCCCTTTAAAATCCTTTAAAATCCCTCCTTGGATTCAGGTTCTTGGCTTTCAGATGACCTCACTGTGGACTAGTATATGTTCTTTATGGTAAACGTGACCGACCCTTGATTCAAGGTTAATGATGCTGGTCAGAGTCAGTTTTAACAAACTAACCAATAGCTCAATTTTATTTTTATAGCATACAGAATAGTTTCTTTACCGAGTTCCAGTTCTTCATTCCAACAATAACAATACAGTTGGCCCTCCATATTTGCAATGGTTTAGGACAAAGGACCCTTGCAAATGTGGAAAAATCACAAATATCAAAACATCTATGTGTGTCTATGGGAAGGGAGCTGAGACATGGTGGGAAGAATGGGCACCCAGAATCCAAACTAGGGCCATTTCCGCACCACACTGTTGTAGTGCTATTATTCCACTTTCAACACCCCGTGGAATCCTGGGGCTTGCAGTTAGGGAGGGGCATTTAGAATTCTCAGCCAGAGAGCTCTTTGGCCTCAGTAAACTCCAAACGCCAGAATTCACAGGATGTTGAAAGTGGAATAATAGTATTATAACAGTGTAGTGTGGAAATGGCCTAGGTCAGGGAAAGGAGTGGCAAAGGTGAGAGGGTTGGCATGGTGGCGCTATCTTTGCACTATATTTGCATGTTTTTCTCTGCAACAATGTCACACACGGGGTAAAATGTCCTGAACCTTATTTGAAAAAAGAGACAGCTTTAGCCACCTAAGATTAATCTTTAGTTCTTAATTAGAAATGCAAACCAGCTTGCAAAGAAGTTTTGCTTTCTAAATGCCTAGTAGCCAATTTCTCATGACTATTTTCTTCACTGTATTTTATGTTCCTTTCTAAACATTCTTTCATGTTAATATCTACTTGTGTTTAGTATTTTGTCCCATTCCTGTGCTGTTGCAAACTAGTAAACTGAAATGTTAGAACTAATGTCACAAAACCAAATCACTGCCAAAAGATGTCAGATTGGAAGAGTACTTCATGGTCCACCATCAATTTCCTAGTGTTGTTTTAAAGCCAAAGTTTTTGTGTGTGTTTGTGTATGTGTGTGTGCCTTCAAGTCATCTGTCTATTTAAGGCAAATCCATGAATTTCATAGGGTTTTCTTAGGCCAGAAATACTCAGTAGTGGTTTTGCTAGTTCCTTCCTCTGAAATATAGTCTACAGTACCTGGTAGTCATTTCCCAGTCTCCTATCCAAGTACTAACTAAGGCTGATCCTGCTTAGCATCCAATATCTGATGGAATCTGGTACCTTTAGGATATTTAGCCTACAAGGTCCATATTCACTCTGTTTTATTTTAGGGAACAAATGCATGTGAGAGCAAATCAAGCTTGAACTCTTACCAGAAGCTACAAGGACTAAACAGAGGTATTGTACTGTGGATGTATCATAAGGTGACATGATACACTGGGAGGGATCATAATGCTTGATAAAATGGAAGGCTGGAGGAAAAGAGGAAGATCACATTGCAAATAGATAGCTTCATTTCAGAAGGTCACAGCCCTGATTTTGCCAGACATGAGTGATGCTGTTAATAGCAAAGTCTGTCGGAGGTTTCTTGTTTATAGAGGCCATTTCTGCACTAGCCTGTTACAGTGCTATTATTCCACTTTCAACATTGTATGGAGTTCTGGGATTTGCAGTTTAGGGAGGGGCATTTAGAATTCTTAGCCAGAGAGCTCTTTGGCCTCAGTAAACTACAAACCCCAGAATTCCACAGGATGTTGAAAGTGGAATAATAGCACTATAACAGTATAGTGCAGAAATGGCCTATGTAGTAGCTTTCACACCTAATACCACAAACATGAACAGTACTTCCCTGCAGATGTTCACATTGTTTTGTACAGAACATAGGAAATGAGATCTCAGGACATGGAACCTTGTTGTGGTTCCACTTCTACATTGCTATGGTTATGTCACTGAACAGAGCAAGAATGAATAAGGCAAAACTGTCAGCACATCTTTTAGTGGGAGTTAGCCACCCAAGCAATAGTAGAACTCAAAACTGGAAAAGCTAAATCCAACTGGCAGAATCCCCAGCCAGTCAGGCTGGTGGCCACGAAAGTCATGGGATTTGGGGAGCTGTCATTTTTTAAAATAACTTCTTTTAATTTACATCCCTCACCATCTACTTTCATGCAGCAGGGCCCAAACATAACAAGTGAACACCTACCAGTCCAGTTGATAATATTAAAGCCTCCAGTCTGGAAAAAAAAATACTTGCATTGTGCCCCTCCCTCAACTCTGACTCTCTTTCTAGCTTCTTCCAAAACTGGGTTATCTCGTATGCTTCTTTGGGTGAGAAACATCACAGGGTGGGAAACTTTTGAACATATCATACCTATAAAAGGCTTGCTATGTAAACACTGTCCGGAAGCCTTTGTTATAGGTTATGTAACGTAACATTTCCATGGCTTATACGTCAAAGACACATCCTTTTTCAAGCATAATGTGAGAAGTAAAATTATATCCTTTCCAAATGCAGAAAACTATTGTTTGTATAAAAAGAGATCTTGGCTTTAGATTTCATATGCTCTGGGGCTCAGGGTGGAAATTGTCAATTATTCCTTAATGTTGATTTTATTTCCATCCTGCCCTTTCTTCAAAACTGGGGATCCAAACCATTTCACAACAAAATTAAAAAATAAGTACAGATCAAAACACAAAAAGGGATAATGTTGAAATGCAATTAACTACATTACAGCATTAAACAAAATTTGAATTAAAAGCAGTTTAAAAAATCATAGATAAAAATGTACAACATACAGCCTCTAAAAGCTGCTTCTTCAGCAGCCCATCTCTGCTTCTCCAAGCCAGTCTTTAAAAAAAAAAAAAAAAAACCCAACACTGCTCTGATCTCTCTAGCTCTGTCAAAATTCTTAAGCAGGGGAGAATTCGCTCTTCCCGTTCCCAACCATCATGATGGTTCCAGAAGGTAACAAAAGTAGGACAAACGCTGACCACTAGGGGCTGGGTGCAATGAGGGGCCCTGAACCTGCAGATGTTGTTGGTTAACAGCTTCTAACTTTCCTTGCCATTGGCTGTGCTGTGTAGGGCTGATGAGAATTGCAGTCTAGCAACAGTTGGGAGAGTTCTGTGTCTCCCACCCATAAGACCCATGGGACAAAATGAATCAGAGGGAGGGCTTGGCTTTTCCCTGTCTTAATGAGGCTCACTCTTTCCTTCCACAACTAGCTTGTGTATCTCATGAGGCAGGTGAATTGCAATTGCAGCAGGATAACAGCATCTTGGCTGAGACTTGCTGCATGAAATCAGTTCTCTTCTGTTGTTCTCCTGGTGGGAGACTGTTTGGAAAGTGGTTTCTTTTATTAACATTAAAGATCCATGAATGATCTCCTTTGATGCTAAATTCATGTTAATCAAAAGAATACTGGAAGATAACATATTTACAGTGGGCTCTTATCATACTGCAAACAAACAACTTTGTTTCTGTACCATTTGCTGTCTAAGCTCAAGGGATTCATTGAAAGGTATGTTATTTTAGGAAGGGACACTAATATGATATTTGATAAGAAATTGGATAGTTCATCTAATTATACCAGAAAAAATAACAAAGATGAAGAACTGTTGAATTGCTAGATTTCACTGCCAGGTATATGAAGAGTGCTAAACCCAAGTGTTAAAGATTATATACTAGTGTTAAAGATTCAAGTAAATACTGGTCTTATTTTCAGACTTGTTTCCTTCCCCCAAAGAGGAGCAATACATGCACCAGACACAGCATGTGATCTTTCACCACTGTTCTTATTAGGCTCATCTCAGAGACAGAAGACATCTATTACTTGGAGACTAAATTCACTATTAGTAACTATACCTGCTGTTGTTGGGGGGAAAAAGAAGAAGTAGTATTGTATTTTTTTCTCAGAATAAGTAATATCAAGTGAATTGGCCCGTCTTTGGGACACACTAAAAACTGTCTTGCGTAGTCAATTTAAAACTAAGGAATCACACCAGAGAAAAGAAAGGGACAAACTTAGAAAAGAGAACAGCAAAAACTTTTAACTTACTTTTTTTAAAAAAACATAAAACTAGATGGCAAAAGAAAAAAAAAGGCCTGCACTGTCCCTAAGGGTGACTGAACTAGAAAGACCACGGACAAAGTACAAATAACTCTGGCATATCTTAATAGATCATCTGATGAATTTAATAATAAGCACTGTAAACTATAGTCAAATGTATTTTTTAAAAAAATTAATAAATCAGTGGGCAGACACATTTAAATACATGAGGGTTAGCTAAGTATTGATTCAATGATAATTATCTTTAGTTTCAAAAAATGTTATAAGGATCTCTATTATTCCAAACTAGCCGTAGACACTGATTTTCTGGATTCACATCATTTATCCAAAATGAATTTTTAGACCATATATTAATAAATCATACTGATGATGACAAAAGCAGCTATGTTAATGACCCATTTACAGAGGATGGATTAAAAGTAGCACAGTTGGCCCTTCACATTCATTACAGTTAGGGGCACAGCACTTCCACAAAAGTGGAAAAACCACAAATATCAAAATGTGTGTGTGTCTGTGGAAAGGGGGCTGAGGCATGGTGGGGAGAGAGGGCACTCAGGATCCAAATCAGGTCAGAGAAAGGAGAGGGAAAAGGAATGGGTTGGCACAGTGGCCCTATACTTCCTTCTCACTTGCCCATCTCTCTTGCCCGTTCCTTGGGTGTATGGGAGGCACCATGACAAGATTTGTGGTGAGAAAACTCAGTGGGTCATCTGTCCTTGGCTAGCCAGGTAGTGGCTGGTGCGGGAGGAGGAGGAGAACTAGAGGCAGGTTTTTAAAGGGCTGCACAAGCTGATTGGAGCTGCTGAGAGGTAAGATTCCCCTGGAAAAGAAGCACTTAAAGTGTGGGGGGAAATGGTTGAAGAAACTTGCAAATAATCAAATCCATAAAAGTGAAACGTACAAATATGGAGGGCCAACTATATTAAAAAAATGGAAAGCAGGGCATAGTTCCTGATATGAGTGGAGGGTTGAGTTTTTTTTTTGGTTTTTTTTTTGTGATTTCTATAAAGTTTTTGAATCTGACTTGGGCCTTTTCCGCACTTTGTTTTTGCAATGGGGCAGAGCGTCCTCCAGCGAGGACGTTTGCACTTGGGGGAGACTGGGTCTGGACTACTTTCTGTGGTTCCGGACTTCAGCCCACTCTGGAATGACCAGAAGCGGTTGCTCGCCGTGCTATTGAAAGACCACTTAAAACAGGTCTTTCAACAGCAGGGCGCGCCTCACTCCGTGGCTGCGCTCCAGTGTAGATTTGCAGGCTCGCACCAACGCGAGCCTGCAGATCTTCCAGGGGCGGGCTTTAGGCTGGCAAGCTTCATTGGTTGGTGGAGAACCTCCACAAACTGGAAGCCGCCATTTTCATCCCCAGAGCAGTGTGTAGTGCGGCCACGCACTGCTCCGGATCAGCCTGGATCCTCTGAGGGAGCACACCAGTCCGGTAAGTAACAGAACAGGGTATTTTCTTCGCCAAGTGCCAAAAGCCCTTAATTTCTCATCCAAAAAAGATTATTTAGTGATGTTTTAAAGTATTTTTAATGATATTACTATTTCTTCAAAAGCAGCATAAATTGTAATGCTGTCCAAAATTAACACTGATCTTATATATTGGCTTACTGACCTATAACTTTATAGAATTATAATGAAAAGATTTTTATAGCTATCAAAGCACAATGATTAAATACTTTATTAATCAGTACATTCATCTGGATGATTCTAGATGAGCCTGCATGTACCTCCCCTTCTTCAAAGGATTAGCATTTAATTTATATACCAAGTTGGTTGAAAAAAATATGGAATTAGAAAAAGCTCAAGAATATTGTAAAAGCTAGATCTCAATATCTCTGGTTCAGAAGCAGAATGAGGCAAAATCTGGACTATACCATCTTAAAAACCATTCTCAACCTATGAAGAAAATTAATAAATGGAATTTAACTTCAGTTGCACTTCACAACATAAATCAGTAAGTTGTCTACACTGGTGATGATCAATGTGCTGTACTGACGCAGAATATAGAAGCTGATCTCCTGTGTTTATCTCTGTTCATTATATGATAATGAATTATTATGTTTTAAAAAATGTAAAGGTTGCTCTCATGTAGGCAGCCCACCAGATTGGAGAGATTGGATTTATATCTTATTGTAGACCACTGGTATAAAGCTGTCTTTGCATAGTGTCCTGGAAGGTTAAAAGTGATTTAAAAGCAGGAGGAAGGAGGTCATGTAGTCTCTTTTGGCCATTTGTATGAGTCATATTAAGAGGAGACTGTGCTGTAATTGTCCACTGAAGGGAAAGAGATTCACTAATGTTCTTTTTTAAATATTGCTTTCCATCTGTATGGTTTTATTTTTTTTCTTTTTATTTTTTTCCATCTGTATGGTTTTAGAACTGTGGTCCATTTTACTAATCATTTTACTTACTTTTAGGGGCAGGGCTCTTGTTCACATCATTTCCTTATAAGTCAAAGGATTAAAAAACAAAAACAAAAAAACAACCCATGTACATCTTGCCCATATCAGCATTTTTTGGGGGGGATGGGGGAAGTAGACAGACTTGGAAAAATGACCCCTCTGCAACATACCCACACACCATACAAAGAAGTATTATGGAACATGGTCACCTTTGCATCAAAGGTATCAGATTTTTCCCCTTCACAGAAAAAAATGGAAGAGGGAAACAAGAGAATAGAAGTAGACTCATTTTGCTAAGGATCAAGATGGTAAAATTGTTTGTTCACATTCCACACTGAAGGTGCAACTGAGGTGGAAGATCTTCAGGCAGAGAACCAGCTGTGACCCTCTGCTCTGTTTCTTTTGGCCCTGGGCTTTCCAGGGAGCTACCTCTCCCTCCTCTAACCAAGGAAGAACTGTGGCTGCTGAGAGTGAGTAGGTGAGTGCTACCCTTAGAAGAGTGGTGGCTTATTCCTTCCATCACCACATGTATCAGTTTTTCTGAGGGCTCAGTAAGCCTTGATAACTAAAGGCCTCAAAGTGGGAGTAGGCGCAGAGAATGGAGGTATGAAGACTGGAAGAAAGAACACCAGTCATTTCAGATCTGCAGATGACACCATATTGTTAGCAAAAACAAAACAAAACAAAAACCCCAAAACCAAAAAACCCCCAAACCAAACCAAAAACCTAGCAAAGACCTGGACTATCTACTGAGGGAAGCTAAGGAAGAATGTGCAAAAGCAGTGGTATACCAAGAAAACAAAAATAATGACCACAGATTATTTACATAACTTGAAAGTAGCTCATAAAGGCATTGAAATAGTCAAAATTTCTATACGTTGCATGAGTCAAAAATCAAAATGGAAACTGTAGTCAAGAAATCAGAAGAGGCCTAAGACCCACAAAGGCAGATTGAAAAGGCCCTCGAGTGTAAAGATGTATCATTCAATACCAAACTCAGGATCATCCATGCCATAGTATTTCCAATTTCTATGGGTGGTTGTGAAAGCAGGACAGCAAAGAAAGCTGACAGGATGGAAATCAACTCATTTGACGTATGGTACTGGAGGAGGGTTCTACAGATACCATGGACTGCTGAAACAACCCATAAATGGGTATGAGAGCAAATCAAACCTGAACACTCACTAGAAGTCAAAAGGACTAAACTGAGGCTTCTATATTTTGAATGTATCATGAGATCACATAACTCACTGTAAAAGATAATGCTTGGTAAAGTGGAAGACAGTAGGAAAAGAAGACAACCATGGTACAGGTGGATCAACTCTATCAAGAAAGCCTTGAATTTGCAAGACATGAGTGAGGCTTTTAATCACCTAGGTTCTTGAGTTATCTCATTCATTGGGTTGCTGTAAGGTGAGGCTGACTTGACATGTAACAATAACAGCTTCTGTGATGTTCCAAAAAATAATCTCCATTGAATGCTGTGTGACTTTCCCCCAGGCAGGCACACCTGGGATTTCACTGCAAGTTAGCAGTGGTCCAAAAAAGTATCTTTAATTGAGGACAGTTTTAAACAATCTACTTGCTAAGGTTTTTTTCTGCATGCTTGATAGCATTTGGTGTACTCTGTATTGCCTAAATAACTCACTGATATACCTACCACCAGTAGATGGTGCTCAAGGACAAAATTCTTAGGGATTTAGCAAGCCAAATTTCCTAGCCAGCTAACAAGTATTCCTCCTGGTTCTGCCTCTGAGGGTTTGTATGTGCCTTCAAGTCCCCTTTAAACTTATGGTGACACCATGAATTTCACAGTTTTTTTAAGCCAAGGAATACTTAGAAGTGGTTTTGCCAGTTCCTTCCTCTGAAATGCAGCTACCTTGTTTTTATTTTCAGTGCAAAGCTATTTCTGTGATTATATATGACTGAGAGAGCCAGTGTGGTGTAGTGGTTTGAATACCGGACCATGACCTTGGAGACCAGGCTTCAACTCTCTGTTTGCCCATGGAAACCAGCTGGGTTACCTTGGGTGTGTTACACACTCCCAGCCCCCAGAAAACCCTGCAACAGGTTCACCTTAGAGTTGCCATAAGCCAGAAGACAACTTGAAGACACACGACTACAACAACATTACTGTAGTGGTGTGCCATTGTTATATTATGCTGGCATAGCATTTTGGCTGCTTTAATGTAAATTTACTATATCACTGAATGTCTGAGTTCTGCTGATCCAAGGACATTTAAGAATGGTTGCATTTTCATCCAACAGACACAAAATTTAAGCTAAAGCTGGACTTTCAACCAACTGGAAACAGTATAGTCGTAAATGTTGACATAGTGGCACTTATCATGAAAATCCCCACAGCCAGGACTACAAAGAGATTGAACTAATACAGGCAGATATGTTGGCCCACAGCAACAGTAGAGTCCCCCCAGCAAGAACAGGAATTGTGTAAAAATAATGACTCTTAATTATTCTTTGTAGAACAAGTCCTGCAGAACAGTAATAATAACAGTGATAGCTCACTGTGATATATTATTCCTGGGAGAATTTATTCCTTTTCTTCAGCTGATGGGAAGATTGTGGATAAATTCAGAGGGCACAGGGATGCCCAAGTGGCAGTGGTGGCAGATGACATCATGATCCCTCTTAATGATAAATTCCTGGCGCTTCAACCCTGTGGATCACATCTCTACAATACCCCTACTAGAAACAATGCACAGAAGAGCAGGAAGATAAGATGGAGGGATTGCTATGAATGCATTTTACATCAATATAAAACCAATAATCTGAATAAATATTAAGCAGCAACAACAGCAATACAAAAAAGCAGGATCTGAAGAGGAATGTATTGAAAATGTGTTTCAGCCACACAGATCTTCTTCAGTATTGAAATGGTCTTAGAGGGTACTATATACATAATTACTGCATAATAATAATTGTTAGGGAATAACAACAACAGATCAGTCATGAAGGAAACAAAACATACCTGGTATTCTGTTCAGTGTCACCCAGAAATGTTCATCGGGGCTGTAGGTATCCTTGGACCACTCAAGGAGGTCAATAGAACGTTGGTCTTTGAGTACAAAGTCAGCAAATTCCCTTGTAAGAGCAATGTAGGCAGAGCCAAAATAGACCACCAGATCATGGGGAGGAGGCGTTTTCCACAAAAAAGTGGGCAGCATGAAGGAAAAGATGCTGTACACTTGTTCTCTGTGGATATATTCTGTCCTTCCGAGAATGTGAGGCGGGGGCAGCACCCCTGGAGTGATGTTTTTCCCTTTGTATCCTTTTAGATGTTGAACAATTTCCTTGTTGGTTTTCAGGGGAAAATCTTGCCCACATGTGTTGAGAACGTATTTCCAGGGCACCTCAGACTTCACAAGATCTTTCATGCAGCTTAAATCAGCCTGAAGCCTTGATATCCCAGCATAAACTACCCGCTCTGACTGTGAGGCAAGGAAGGCATTGGGGAAGCAGCTCAGCAACTGCCTCACTTTCTTCTTGAATGTTTTGGGGGCCTTCTTATCCATGTGGACACAGTAAATGTTTTGAGGCATATAGATAGCCCTGAAGAGCCTCTCAAAAGTATCAAACTCCTTGTGCAAAGTTACAATGTAGGCTAAAGGAAATGTGGCTTCTTCTGGAGAAAGTGGCTTGGTAATATAGTGACTCTGGGTTATATAATAACTGCAGTTAGATTTCCCAAACAATGTCTTCAGCAGGTTTTCTTGCACAAGAAGTCTATTTCCCTCCACAATTGCTTTGCAAGCTTCTGCTAAGACAGGCTGGTTATATCTCCTTGGGATGTTTTTATCAGAGAGTTTTGGTATATAAAACAGGATCGTCAGCAGAATACAAAAGGTAAGAACCATCAGAAAGTGCTGCATCCGTGAATTCATAGTCATTGTTGAAAATGGCTGTTTTGTCCCATCCTAAATTTGAAGCAAAAGATATACAGCATTCAGGGTGATGGCTTTTGAAAGAGAAAGAGGTCCCTAAAATCATAGTGCTGGAAGAAACAAAGACATCTACACACTGATTCTGGAACTGGTGGACAAAGACACACTACTCCAGCCATTGAGAACACATGGCTCTGTAGATGCTGTTAGACTGCCTCTCTTACGATTCTTCACTTTTGGCTATGATGGCTAGGGATGATGGCAAATATAGTCCAGTTCTGGAGGGCCATACATTACCCACTCCTGTACTATTTGCTTGCATCAGCAGCACTATAATGATGATAACATATTATGGGACTGCACACCCCCTATGATTGGCATTGTTTTATTGGCAAATATTATTTAATTGGCACTATTAATCAGCATTGAAATAAATGGTACCTGAGGTAACTGGGAGTTCACACTGGAAAGGCATATTACCATTTACCATCAGGTAAATGTCAGATTGCAAGGCAGGTAAGCCACACCTACTTCTTAGGCAAGAGCCAAGTCATTTTCAGGCTAATAGCACAGACCTTCTTGAGACAACACGCTTGAAGATAATAAGCCAGACATCTTTAGAGCTGAAAGGTGAAATTCCCACCCAATTGTGATTGTGTTAACTCTGCTCCCAAACACTTGGATGTTTCCCTATTGTTTCCCCACCTCTCAACAATACAGAGCTATTACAATAGCCATTGCCCTTTTGTCATCTGAGCACTAAGACCATTAGCTCTTTTTCTCCTGTGCTCCAATTTCACCTTTATTTATTTTTTTTATTTTTTTGTGTAAATAAATACTACAATTCCACTGTAAAAAAGATGTTCATGTTGCAAGCAACTCCCATTGCCCACTTGGCTGGGAGAGCAATTCATACTCATATCCACAGGATATTTTTTAGATATAATAACCCTTGATTTCAGCTGTCCAGTGTAGTTTCTCACCTTTCTGAACACCAAGCTGTCCATTTGACTCCCAATCAAGAATTGTCCTATCTAAACCACAGCACTGCTTTCCTCACTCACGGTGTAAATTTCTGTCAATAAAACATATTTTTAATTTACAATTTAAACACTCTGGCTGGTTTTTTCTTGCAATGACCCTGTAAGTACAAGTGGTAGATCTTGTTAAGTTACCCCCCTCTTGCAGGCCACCTGATTTTGAGCTACTAATTCCCCACTTTTGAACAGAGGTACTGGCATCACTGGTGGGCCTTCGTGGCACCAACATTTTGGGGTAACAAACATATGGTTTTAAAAAGAGAGAGATGTAGTCTCTCATGTTTGGGTAAAAATTTGGTCCCATATTTGGAAAGAGTGTCAGAGTAATTCCAAGGAGGGATCCACAAAGCCACACACTACAATTGTGAGGGCAACTCTCTTCCCAACTCTGCTAAATACATCAAATATTTGATTCTATACAATGAGAAGAAACACAACTCAAAATTATAAGAAGTATTTTGTGCTTTTTATTTCGTGGGACTATTGCTGTTAGGACTAATTTCAGACTAAAACAAAAAGGAGGCAAAGGGCATGCCATGCTGAGTGTGAGTCAGATTGTGCAAACATTGCTTAGTTACAATGTGGTTGTTGTGTGCCTCCAAGTCATTTCTGATTTATGATGACCCTAAGGTGAACGTATCACAGGGTTTTCTTGGCAAGATTTGTTCAGAAGGGAGTTTGCTTGAACCCAGCCAGAAAACTGAAATAAAATACAAGGAACAAATATGATGTTTAGTTTGAAAATAGAGCTTGCTCCTTATTGAGGAGTCTGTAGGAGTGTCACACCCTTTATTGCTCAGTTGCTGCCACTGCACGTTTTTGTAACAATTCTGTACAAAGTTGGTTTAAGTGTTTATTCAGGATGGAACCCTGGCCTACCAAGCCAACATCAACCTGGCACTGCATTGTTAAATAAACTGATGAATTCAATCTACTATCAGACTCCATTCATGAACTTTAAAGAGTTAAAAAATAAATCCCCTTCAGAAGTATTAATTATAGCAGAATATATCATCAAAAGCCACAAAGTGAATCAAAGACAAACATTAAATATTACTGTGGCAATTACCTAGATACAACTGTGTTATCAATATCTGATTCCTCATGTATCTGTTTTGAAAATGTGTACAATACACTTGCAGTGTCATGGTGGGATAGCATTTTCCCATTGGCCAGCTGAAAACAATGGTTGTCTACCAATACCAATTAGAATGTACAGACTCCTGTTCCAAAGACCCATTTGCTACCAACTCCTTTTCCCACCTTCCTGCTCAGATCTGTGCATTCTTTTAGGAGTCCAGTTTCCTTGGCCTGAGAGTGAGACAGTTCTCAACTAGGCCATTCAAAAGCTGAAGTCTCCTGCAACAACCATCATGCCATATCAACTTTCTGCAAGTGGCATGAAAAAGTCCTAGCATCTAGGTAAAAGTGGGTAAAGTGTTGACCCATCAAGTTTACAACATGGAATCGGGAAGGGAAATCATGACAGGAACACCTGCCACATTGAAAGTGCCAGAACACTCTCTCCCTTACACAGACACATGGAGACACTCACTGCATTTGACCTAGACAGATACGTTTTGAAGGAAAATAAATGTGGGGAGGCAATGCTAGATGCCCAAATGCTTGCTTCCCATATCTATCCAGCAGGAGATGGATCAAATGGGACCAGGGTGGGTCTGGAGAATGTCAGCGGCCTACAGCATGAACATCCTTGATCTATACCACACTACATCATGACCAAAATGTGAAAAAATTACTTTATCAGCCTACTATTCCCAGAATCCCTCAGTGAGCATGGCCACAGTTAGATATATAGTGTTGCAGGTATATAGATTAGGGTGCAGAACATGAGACGTGCAAGATGTTAGTGGACTACATCACCTGTAATAGTGAAGAATGATGTTCAAGAACATCTGGAGTGCGCATGCTCCCTGTGTCTGCCGTAGAGTATTTAAACCACTGCCTTTACCAACTTCTCACACCAATTGGACACAGCAGATGGCAGGGAGAGGATTTAGAAGATGCTTCATGAAGCAAAGACAGCAAAGCTGAGATGGAATGAAGGCCCACAGTTCTTCATCAAATTTGCATGCAACACAGTGATTAGATTACACAACTGATTGCTCTAGTCTTTTATTCTGAACCACAGACAGAGCTAGACAGGTTTTATTAATCTCTCATGGGAACCCAAGTCCAAAAAGGGGTGTTCGGCACTTGATTTACCCTCTTTGATATCTAAGCTTTAAGTATCACATTTCTAGTCTCTGAGGCTGTAAACCTTACAGTGAAAATCTATGTAACAATATGCCTAGAAAACTGGCTGTGAAAGAATTGGCAAGAATTTCCAGCAATCAGGGAGTGCAGCTTCAGTGTTGTGTATGGTTTTTGCTTCTCCCTGCTGATGGCAGAAAGAAAAATTAATAGAAAACATACTTTTCAAATCACTATTTTGGTTTTTTTTAAAAAAACACGCGAAATGCATACATTTTTTACCACAATTTAGTATGTAGCTTGCGGGCAGCCCACAACCTTCATGGTTTAGGAGTTTCAAGCCAAAAAGTAATTTTCTCAAACTCTGTTCCTTTTTGCAGTAGTGGAGAGAAATCTGGTTCTTTGACACTCACAATCAGAGCATGAAGTTGGTAGACTGGCCTCTTGCCACTAGATGTTACAAGATAGAGTACCTCTGAACCTAGAAGTTCTGTCCATGGCATGTAATAGCATATAATGGAACTTCTAGATTCAGAGGCAGTCTACCTTGTAATATCTGGTGGGAGGAGTGTCTTCTAAGAGAGCCCTGGTGGCACAGTGATTAAATGCCAGTACTGCAATTACAAGGTTGTGAATTTGATCCTGTTGGGCTTCATATTGTCTCAGTCTTCCATCCTTCCACAGTTCGGTAAAATGAGTACCCAGTTTGTTGGGGGCAACTAGCTAACACCTTATAAACCGCCCAGAGAGCACTTCGCTGATAAGCAGTATAGAAATACACATGCTATTGCTAATGCTATTGTAATTGCCTTGGCCATCCCACGTGTTTGGAAATAACACTGGATATCATTTTTGATATGAATAATTTGGCTTTCTTTCACCACCCTTCTGCGAGGCCACCGAACAAGCTCGCAAGACAGGCACAGCCGATAATCGCCGCAATATTCCACACAATACAGGCTGGCCAGAAATAGTCGTCCCAACGCTTCGGGAGACCTCAAGGGCAAGTGTGCAATTATGTATACACACAACTCACAAAATAACTCCCTGCCCTGAGCAGGCAGCTTGATTAGAAGTGTCCTCACCTGTCAAGCACTCTAGGTTTGCATACTGTCCATTCCATTGTCAATTCGGAACAAATTCAATCATGCTAAATTCTGACCTTTCGGAGGCTTTGTCTCCAGCTCAAAACTCATTGTTTCTCCTGAATGCAGGATGGCCTGTGGTCACATTTCTCCCTATAAAAACCCCAAGTTTGAGCTCCTTGTCGGAACGCTTGTGCCTTGCATCCTAAACTGCTGCCGCCCCATCTGGTGAGCCTCCCCTCAGTCCCACGTACTGAGACTACGCACCTTCGAACTTTCGCAGTGATCTACCCGGGCTTCAGGACAGGTGTAGTATCACCACAATTCAACAATCCCTCTTAAAATTCCCTCTGTCCCACTCCAACCTTTATTTTTCCATAGTTCTCTGTGTGATTGTGTTGCATACACCGTGTGTTTGTATTTTAATAAAGATCTCAATTATTCTTATAACCTAGTGTGCTTCTTGGCTTGGCCTAACCCTGTAGACACTGGGTAAAAGCTTCCGCTCCATTGCCCTGCGTCTCGTATTGCTAGCTTGTGCTCTTGGCTAATTTCCCCACCTTTTGATATTTTGAGAGCACACTTCGGTGTCCCTCACGGGACCCCCAGTAAATAGGGTAACACTATACTATAAATTTGATGTCTCTTTTTTTTTAGGAGCCTGCAAATGTCTGCAAGTCTGAAGACAAAAATACCAGTCAATATTTACTGTCACAGTGAATTATATATAGGATTGAGTTGTACAATGTACAAAACTACAAAATGTATAATTTTATTAGTTGGCTATACCAACTATTAAACCGATGCACAACTATTGTTCCAGCAGTTTTCAAATCTACCTGTTTTGTTGAGCTGCAAATCTCCCAATGGAACAAGTATTTTGACTGGTGGTTTTGTTTTGCTGGTTTAGCTGAGGCTTATAGCTTATAGCTCATTCTCTACTTTCACATGCCTTCTTTCTTCACCAAGGAATTAATGTGTTTAAGCCTCCAAAGAAGCCCAGAACCCAACACTGCAGCATAAGACAAAGGCTATTTCCACACTAGAATGTTATAGTGCTATTATTCCACTTTCAACATCCTGTGAAATCCTGGGGTTTTCCGGCCGGCCCCTCCCTAAACTGCAAACCCCAGGATTCCATAAGATGTTGAAAGTGGAATAATAGTGCTATAACAGTCTAGTGCAGAAATGGCGAAAGAAGGACAAAGAAGGAAAGTGAGAGACTGAAAGAGGATTGGAGGAGAGGACAGGAGAATGGATGGCACTGTGTGATTGGACCTTGGTGGATGGGTGTTATGAAGAACTGCATTTAAGAACATCTGACTCAGAGAATTGTACCAGGCTGAATGAGGTGGACTAAATCATGTTAACAGTAGTATATGGGGGAGAAATAATAGAAATCTGCTGATATGGACTTTCCTCACTTATCTGACAGATTAGGAACTGGAGCACAGTCAGAAAAAGGAACTCGAGCAGTTTCTGATCTTAAAGTTTAGACCGCTAACTGCAAGATCCTGGGCAAGTTACTCCTCTGGTAAAAGGAGTCCGGAGGGGGTTCGCCAGGGACCCGAATTCACCAGCCCACTAGCCTGAGGTGCCCTTGGCATCGAGAAGGTGAGTGGACAAAAGTGACGGGGTTGAAGAACCACCACGACCACTTGATGTTTGCTGTTGATATTTTCAACCAAGCAACGCCAAGACTTTTTAAAAATTTTCATGTAAGATAGAAGATGCAATTTAGGAACAGTAAAGTTGCCTGACACCTGAAACGGGAGGGAACTCCAACATTTTTGAAATTTGACTAAACAACGTGGACAGAAAGGCTGATTCTGAGCCTGTCCATAACAGATACAACATTTGATCTTGCTACCAAACAGCTTTTTCTGCTTTTTTGGGGGGGGACTTTATCCCTCTTTCTTGAATTACCAGTTTAAGACTGTTAAAGGACTTCTCCGTTTCAAACAGACACCTCATCTTTTTGGAAATCTTTCAGTATTGAGGTACATTTTTTTTAACCTTCTTTATTTTTCTTCAGTACTGGAGAGATTCCCATGTAAGACTGTGGAGCTGCCGAACTGTACCGAAACTACGCTATTTTAAAGCCATCTTTTCTTTTTCTCTTTTTGGTTTTTTATTCTTCCTTTTTCCTTCTCTTGTAGAATATAATGGGGTAAATATAAGATCATTATTGTAGATAAGCCTATTTTTTGGACCCTGGTAAGTTTGACAGATTGGTAGATGGATCTATAGAGGGGAATTCATCTATTCAAAAACATTGGAGTTTTCTAGAGGAACATAGAAATATTGTGGGTATAAAGAGACATCATGGACATTAAGAGATATTATGGACATTAAGATCTCAAGCTTTTTAAGTTTCATCAACTGCTAATGAAGACTGGACGGGACTGGACTGGATTAGACTAGACCAGACAAGAAAAGACTGACCAAGACACATACGTACTTTAAACTCTGGTTTAAACAATACATTTAAAAGTTTCAATATCTGACTTTTAAAAGTAACGTGGTTGCAGACACGAACTAAACAACAATATATTATGAAAAGCAGAGGACATTGGACAATCCTAAAGAAGAATAAGGCAAGAAAGAAGAGATACAGTGAAGAAATTAACTTTTTTGCTAACTTGCTGTGAATCAAATATTATTAAAATATTAATTAATCGGGCTAGGGGAACATAAGAATACCAATTCATTTAAAATTTAGTATCTATTTATTAAGCACTACAATATTAATGATCTATTAAATATTAAATAGAAGCATAAAACATTGATATGATCTAATAGCCAATTAACTTAATATTAATTTGATTGATTATAAAAAAAGAAAATCAGCTGTTGGATAAATTTATTTCAGGGCAAATCACTATTGTTATTGATTAATGAACTCTCCCTTAACTCTTTAAAACTTTTAATTCTAGAGACATAATTTATTTATGTAATTATTGTATATAAATATTAGCTTTTGTTAAGACAAGTAATAAATTAGCAATAAATTATGTAATATATTATATAAAGTAACATATTATCCAAAAAATCATTGGAACTGTCATAGGAAATTGTTTCTTTTTTCTATGTAAACTTTCTCTCTTTTCTTTATTCTTCTCTTTCAAGTCTTATTAAAGGGAGGACAGTTAGATCTAATGTGACCTTGAAGCTGCTAAATCATTGATTACAACTCAATTCCACAGCTGAGCTAAGAAAGAAAAGTCATAACATACTTCCTTGTTTCTACTTCATACAGATTGTTTATATTTGAGTTGTAGGAAACGGGGGGGGGAATCAGTGATTCAACAGCACTATCTATTGTTCATAGAACAGAATACATTGTTTTCTGTATTTCTCAAATACAGAATTTGATTGTTAAAATTGACTACAAAATATTTGTGGATTAACAATGCCACCTACTGTTCACAAAGTGGAACAAATAGTATTTAAATTGTCTAATTGGATAAAAATGGCATCAGGAACCAGAAAAGCTCTTACTAAACAGAATGTGGCTCAATCAGCAACTCAACAGGCAAGAAGATCGTCCTTGGATACAGTTACTGCTTCATTAGATACAAGTTT
The DNA here is from genome assembly GCA_948472985.1 of Iguana delicatissima. Taxonomy (NCBI): domain Eukaryota; kingdom Metazoa; phylum Chordata; class Lepidosauria; order Squamata; family Iguanidae; genus Iguana; species Iguana delicatissima. The sequence continues at coordinate 1,724,579 of CAOKZL010000134.1, forward strand.
GATTTTAGAGGAACTATGTAGATCCAGAGATGAAATACGTCATGAGATAAGACAAGATATAAAAGAAACAAGGATAGAAATTAAAGCAGAAATCAAGAGAGAAATAGATGGCTTAGGGAAAAAGATGGACCAAATATCTAAAGAAGTGTCTACTATGAAAGCAGACATGGTGACTTTGCAAGAAAGAACAAAACATACAGAAGATGCAATACAACAGGTTAAAGAAAAGCAATCTATAGAAGAAATGAGACTCACCAAGATGGAAATGATATACCGAGAGAGATGTTTAAAATTGAGAGGCCTCTCTGAGAGGGAACATGAGAACATTTATGATAAGATACTAATTTCATTGGTAGAGTTACACACAACTTCCAGAAGAAAGAGTACATGCAAGTATAGAACATTTTTTTAGAGTGAATTTGAGACTGGCCAAGGAAAGGACCCAGCCTAGAGACATAGTAATCAACTTCACAAACTTAAGAACTAAACAAGATATTCTTCAGAAAAGCTACCAAGGCAAATTAATCATAGATTCTCAGGAAATAAAAATATACAGAGATATACCCACCCAAATTTTGAAAAGATGACAAGAATATAGATTTTTAACACAACTACTTACTAAAAAACAATATAAATTATACCTGGAACAAGACAGAGGGGATATTCTTTAACTATAAACAGAAAAGATTCAGGATTAACACTATTGAAAAGGCTAAAGACATTTGGGAAAAACTGAAGAGAGAATTCGAGAGACCTGAAACAAAGGCAACTAAAAGAGAGAGAAAATCACCGACTAAAGGAGAAACACAAGAAGACTCAACCCAAGAAGCTGAAGGAGGAGAACTAAATTCAGTCAAATCTGATCTGTCAGAAGGCCTTGCAGTGGAGAGAAGTATAGAAAAAGAAGAAGGAGAATGTCAACTAGAAAGTGAAACAGAAAGCATAGAAGAGCAGAAATTAGCCACTGAATATCCTTAAAAATTGTTAAAATGGCAACAAAAATCTTATCATGAAACATCAAAGGACTGAATTCACAATATAAATGATGCCAGGTTTTTCATCATCTTGAAAAAGTAAAACTGGACATAATTTGTCTACAAGAAATATGTATCTCTCAAAAGGACATGAAGTATTTGAAAAATCCTAAATTAGGACATTGCTTCACTGCAACTTATGAGAAAAAGAAGAGAGGAGTGGTGATCTACATTAACAACAAATACACGGCACAAGAAGTCTTTTCTGACCCCGCAGGACACTACTTAGACTTGGATTTACAAGTCCTATTAATATTAGTAGTGCGAATATACTCCCCAACAGAAAACAAAGAAAAATTCTATGCAAAGACTGAAAAGGAAATCACTAAATGCACTACTGAAAAACATCAGGACAACATTTTGATCCTGGGAGATATGAACAGGGTCTTAAACCCACTAGAAGACAGAGCTTCAGAAAAATCAAGGTAAATTACCTCAGAACTTCTTTGTAATAATGGATGAACTTGCATTAATAGACATTTGGACAGAAAAAGGTTACACCTTCTACTCTGACAGCCACAACTCAATGTCAAGAATTAATTTATTTTTACTATCTAAGACATTACATACACAAATTTAAGACATGGAAATTGTACCCAGAATGATCTCTGATCACAATCCAATTCTCCTTCACTTCGTGCAAAAACAAAAAAAGGAATTCAACTGGAAGCTAAATGATAACCTTCTTAAAGATGATGGACAGGTTAAAAATCTAAAGAATATGATTCAAAATTATTTTGAAGAAAACACTACAGGTGATGTCTCAATGAAAACAATCTGGAATACAGGAAAAGCTGTCATAGCGGGACCCATGAGGGACAAAAAGAAAGAACAATGTAAGCAAAATTTGCTAGAAACTTTGAAAGACAAGGAGAAAGAATTACGTAATAACATTTCAAATCATAAGTTGAGAATGGAAGTTAAACTTTTACAAGATCAAATTGCTGCAAATAACATGGAAGAAGTTGAAAAGAAGATGAGATATTGCTGTTTGAGACAGTTTGAACAATGAAACAAACCAGGCAAATGAGAGAAAAAAGATTAATACTCAAAATTAGACAAGGACAAATGGAGATAATGGATCAGGAGCAAATCAAGAAGATCTTTTACAAATACTATGCTCATTTATATAAAAAGGGCCTACCGCAGGAGATGGAAAACAAAAAAACAAAGCAGTATCTTGATAAACAAAAATCACTCCAATATTGGAGGGACAAAGGAAAATTCTAAATGCTCCATTTACAATCTCAGAAATTTTGGAGGCAATTAGAAGATGGAAAACAGAAAAGGCTCCATGTCTGGATGGATTTACAGCCAGCTTTTACAAAGACTTTTGTAAAAGAAAAACAAAGAATTCTTGACTCAACTGATGAAAACCTTGAATTCAATTAGGCTGGATGGCTTACCAGAAACCTGGAAACACGCAAATATCGCATTAATACCAAAGGAAGGAAAATACCATACACAACCAGAAAACTATAGACTGATCTCTCTACTAAATACTGATTATAAAATCTTCATTTCTCTATTAGCTGAGAGATTAAAAAGGGTTCTTCTATCAGAGATACATCCTGACCAAAGCGGCTTTCTACCTAACAAGCAACTGCAAAACAATAGCAGAATTCTGATAAATGCAGTTGAAGATTTTGAAAAAAGAAATGAAAAGAAACTGGCCATTTTATTTATCGATGCCGAAAAAGCATTTGATAAAGTTAGATGGACTTTCATGGTTGAAACACTAAAAAAAATGGAATAAAGGCAAGGATGCCCTTTGTCTCCCCTCCTGTTTATAACCATTCTTGAAGTGTTAAACAATAATATTTGAACTAACTCTGGTGTAAGAGGTATCAGAATTAAAGCTCAAGAGCACAAGCTTAGAGCTTTCACGGACGATCTTGTCTTCTTTTTGGAAGATCCAATCATCGGAGCCAGGAAATTGTTGTGTAATCTAAAGACATTCGGAGAAGCTGCAGGTTTAAGAATCAACAAAAGCAAATCATATTTTATGGCAAAAAATACGGGAAAGTCAGAGAAAGAAGAGCTAATTAAAATTACTGGATTTAAAACTGGGCTTATGGTTTATGGAAAGCAACAAAGAATTATTTGAAAATAACTATAATAAAATCTGGAGAGAAATAACTAGTGATTGGAAAAAATGGACTAACCTTCAGTTATCGCTATTAGGCCCAATAGCAACAATCAAGATGATCATTCTACTCAAATTAAATTAGTTATTTCAAAATCTACCAATTATTACCAATTATAAACCTTTCCAACAGTGGAAGAAAGAGCTGACTAAATTTATATGGACAGGAAGAAAGTCGAGGATTAAATGGAAGCTACTGACAGATCAAAAAACAAGAGGAGGTTGCAATCTTCGTGACCTAAAACTTTATTACTACGCCAACGGATTAACATGGATCCAAGACTGGATCACTTTAAAAGATAAAAGAACGTTGACATTAGAAGGTTCATATGCAGTTTGGATTCCATACATATTTATCATACAGGAAGGCAAAAACAGATAAAGATTTCTGTAATCATTTTGTTAGGAAATCCTTGTTAAAAATTTGGATGTATATATATATATAAAAGAATTATAATAAAATACCAAGCTGGTTATCTTCACAGGAAGCTTTCTTTGGTAAATGGGCTGATGAACAAGAGGACTGGATTAGATATAAAAATTTATTAACTCAAGATTTCAAAGATGAGATTAGGATCAAAACTTGTGAGGAGCTACAAAGTGAAGATCTTAAGTTAAATTGGTTTCCTTATTTACAATTAAAAGAACGATTTAAAATGGATTTAAAATTAGGAGGTTTTACACTTCAGAAAACTTACAATAAATTGGAAGCAATGATTTTCACAAAAACAAAACAAAAGATTTCCCATTTTTACAAATCTCTTAACCTACCACTTAGAAGATGAAACTGTACAAGATGTTATGATAAGATGGGTGAAAAACTTACAGCATGAAATACCATTAGAATATTGGGAAAATGCTTGGAAAAACACAAATCAATTTACTTGCTCCCAAGATTTGAAAGAAAACTTTATAAAAATGATGTATTGATATCATCTCTCTCCAGAAAAAATAGATAAAATATATCAGACAGGAAATAACAGGTGTTGGAAATGCCAGGAAAAGATGGGCTCTTACTATCACCTCTGGTGGATCTGTCCAGTGATGAAGAAATTCTGGATAAAAGTGTATGGGGTTATAAAAGAAATATTCCCTATGTGTCCAGAATTCTTTTTGCTGAACGCAACTTTCATGTTTGAAATTTTTTTTTTAAAGAAAAACAATTTAATTTTGTTGTACTTGGTTATGAGAGCGAGAATAAACTTTGCAAGAGTCTGGAAAACAAAAAATATTCCAGATATAGATCAATGGTTATCAAGAATAATAGAACTGAAAGAGTACGACTTACTCACCCACTATATAAATGGGAAACAAATTAAAACAATTGGAGGAAGATTGGGAACTTGTGATAACATATGTAAATAAGAGATGAAGTATCAAGATATAAGATAAAAGAAACTATCCAGGAAAATGCATACTTTAATTATAAGTACAAAAATTATAAATTTTAGATGTTCTACGTATACATGATATATGGTGAATTCAAAAGTAAATAGAATTGAATTATGACGAAAGCTTTTTCTTACACTCTGTAAAATATGTTTAGATATCCAAATAAGTAATGGGATGTAAGGAACCACAAGGGAAAGGAAAGGGTGAACTCAAACTATAGAATGCATTTGAACGGAAGACAAATAGGGAGTTTCAAGCAAAAAAAACCCAACTATGTGCAAATAGTGTTCGCGGTCGACGGCAAAAGGAAGTCGACAACTATTCTTCTTTAAATGTTTTTTTATTCCTTATAAAATGTCTATATTTTTTTTTCATTAGTTGGACATCTCTGTAAAATACCTGGTCTATTTTTTTTAGTATCTATCCAGTTTTTTCTAATCTATGTTTTTTTCTTTGTGTGTGCTCTTTTTATGATATTTTTTAAAAAAAGTTAATTAAAGAAAAAGAAAAGAGAAAGGAACTCGCTGAAAAGCAGAACCGATGTACTGTACTGTAGGGAGCATGAAGGACTTATGGAAGCTCACTTGGGGCTGAATGTACCTGTGCTGCTTGCAAAGTCTCTCAGCTAGCTTGGCGCCTTTGCCTCTCTCTCAGCTCACTTTGCAAGCAGCCCTCATGTGCAAGCAGTTCTAGGCGACCCTCCACAGGCAAGAAGACCTGGTGAAAGAACAGAACCTGCACTGAATTAACAGAACTTGTTCTTAATTTGGAAGCATCAAAAGCGTAAGTGGTCAGATAATGGGGCATTAAAAGGTGGGGCTTCCTGTATTGGCCCGTGAATTTATAATGCGACATGGATGACTCAGATATCTCAATCATGCATTAAAGTCACAAGAAGGACTGGAAATGCCATAAAAAGGATATTTAAATATTGAAGAAGACATGTGTGTGCAGGTGCATGTGTTGAAGACCCTTCTTGTCTCGGTTGATGTCTGTTTTAGGGTGCAATGAGAATTAAAATGACTAAACTGAAGCTATGTCACGACACATTGGAAAAGACAGTAATGTGGGGAAAAGTGAAAGGCAGAAAAAAAGGAAGACGATGTTACAGATTGATTGGTTCAATCACGGAAGTCATGGCCCTGGCTTTGCAAGATCTGAGCAGGGCTGTTGATGACTGGGGCTCTTGGAGATCTCTTGTTCATATGGTCACTAATAAGTTGAAGGTGGCGTGATAACAAACAGCAACATCAACAGAAAATAATCTTGAGGCTTGCCAGATGTTATTGAAAACTGCCACTACCAGCCTTCCTAACCATTGACAGTGCTAGCTAGGGCTGATGAGAGATGCATTCCAATATCTAGAGGACTGCATGATTCCCAACCCTGCTTTAGGCTAATCTGATCCAAAATGTTAGCTTCTAGATATGTAGGGCTGAAATTCCTATCATTCCCAAACAGCGGTTTTAATCCACCCTATCTGGTGGGTCTCAATTTGGGGGAGGGGCTGGTTTAGGGCTGGCCATAGTGAAACTTGGGCCAAGTTACCTTTTAGACACTACAACTCCCTGAATCTATCAGCCAGCATAGCCATTGACCATGCTGCTGAGGAATTCTGTGGCTTGTAGTACAAAAAAGGGAGAACTTTGTGTGAAAGAGAGGGGTAGAAGAGACAGGCAGGCTGAAAAGCCCACTTACCATCCAACAGAGAGCAAATCTTGGGTGTGGTGAAGTCTAGAAAGGAGCCCTGGGTAGCTCAGCTCCTGCAAAGAATTTGGTGAAGTTGTTGATCAACACTGGGGTCATGGAGCCAGGAATGCTTCATCCCAAACTGGGGGAGTGAGAGTCAAAAGCAGGGCAGGGAAAAGAAAGAAGAGCAGCAGCTAAAGCCAGGGAAACTAGAAGAACCAGAAAAGGGGACAGAACTGCAGGCTTCGCCTGCTTTCTTCTCCTTGAGGAGGGGTGGTCTAATGGTGACTTTGGCCCTCCCTGCCTTCTATCTCAGCCAGGATTGCTGAGGTATTTCCAGCATACTATAGGCTCCGGTGTTACCTGTGTTGTATGGAAATAAATATGGAACTCAGATAGAACAGGAATTGTCAGGAGGGAGAGAAGATTTTTAATGCATCTGGAATCTCCTAAATCCACTGGAATGACCATTATCAGGAGAAGCCATCTTATCAGGAGACAAATTCCACAAAAGCAACAGAGATAGCCATGGGGAATGTTTGTGGAGCTTAAAATAAGAATAAAATAAGAGTCAGTTGGGGGTAATATTCTACTGCAAGGTCTCTAGAAAAGATTTCATCACTCCTACCTACGTGGCCCAATGCACTGCAGAATCCACACCCAATAAGCAGGAGTGATTGGCACTTTCCAAAGCCATTCGACACCCAACTGAACTTCATAAGCTAGCCTTCTGGAGATGGTGTGACACTGGCCAGTGCAGCAGCAGCAACACACACACAGGAAGTGCTACTTAAAATACCCATGAGCCAACACAGACAAAACTGTTAGGGCATGATGGGCATTCAGTTCCATAGGGCAGTGGTGTATCCTACCTGGTGGTGAACCATTGATTTGGGTCATCTGCCCCATGGAGAATTTACCTCTGTTATTTGCCTTTCCAGTGCCTTCATGGTGGTACTCAAATGACATAGGTTTCTGATGGCAACTGCATGTGGATGAATTGGCAGCACCCGAGGTTTGAATCTTAGCCAATATGTACCAAGGCAGGGCTAGGAAACCTGTGTTCCTTCAGAAGCTGCAGGAATGTAATTTCCATAATCATGTACAATTGGCTGTCCTGGATGGGAAGTGAAAGTCCCACAACATCCAGAGATAGAAGTTTGCTAAAGCAATTTGCTTTGTGTGCATTGGCTTCAGATTTCCATTATCCTGGAAACAAATTGTGATTAAAGAAAACATATGTGGTACCAACAATGTACAGAGTATTTATTTACAAAGTGACAGAACAAAAGAGAAAATGGCAAGGTCGACAAGGGAGAGGGGTGTGTGACAAACCCAACTTACTAAAAGGCTCACCATTCTGTCCTTTAAAAAACCAGATGAAATATCATCATCATCATCATCATCATCCCCTGCTTGTTTACCAGGTTGGGACTCAAAGCAGCTTACAACAATTAAAATAGATAGTTAAAACCCATAGAATACAAAAGTTAAAACATAAACAAACAATAAAAAAGAATTAAAACAATGTTAAAATACATAATTAAAAACTCACAACTCATCAGTAACATGATATCCAGCACGTACTGTCAGACAGGCCACATATAATCACACATTAAACATCTGTCTGAATAGAAACATCTTCACTCGATTTGCAGAAAGATAGTAGGGAGGCTGCCAGTCTGACTTCTCTGGGAAGGAAGTTCCAGAACTTGGGGGCAACCATGGAGAACGCCTTCTCTCCTCAGTTTCCATCAGGCGTACCCGTAAGGGTGGTAGGCTGGACAGAGGGGTTTCTTCAGCAGATCTCAAAGCCCAAGCTAGTTCATAAGGGAGGATACAGTCCTTCAAATAACCTGGACCTGAGCTATGTAGGGCTTTAAAGGCCACCACCAGAACTTTGAATTGTGCCTGGAAGAGGACTGGCAGCCAGTGGAGCTCTTGCAACAGGGGGTTGTGTGATCCCTGTAGCCAGCCCCAGTTAACAATCTAGCTACAGCTCTTTGGACCAGTTGAAGTTTCTGAACACTCTTCAAAGGCAGCCCCAGGTAGAGCGTGTTACAGCAACCATATGTCACTGTGGCCAGGTCTGATGTCTCAAGGAATGGGTGCAGTTGGTGCACAAGCCTTAACTGTGCAAACGTACTGCTGGTCACTGCTGAAATTTGGGCTTCCAGGCTTTAAATTGAATCCAGGAGCACCCCCAAGTTGCAAACCTGTGTCTTTGGGGGAGCGTAACCCCATCAAACACAGGCTGAATTCCTATTCCCTGATCTGCCTTTGGATCAACCAGGAGCACTTCCATCTAGTCTGGATTAAGTTTCAATTTGCTCACCCACATCCAGTTCATTACTGATGACAGGCACTGGTTTAGAACCAAAATAGCTTCCCTGGCTTGTGGTGGGAAGGAGTAATAAAGATGAGTATCATCCACATACGAATGGCACTGAATCCCAAAACGTTTCCCAGCAGTGTCATGTATATGTTAAATAGCATGGGGGATAGAACCGAGCCCTGAGAAATCCCACATGCTAGAAGCCAAGAGTTTCAACATAAGTCCCCCAGCACTACCTTCTGGGTTTGGCCTTCCCAGAGGGAACAAAACCACTTTAAAACAGTACCCCCTCCCCCTCAAGTCCCATCCCTGCAAGGAGACCATCAACCTGTGGTCGATATCAAAAACTTCCAAGAGGTCCAACAGAACCAACAAAGACACACTCCCCTGTCTAGTTCCTGGGGCAGAGCATCCACCAAGGCAACCAAAGCATTCCCAGTCCCACAGCCAGGCCTGAAACCAGATTGAAATGGATTTAAATAATCCATTATATCCAGAAACTCCTGGAGCTGGGAGGCTACCACATGCTCCAGATCCTTGCCAAGAAATAGAATAGAATCTTACTGATGTAAGAAATATTTAGCACACACACCAAAATAGAAAAAGGCAGAAATCCTATGCACGCTTATCTATGCACCTTTACCTGCAGACTCGCACTGAAGTAAAAGGGGCATGCTTCTGATTAAATATATATGTATATGTACGTATAAAGATTGCACTATAAGACTGCAATCCTTTGCATATGTACCTAACAGTAGTGATATCTATTTCCAGGTAAAACATACACTCTAGATAAATATACATTCCCAGCTTTAAGTGAGCAACAAAGGTGCTGGGGAAAAAAGTTGCTTTTTTGAACTACACCCCAGATACCACATTTGAGGGATTCTGAGAGACAGAGAACTTTTAGAAATGCTGCACAAAACACATACCCAAAAAATAAAAAAATAAAAAAAATAATCCACAACTTCTGAATTTATCCAAAGACATCCAAAGGTGTCTTGAGAATCTTTTCTCTTTTCCTCCTCCCATGATGATATCTTCTCTCTTTAAGCCTTGAATTAAAAACTTGCAGATCATTTACTGTGTTTAGCATGTTTCCTCCTTGTCACATATCTCATTCTGTTAGCATTTCTACACAGATCCAATTATTTTCTCCAGTTGATTTTCTTAAGGTGCATAAAGATTCTAATTTGGCAGTGTTGTCATCACCGCTTACCCTTCAGCTTTGAGATACTCCCAGGAATGCCATCAGTCATGCATATGTGAATAAATCAGGTGTTGTGACACAACTTTCTTTCCCACACTTCCAACACTCTCAGTGTGGGGAAGAGAAAATGTTTCTCTTCCAGAGAGGTACAGTTATCTTCAGTCTCATCTTTCTCTCTCTTTTTGTCACAGTTAGCTGAGAGTTTCTTTTTCTAAAACAGGAAAGAACTGTTCCTCCTTAGAAGCAGCTCAGAAAAACCTATGGAGAAAGTCCTCTTTTACTAAAACATTTTGAAAATAATGGTAGTGGTGGTGGTGGCAGTGGTGATGATGATGATGGTGGTGGTGATGATGATTTTATTCATTTATATTCCACCTTTTCCCCAATACTCAAGGTAGCTTACAAATTATTAAAATCACTACAGATTAAAAACATACAAAAATGTCATACACAGACACACGAACAGGTCAGGTCTAGATTATTTGAAGGGCCATATTTTCCATATAAACCTTCTTGGGTTTGGAGTTCTTCTGGAAAGTCCCTGTCCTACCATCCTCACTGGTACATCTGGAGGGAACATGCGAGAGGACCTTCTCAGTGGATGTTCCCAGGCTCCGAAACTCCCTCCTTGAGGAGGTTAGACTGGCCCTCTTCTTACTATCTTTCAACAAACACTTGAAGACCTTTTTGTTTAGGAAAGCTTTTGAAGAAGGATTACTTAAATGGAACAGGCCTTATATAATAGTCTGGATAATCTTTTTTTTTCTTTTTCTTTTTATTGATATATGTTTTTAACCAGATTTTTGTGGATAGTTTAATCACTTCTTAACTTCTGTTATGCTACGAATTTTAAAAATAGGTTTGTTTTAAATGCCATAAGCTGCTTTGAGTCCTGAAGTAGGAAAAGGGCTGGATGGTGATGATGATGATGATGATGATGATAAAAAATGATATTCTAAAACAAACAGTGTATTCCTTTAAAACTGAGTCAAGAAAGCACACAGTTAAAAGACCATCACAGTGAGTTTCTAAAATTCTGACAGAACAGGTAAGTTTTCAGTTGCTGGAGGCATGAGAGTAAGGAGGGAATCATCCTAGCCTTCCTAGGGAAGGAGTTCCAAATTCTGGGGACAGCCACCAAAAGGTCTGTCTCCTTGTTCCCACCAAATGTTCCTGGGAAAGTAATAGGACAGATAGAAGGGCCTCCCCAGAAGATATTAGTACTCAGAGATGTTCATATAGGCAGACATGGTCCTTCAAACAGCTGGGAAACAAGCCATTTAGGGCTTTATAGGTATAACTAGCACTTTGAATTGTGGGCTTTATCACACCAGACTGTTGTCTATAGCAATTGCATTGTTTAAGGAAATAAAAACACACCAGTATAGAAACAATCACTATCACACTTTCTCTGCAATAACACTATGCTGCCAGTTTGGTGATGCACATTCCTGCAAACAGCCTTTGTACCCATCCCACTGGCCCTGCCTCTCTTCCCCTGTCTCCACTACCTGGCACATATACTATATTTTTTCTTTTCTTTTCTTTGCACAATTTCGGCATGTCAGGAGACTTTCTCCTCATCATTTTGACTCTGTGTTTTCCTGTCATGCCATTGCCACATTTCCCTCTTCCAGACTCATAGTTGGCTGTTCTGCCATAATGGTGTAATTGTGGTGTGCTGGCAACCTCAAAAACAGACCAAACAAAAATACAGGGGAACAGAGTAAAAGCAAAGTTGTTCACTTGCAGCATGAGGTCCTCATGTCCAGACACCAGAAGTGCAACGAGCTCACCCTGCTTGGGGACAGGGAAGGAAAAAGGGCAGAAAAATAGCCACTGACAATACATGACTGCTTTAATATTGGAGCTGCAGTGGAATGCACTGTAGCACCAATACACAATATTGGCAATGCAGTGTTGTTGGAGCCATTCATGGGTATTTCCTATGAATGAAAAGAAATGACCCAATAGTGCTGGAAATGCAATTGAACAACAAAAGAGTGATGATATCATGTGATAAAGAGAGATTAAAAAATGGAACTAAGTCAGTGCAATCATGCAACAAACCAGCATATGATTGATTTAATGTTCTTCTTTAGCTTTAGTCTAATTTTTGAAGTTAGCTTTTCATGATCTTTGCCACAATTTGCTGTTGGTCTTGTTTTTGCAGAGAGAATAGAGCTTCTCTACTTTCTGCTTCCATTTATATAGTCCATTTGATTTCTATACTGACCATCCAGTGATCTCCATGCATACAGTTGTCTGTTCAGTCCATCTGAGGAATGTGCTTGAGAAGAACAAACTGTTGGCAGAAATGGCCATTGTTGGTCTTGGTAACTCAGGGCAGATGCTGCTAGGCACTAAGCTTCACACATTTAGAGGGCACCAGGTTGGAGAAAATAATGCTAGCTATTTAGCTTTGGAACTTATGCAACACAGAGCAGATGCTGAATTAAGCTGTCTCTCCTGATGTCCCAAATCAGCAATCCCTCATCTAGATTCTCATTCCTTGGTCTGCAGCATCCAGTCACACCATGTAATTCTATTTGCAAAAAAAATTTAGGGGAGAGAAGGATAAAGTGGGCACCACTGTTTTGGGAAAAAGCGACTCAACATCATTGCCTTCTGATGGAGAAACACTGTTGATTATTTTGTTTCTTACATCTATATGCTGTTTTATCTCCAAGGAGTTCAAGGCAGGACACATGATGATCCTTCTTATTTCTGTGTTCACAACTCCTCTCTGCAGTAGGTTAAGCTAAAACAAAATTAGCTTCCATGGAATGGAAGCTATCTTCATAGTCAAGTGGACATCTAAACCCAGATCTCTCAAGTCCTTGTTCACAGTTCTAATACCCATGTCACATTCCCAGAAGTTCCCTGAAGTTGTGAAACAACGTCTTCCATCTTTATATAATGGAGGTAATTGTTCTTCTGTCTGGAGTCTCCACTTAGAGCATACCATCTTCTGGTAGGATTATTCTTAGCCTCTCTGATGCCCTGAGCCTTTCTCACATCTGAGGTGTGCATCGAAGAGAGGGTTCATTTTATTTATTACAATTCACATGACAACTTTTCTAAGCTCCAAAGAGCTTAAGATGGTATAGATGGTTCCCTCCTCTCATTTTACCAACATAACTATTTGATGAGGTAGGAGATATCAATAAACATCTGGGATGGGGAAATCAGAAAATTTATGAGAGCTGGGAACAAAAAGAAGATTAACTGAGATATGAGGGGATGTGTGCACAGATGCCTGTAAAAGAAGGAATGGAGATAAAGGGTATCACCAGTATAGTGACGGAACACTGTTAGTATGACAGAAGGAGGGTGTTGAGAGACAAAAGAGAGAATACCTGGAAAATTTGGTGTCACAGCCACTATAGGAAAACAAACAACAAAGAGGAATTAATGAGACATGGCTATGAAGACATATACAAGGTAGAGAGATAAAGAGAAGAAAGCTATGATGTGGTCTCATCTGGGTGATTAAACTCTGATTAAACCATAGATCTTGATTAGATATTCAAAACAAGGAACGGGGAGAAGGTTGATAATAAGAGAGGTTTAGAGGCATTTTGAAAATGAACCCTAGAGATAAAAGCATGCATGCCATTGTAGTTATGAAGAGAAAAGGAAGGGCTAGAATAGAATGGGAGAGACATTGCAGTGTTGTGGTTTGAGCACTGGAATAAGACACTGGGAGACCAGGATTCAAATCCCCACTTGACCATGGAAATCCACTGAGTGACTTTGGGCAACTCACACTCTCTCAGGCTCAGGGGACAGCAGAGGCAAAATCCCCTCTGAACAAACCTTGCCAGTAAAACCTCGGAATAGGTTTGCCTTAGAGCCACCATAAGATAGAAATGACTTGAAGAAGGCATACAACAAGAAGAACAGAATTAGTTTTAAAACATGATGGGAGGGGGAGGAGGGAGAGAGAGACAAAGAGCTAAACAGGGAAATAAATAAACATGGAGGAACCAACTACAAGTGAAGATGCTTTGGTTTGTGTTACTACTATGTAGTATATATACCTTTCCATTTCTTCTCCCTTGGTTTAATAAAAAATCTGAGGTTTCCCAACTTATTTGAATGTTAGTATCTCAGCTTTTTAAAAGAATTATGGTTTTCTCAAGACTTTTATCATCTTGGGAAAAACATAATTGAATTATTTCATGATTGCAAAATTAAAATAAAAATCACAATTTCATTAAGGTGCTATATAATTTTGTCTCTCTCTTCAGCAGATAGTAAAAGATCATTTGGGTGATGGGACTTCCAACTTTGATTAAACAATAGATCTTGACTGATATTCAAAATAAGGCTTTAGCAGGCAAAATCCAAAGCCCAGCTAAAGCCAGAAATCAGGTCAAAGAGATTTCATATCTTCTGAATATTTATAGGATTCTCACATTCTCTGTTTTGTTCTTTCTCTCTTTTTTTGTATGCCCATCAGAGGTTCAACAACCAACCTGGGATCTCTAGAAGATTTTTCTGGCACTAATACATTGACTTTTGTGTATATTATAGCAGCTTTTGTCTATAACATCCTTGCTAATTGTAATGAGAAATGGTACAGATTATAATATCAATCTATTTGACTAATAAATGTTATTAATTTAAAGGTATTGCAATCTGTATAACTAAATCCAAAATCAAAGGTATCTGGGTCGGCAGATATGGTCTGCTACATGTCAAATTTCAGACTTAATATTTACAATGATCATTACGCTTTTACTGTCATCATTTCTGTTTGGGGTCTAGCAGGATACTATGATCTACAGAAAACCTTCAACAAGCATAATGGAATGGAAGCTACTTCTTAAATACCTAAACAGACAAGATAATTTTAGTAATTTTGTACTTGTATTGTAGATCTTGCAGGAAAACATCACCACATTATTTTAAATTTTAAATTATGACATGGAACACCAATACAATAACACCACGTAGGATCAGAATTTGACGCTACATTTTCTTTGCTGCTGTGCAGATTTCCTTCACATTTTCATCAAATAACATCTCTTTTTGCACCACTAACTTGGAAGTAAATCTTTCTTGATTGGATTGTACTTCTTCTCTGAGTATATTCTCCTGAAACAGTGGTCTGGCAATTTTTTTAACAGGTAATAAAAGAAAAGAGCAGAGGACAAATACAAACCTCCCTGAAAACAGATGATGTACTTTTACACAATTTTTTTTAAAAAAGCTTGAACAAGAAGTTTTTAAAATGCCAATACTAATACTAATACCACTTTCATATACCATTGTGGAAAAAATAGTACTTGAGGCACCTTTGTGGCTCAGTAAAATATATAGAAACTTTCTGGCTTTCAGAATTCCATATATTTTAAACAAAATAAACTGTTGGTTCAGTGCCATCTTGCCACCTAAAATCATTCAGACCTTGTATGCCCCTATTTATTTGTAATTTAGCAAGAGTTAGCATACTAGATCCTTGAGAAACTTACACCAGCCATTCAGCACGATGACCACAGAGTCAGATTTTGCTCTTGGAGTCTTCAGGCAAACTCCCATGTCAAACAGTCTTCCTCTTTATCCTGCAAACTTTGATCATTCTCCTCTGCTTGCTTGTGTGTTTGCTTAATCACACTGTGTAGTGTGCTCTGTCATTCTTGTTCTCATTTTCTTCACAACTGGCTTTGCAAGAGACATGTGTGATAAGCAAAAAAAAAAAAAAATCTGTATAAACAAGCACCATCTGAGGCCAGGCTGCTGTGCTAGAAAGACTGACTCATTCAACTTAAATATTAATAGCAGTTGCAGGGCTGCTATAATTAAAATAATTATACCAGATGAGCTGCTAGCGCTGTTACTGTGGGACTAGTTTTTATTCTTTCCTAAGAACGTATGAAATTCGTATTAAGCCAAGCTATCTTGATGACAGCACTTTTCATATTACCAAAAGGGGATTTTTTTTTTTTTCTGCTGCACTTGATGGTGTATATTTGCATTGTACAGTGAGGATATTTAACAGAGTGTTACTTCTCCTCCAGCAATAGGTGGCACAATTGGTCAGCCAGCTATTTACGTGCTTTCATTCTTTTTTGTCCTTTCCAAGTTGTTCTGCTCAGCAGGAGTGTTGACTATGAACTCTTATGTCTGATTCAGCTTCAAGTCATTTCTGACTTAGGATAACTCTATTACCTTCCTTGGCAAGATTTGTTCAGAGAGGGCTTGTCATTTGTGGCAAGGCCTGATTTTATTCTCACAGACTAGTAGTGCAGCTTCCCTCCAGTCTGCTAAAGTCTCTGTCATTTTCCACAAATTATGGGGAAACCGTAATTCTCCCTTTAAAACACCACCTTTGTATAAAAAGGCAAAAAATCTTCCAGTTGTTATTTAGAACTCCTTTTAATGATTTAAGGTAGCATGGTTCAGTTTGGTTATAACTGCTGAGAATCATTCAATTGAGTCAGAATTTATAAAAAAATATGCTATGATCTTTATTAAAATAATAAAAATAAAATATTTGTTTTCGTATATATGTCCAAGCTCAAACAGATCTTCAGAATGCGTTTAAACAATTTAATCTATGCTTACATTAGAATAAAGGTACGGGTCTCACACACATACAGCCCTCTGGCTACCCTTTTGCCAAAAGCTCAGTTCCCAAATCTAGGTCACTCTCTCTGACCAGATTCAAAACTGAGTTGGTTTCTCTTCTGCCTCCCTCGGTAGGCTTTCTCTGAGAAAACACCCCCCCATTCACTCCCTCCCCTTTTGGCTGACTGAGAAACTCTCTGGATGAAGGACTGACTCTTAGCTCGACACAAAACCAAACTCAAGACAAAACCAACTGAGTATGCCTGCTATATATACATTTCCCTCTCTCAGGCTATCATCCCTTTCTTCACATTAATGGGCTAGGTTTCTCTCTTGAATGGCTATTTTGTTTGCCTGGCAACCTGTTGCTGGTCTTCTCTACCACTCAGAATAACCATTCCTCTAGGGTCCATTAACCATTGGTTTCCTCTGAGGCTGAGAGAATGTAACTTACCCAAGATCACCCCATTGAATTTCCATGGCTCAACAGGGATTTGAACTCTGTTCTCCCAGAATCCTAGTCCAGTATTCTAAGAAGTGTCTAATAGTGCCCTCTAAAAACCTCAGCCACAATTTTGTGCTAGAGTGGGGTGATATCCAATTGAAATCCTCTGCCAAAGGAACAAAAAGCAATGCCCTGCCGTCTGTAGCCTTTCAGACACTCCCTGGTCCAATGTCTGACAGCATCTTCCAATTCACCTACATCATCATAGTGCTGTCCCTGAAGGCTTTCCTTCATCTGACCCGAAGAAGTGAAAGCCTGAGGGTGCCACACTGGGGCTGTAAGGAGGATGTGGCATCATCAACCATCCTATTTGTGCAAGAACCTGTGATGTTACCAAAGAAGGGTGGGGTTGTGCATTATCATGGTGCCACTGGATTGCATTCAGCTGTTTCTGTGGTCTTTTCTTATGGATGTTTCTCAGAATTCTAGAGTGATGCTGTATATCATTGTCCCATGCTTTAAGAAATCAGAAAATCACCCCCTTGTTATCTCAGAAGACATTCACTATAATCTTCTGTGCTGAGCACTGGCATTTGAAATTCTTTAGTCTAAGGGGAGTACTTCTACTCCACTGACTGATTCTTGGTATCCAGGTCATACAGGTGTGACCAGGTCTCATCATCAGTGCAAACATTCCCCAAAAAGATTTCCTTGTGGGCTTCAAATGCTTCTGAACACACATGCAGTCTCTTTTCATCCAAATCAGCTGTTAAATGATGAGGAACCCACTTGGTATACACTTTCCTATATCCATTGCTGTGGACAATCTGATTGACAGCACGGTGACCACAGCCAGGTTCATCAACAATCTCTCAAACAATCTCTCAAACAGTCATAAGCTGGTCTTTTTGAATCGTGTCATCCTGTTTTTGGTTTTCATCGGTACCTGCTGTCAATGACCTTCCACTATGCTGTTTGTCTTCAGCACTGGCTTCACCTTCTTTAAATCTTTTCACCCATCTTTGCACATTACTCTCATCAATTGTCACTTCACCGCACATGTTTCTAAGCCTTCTGTGGATGCCAGCAGCAACAGCCCTTTGATCAAGAACTTGATGACTGCACTTTGTTTCTGTTTCATATCTGTATTGATGCAACACTTAGGAATACAGAAATTATGTCAGTCATGCAGTAAGAATTACTCTATCTGGTGGTGCAATAGCATCATGTTTGGATTAATAGTTTCAGAGAAATGGCACACAGGCTTTACTTTCAACACAACCCCATATGTATGATTTTTGCCATTGGAGTGCCTTCTTGCTCCAGCCAATGAAAAGTATTAGGATTAAGAAAAATTTTAGTGTTTTCCAAACAAAAATGGATCCAGAAGAATAGGGAAATAAAATATCCCAGGAAATGCATTGATTTTTATCATTGAAGACTCTAAAAACCTCAATAGGTCTCATGGAATATGGGAACTTAGTCTACAAGGCCTTCCACCAACCCACCAAAAGTGTAATTTAAAAGCCCTGTAATGAGAAGAAAGAGGTCTATTGATTATAGTGGATTTTCTTTGGCTCAGAAGACCTTGCAAGAAATTGTGTAATATTTTTAATTTCATTGAAGATTACCAAAATGGGATCACATTCCTATGGAAGGGAGAGAGGGAAAGATTGAGAGGGAGAGAGAGACAAAGAGCTGCCTCAGATCTGTTAGAAAGCCAACACAATTCTTGGTTGCATCAATGGGAGTATGGTGTCTAGATCAAGGGAAGTAATAGTACCACTCTCTTCTGCTTTGGTTAGACCTCATCTAGAATAATGTGTCCAGTTCTGGGCACCTCATTTCAAGAAGGATATTGACAAACTGGAACTTGTACAGAGAAGGGAGACCAAAATGGTGAAGGGTCTGGAAGCCATGCCCGATGAGGAACGGCTTAGGCAGCTAGGTATGTTTAGTCTGCAGAAGAGAAGGTTAAGAGGGGACATGATAGCCATGTTTAAATATTTGAAGGGATGTTGTGTAGAGGAGGGAATGGGCTTGTTTTTCACTGCTCCAGGGACTAGGTCAAGGAACAATGGATTCAAACTATGGGAAAAGAGATTCCACTTAAACTTCAGGAAGAACTTCCTGATGGCCAGAGCTGTCTGGTGGTGGAATATGCTGCCTTGGAGTGTGGTTGAGTCTCCTTCTTTGGAGGTTTTTAAGCAGAGGCTGGATGGCCATCTCTCAGGAGTGCTTTGATGTGAGTTCCTGCATGGCAGGGGGTTGGACTGGATGGCCATTGTGATCTTTCCAACTCTATGATTCTATGTTAGCATTAAGCAACGCATTTTCTTATGGCTAAGGTGTGAGTCCAGGTAACATAATACCTTAACAAGTATGCTAATTATAACATCTTTGCACTCAGAGACGTTTAATTGTTGTTGTATGCCTTCAAGTCATTGCTGACTTACAGCAACCCTAAGATGAGGCCATCACAGGGTTTTCTGGGCTTGACATGCCCAAGATCACCCTTTGGGTTTCTATGGCTGAACAGAGAATTGAACCCTGGCCTACAGTTTTATAGGAATCAAACTTAGGCCCCTTCTGAAACTGCAAACTCCAGATTCCATAGGATGTTGAAAGTGGAATCATAGTGCTATAACAGTCTAGTGCGGAAATGGCTTTAGTCTTCTCCATAAGGCATATAAAAGTATGTTTATGCACAGATACTTTACAGCTTTAGAGAGCTCTCTAGAGGCAGGCAAGAGAGAGTATATAATGTGAGCAGATGAGAACCAGAGAACAAAGGAACCCTAACATCATGCAGGAAAAGAGTGGATGTGAACAAATAAATATAGGAAGTAGCCATAAATACGTTTTCCCTAAAATCCTAGAGACTAGCATGCAATTTAACTAAAAGTGAATATAGGCATGTAAAGGTTGCAACTCTGAAAGAGAGATATGATACTCCCGAGGTCACCCAGTGGGTTTCCACAGGTAACTGGGGAATCGAACCCTGCTCTCCAGGGTCATAGTCCAATGCTTAAACCAAATTCCAAATTACAGGTTGTGGTATGCTGAGACACCTGCTGTCATGGTTGCCTAGCACTTTCTCTGCTAATTCTCTGGCTGTTCCCTTCAATTCCTATTGCTGCCTGCCGAACTGTTAGTGAAAGATACACGAATGTATGCCATGGATCTCTGGAAGGAGAACAATATGTATGGGGCAATGCTCCTTCTAGTCCCAAAACCTCTATATATCTCTATAAGGCCAGATTAAGGTGGGTGGAGTCCACGATCAGTTTCAGGCCTGAGGTAGAAGGTGGTTCTTGGGAGCTCTGGATGGGCTCCAGCTAGAATCACTGAGACCAGCGTCTTAGAGCTTGTAACCCCAGTGTGGCATCCATTTCTTAACTTGCTTTGCAGCTAGAAAGTGAGGCAAGGCAGGCTGTAAATGTTCTCAGTACTCAGGAGGGGCTGGGGGAAGAAATCTACAGCCCTTGTCTTCCCCAGAGAATTTCTCTCTTGACGGCACCACAATTCCAGAAGTGTGTGTGTGGGGGGCACCAGGAGCAGCATGGGGAACCCAGCCCTTGATGACACTGGAGCATTTGTTCCAGTTGCAGCACTGATAATCTTGCCTTGCACTTGCTTTATCAGATGTTGGCACAGACAGACAGACAGACACATACATCACCATGTCAATCTAATATCTCTGGTTTTATGGGAAAGGACCAATGAAGAAAAGTGGTTGCAATTCCTCCACTCTGACTTTTGGTGTCATTTATTAATTGAGTGACTGTAATATTTTTATACCAGTTGGCAGCATATAACTTCTTTGCATTAAAAGTATACATTGTGTCCATACGCAATATAATATCAACATCTGAGACATTAACAAAATTAAAATAGTTATCCCTCCACAACTTGTGTAAAAATGCAGGAATCACAATTACCAGGAAAAGTATGTCTAGCAGGTGTTTAAAGCCAAGCACCATTTCTGATTGTCAAACCAGGGGTGGAGTGAGGTGAGAGCGTGCTCCAGACAGTGAATGTATCCAGGTAAAAGGACATTACCTGACATTCTGTTGGCTACAGAACATGAAAGGCCTCTTTTTAAGATTTCAAGGGACGTAAGTTCTGGTCAACACCAAAAGATTCTATTTCCCGATAGAGGGGAAGGAATATGATAGTTTTCTTTTACCTTTGTCTTTCCAACAATAACAAATGTCAGACTCATTTAGATCATTTCAGACTCAAGACAGAACAGAATGTATGGACTGATATTGTCTCTGTGCAAAATAGAATGTGTGGACTGATAGTCAGCAGCTACCTGGCAAAACAACCTCTGAGGATACCTTGTTAAGAAAACCATATGGAATTCATGGGGGTCACCATAAGTTGACAGACAACTTGAAGGTGCACACACACATACATAACAGAGCAGTTGACAGTACTTTAGCTCTGTCTCCCCCTCCATCCTTCAGAAATTCCCCTAATTAATCTACTCTCAATGCCCAAGTCTGATTCTTAAGGCCTTGTGCCTCATCCTTGCAGTTCATTGCCATGTCTCTTTCCCTGGGAGTAGTGTTCCCGAGCCTCAGGGTTTGGACCTTCTTCTTCAGTCCTTGAGGTGAAGGAGAAGAATCTTAGGGTGGGAGCACTGCCTTGAAAAGTATGCTTTTCTTCCTTTGTTAGAATTGGGTTTTTTGTTGTTGTTGTTGTTTGAATTATATGCTTTGTGCAATGGTGTTTGATGCTTAATGGCATCACGCTTAATGACTTCAACAGGGTTCTTCCTGTGGCATCACAAAGGATCATCCCTAGGCCTCAGATTCTAGCCCTGAAATCTCATGTCCTAGGATGCCGTTGACCTGCAACCCCACATGGGAGTGCATTCCACTGAATTTGGCAACATAAGCAGCCTGAGTATTCTCTTTCTGGAGCCCATGAACAGCACTTTCAACTGGGCCTAGATTCTACTGTGCAGAAATCTGTAAGAGAGTTCCTGCAGCCCTACCCTTCTGGGGAAAAGATTGTCAGTGGTGTCAATCACAGCTGTTTCCTGCTTTTCAGGAAGGAAAAGTTTTAGTTACAGCAAGAGAATAATGGGTAGGAATAGGTGGGCCATTCTCTCCATTCTGGTGCCTAAGGCAGTTGTGTCACCTAACATCAACATCCAGCCAGCCTTCTATAAAACACAGCTGTAAAATTAAAATTAAGTTAAATTAACACATTAACACTAACGCATTAACACTTTTCTTTCTTTTTTCTTTCTTTTTAATAGGACATCATATTAGGTCTTATTTTGATAGTACTACATCTGGCAAAAATTTTCAGAACTTGCTATTAGCTGTTTATCTCAGTCCACAAGGAGGTAAACTTTCTGGGATAGAAACCTGTCACAGAGTGGTTAACTCTTTCCATAGCTCTTTAAACCAGTGAGTGTTTCAATACTCTCCACAGAGGCGTATGTAATTTTACAACAGAATTCTCCTGCAAACTGCCTGCAGATAACACTGTGGGCAGGACACTCAACTATGCACTTGCAAAAGCCCTACCCTGTTGAGGAAGTTAGATCTTGCTAATAGCATGTAAATGTATTGGGAGGGCCAAAAGGAAGATAGAGGCATCAAGGATATATTTTTCTTCTGATAGCCTTACTTGGCACATCACTTTCCACCATTACAAGCTCCTTCTCCTGGTAAAAAAAAAAAAAAATCAAATCAAATCTGCATATCTGAGAATGTTGGAGAAGTGGTACAGGGTGGTGACTCTATTGGGCAGAAATGAGAAGCA
Source organism: Iguana delicatissima (assembly GCA_948472985.1). Classification (NCBI taxonomy): domain Eukaryota; kingdom Metazoa; phylum Chordata; class Lepidosauria; order Squamata; family Iguanidae; genus Iguana; species Iguana delicatissima. The sequence continues at coordinate 1,747,190 of CAOKZL010000134.1, forward strand.
ACGTATTACAAATAACTAGTTGTGTGGGATTAATTTCCCTTTCTAGTAACTAAAGTACAAACACATTGCATTAACAGTGTATTTTTTAAAAATATTTTTATTAAAGATTTGATTGCAAAAATAAAAAAAAGTGGATATATACCACTATTGGATGTAACCCACTCCCCCCCCAAGATCCAAGCTTATATTCTCCAGTTGAATATATTTTGTTTCATTTATACAAAAGAAGAACAATTGCATTTCCATTAACAAGAGAAAAACAGTTACACTTGTTTCTTTCTTTCATTTCTTGTACATTTATGTCTTTATCCAATCCAAAACTCCTTTCCATTCCCTTTCAAAGTTCTGGATAGGTTTGTTTTTCAAAGTAAATGCTATTTTTTCTATTTCTACCATATCCAGAACTTTTAACTTCCACTTTCTAAATCTATATCTTTCTTTTCTTTTGAGTATTGCACGTACATCAACTTTGAAGCTGTTATCAAATATAACAATATCTTCTGATGACTTCTTACCTCTCTGTGTTGCCCTAACATATTTAACAAATAAAACTCCGGTGTCATTTCAAAATTCAGATTACAAATTCTTTGAATTTCATCATGTATCCCCTTCCAAAATTTTCTTGCCCTCCTACAAGTCCACCACATATGAAAAAAGGATCCAATCTTTTCATTACACTTCTAACGCTTCCCACTCCCAGTTTTAGTTATTTTTTGTAATCTTTCTGGGGTGACATACCATCTATGAAGCATTTTATAAAAATTTTCTCTTAAATTTAAATTTGGTGTAAATTGTATATCAGTTTTCCATGCTCCCTCCCAAGCTTCTAATTCAATTGGACATCCCACATTCTGAGCTCATCTGACCATTGTATCTTTAACTACATCTGATTCTATTTCTCTTTTCAACAATAGCTTATAAAATTTAGAGATTCTCTTCTTTTGGTTTCCCTTCATCAGCAAATCTAGTTCATTTTCTTTTCTCTCAAATCCATACAATTTTTGATCCATTTTAAATCTTTCTTTAAGTTGTCACCATGGGAACCAGTTTAACTCATATCCTTCAGCCTTTAATTCTTCTACTGTGCACATTCTTGGTTCCCCCCTCCCATTTCAATATTTCTTGGTATGTTAGTACATTTCCTTGTTTTGTTGGGGCAATTCTATATGCTTCTTGTGGTGAAGTCCATATTGGAAGTTTTGTATAATATTTCCACTTTATTTGTAGTCAAACCTTTAGCAATGTCTTCCGGATGCAATGGTTATTAAACTCTTTGTTCATCATTAACCTGTCATAGCATAAATATCCATGCCATCCAAATCTATTGTTTTTTCTTCCAATTCTTTTATAGTTGTTCTCTCTAATTGAATCCAATCTTTAATCCAGTCTAAGCAACATGCATAATAATAAATTTGCAATGATGGTAAGTCAAGTCCGCCTCTCTCTTTTGCATCCTGAAGTGTTTTAAATCTTATTCTTGGTTTTTTCCCTTGCCAAATGAATTTTTGTAGGTCCTTTTCCCATTCTTTAAATGTCTTTTCTCTTCCGATTATTGATAAATTCTGAAAAAGGATCATGAGCTTAGGTAATAGACATTTTAAAAGCATTTATTCTTCCCAGGAGAGATAGATTTAAATTTTTCCATTTTTCCATATCATTTTTTATCTCTTTCCATATCTTCAAATAGTTGTTGTCAAATAATTCTTGATTCTTTTTTGTTATAATAATTCCTAGATATTTTGTTTTTTGAGTTGCTTGACATCCAGATCTTCTCTCCAAGTTGGCTTGCTGTTTTTTAGTTATATTTAACATCATCATCACTGTCTTTTCCTTGTTTATCTTGTATCCTGCCACTTCTCCATATCTTTGTAAAATTTCCATCAACACATGTATTGATTCTTGTGGATCCTCCAAAAATATAAATTACATCATCTGCAAAAGCTTTTAATTTCAGTTCCTTTTTCCTTATTTTCAAGCCTCTTATCTGTGAGTCCTCGTTTATTATAGTCAACAATACTTCCAAAACAGCTATAAATAGTAATGGTGATAAAGGACACCCTTGCTGTACCCCCTTATTTATTACAAAGTTTGTCGTAATATTGATTATTAACCTCGCAGGTTGGTCATGATAAATCACCTCAATCCATTTACAAAAGTCTTCTCCTAGGTCATATTCTCTCAATACCCAATGTATAAAATCCCAGGAAACAATATCAAATGCCTTTTCTGCATCCAAAAAGATGAGTGCTGCTTTCTTCCCTAGGTTTTTATCATAATATTCAATCACGTCTAAGATTGTTCTTTACATTGTTTCTTATGTGTCTACCAGGGAGAAAGCCTGTTTGGCGTTCTTGAATCTTGTCCTGTAATATCTGTTCCAGTCGGTTTGCCAGCACAGCCACAAAAATGTTGTAGTCTATGTTCAACAAGGAGATTAGCCTATCATTTTAACTTCTTTTTTGTCTTTACCCTCTTTAGGTATCAGTACTATATTTGATTCTCCCCAGGATTCCGGTTTGCCACATTTCTCTATTTCCTTCAAGGTTGCTTGAATTGGTTGAATCAATTCTTTTATGAATCTCTTATAATATAGCATGGTGAAACCATTTGGTCCTGGTGCCTTGTCCACTTTCAAATCCTTTATGACCTCTTCAATTTCAGTAAGTGATATTGGTTTATTCAGCTGTTTCTGTGCTTCCAATGATATTTTAGAAATCTTTACTTTTTTAAGGAATTCAGACAGATTTTTCCCATACTGATGAGGAGATTTTGTTTCATAAAATAATTTCCAAAAATATCCTTCAAATTTCTGTTTTATCTTTTCATGTCGAGTAATCAACTTCTTCCCATTTTTCAATTCAACGATTATATTCCTATCTTTCCTGTTCTTGGATTTGTATGCTAGCCATTTCTCAATTTTATTAGCATGTTCAAATTGAGTCAATTTCATCTGTTTCATCTTTTTTTCTATTTCCTCAGTTATAATTATTGCCATCTCTTTCTGTATTTTCTTGATCTCCAATTGTACTGATTTTTGCAGTGGATTTTCCTTAAGTTCTTTTTCTTTCTATTGAAGTTTGATCAATAACACTTGGTGTTTCTCTCGCCTTTTTTTAATTTTGAATTTGTCGTTGCTGTATGAAAAAAACCTCTCATTACTGCCTTCGATGCATCCCAGACTGTCTTCATCTTTATATCTTCTTTTATATTTTCCTTAAAATAATTTTTTAACACTTCTTTCTCTTGTTTTACTATCTCTTCATCATTCAGTAGACTATCATTCAATCTCCATTGAAACTGTTTAGTCTTCTCTTGTATTTGCAATGTCACCAGATGATGGTCCAAAATGACCTTAGGCAGTATTTCTGTCTTCCTTATCTCTGATAACAAATGTTTAGAGATAAAAATCATATCTATTGAGACCAAGATTGATGTACTTCAGAGAAAAAAGTAAAATCTTTAACATTTGGGTGAATAGTTCTCCATACATCTAAAATAGATAATTCTTCACACATCTCAAAGAAAACTTTTGGCAATTTCCCTCTCTTTACTAGATCTTCTTTGCTCTGAGAGGTGTGTTGTGAATGGCTCCCTGTAATTTGGTGAGACACTAGAAGAGCTCTCCTGACTGGGAATTCTAAGAAATTATAATGTCCCCAACAAACTAGACATTCCAAGATTCTATAGGATGTTGCCATGATGGTTAAAAGTGGAATTGCAGTGAAGGACCCCCGGTTAGTTTCCGTGGGGATAGTATGTTGGATTAATCTAAACCTTTGCTCCACCTTGGAGCTCCTTGAAGCATGAGATGACAGACAGGCTGCTTGACATGCAGCATTTCAGCCTTGGATGAAATGGAGGTGGTGGTGGAGTTAAGGAAGATGGTAGGGGATTCAAAAGAGGGCAGGAGGAAGCGTTGAGGGGAGAGAATGGACAAGAAAGGAAGATGGAAGCAACTAGTATGAGAGAGGATGAAGAAGGGGAAGAGGAAGTCAGAGGAGAGAGAAGGATGGAGAAGAGTGAGTGAGAGAGAAAAGGCTGGAGACAGGGATGGAAGGGCCAGGAAGAAACAGACACAGTGAGAGGGAACTGGAAGAGGGATGTCGAAAACCCATTAGCATCAGGTTTTCCATCTAATCCTCCCTGGCACAGCTAGGGCAGAAGTAGGGTTGGAAGAGACTCCACACAGAATTGGAAGACATTTCAGAGGATGGGATACAACAGAGGAAGAAAGGTCTGAAGGAGACTGGGAGGAAAGGAAGGGGGACTGAGAGAAAGCAGCAAAGTTGGGCGATGACGGAGATGTGAGGTGTGGAAGTGAAACCAAGACATGTAAAAGACATTGAGAAAGAGGAAGTTCATCTGGGGAAGATTTTAGGAGGGAAATTTTGAGAATTCCCGAGGAGTGAGGCTAAAAGAAAAAGGAACTGTAGAAAGATCTAGTTGGACGTATGAGAGAGGATACAGAGGGAATGAGAAATTTTAGTGGGAAAGAACAGAGGAATAAAGTCTCAGCATGTGAGTTGGAAGCCAGCAGGTAGAAGCCGCAGGACTCCAATGCTTCTGGAGGTATATGTGATTTTGAACCTCAACAAAGTTTAAAGGAAGGGTATTGCTTAGGATTTTGTTTCAACTACTATTGGATTTTATTTGTTTGCCTTTTTCATAATTTGTAATTAGGTTTGAGTGTTAAACTAAGACATTGGAGACCAGAGTTCAATTCCCACTTAGCCATAGAAACCCACAGTGAGCTTGGGGGCATCACATACTCTCAGCCCCAGAAAACCCGATGATAGGGCCTTAGAGTCACTGCAAGTAAGAAAAAACTTGAATGCAAACAACAACAACAACAATACCCCCCCCCCCCCCAACTCACTGGGAATGCCTCAATAGTGTTGTCTGGAGAAATTGATTCCCTAGCTAGGGCTGACCGCCAACACCCTGCCAAGTGAGGGTGGAGGTAGACAGACTAACACAACTGTCTCTTTGAATAGTTTTTAAAAGTGACAAAATTACTATAATAAATTATTACTATAGTTACTATAGTTATTATTGCTATAGTTAAATAAATAAATAATTCCTATAGTTAAGTGAAAATAAATAAATAAATAAATAAATACTATAATTACTATAATAAAATTACTATAATAGATGGAGAAGGTGCATTTTTTTTCTCCTTATAGAAGGAATTCCTTGCATAGTTTGACTTTTGCTTGGAGAAATAGCTCCTCCCTCAGCAAACAGTAGCTTTGGGCAGTGGAGATTTTTGCCAGGACTTCGCCAGAAGAGACTGTCAGAGATAGCCCTGTTAGTTTGTTTCAGTATAAAAACAAAGGAAGTCAGACGAAAGGGTTAGCCCCCTTCTGTGCTTGCTGGCATGCTAATGGCTCCTCAGGATGACTGCAGCTAAATGAGGGAAGGACTCGAGGGCATGTTGAATGGAGGGAAAGGATGTATGTAAAGGCTGCTGCTACTATAGAGGAAGGTACTGTTACCCTAAAAGGTGGGGGACTTTGGGGTCCACCCACAATGTCAACATCTCCTTGGAATTTGGGGAATTACAACTCAAAGGAGGCCTGTGAGAAGAGGGTAATGGCGGAATCTTTTCACCTGTGTATACCAGTACTATCTGCAAAGATGACTCCTCTTAAAAGTGAAACAGGGTATTTATTTGGAAATTAATAGACATACGCACAAAATCAAGCAATCTCACAAACCACATATGGCCAAAGATAGTGAGGCAAGTAAAGTTTGATTGGGGCGAAGAGGGTGATATTTACCTATTTAGAAGAGAAGGTTGAAGTAGAAAGGCTGATACTGTATGTCTGAAGGTAGCACAGAGGGCCAGAAGTCTGGGTGCCACATACTACGTCCAAATCCTACAACTTGCAGGGATTGGAGCTAGAGTTTTTATACCCTATTTCCTATCCTGAAGGGGTGTGTGTGTGTGTGTGTGTGTGTGTGTGTGAACAAAGTGGCAGTTGCTTTCTTACAAGGTGGACAAAGAGTCCAGAATGGGCTGATTGTCTTAACTTTAGGTGACAAACATTGGTGGGATTCATGACAATCTCTTAATATTTGGATAGGTAGGAGAGGGGCACAGGAAAGATTTCTGTAGGGCAGAGTCACAGGATATTCTCTATTGCTTTACCTGAGCAGTTTTGCCTTCTATTGTATTTGGAGGGTGGGTTATTGAGAGGATTATCTCAAACTATTAGCATCTAGTTTTCCATCTAATCCTGCCTGAATTTATGACCTGGCCATGTCTAAGGTCAGCCTGATCTGGCAACATGCTTGCAGCCAGCACACTTTCAAGATATACCTTCAGCCATAAGTGTCTAGTCTATATAAAATGATATTTCCCACCAATCTTGCTATCCTACAGGATGAGGGGTGCAGGGTATGGTAACAGTACAGCTAAAGAGAGAGGTGAAGTGGCTAGTTACAAAACACTGGCAGCTCTAGGTGATAGAAAACTGTTTTTTGTGGCATTTCTGCTTTTCAACCAATTCCATTTTCTTACAGTGTTCTGGCCCCTGACCTGTCAGTTAAGTGGGGAAACCTATACTCAAGACAAGAGTTCTTTTTTAAAAATGTGTATGAAATCGTTGTTCTTCTAATCAAAATGTAAGAGGCGTATGGTGGCATCTTAATAAACCAAACTGGTAAAAGTTAGGAAAAACAAGTTTACTTAGCATATTCATTCATGGGCTGTTCCCTGCTTCATGAGATATATTTAGTATTGCCTTTGTTGGCAGATATTTCTTCACATGCTGTGGGCAGGCACATTCGGGAATAGGAGCATGAAAGATACAAGCAGTGATGAGTATCTTAACTCCTTTAATAAAGAGTAGTTGGAGGGCAGAAGGACATTCCAGCGCAGATAAGCAGATTCATACAAATGTATGGTGACAAACAGCCTTTGTCCAAAGGAAGTACAAGAGGCTGAGGTAAACCTCTACAAAAGTTGTAGCAGTCAGAAGAGCCAGAGAGAATAGAAATACAGAATGCAAAAAATTGCAGGCAGAGAGTCTTACCTAAACAATACTCACTTGACAAACAATAGTTGGGAGGTAATGTAGACATTCCTGCTTGGATGTAGACATCTCTACATTTCAAGCCACAAAAGACTGAGACCATTTCCGCACTACACTGTTATACTGCTATTATTCCACTTTCAACATCCTGTGGAATCCTGAGATTTGTAGTTTAAGGAGGGGCAGTTAAGAATGCTCAGCGAGAGAGCGCTTTGGCCTCAGTAAACTAGAAATCCCAGAATTCCAGAGGATGTTGAAAGTGGAATAATAGCACTATAACATTGTGGGGTGGAAATGTCCAGAGATGAATCCACCTGATGAACTGTTCTGCTATTTCCCTTCAGCTGTTTAAGGCAAGCCTCCTTGAAGAGAGGGAAATTAATTACACCAAGGCTATGGGGATGTGGGGGAGAGGATCTAATCTCAACAGGCCCTGAGATGGAATTATACAATCACAGAGTTGGAAGGAACCCCCTAGTGCCAGTTAGTCCTACTCCATGCCAGTGCAAGAATCTGCTACTAGAGTATACCCTTGAGAGGTGGCAATAAAAACTTAGTTTAGAAACTTCCAATGAAGTTGAGGCATTCTGCTAGGGCATTCTGCTATCTAACCGCTCTTATGGTCAAGAAATGCTTCCAAATGAATCCCCTTTTTTATCATTTGAATCCATTGGTTCAGAGCCTAAAACAAGACCATGTACTGCCCCATTTGTGGCTTTACCACAGTTACGTACACCAGTGGCAGCAGATCTCTGCCCAAAGAGCTTTCCATGGGCATACTATGGACTACCAGGGTGCAAGTGCTAATATGCCATCAGACTATCCTCTCTCTAAGATAATGGCATTGGATTTAAAATGTCACTTACTACCATAGGTCTGGAGCCATATTTATCATATTTAAAGAAGCTCCCCTCAAAACAGTGGGGTTTAAGATAGTGATCATAGCCAGCTGGAGTGCCAGTGATTTTAAGTATGGCAACATCTTAATCCAATCAATTGGATTGTTATCTGCAGTCAGGTCAGGTTATTTGCAGTTAGTAATAAGAGACTTATTGACTTATGATGATCCTATGAAAGAAAAGCCTCCAAGAGCCTTGGTCCAATCCACTGATCACTGTAATGCTACATATTTCAGGAATTTGTTACAGATAATTTTTTAAAGATTGACATTTTTGATCTTTACAGTGCAAAATGTACTTGGCTGCCACTACCAAACAACAAGGAAACATCTTTCTAGAAGTTGTCTTCTGCATTACTGGAAGTGTGTATCTAAGCAGAGGTGTAAGTCAAAGATCTTTTCAAAATTAAACAGAAGTAAAGTATTTCAAAAGAGATAACAATAAGAGTATTCCATTCACTAGGAAAGATGCAATTAATCAAGGATCTTCTAAATACTATGCAAACTCTGTCAGCAGATGGCAGTATTGGCTCATTATTTGCTTCATTCAGAAAAGACAAGCTAATGAAGTGGCAAGATTCTCCTTGGACCAGACCACTAGGTGAAAAATAATATGATTGTAAGCTGTCTTGAGTCTTAATTGTGGCCAAAATTGAGATATAACTGAATAAAAAACAACAATTATGTTCAATGAAAGCTTCGCCATCAAAGGCCATTTTTGCACTACACTGTTATAGTGCTATTATTCCACTTTCAACACCCTGTGGAATCCTGGGGTTTTCAGTTTTGGGAAGGGCATTTAGAATTCTCAGTCAGAGAACTCTTTGGCCTCAGGAAACTACAGACTCCAGAATTCCATGGAATGTTGAAAGTGGAATAATAGCACTATAACAGTGTAGTGCGGAAATGGTCAAAAATAAGAAGACCGTTACAAATAATAAACCTACACAAACTATGAGATGTAGGGATGGAAAGTAGAGAAGGCTGGGCTAAAATTCATCTCTGTGAAATCTGGTGTTCTAGCTGCAATGAGATTTTATACACAGGAGCACTTTGGCAACTCATTCTCATCTGCTTTTTATGTGATTGGGGTCCTAAATCGTGAAAGGCCCCCCACTCCTTGAATGCTATCTCCCAGAATCAAGTTTCCCAAATAATATCTTCCACTGATTATGCTGGCCACAGGATTCTGGGAATTGTCATCCCAAAAGGTAATTTTTTAAACTGACTATAACGGCGCCTTTGTGTTACTGTGCTAAAGTAATGTTTGGGAGGAAAGTTGCACTGGAAAGTGAATCAGAAAGCATAAGCCACAAACCAGTTTCACTTATACATTGGGCTTACAAAGCAGATACAGTGACAGCTTACACAACTGTTTTTAGCATGGCATGGTAAGATGTAGATTAGTGGTGCACAGTGAACACTGAATCACAGCTAAGCCAGTGTCCGATTCACTCACGCCAATCACAGAATTTGGCTCACAACTCTTCTTCAAGATGGATGGAATCGCATCTTACTGAGGCCCCTCCCTAAATTTGAGGCCCCTCCTTAAATTGCAAACCCCAGGATTCCATAGGATGTTGAAAGTGGAATAATAGCATTATGTCTAGTGCAGAAATGGCCTAAGAATGATATCGCAGTGACTTTCAAAGTGATGGGAGACTACAATGTCTACCTCCCATCATCTCTGAGCATTGGTCATGTTGGCTGGGGCTGATGAGAACTGTCACTAAAAAAAAATTAGGCAAGATCCAGGTTGAGGAAGACTAGTTTATGCAATAGTTTACACAGTAAAGGAGGTTCTGTTGATAAGCGTCTACCTCTTGACTGAAACTATTTGCACTTACATTTTTTTAAAAAGAAATTCTTTAGACAAATGCCAAATAATTTTAGTCTACGGCTACCTGAAGAGCCAGCATCCTGTAGTGGATTGGACGTTGGACTATGAAACTGGAGACCAAGGTTTGAATCCCTGTTTGGCCATGGATGCCCACTGGATGACCTTGGGCAAGTTACACTCTCTCAGCCTCACAGGAAGAGAATGGCAAACTCCTTCTGAACAAATCTTGCCACGAAAACCTGTGATAAGTTTGCCTTACAGTTGTGATAAGCTGAAAATGATGTGAAGGCACACAACACAACAATGGCTAACAGACAGTCATGAACCTTGGCACTTCTGTTTTTATAAATCAGGATTGCCAAGTGAAATAAAGGATATGGCTCTTGTCCCTTTTTTTGGTTGTGTAGTTGAGGGAATTTCAGCAGATGTTGTTTGCATGACAAACAGTGTGTGGTCCTATTCCCAATTTGGGATAGTATGAAATGACTGATCCAGTTCCCAATTTGTGATAATATGAAGATATTGACTATGGTCAGAACCAATTTTTATCCCAACTAGAGCAGACCCATTGAATTATTGGGAACTTGGTAAATCAACATTTTTGTAAATTCCACTGGTACAGTGATTCTGCTTTTGCAGGAATTGAATTTAGATTTATGAAAATGTCTCATCAGATTTTTCTCTACTTTTCACAGGACTAGACACATGAGGGCACCAAAGACCTGAGAAAAATATTTTTGCCCATGCTTCTTCCCATGAAAGTTCTTCTGTCAGAATTAGTTCATTCAGTACATAAAATACTCTGGAAAAAAATGTAAGCAGGCAACACTAGCAAAAATTATTATTAGCCATGAGAGTAAATTTATTTTCTTGAGAGTTGTTGAAATTGTGCTGGACCTTCATGATGAAAGAACAGCTGCTTTGCAAGAGGGGGTCCATACATTCTGGGAAAGGGAACCAATAAATTATTACAAATGAATCTCTAACAAAATGTTGTTGAATAAAGAGCACTCCAGGGTGCCAGACATTTTATGCCATTCTCCCTTACTTTGTGTTCATCCTCACAAACAGATGGCACTTCATCTGCATTATGTTTGAACACCATTGCATGGTTTGGGGTTTGTTGGTGGATGGGAGGGGTTTTCCACCTATATATTTTCCCCCTAAAGATATTTTTTGGTCCTTCTGAAAACCTTGGGTTTTCCCAAACAGTCTTTTTGTGCACAGGTGGAGCTTGAGATGGCTATGTAAAGCCTGTTTTGGGGATTAATCAAAACTTAGAAAAAGTCTTGTTTGAACTACTTGGAACATTTGAAATACTAAGAAGGTTGCTTTCAGTGTATTTGATTCATGTATGACTATTTCTAGTGACACATTGGTAGCTGAAGAATAACATGTTGTTGTCTTTTGATGGAAAGATACAGTCAACTAGGCAACGCTTTCCTTTCCTTTCCTTTCCTTTCCTTTCCTTTCCTTTCCTTTCCTTTGTTTTTCCCCTTTGCAAATAATATGGAAGTTTCTCATTCTGTTTTAATACCTTTTCAAAGTGAGGACTATGCCTGATTTTTCATGTCCTCCTGATTTTCCACCTGTCTACATAGGCAGGCAGCTGTATATCTTGTTTCCAGAGTGGGGAAGAATTATTCCTCTTGACTACAAATCCCACAGTTCCTCAGCCAGCATGGCTGGAAGGTTCTGGAATTCATAGATTTGTTGCTGCTGCTGTTGTTATGTTTATACGTGCTCACCTTTTTCCCAGCATGGGATTCAAGGTGGCTTACAATAGTTGAAACAAGCATAGTTAAAAATTCAGAGGATACAAGTTAAAAAGCAATTAAACTATCATAAAGATAAAATTAGTTAAAAGCAAAAATGATCAATAGCAACAACTACTATTACTATTGCAACTACTACTACTACTACTAGTCGAGCAGGTTACACAAGGCCTGCTTCTTTTTTTAAAAAAATCATTTCTGAAAAGCCTGTCAGAACAGGAAGCTCTTCACCTGCTGCAGAAAGAAGGTAAGGAAGGTACCAGTCTAGCCTCTCTGGGAAAGGATATCTAGAGCCTGGGAGTTCTGGAAAGAGAAGGCCCTCTCCGGTGTTCCCACCAAATGTACTTGTGAGGGATGAGACAGAGAGCAGGGCCCCCAGAAGATCTCAAAGTATGGGCAGATACCTATGGAAAAGTATGTATAGATATGTGTCTTCAAGTCACCTGCTGCCCTACTGTGACCCCCATGAATATCATAGGATATTCTTAGGCAAGAAATACGCAGAAGTGGTTGTGCTGGTTTCTTCCTCTGAAATATAGCGTACCGCACTGAGTATTTGTTGGCTTGTCTCTCACCCAAGTACTAACCAGGGCTAACTACGCTTACCTTCCAAGAGCAGATAGGATCTGATGCCTTTAGGGTATTTAGGCTGCCTCTGTGGGAGAATACTACGGGTATAATCTGGTAGTTCAAACAAGTTCTAATTATCCCAAAATAGTACCATGCATTTAAAAATGGTTTTATGTGTTTTAAAATTATTTTTCAGTTCATAGAAGTATCTTTCACATAGAGTACAGCCGAACATTTGAGCAAAATAAAACTAACATAATGGACAATTGAAGATGATGAAACAGGAGGAAAAGGAAACCAGAATACATACATACATATATATGGTGTTTAATATCCCATCTTTCTCTCTAACATGTGATCCAAGGCAGCTGACACGATAAATTAGAACAAAGTACTCCTTCAAAAAGAAATAATTTTTAAACTTGAAAAATTTTTGAAAAATTGAAAACTTTTTAAAAATTAAATAAATTTTCTTTCTCAAACACTACTGAGCTGAAATAATTTGAAAACGTTTTAAAACATAACAAGGAGACTAAAGGTACAGATTTCTTGGAAAATTTAAAGAAACTGAACTATTCATATTTCAGTACATTTTCCCCCTTCTCTGTGACTTTCTTTAAAACCAGTCTTCTTTTTTCTGACTCAATGGTTAGGACTGATTTATGATACTAAGCTCAAAGCTGTTAAGTCTGAAGTCAGAGAACCCAAATGGTAACTCTTATTGAATTTTGGATATATCTTTCAAAATGTGACAGAGCAGCTTTGTGCAATATTATGCATGTTTATTCAAATGAAAATCTCATTATTTTCCTATGTAAATATACAAGTAAGTGTGTATAGGAGTGAGTCCAATTAAACTCAGTGAAACTTAAATCTGAGCAGATATTCATAAGGTGGTACTGCAAATCAGTTTGCATACTGATCTGTAACTAACAATGCAGTCTGAAATAGTTTTATTTGAAAATGAGCCCAGCTGAGTTCAAGAGAGCTGATCCCCATTCCAAAAATCAAATCAAATCAAATAAAGTAATAAACAAAATAATAAAATAAAACATAAAAAATTCAGGCTCGTTGTTTGTTGTATATACTACATTTCTGTACAGCTTTTCTTTACTTATGGTTGTGGCACTAAGTTAAGCTGAACCATAAGAACTGAAGATGATCTAATCCCATTGATCCAACAAAAATCTTAGTTTATCAGTGGAATCAATAACACCCTATTTGCAGTCATCAACTTCATTCCATTAACTTTATTACGGCTGAAGCAGATATGAAAAATCAGAATGTGAGAAAATTACTCTTTGTTCTATAACTCCCAGAAACACCCAGCCAGTGCTTAAATTGGCTGGGTGATTATGAGAATTGTCGTCTTTTTATTTCTTTATTTTTTAAGCTCTGTTCAGAATTTCTTTGGCAGAAAAAGAGTTCTGCTGAGATTGCCAGCACGGGCAGACTGCTAATTGAAATGCATTTGTGATGTGTGTATTTTTTAAAAAAAGACTACATAAAACTATGCCAGTCCCCTCAGCCCATGACTGAAATATTCCATTTGGGACATGTGGACTGGCTGGCCCTAAGAAACCACACATATATTTGGCAGTGCTCTGACTTGGCTAATGCTTTGTTGGGACAATGTAAGCATGATTCTCATTGTGCATCCGAACACATAATTTCTTCCATGCTTTGAGTTGTCTTCACTATGTATGTGGAGGGTCTTTCTTGCATATGATTAAAATCATCCTACGTAGAGGCAGGAACTAAGCACATTGTGGCAAAGGATTTGGGGTCACTTCACTCGTGATGCGAGAGAAATATTTGTTTTTAAAATATGTGAACACATGAGAGAGAACTCCAACTGATAGTTGCTTTGTTGGTGTGTGTAGGTGGGTGCATTTATTTTCTATCAGTGCACATGGATGCCTTGCAAAGCACTGCGGACACAAAGCATGAATATGAAGCAAGCACACTAAAAATATAACATAGCAAGGCACATTGTAATCTTGATGGGGTTGAAGTTCCTTTTCCTTCTGACTGTTATTGAAACCCTAAGTTGAAATACTGCCCTTTCACAAAAAGTCAAGATGGTGACAATTAAATAAAAGAAGATAGAAATTTGTTTGTTAAAAAATATAAGCAACTACTAAATAAAGTACATAACTTGACATTAGAATCCTACGGGTTTAAATCCAGTTGCTAGCTCCAGCTACAGTAGGCACACTAAATGAATGGTATTTACGTAAGTGTTAAATTGTTGTTGTTGTTGTTTTGTGCCTTCAAGTCATTTCCAACTTATGGTGACCCTAATATGAACCTATCATGGGTTTTTCTGGGGCTGAGAGTATGTGACACACTCAAAGTCACTCAGTGGGTTTCCATGGCTAAGCAGGGAATCAAACCTGGGTCTCCAAGGTTGTAGTTCAGCACTCAAGCCACTACGCCATGCCTGTTCTCTAAAGTGTAAATTTACTGTTCTGCAAATGATTCTGTAGGTCTACACTAGGTGGGACTAACAATTGGATTTAAGCTGAGACCCCTGAGATGGTGTCTTGATTGGTAACAAGGTTGAAATCAAGTCTTAGAGGAGGAAAATTGACAATGGATCTTTTTTCCTGCTCCTGTGAAAAGATATGCTTCATCATCTCCCTGATGCTGGAGCTCCAGCGTCAGAGAAGCGGAGAAGAAACAGGTGGTGAAGTGTGAGCAGAATGGAGGAGGCTCTGGATCCAGAGAATTCAAAGCCTTTCCAGCTCTTGAATGTGTAAGGGGAGGGAAATTGCCTTTTAAAAAGCCCTGCAGTAAGGACAGGGGATGTCACACTTCTCTCCCACCCTCATTCCTACTATTCCAGCAGGAACCCAGCAGGACATTGGATGCATTGGACACTCTGACCTTGCCCCTTTCTAATGCCAGCCATAAGACTGCCTGCTCAAAAAGATTTTTTAAAAAAGGAAGAAAATGGAAGCAGAACCAATATTTCACATATTGCCTTAAGAAACAGAAACTTAGGACAAGTCCCTCTCTGAAGGGAAGAGCTTAGAAAAGTTACTTTTTCAGACTGTATCTTCCAGCATTCTGCTACCCACAAGGCCAGTTATCACATGACCTGGGAAGCTCTAGGAGATATAGTTTAAAAAGTAACTTTTTTTCAGGCTCTGCAGGACCCAATAAGCTGCCTGTGGTGTGTAATGAAGCTGCCTGGGGAATCTCCCAGGAGCACAAATTTGACAATCTAAGCAAATTTTTAAACTGTATGTGTGGTTATCTATTTTATTTCAACAGTGTTTTATTCCTATTTGTACTGTGGGTTATTCCATGTTATTTCTTGAAATTTCAGTTGTTACAGTTTATCATCCAAACAAACCAGTTCTATCTGATCTGACTTCCTTTCAGTGTCCCAAAAGGATAGAGCGTTGCCTTTCAGATGCCACCTTTTGGATGCTAGTTTTTTGCAGCTTTGTGCCTAACTTTCAAATGTAGCCTTTTGCTGAGCTTGGAAGAATGACTGTTTTTGACTATAGTTTCCAGGATCCACAGCCAGCATGGCCATGTTAGCTGGGAAAATCCAAGTGCTGTAGTCTAGAGAAGAAACCTTTCTGAGCTATGCTTGGGTAGGGGCTCAAGTCTAGGAAGCCGTCTACCATTTTGATTTGTCATAGAGCACCTGTATTGGCAGTTCTTTGGAACAGAGCAGAATTAGGGAGAATGGCTGTCTGGATCTATTGACAAATCTCTCCATGATTTGCTATAGAAGGGCAAAGACTGCTGAATCTAAGTTATTTAAATAACAGCGGCAGCAGAATAACCCTCTTCCCGATTATACTGCTGAAATGAAGAATGTCTGGCCATGACCAGGAATGGAGTTTTGTGTATAAAAGACAGTGAGCTCCACCCAAATAAATAAAGAAAATAATCCTCCACTCCTGCATTCTTAAATTCTAGGTGTATTCCTTTGCATCAGATCTGGTAGCATCCAGGGTACTAGTTAAAAAAATGCAAGCACAAAAAGTAGATCTAGAAACCCTGAAGTCTGCACGTTGGGAACACAATCATTGTTACCTGTGAACCTCACAGTTGAGAGAGCACACTCAGAGGCAGGAGCTGGTGGAAGGGTAAGCATATCCACCTGTATAGGTGAAGACGAGCCAACCTCTGGGAACTCTCTTGGTGTTGACCCTGCGACTATCTATGTAAGGTGGCCTGTGCAGTGTTAGATAACCACCTTGGTTTTTGCATGTATGTAATTTTCTGCATCCCAGCTCCATTGCAAAACTATGGAGGTTTCAGGAACTCCTGGTGGCTCAGCATGGTTGCTGGTGGGCTGCATTGAGTTTGACAGGTTATGTGTCATGCCAGAGCATGGAAAAAACACTTTCCAAACTGCACCCTGTAGAATCCTACAGCCAGCAGGTCCAGTGATTCTGGAAGCTGTTGTCAGAAGACCCATCAGTGGGAAGATTCAGAGAAGCAACACTGAATTTCTCTGTTCTCTGTATATTCGTCATGTATCCCATCCTTCCCCCACCAAAGAAGCAAAAAAAAGAACATACAATTGGCTGAGAGGTCATCCTCCTTGATGGGCTAATTATTTTTAGAGGATCCAGACCTGCATCAGAACAATGGTTAAGGACTAATCTTGAAGGCAAAATTAATTGCAGCTGTAGCAGTCTGGTACAGATTAAAACACAATGCCGTGTATGTTTCCTGTTAGATATATCTTTTAAGCCTTGTTTGTGTGTGGAGATTGATACTCTTCAGGACATTGCAATTTTCAATTGTCATTTTCCAGTAATGTTTCTAAGGCTGCGACTCTGAAGTTATGAAACCCTTTCCCCTGAAAATAATATTCCTGATCATTGTCTACATATGTGTGTGTACGAGTGTGCATGAACATGCATGCTTAAACCATCAAGTAATAATAAGTGTTTTATGTGAGTGCTGCTTACAGTCTATACAATGAGTCATGCCAAATTCCAGTTTGGTTTCAGTACTCTATGGATGTATAATTTTATCGATCATGATCTTTTAGGTATTCAGATTGAAAACCATCAAATGCAAATTGGAGCAACTTGGCCATGAAAATCTAGATAACCAAGGGCACAATCCACCAAGGTGATCAGTGAAATCCATCGGTGAAATAAATGGGAGCTGCATAAGGGAACAACACAAGCATTATACTGATGTGTATCTGGGCACAATCTGTGCAGTCTTAAAAAGAAATGTGCACTTGATTTTTTTTGTACAGTTCATAATGTAGAATCAGGTCAAGAATAAGGTTATCTCATAAATCAATGGGACAAAAGATAAAGAAATGGAAAATTTAAAAAACTACTGTTTTATTTCAGTTTTTTAACCTACAATATATGAATATTATATTGTTGGAATCAACTCCTTGATTGCTTCATCTATGTCTAAGAAGGATACACACATGAAGAGCTGTTTAAGCTGCTTTGTATCTAGCTGCAGCTACTGTCAACTTCATCCAGCACTCCCTTTGCTCCACTTCGCTGACACCTGGAGATTACTGGTTTCCACTGCAAGATTTTGTAATTACTTTCAGCATTACATACATTTTGTAAATTCTGGTTTAGTCCACAGTACCATCATGCCTCTGGGACAGAGCAAATGTATCTTCTGTAACTGTCTTGGTGAAGCTGTATCTGTCACTTTCTATGATGCACCATGCAAAATAGCACATTGCGCTGCATACATCACGGGCAAGAATCTTCTTGGCACCAGCTTTCTGGCTTCTTGTGCAGTGTTGCAGTTGTTGCATGCCTTGAAGTTGTTTCCAACTTATGGCAACCCAAAGGCAAAGCTGTTATGGGGTTTTCTTTGCAAGATTTGTTCAGAGGGTGGTTGCCTTTGCTTCTCTTTGAGGCTGAGAGAGTGTGATTTGCTCAAGGTCACCCAGTGGGTTTCCATGGTCAAACAGGGAATTAAACCATTACACCGTGCTGGCTCTGTACCTATATCTAATCTGATTAAATTGGAAACTTGAGCTGAATTTGTCCTGTACCATAAATTTCCTTCCTTGATGCCAAAACCACTTGAATTACACTAAAAGTTAATGGAAGTAGGGAGAGGAAGACTAGCTAATTACTGAACTGGTGGAGACTGGGAGCTTAATGGCCTGTATGCCTCTACCCACCATAATACATAATAAATTGTAAGGAGACTTCACTCTTGCTGACGTAAGTGGATTAGGAATGAGTGGTGACAGCACCAGAAAGATGGAAAACAAGTTGCTGACAGGCTACCCCACAAGGCTGGCTCTTTCCCAACATCACAACAATCTGCTAGGAAGTTGTCCTGCACCAGTCCCATTGACCTGGCCAGGCAAGATGCACTGTGATGCCTTTGTGCTTCTCTTGTTTGCTGCTTAGCCTTTGAAAAGCACTTTATCAATCATGAAAGGAGGACGCATATGCTACTGTCATTCCACGTGGTGTTGCAATGGAGCCAGAATTTGCAGAGATGGAGTAGCAGGGACTTCTTGATCTGCAGGGATGATGACTTCATCTACCACCCACCTTCACCTTCCCTGTTCCCTTAGCTGCAGTTCTCATGCCAGGAGGGTTCAGACTGGAGGGATTTTCCCAGCCATTTATTGCTGAGTGCTGTCCTTATTGTAATGCAAATGTAATGCAAAGAGGTTCTTTTCCTCTTACTCAAGCACATAGAGAAATTAACACAGCTCCTGAATTTTTCTGGCACACCTTGGGGCCATAGGTATGGTGATTGTCAGGATCACCAGGGTACTACAAATTGTATTGCTCTATCACTGGTTCTACATGCTAAGTCCCATACTACTGAATGAGCCACCCTCCATGAACACTGAGGTCAAATGAAATGTGCAGACCTTTCAGATACCATAAAACTCTGTATGCTGAAGCTGCTTAACATGGCTGCCCTACATATAACTTAAAACCTTCACTTCTTTAAAGTGACCAATTTTCCCTTCTCACCTCATAGCCTAAACGAGCCTTCCCCAGCCTTCATAAGCTCAGACAGCTTCCTCGAGCCCTCTAGATATTTTCAACTTGAATTCACATCAGCTCCAGCAGACATCATGGATAATAACTGGGACAGCTGGGAGCTGAAGTCCAAAATAGGGGAGGGGGGCAGTAGGCCAAGGTTAGGGCTAAGTTTACAGTTAAGCAAAGCCAGTATTGGATCTTCACTGACTTCATGTTCAAGTGAGGCATGGAAATTCCTCTGAACTAAAATTTCTTTCAAGTTCTGCTATAGAAAGTTTAATAGACTAGGTTTTGTTTATTTGGTGGCAAGACACAAAACTGGGGCAACTTGAAAATTTTTGGACTTGCTCTATTCATCTGCCTAAATTCTGGCTACCATTCAGCAAAGCATTAAGCGTATTTAAGCCACTTGATTTCAAGAGCTTAAGTGTGCTTAATTCTGTGTTGGACTCAGGCCACCAAAACCTCCAAACTGACTTTGTGCCTGAGAATACAGATACCATTTATGGTCAACATACCTGCATAGTCTCCATATTTTGCACTGTGTAGACTGTTGGTGGTAGGGTTCAAGATGAACAAAGTGATGATTATCTGAATCTTGACTCCAAAAATATGTCATTCTGTTCTTTGATTTCATTTTGGGTTTAATTTTTCCTGAGCAAATCCAACTACCTCCCCCTTACAAAGTTGGGAAGCCCTTAGGCCTTTTCCTTTGGCCCCTTGTTCTTCCGAGTGCTCTTCATTAATGGCTCAGTCCTAGAGACATTATTCAGACAAAACCGTCATTGTAGACTCAGATAATAAGACTCAATCCTGTGAAGATTTACATGTGTGCTTAATTTTTTATCCGGTGAGTCATTCCAGAGAGTTCAGTGAGCATTAGATCAGGGTCTGGGATGTAGTAATGACATTTGTAAATGTTTTGCCTTGGGAAAACTTAGCTGATCTTTTATTCTACAAAAGTCGGCATTATGAGACTTGCACTATTCCTTAGGGCTGCTTTGTGGGTCACTCTGGAATTCTCACCCAGAAGATAGTAGCTAGCCAGCCAGCGTGGTGCAGTGGTGTGAGTGTTGGAGTATGTCCCTGGAGACCAAAGCCATTTCCGCACTAGACTGTTATAGCACTATGATTCCACTTTCAACATCCTATGGAATCCTGGGGTTTGCAGTTTCAGGAGGGGCCAGCTGGATGCAACAGGTCTGTCCCTTCCTGGATAAGAATGGCCTGGGCACAGTTTTGTTGGTGTTGTGTGCATCAAGTCATTTCTGGCTACTGGGCTTTCTTGGCATAACTTGTTCAGAAGGAGGTTGTCTTTGCCTTATTCTAAAGCTGAGACAGTGTGCCTTGCCCAAGGTCATCCAGTTGGTTTCCATGGCTGGGTGAGGATTTGAACCTTGGTCTCCCAATATCCTATACTCAAACCACTATACCGCCCTGGATCACCTGGGCACAATTACCTGTGCTTTAATTACTTCTTGTTCAGTCTACTGTGGTATGTTCTGTGTGCCCCATCCCTCAAAGAGGATTCAGAAACTTCAGCTATTGCAAAATATTTTCTGACATGCACACGGTTGATCACATTGCACCAGTTCTGTGGTTCATTTATGTAATAATTAAAATATATATCTTTAGATCTCAGGTAAGAATGCAGAAAGCAAACCAATTTTAAAACAGTTTGAAAGCAATTTGAAACAATGTAAACCATTCTTAAATATTTGAAATAGTGTGTACTATCAGAATTCTTAGGCCATTTCCGCACTACACTCTTATTCCATAGGATGTTGAAAGTGGAATAATCACGCTATAAGAGTGTGGTGCAGAAATGGCCTTAGATAAGCTTGACATGATCCCCTTGGTTCTGAAAACTGGATGAAGCACTAAGTTTTAACTTGGTATCAAAAGGAGTCCAGCAAGTGGTAGCAACTGGGTCTCCAAGGGGAGAGTACTGTACAACATGAGTGCAACCACAGAGAAGGCTCTGACCTGTGTCTCCACATAAAGTATTGCTCCAACTGGTGAGACTTAGAGAGATTTCTTTGGCAGATTTCAGCTCTTTTGGAGAGGCATCCCTTAACTACTGAGGTCCCAAGCCATTCAGGGCTACTAAATGACATCACAAGCACCTTGAATCCAGACTGAAAGCATACTAGCAGCGAATACAGTTCTCTTAGAACTGGTTTCAAATAGTCTCATTTCAGCAAGCAACCTAGCTGCTGCATATTGCACTGTCTACAGCCTCTGGGTCAGTTGCACTGGATTCTGGTTTGTTACAAGGTACAATGCAATGTATTGTTTCTTATCCATACAGTCTTCCATGGTCTGGGGTCAGGATAACCAAAAGACTGCCTTTGCCAATATGAAACTGCCTGGAAACTGCCTTCACCATATGAAACTGCTCCCTGCTTTAGACATCCTGTAGTATTTGTCATCACCGAGACATGTCTTTTCTATTGTTGTAAAGGTACCAGTTCCCATATGACTGTGGAAGTTAAGCAGGGTCAGCCCTGGTTGGTACTTGGATGAGAGACTGTCAATGAATACCAGGTACTTTATGCTATATTTCAGAGGAAGGAACTGGCAAAACCATCTCTGAGTATTCCTTGTCTAGGAAAACCCGATGAAATTTGTGGGGCTGCTATAAATTGACAGGCTACTTGAGGGTACACGCACACGCACACACACACATACACACACAAACTGTGGGATCTCTTTTCTAACTAAATCTAAATCTATCCTTGCTTGATTTTAGATGGGCTAGTAATACCTTTCTGTTGTGCTTGGCCTTTGAATTATTTTTTAATGATATTGACTCTGCTCTGTTTTTAAGGATGATTATGTCCTGTGCTTAATTTCTTTACATGGTGCTGTTTTAAAATGAACAGTCAGCCACTCATTCTCTTGATGTATCAGGAAGGCATACTTTTTGTCTACTAAGGCAGAAGCTGAAGAAATAACACATGATGTGATAGGCTAAGTTTGGGAAATTACATTATTGAACTACAGCTCCCAGAATACCACACACACCATGGCCATTAGCCTGGCTGGTTGAAGGATTCTACACACAGTCGTTAAAAAAAGCAACTTATCATAGCATTGTTAATAGGTAGAGATAGAGAACTACAAACTCCAGGATTCCATAGGATGTTGAAAGTGGAATAATAACACTATGTCCATTTCTGCACTAGACTGTTATAGAACTGTGATTCCACTTTCAAAATCTGATGGAATCCTAGGGTTTGCAGTTTCGGGAGGGGTCGGCCAGCCCCTCCCGAAACTGCAAACCCCAGGATTCCACCAGATGTTGAAAATGGAATCACAGCGCTATAACAGTCTAGTGCGGAAATGGCCTATGACAGGCTAGTGTGGAAATGGCCATAATTAAAGTGTAAACTTCATCAGGGCTTGACACCAAGGAATGCTATTTTGGGTTTCAGCGGTATGAAGAACTCATCAGGAGTATTGGGACAAAATCCACAATAAGGGTCAAAGTCCCATTCATGTCCATATATGAAAAAAATGTAGAATTAATTAAAAACATCTGTTGATGCAAATGTTTCCTTTCTGTATCCAAGTTATCTACACAGATCAAACAATCTCCATGTGACACTCCAAGGGGATTTGTGCCGTTGGTATACATGTGCAGGAGGAGAAATATAACCTTTCTTTGAGATCTTGGAAAAGTCATATTTTTGGACTACAGTTCCAAGTCTGGGTGAATCATAGTGACCAAGCTGGCTATGAGATTCTGGTAGTGGTAGTAACTTCCCAGAGCACTCCTTGCCTTCTGCAATTCAGCTGACTGCTCAGCTTTTATGAAGCAACTATGTGAGATGATGGGGGGCAGTTTTTGACCCTGCTTACCCACTCTGATCAGCCATGCTAAGGCATTGTAGCCCATCACAGTGGAAGTGACATGATATCACTTCCAGTTGCCGTACCTACATAGGATCTTAGAGCTGGAAGGACCACAAGGACCATCTAGTGCAGCCCCTACCATGCAGGAATGCACAGCTAAAGCAGTGCTAAAAGATGCCCACCCAACAGGTTTCAAGACCTCCAAAGAAGAGAGAGGACCACCCTCAAAGCTATTTTGGCTTGCTTGGACAGGAGGGCAGAAAAGCCAGCTTGACATGAACCCTGGAACAGGGCGGTGGTGGGGCATCAAGCCTCCCTGACTAAACTAGGGATGTTGAGCTCCCATTCTATTCCCAAAATCATCTGGCAAAATTGGACCACAAGGTATCCTGTGTAACTGAGCCTAAATGATCAAGCGCTAAGAAATATTAAGACAGACATTTCATGGAGCCCTCTGAGGAATAATAAAAGCTGCCTACAGTCTATCCTATCCACAGTGAAATGGGAGTAAGCTAGAGTGAACACATGAAACGGGCTTCTAAGTATACATGGTGCTTGTAAGGGTCTTCAGATCTAAAAATATTTCAGTGATGATGGAAGGGAAAAGTAATTTGCCCTTGCCCTGCAAGTACTTGTAAGTAGGTAAAATTAACAGTGTCAGTGTTGACCCCCTGAATCTTAAAAACAGTTCCAAAATTCCCGCAGATTGCTGCATCTGCAAGCAGTTTGCCTAGGACTAAGACATTTGGGGGTGAAAATCACCCCCAAAAATAAAAATTAGAGAGCTTAGGGAACTTTGCAATATTCCATAGAACTTTGGGGATTGGAAAAGGAAGTGTAAGGGACAGCCTGCTGTGTGCACACCACACTTTACCCACCCCTGTGCAATTAGCAGTATTTTGTGGCTAAAAAATACAATGCAAGGACATATGTGGTCTGAGTTTCTGGTTTTTTAACAATTAAACTGAAAGTAGCTTTGACCATAGAAGAATGGCATCACCAAATCCCTTGGCATCTTCTTGGTGAAAGGTCTATATACGTTTCATTAGGAAACAAAGTGGAAAAACACAGCTCACTTTGTGTACGGGAGAGCACATAAGGACCACAGCAGGATTAGATTTCCTTGAGCTGAAAATGATTTGTCATGGTATTCAGTGCAGATGCAGAGCCAAGAAAAGGAAATAGGAGGGCTGGTCTCCCTCTCCTCCTGCCTTTGTCTGTTCTTCCAGGGAGCCGATTCTTGATTTTTGTTTGAAAATCTGCACAGTTACTCCACAAGAAATGCAGAGCATGGAGACTTTATTTTAGTGGACTACAACTCCCAGAATCCCCTCAGGGATTTCTGGGAATTATAGCCCCAAAAGTAACATTTCTAGACTCTTAGGAAAAGATAACATAATATTATATTATGACATAATTTTAAATTGTTTCAACTGGTTTTAAATTGTCATGTTTTATGTGATAAATTATTTAATATATTTTTTACTTTTAAGTCATATGAGATCCTTGGATCCAGGGTGGGATATGAATACTTCATCAGATAGATAGACAGACAAACAGATAGATAATACTACATACAGCAATGTTACTTAAACAAAACAATACCCAAATAAATTAAGAAAAATGTTTCCATAACCTTTGTGGCTCACATTGTTCTTTTCTCCAGATTAAATTCTCTTCAGTGATAATTTGGAGATCCAGGGTCGTATAGTGGCTACACTGTCAGACTGGGACTTTGGAGATCCAAGTTCTAGTGCCTACTTGAGCAAAAGAAATTCACTGGGTGATCATGGGCCAGGCAATCTGTCTTAGTCCATTTCTGCACAAGACTGTTATAGCGCTATGATTCCACTTTCAACATCCTATGGAATCCTGGGGTTTGCAGTTTTGGGAGGGGCCAGCGCTAATCACAGTGCCATAACAATCTTTTGCGAAAATGGCCTCAGTCTGAACTACTTCCTAAGGCTTTTGTTATAAAGATACAGTGGGGAAGCTATGTTAACCACCTTTTGCTCACAGGAGAAAGGGAGGATATAAACGTAGCAAATAAATAAATATAATAAATAATTTAATCTGTTGCACAATCCCAAAGTATTGGGCAAGAACATGAATCTCATTCAATAGATTTACTTTAGTTTGGCCTGTGTACAGATATTTACTTGAACCTCACTATATATAGTACAGGGGGCATTTTAACAGATACAGCTCATTCGAGAGATTTACTTCAATTTGGACAATGTATGAACACTTGAACCTCAGTATACTGTACAGGGGACGTTTTGAGATAAACTTGAATCTCTGTACTTAAGTGTATATTTTCCACAGTCTCAAAGCCAGAGCAACTGGCATAGACTAAAAAATCAGCCAGAAATGTCAATGAAAACCATTTGGGATGCAAGTAAAGCAGTGATGCGAGGCAATTTTATTAAATGTTCAGCTGAGATTAGAAAAGCTAAGAATTATACTGAACAGCAAATTTTGGGAAAAATGAAGGAGGTCGAAAAACAGATGAGACAAAAACCAGAAGAGCCAAAGATTAGATTACAGATGAAGTTGTATCAAGCTGAACTGAATTAACTAAATTTGAAGGAAATAGAACAACAGATTCGGAGAGTCAGACATAACTATTATGAACAAGCTAATAAACCTTCGAAATTTTTGGCAAATTTGCTTCGCAAAAGAAGGACTAGAAATATTATAGTGGAGATTAAAATAGGAGAAGAAAGAATTACAAAACAAGAGGGAATAAAGCAAGTATTTCATAAATATTACGTGAAGTTGATGAGTAAGATTTTCTAAAATGAAAAAACAAAATGAAGTGGAAGAGTACCTGGATAAAATGAACAAAATGAGGTTTACAGAGGAGCAAAGACTGGTACTGAATAAACCTATTTCTGTGATGGAAATTGTTGAAGCCATCAGGAATTTGAAAAATGATAAAACTCCCGGACCAGATGGATTTACTGCAAAATATTATGAGATTTTGGAACATGAAATTTCAATACCCCTCCAAAACACTATCAATGAGATAGCAAAAGAAGGAATACCAGACACCTGGAAAGAAGCCAATGTGGTGTTGATTCCCAAAGAAGGCAGAGACTTAACAGATGTGAAGAACTATCGACCGATATCGCTTTTGAATACAGATTACAAGATTTTTGCTTCAATCCTGGCAACGAGACTAAAGAAAGTGTTGATAGAGATAACTGATGAAGATCAGAATGCATTTCTACCAAAAAGATCTCTAAAAAACAATATAAGGATGGCTTTGGATATAATTGAATACTATGAGAAGCATAACGAACAGAAAATGGCTATGGTATTTGTGGATGCGGAGAAAGCATTTGATATGATCAGTTGGCCATTTATGAAGACTGTGATAAAGCAGATGCAAGCAGGAAATAAATTTGAAGCAATCTATATTCAACAGCATGCTCGATTGGTCATAAATGGAGAAAAAACAAAACCAATTGAATTGCACAGAGGGACAAGACAAGGCTGTCCCTTGTCCCTTCTTCTATTTATTTTGATAATGGAAATACTCAATAATGCTATAAGAGAGAATAAAGTTAAGAAGTATCAATATAAGTTGAAAGCGTTCGCTGATGATTTGGTTTTGTTTTTAGATGATCCAGGGAGAAGTATTAAAGAGTTGACTAGAACACTTCAAGAATATGGAGAATACTCTGGATTTTGAGTTAATAAAGAAAAAACAGCTTTGCTAATGAAAAACATGACTGAGAAAGAAGAGACGGAATTAGCAAAATTAACAGGATTTAACAGAGTACAAAAGACAAGGTATCTGGGTGTCTGGATAGCTAAAAGAAATAATAAACTATTTCAAAATAATTATGACAAAAATGGAAAGAAATAACGAAAGACTTGGAAAGTTGGACTTCAATGCGACTATCAATGATGGGAAGGATAGTGGCAATAAAAATGAATATACTTCCAAAAATGAACTTTTTGTTTCAAAATCTTCCCATAATAACAAATAAGCCCTTTATACAATGGAAGAGAGAGTTAACCAAATTTATATGGCAAGGGAAAAAATCTAGAATAAAATGGAAAGTTTTGACGGACCAAAAGACTAGAGGTGGAATGGGAGTACCAGACTTGCAGATATATTACAAAGCTGCAGCCTTTACATGGATAAAGGATTGGATAGATTTACAGGATACAAGAATGTTGGCATTGGAAGGCACAGATTTGAGGATGGGTTGGCATGCCTATATGTTCTATGATAAAGTCAGAATTGATAAAGATTTCAGTCATCACTATATCAGGAAATCTCTTTGGAGAATTTGGGAAGAATATAAGAATAAGAACATAAGGCAGCTCCCCATATGGGTCTCCCCTCAAGAAACTTTCTTTGGTAGATGGACAGAAACAGACAAATGGCTTCAATATGAAGACATTTTGGAAAGGTCAACTTTAAATAACATAAGATTAAAACAAGAGAAAAATTGGAATCAGAAGGAATAACACTAAGTTGGTTTCCATATAGGTAGTTAACTGAAAGGTTCCAAATAGATTTAAAGACTTATGGAATAGACCCAAAAGAGACAACAGGAATTATTAAACGACTATTTGAGAATTCTCCTCATTTACTATCTTATATATATCTAGAAATATTACAACAAGAAAGACAAGAAGAAACAATCAAGTCAGCAATGATTTTGTGGGCTCAAAATATAGGACATTCAATTCAATTAGAATTCGGAAGAAAGTTGGAAAAAGACAAAAATTTACAGTTGCCCAGAATTTGAAAGAGAATTACTATAAGCTGTTCCATAGATGGTACATGACACCAAATAAGTTGAAAAAGATTTACAATACTGGTACAGGACTCTGTTGGAAATGTCAGAAAGAAGTTGGTACAATATATCATATGTGGTGGACATGTCCCAGAGCCAAGAAATATTAGACTGATGTACATAATAACATTTGTGATTTATTGAAAATACAATTTGCTAAAATACTGGAACTTTACTTGTTAAATATGACAAATGTATTCGATGGTACTGATACTAAGAAATATTGGAGAACAATTCTGTATATGATAATGACAGCTAGGATAGAGTATGCTAAGCTTTGGAAAACTCAACTGATACCAACTATAGAACAGTGGTGGGGAACATTTACAGAAAACAGAAATGCAAATATCTTGTCACAGATATTAAAAGGGAAATCAGAAGAGGAGATTAAAAAGGAATGGCAGATAGTAATGAATAGCTGGGTAATGTTGAATGAAAATGAGTAATTCATGACTGGATTTGAAATGAGGAAGCTACTGTTGTAAGCCATGGAACTGTAATGAAGAGATTGAAATGCAAGAACTGACATGTAACAATATCATTAAAATGCAGTACAAATAGAGATAGAAGTATTAAGAGGTATTGAAAATAAATTCTAGATCAGTGTGGAAGATCAAAATATGTCATGTACTATTACAGTAACAATTGTTTGTTTTATATGTAAAATTGAATAAAATGATTTAAAAAAAGCACACACACATTCATCTGCATACCCCCCAACATTTTACAGATGAAAACCTGAACACATGTGGTCAAGCAACATCAGAGTTTGGCAACAGGTTATTAATCAGGAAGACACGAGCTAGGAGAGGGCACACAAGCTAGGAAAGGCAGCAGTAATTTGCTTTTGCCTGAGTCTACAGAGACGGGCAAGTTTCCATCCCTCCTCTATTCTCACTGGTGCTGAATTAATCAAATGCAAACTACTTTTGCATGTTGAATTCACTTTCCAGAAACTGCAATAAGCTGAAGATAAAAAAGGAAAGGGCGGGGGGAGAGAAACTGGGATATTTTAAAAGCAGGTTGGCAAAGGATTAACGAGGACTGTCCCTGTTAAATGAGGATAGTTGGAAGGTATATACTTGAATTAGTATTAGATTTATAAGCAACCATGATAAAGAATTATATTCTTATAAATTGGATGGGAATTGTGTGACACAAAAAAAGGGGGAGCTCTTGTGCAGCCTTTGAGCCCACTTTAATCTCCACCCAAATGCCTCTGATGGTGTAATTTTACATATAGTTTCTGTTCCCCTACTCCAAAACATTAAAATTAGTAACTTCAAGTGACCAGAATACATATCCTCCACTATTTCACAGAGGAAAGCAGAGACATGGGAAGCCAAACAAAATCAGAGGGTGGTCAAAATATCAAAAGTTATTAAGGAGGAAGAACAGACAAGTTAGGAGAGGCTGCAACAGTCTGCTTTCACCTGAGCCTAAAGGGAAGGGCAAGATTCTACCCCCATCTCTCCTGCTCCCCTTGCTTTGTTGAGTACAAACTGCTTGTGCACTTTACACTCAGTTTGCAGTAACTGAAATAAGCTGATGACTAAGGGGGAAAGTGAGAGGAGGCGAGAGAAACTGGGACATTTTAGAAACAACTGAAAAAGTGGGACAATAGAGGATAAAGGACAGTTGGGGGATGTGAGAACATCACTCTCATGCCATTTCGGCACTACACTGTTGTACTGCTATTATTCCTCTTTCAACATTCTATGGGATCCTGGAGTTTGCAGTATAGGGAGGGGCATGTAGAGTTCTCAGCCAGAGAGCTCTTTGGCCTCAGTAAACTACAAACCCCAGAATTCCACAGGATATTGAAAGTGGAATAATAGCATTATCACAGTGTAGTGCAAAAATGGCCTCAGTTTCAGAAAAGGGGAAAGTATGGCCCACAGCCTCTATGCAGACGTCCTCCAGGCTGTTTTTGTAGTCTCTGGGATCCCCTACAATATTCCAAAATGGCTTTTGTCCCAAAGTGGCCCCAAACACCATCTAGAAGATGTAGAGACTATTTTCAATTTCCAGACCTTCTCAGGCCAGTTTAGACCCAGGAGAACCCTTTTTTCTTATAGAAAGTGACCTGGAAGTTGACTTCTGAGTCACGCCCTATGAGGAAAGAAGCCTCTTCTGAGGTTAAAATGGCCCAAAGGAGGCCCAAATGTAATGAAATTGCCCTCTACAAGAAGGGAATTTATGGGTGTTTTTGGAGGATTTTTTTATGTACAAAGTGGTGGTAGGTGCAGCCCCCTAAAGGCCTCCTTAGTGGCCAGTGTGGCACTTGAATCCCCATTAGTTACTCTCCCTGGTGGTAGAATGTGGCACATGTTAGGGTTGGGGGCACTTGAAAATGCTCCTGGACCCTCCGTGCTGATGGAAACATTGCTTTTTATTTTTTATGTTTAATGTTTTTACTAGTTGTTGGATAATTGATTGTTCTTGTGTTTTAATACATTATGTTTCCAAGCCACCCCTCAGTCAAAGGCTGAGATGTGAACATGAACTGATCAACCAGTAAGGCATGGGACAGCTCTTTCTGTGTGCTTCATCTGTGATGATTCATTCTCACAGGACAATGAACACTAATTGTATAACGAATTTGAGTTACTAACATTTGTATATAATATACATATATACATACATAATACACACATACACATATCTAGAATTCCTTTACACTTAAAAGGTAAAATAGAGTTTATACCCTTTTAAGAATGAACACATTCTACTGTATGCGTTCAGCATGATTGTGAGAGATGCTAGCAGGTATCTGAGGACTTGGTGTTTTTGGCCGAATGTGTGGAAGATGATAATAATAAACCCTTCTTTTCCCAGTGTTAAGTCAGAGCTACTTTTATAACTTGTCTCTCACTTTCATTTAATCAGACCTTTCACTTTTATTTTAATAAAAATAAAGATCCATTCATATTGACAGACTGAGATTCTGAGATGATTACTGTACCCTTAAGAAAGGAATGGATCAGAGAAAATTCTGGTGGACCCAGCTTTTCCTATCACTGATAGAAAACCTTGGCTCATAAAAATTCTTGCATTTGGGCAACTGAAAATACAGGACTTTCTCTCAGAGTATGGACTGAGCCACACAAGGCTATAAATCCATTAGTATCTTATCAGCGAATAAGTTGCTCTGAACTCTACAGAATACACTACTGAAATGATACACTTAGGATCAGGCAGTCTTAATTTTATTCTGCATAATCCATCCTTGGATTATTATTTAAAAAGCCCATAATTTTTAAACATTTATTAAAAATTGAAAGCCAATTTTATCTATAGGCTGAATGTTCAGTCTTGGATTAATACATCATTTTTACTGATTTTATGTTTAATTTATGTTCTCTTTTTTAAAAAAACAACATGTTGCTTATTTTCCACTTTGTACTATGATGACATAGGGTTATAAACCACAAAACTGAACTGAACAGTACAGGATTATGCTGTAAGTCTTATAAAATTAGGGAGAGTTTTGAGTCTACTGATAATTTCAGTGGCTCATGAGACCAAATCAGTACTCAGTTTCCCTAAAGCAGTGGTTCTCAACCTGTGGGTCCCCAGATATTCATGGACTTCAGCTCCCAGAAGCCCTGAGCATTGACCATAGTGGCTGGGGCTTCTGGGAGCTGAAGTCCACAAACATCTGGGGACCCACAGGTTGAGAACCACTGCCCTAAAGCCATGTTCTTGTGTGCCTTCAAGTTGTTCACAGCTGAGTAGGGAACTGAACCATGATTCCCAAGGACACATTCAGACCATTACACTGCACTGGCTCAACTGTTGCCTCATCCTTGAACTTCCTGACAGGAGTAGAGGGTAGCACTTCACATTTCGACTATTTCACCCTTGATCTCTCAGGGTCCACACATGCATTCACATCATTAATTTAGCTATACATTATTCTACCAGATTTGCATGAATCAATCCCAGTGATTCATCAAAACATTCTAATTGACCAAAAAGTTGGGCTGAATTCATCAGGCATCAGTTTTTAAAAGTAGTATTTTAATACAGTTATTTATAAAACTCTTTAATACAGTTATTTATAAAATTAAATACCAGCTTAATGTTTGTTCATTCAGTTACACTTATATCCCACCTTTCCTCCCGTGAGGACAAAGCAGTTTTCATGGCTCCCTATTCTTCATTTTCATAATAACTCTATAAGTTAAATCAAACTGGCCTCATTCCCATTGTTTTCGAGTAGACCCACTGAATCAGTGAGGACTTAGTCAGCTCTTGGAAGGACTTCAGTCATTCTATGGGAATTGCATTTAGGTCACTGATTCTGTTCTGTGGGAACTGGATTTAGGTCATTGATTGACCCATATTTATCCAGTGAGATTCATAGCTGAGTAGGGACTTGAACCTGAATCACTCAAGTTCTTACACCTCATTGGCTCATACTAACCCCTTCTGAGGTCATGCCTACCATGACTCATGTGTATATGAACAATTACAAGAACGTAATGCTAATTGCTTCAGGATGATTTATTTTATTTTTTATTTTATTATTATTACACAAACCTAACTGATAGCTGAATTGGTTAACCAGGGCAGAGGGTCAATAAACTAAGAAGTATTTCATCAGCTGACAACATCACCCTCTTTAACCTCTTCACTTGTGAATTGGATTCACTGAAAAGCGCTGGTCTGAAATGAAATGATCTGAAAACTGTATTTGTAGTGTTTGACCTATGATGGTTCATTCACACAAGCAAGACATCACCAAAAACAATGGATGTACTGGTGTGGAGTAGTATGTGAACACAAGTGAAAGTCCATTTAAAGGAAGAAATGGCTGTCTTTTAGGATGGTTAACATGCACAGTCACTAATACCATTGGCCTATGGCAGATGTTTTCATAATTAAGGAGCTAACATTTAGGAGAAGTGTGTAACAAATACTCAATAACTAAACTGATATAGAATATCACCCCAGGAGATAGGTTACTCTATTGCTTAGAATAAAATGAGTGAGATGTATAGACACTTACTACGTATAAAGCACACCTTTAATTTTGGTAAGTTATTTAACAGTTATGGATGAGTGGGCAACATCTTTGCCTGTCTACTGTCTGAACATACATAGCAAGGTTGGAGCTATGTGCTCACTGTTTCAGGCTTCGTGGTTATAGCTCCTTCATAGCAGCTCAGGTGGTAAAATAAGACTACTCAAGACAAGGGTTTTAGAACCTTGCAGTCCCTCTTGCCTGACCCAAAAGGTCATGATGTGATGCATAAAGTTATTTATTAACATTCATTTATTTATTAAGACAACGTATTGTGCTCTGCATCCCAAAAACTCATAATAAGGAGAATGAATCCCAGGCAGGCTGCTGTAAAATCATGGGCCTGTACATTTCCAGCCATTCGCCCACACCATTTCAAAGTAATTGGCTCCTCTGTGGCTTCCATGATCTTATAAAATGTGACATTACACTTGCTGCCCTCTGAAACTGCTGGACAGTGGATTTCAAGAGGATTGCAGTCAAGGGAGTACATTATCACTACTTTGCTCCACCACTGAAACCAGTGGCCAGCTAGTATCTTTCTATAGTGCTCTACTGATGCTATGAACTTTCAGCCAGTGATTCATGCATGGCTTTAGCCACAAGATATAGAGATTACTGAGCTGGGACTTGGAGGTATCCAGTTTCTAATATCCACTGAGCTACAAAATCATAGAATCATAGAAATGTAGAGTTGGAAGAGACCACACAGGCCATCCAGTCCAAACCCCTGCCATGCAGGAACACCCTCAAAGCACTCCTGACAGATGGTCATCCAACCTCTGCTTAAAAACCTCCAAAGAAGGAGACTCCACTACACTCTGAGGCAGTGTATTCCACTGCCAGACAGCCCTGACAGTCAGGAAGTTCTTCCTGAGGTTCAGGCGGAATCTCCTTTCCTGCAACTTGAATCCATTGCTCCTTGTCCTGGTCTCTGGAGCAGCAGAAAACAAGCCCTCTCCTTCCTCTACATGGCATCCCTTCAGATATTTAAACATGGCTATCACGTCCCCTCTTAACCTTCTCTTCTGCAGACTAAACATCCCCAACTCCCTAAGCTGCTCCTCATAGGGCACACTTTCCAGACACTTCACTATTTGGTTGCACTCCTCTGGACACGTTTCAGCTTATCCATATCCTTCTTGAAATGAGGTGCCCATAACTGGACACAGTACTCCAGATGAGGTCTAACCAAAGCAGAGTAGAGTGGTACCAGTACCTCCCTCGATCTAGACACCATACTCCTATTGATGCAGCCGAGAATTGCATTGGCTTTCTTGGCTGCCGCATCATACTGCTGTCTCATGTTCAGCTTGTGATCTGTTAAGACTCCTAGATCCCTTTCACACGTACTGCTATCCAGCCATGTGTCCCCCATCCTATATTTCTGTATTCCATTTTTTCTGCCTAAGTGCAGGACCTCACATTTTTCTGTGTTGAAATTCATTTTGTTAGCCTTGGCCCAGCTCTCCAATCTGTCCAGGTCCTTTTGAATTTTGATCCTGTTCTCTGGCGTATTAACAACCCCTCCCAATTTGGTGTCATCTGCAAATTTGATGAGCATGCCCTCTATTCCTTCTTCAAAGTCGTTGATGAAGATATTGAACAGCACTGGGCCCAGGACAGAACCCTGTGGCACCCCGCTAGTCACTTCTCTCCAGGATGAGAAGCAGCCATTGGTGAGCACCCTTTGGGAATGGTCAGTTAACCAGTTACAGATCCACCTGACAGTAGCCCTGTCCAGCCCACATTTTACCAGCTTCTTTGCAAGAATGTCATGGGCAACTTTGTCAAAGGCCTTACTGAAATCGAGATATGCTACATCCACAGCATTCCCTTCATCCATCAAGCTAGTAACTCTATCATAAAAAGAGATAAGATTAGTCTGGCATGACTTATTTTTGAGAAATCCATGTTAACTTCTCGTGATTACTGCATTGCTTTCTAAGTGATTAGAAACTGACTGCTTAATGATCTGCTCCAGGATCTTTCCGGGTACTGATGTCAGGCTGACTGGGCGATAATTATTTGGGTCCTCTTTTTTTCCCTTCTTGAAGATGGGGACATTTGCCCTCTTCCAGTCTGCTGGAACTTCTCCTGTCCTCCAAGATTTCTCAAAGATTATAGCAAGCGGTTCCGAAATGACCTCTGCCAGTTCTTTTAATATCCTAGGATGCAATTCATCTGGCCCTGGAGATTTGAATTCATCCAGTGTGGCCAGGTATTCCTGTACCACCTCTCTACCTATTATGTGCCACATTTCCCCTTCTTCCTCACCTGCTCCCTAACTGCCAGGTTGAGTGCTTGTATCCTTCTGGGAAAAAACTGAGGCAAAGAAGGTGTTAAGTAGTTCTGCCTTTTCTCTTCCCCCTGTTAGTAATTCACCATCTTCTCTGCACAGTGACCCTATCGTCTCCTTCTTTTTCCTTTTGCTGCAGACATATTTAAAAAAGCCCTTTTTATTGTTTTTAATGTCTCTGGCCAGCCTAAGTTCTTTCTGTGCTTTAGTCTTTCTGACCTTCTCCCTACATCTCCTGGCTACTTGCTTAAATTCTTCTTTGGTGGTTTCCCCCTTCTTCCATTTCCTGTACATGTTTCTCTTAACACTTAGCTCAGCTGAGAGTTCTTTAGTCAACCATTCTGGTTTCTTCAGTTGCCTTCCATTTTTCCTCCTTATTGGCACAGTTTTAGACTGTGCCTTCAGTATCTCCCTTTTAAAGAACTCCCATACCTCCTGAACTCCTTTCTTTTTCACTATTCTTGACCACGAAATTTCAGCCAGCAGCTTCTTAAGTTTACAGAAGTCCGCTTTTTTAAAATCTAAGATGAGTGTCTGGCTACACTTATCTTCTCCTTCCCACTGAATGCCAAATTCCAATAGGGCATGGTCACTCCCCCCTAAAGATCCAACCACTTCTACCTCATTAACAAAGTCATCCCTGTTGGTCAGGATCAGATCTAGAATATTTGATCCCCTTGTCGCCTCTTCCAGCTTCTGGACCATGAAATTGTCTGCAAGACAAGTAAGAAAATTGCTGGACAGACTCTTCAGTCCCAATCATACACTCTTCAGTCCTAATCACAAGGTTGCTGCAAGGACAGGGGATCCACCTTGAGATCATTGCACACCACCTTTTATTCATTTGAAGAAAAGTGGGACATAAGTATGTATCGTGGTGATAGTGATGGTACCAGCAGCAACAACAGCAGAATGATATTTCTTGCATTGTTTGCTTTCTCTGACAAATGGCATTTGATGAATAGAAGACCCTGACAAGGTCAACGATTCTGTTCCCAGTGAAGCAGAGATGAGCACAGTACATCCTATGGGTTGCTTGTGGCCTCCCCAGGGCTGTTTTTGTGACTTTTGAGAGGGGGAGTCAATTATTTTTGCAATGTTTTTCAAAAAAAATTTTTTTGGTTCAAAACACCCCTTAAATGCCCTCTGTGTGGTGGTGGAGGGCATTTCTACCATACCTAGGTGCCCTTGGCTACAGGATAATTTTTGCAAAATTTTTCAAAAACAAAAATGCTCCAAAAGCACAGGGTGCATTTCCACTGTATTTTAGACCCTCCACTGGGCCTAAAAGGGCACAAGAAGGCCCCAAAACATGGTACCTCATAGACAGTGTTTTGAGCAGGTACAGTGGAGGTATGCAACTTCCAAGGTCTCCTGTGTGCGAATGCAGTTTCCTAGCTTCCACAGTTGCCCACCCTTGCAATAAAGGATTATTGGATCCAAGAGGCGTAGGCAAACATCAGAATCTATTGGTAATAAATTACTGTACAGTGAGAGTCAACGTGATGTAGTGATTTGAGCATTGGACTATGACCATGGACATCAGAATTCCTTTCCCTGCTCAGCCATTGAAACCCACTGGGTGACCTTGGGCAAGTCACACTCTCAGCCTCAGAAGCCCCAGTGATAGGTTTGCCTTAGGGTCATTATAAGCTGGGAACGACTTGAAAGCACACCACAAAACCACTACAACAAGGTTTCTGACACACAAAATTGGGTTGTGAAAAAAAAAAGAAAGAATGCTTATGTGGCAGAGGGAGAAGCAGGTGTAGAGTTGTGTGTGAAAGGATTTGTGAATATGTATCTAATATCGTTTTCCTCTTTCTGTCCAAAACAGTGATCAAGATGACTGGTGACAAATTCCTGGGCTGAATGTGTGTTCAGAGCTTGCCTCTTCCTTAATTTTTAACATACTTGGACCATTGTTTTGCCCCTTTTTCCAGCTGGTGGATGTCAGGGTAGTGTTAGGTTTGTTTCTCCTTTCCTCTCCTCGAGTATATCCACACTGCATAATTATAGTAGTTTAACACCACTTTACCTGTCATGGCTCTGTCTCATGGAAACCTTGAATTTTAGTCTCAAGAAGTACTTAGAATCCTCTAGCCCATTCCCCTTAACTACAGTGTTAGAGCTCTGTGGCAAAGAATTCAATGTACCTCACCAAACTATAAATCATACTATTCCATAGTATGGAACCATGAAGTTAAAATGGTTATCAAAGTGCTATAATTGTATGGCCCTTACTTTCACATTCTCTCTCACACACACACTGTTTACCCTGCCCTGCTCATATTCTTTTTCAAAACCTAATTTGAGGCAGAAGGGAAGCTTTCTCATATCTAGTCTGCCCACCCTAGCTTGTATGGTCTGGGCACACTATCTATACTCCCATTAAGCAACACTTATTTTTAGAAGTGTCATACTTTGAATTAAGTCTGTTCAGAAGGACTCTTTGATTTAGCTTTGAACACTGCTGCAGTTACCCAATTCCTACCAACCATGGTGCATGATTTCCGGCTGCTTGAGGCAGGAGAAACAGTACCTCCACTCCCTGCTCTGCTACTTGCCCCATCACTAGTGCCAGACCCCCATCTCACTCTGAGAGTGAAGCAGAAAGTGGGCTCTGTGGAGAGAAGCTCTGGTCACATGAAGCCACCAGTGTTGCTCTTCATTAAGCTGTTCAGGCCTCAGATACCTGGCTCTGAGGGTTTCAGTTTGCCTTTGCAGACTGTCTGTGACACAGCACAAGGAGAGTATGGCCAGTTCCGCACTAGCCTGTTATAGTGGTATTATTCCACTTTCAACATCCTGTGGAATCCTGGGGTTTGCAGTTTAGAGAGGGGCCTCAAAGGTCTAAACTGCAAACCTCAGGATTCCATAGGATGTTGAAAGTGGAATAATACCACTATAACAGGCTAGTGCAGAAATGGCCAGTATATCAGAGCAATGTGAAGCATATTGTACATACAGATAGGATGGCCACTCAAGACACCCTCACTAACTGCAGCAAATGTCAGTGTTGGGAAATAGCTATTGTGTCTTCAAGGAGCATGGCATTGGTGGGATCTGGACAACTTAGCCAGCCATTCATTCCTACAGCAATGGCACAATAGTGAGATGGACAGCATGCAGCTCTTTGGAACCACAAAGGAACCATGCTCCTTAGAGCTAGGGTTTGTGGGAGATTACTTGTGGTGTGTGACAGGCAATCTCCCCAGACACTTTGCTCACAATACCCACCTACATGCCTGGCTTGCATTGCTCCTTTGTAGGTCAGACTAAAACTCAGTGTGGATTCACTGATCCAAAGGCATGGAAATAACCAGCCATAACAGGCAAAGTGTCTAGTAGCACCTTAAAGACATTAAAGTTTACTGACAATAAGTTTTTGTTGACTGCAGGCCATTTCATCAAAACTGAGCAGGGAAATCAATGTGCTTTCCCCCCCTCAAGAGTTTGGAAAAGTTTCTCTTTTTGTTACCAGAATCTCCAAGATCCACCAGCCATGCTGGCTGGGGAATTTTGGGAAGTCTATTCCAAGCAGTGATTTCCCAAGTCTTTCTCCAGATCTAAACAACAGGAAAAAGAAAACTATCACCAATTATGCCTGATGGTCCTCAGATCTTTAAAGGTCCTTCTTGTGGTGCCTAAGACTGCAAAACAGAGAGAAACCACTGTAGTTGTTTGGCTGCATTCCACTTAGTGGACCACAGGTTGAGCAGGTCCTTCCCAAAGACATGTTGGTTCAGCTCAGGAAAATGACAGCTCTGCTTTTTCACTGAGTATTCAGAGTTGACTGAAAAAGCTAAGGGGACTCATGTATTCTGTGTTATCCAAATGTTAACCCAGAAGTTCTCAAGGGACTCATTTGAAAATAAAATTCCTAAAATTTTCCTATCGCCTGAGAAGGGAAAGTCTCAACAGTGAGGCATCTTAAATAGAATCTGCGGAGGTGCTAGTGGAGACAGAACTTGTGAAAGCTCTCAGGGCAAAGGAATTCAAACCGCCACACCCAGAAAAGCAGGTTCTGATCAAAGGGGAAAGACAAAAGGTAAAAGGTGACTCTTTGGCACTTGCCAGGAGGTACACTTTGCAGAAATGGAGCATGCAGCTTAAAGAGGACCTAAGGCCTGGATCCACCATGAGCGAAGCAATTTCTTCCTACTAAGGGCCATCCTACTAACTTGACTTGAAGGCTAAAGGCAGTTGTGAAAATTTGTGCCTCTAAACTTTTCACCTTATAGGAACAGTAGAAACGGAAGACACATGCACACACAGAAACTAAGGTTGCCAGTTCAGAAACACCCCAAGTCTGACAATATGGGGCCAAAAGCTGAAATCTATAGATGGTTCCTTGTGATGTCATTAAGCACAATGCTGTGAGTATTAACAAGTACTGCTCAAAGCATGGCATTCAAATAACCCCCCCCACAAAGTCAAACAAATGCGAAAATGTTGCACTAGTTGGATTTTTCCCCAAAAAATTTCAAATAGGAAGGAAGGAAGGAAGGAAGGAAGGAAGGAAGGAAGGAAGGAAGGAAGGAAGGAAGGAGGGAAGGTGGTCCAAGCACTTTACTAACAGGAAAATTCTCAAACTTTTCTCAGCTATTGTTGTTTTAAGAACTTTGTAAGCACTGCTTTTAATACTGGGAAGCTGTAGTCAAACCAAAGGAAGTTTAATCGAAGCAAAGCAAAACAAAACAACCCCAGAAGTTGTAGTTTTGCTCAGTTTGGTCCTCATGGCTATCTCAAAGCTGCTCTAAAAAGCCAGAAGTGAAGCCAGAAGTAACACTGTATCATTTCTGGTTTAGTGAATCTTCGTCCATGTGACCTAATGGAGTGGTGCTGCAAGGATGAAAATTGGCCCCTTCCCACAGAGTGCTTATTCATCCCAGTTCTAAAATATCCCAGTCATGTTTTCAAGATTTTCTTTAGGGACAAATGCAGCCAGAGCTAAGGAAGAAAGAGAACAAGGCAGAAGGAAAGGAACTAGGAAAGGAGAGAGCACTTGGAGGGGAGGAAAAAGATGTTTAGCTGAAAGTTGCAGGGGTGGAGAGAAAGAGGACAAGAAAGAGAAGTAAAATGCACCTCAGAATGGAAGCTGTACTGTGGCTTCAACCGCCTCAGTAGTGAAAGAATGAAAGGGACAGAATTGGAAAAGTAAACAATAACATTGGAAAAACCACAAAATAACAGTCCTTGGAGGTGAAAGACTAAAGCAGCTCAGTCTTCCCACCCTCACTCAGCTCTGCTGAGCCCTTGTGCTAGCTGTGGTTTCAGAGCTTGACAGTGGAAGGGTAGAAGGGGCCAAGCTGACTCCCCGCAGTGTCCACAGTGGCCACTCCAAAGCTGCCCGCCGCAGCACAGACCAGTACCACCGTTTTTAAAAAGAAGTTCTCCAAAGGCACACTCTCTCACTGGTGGTTTTTTCCCTCCGCATCCTGAGGCAGGAAGGCAGGATCTTAGATTTGGGAGCCCTCGCAGAGACACATACAAACAGAGGATTTTAAACATGACTGTTAAAAGTGCATACAAAATATGCCTAAAAAGCATTTATGCCTCTTCACTGTAGCAATTGTCATTCACTGCAAATTTGTTTAGGCAAGCTCTTGTTCGTTCCTTGGAGCAGCAGCAAGACCTTATGCAGTAACAAACTTGCCCTGAAGATGCTCACAGAGAACTCCTCTGGCTTTATCGAGAGCAGAACCACTACCACAGTGATTCTCAACCTGTGGGTCCCCAGATGTTTTTGGACTTCAGCTCCCAGAAGCCCTGAGCATTGACCATAGTGGCTGGGGCTTCTGGGAGCTGAAGTCCACAAACATCTGGGGACCCACAGGTTGAGAACCACTGCACTACCACATCCCTTCAAAGGATTGAATGCTGGAATCTGGAGACCAGGGTTGGAATCCCCACACTGGCATGAAAACCCACTGGTGACCCCTGAGCAAGTCACAGTTTCTGGGCCTCAAAAGAAGACAAGAGCAACCCCCTCCAACAAATGTTGACAAGGGCCATTTCCACACTAGCCCTTATAGTGCTATTATTCCATTTTCAACATCCTATGGAATCCTGAGGTTGGCAGTTTAGGGAGGGGCCTCAAAAGAAAGTGGAATAACAGCACTATAACAGGCTAGTGCGGAAATGACCAAGAAACCCAGTGACAAGCTCTCATTAGGGTCTCTATCAGTCAGAAACGACTTAAAGCCACTGAACACCAAAGGGAAACCCAGCTAAGTTCCAGCCATTACCGGAAGTGTCGCTAGTCGGATGTCTCTAACCCACTTCTCATCCCACAGGTCCCATCCAGATTGTGGTTTCTCTGACGGGGCCGAGATGGTGCAGCGCAGGCGAAACTCTTTCTGTCTCTGCCTCTTTCAGAGCCGGCCTTGCCTCCTTCTGTCTTTCTAGGCTCAGAGGGAAGAAGAGAATTGTCTTTCTTCCAGAAGCGCTGCTCGATTACCTGTCCACCAAGAGTTTTCCGCTCAGACACCTTTTATAATTACGATATATCCCACGCAAGCTGGAGTGTGTTAGCCCAGTCCTGCCCACCCTAGAATTTTCCCAATATACCGTGGAATTACATCTCCCATCACCAGTGACCACGTTGTCCGAGGATGATAGGAATTGTAGTCCAGGGCGCCAGGTTGGCGGGAAGAAGGGGTTGCTAGAAAGAGTCTTTTCAAATTCATTACTTTTTCCCCGCTTCTCTGGATTTTGATCCTTCCTGGTACTTGGTTTCTGGCGGCTTCACGATCGTCCTTAACTAAGCGAGCCCCAAGAGAGAAGACTTGGAGAAACTCGATGCCGGACCCTAAAGACGTCCTTTCAGGCAACTCGGATTTGCCAGCCGCTGGGCCGAGGGTGTCCCCTCCTCCCAGGGAGCCCTGCAACAAATGAAGGGCTGTGAAAACCAAACTTGGAGCGTGAAGGTTGGTCAAAGTGGCGGGACACCAAGGCTTGGCTGGCTGGCACAGTCCCAGCATCCCAGGCACAGAGAACGGGCTTGTTCACCTCACAAGCCACCCTCTTAAGCACATAGGTGTGATATAAAGATTTTGAAAAAGTAGTATTCCCTCCTAGGACTGCACCATGCAAATGAGGACCACACGTTTGAATGTATCTGGGTGGGGGTCCCGGTTCCCCCAAATGCCTACGGGAAGCCAGAGCTCTTCGATTCCAGCCAAGAGGTGGTGCGTTAGTGGTACCAAGGCCGTTTCCGCACGAGCCTGTTATAGTGCTATTATTCCACTTTCAGGACTATAACAGGCTAGTGAGGAAATGGCCCAAGACATTTTGCCGCCAGAGGCGGAACAGCAAACAGTGTCACCGCCGCTAAATCAATGTGCCCGGTACCATTACTTTTGACACCCTGGGGAGAGAAAATTCCATGCACACCTTTCTGTGGGTGTAAAACAACATCCACAAGATATTAAATAACAAGCTGTCTTTTCAGGACACCCCAAATCAGTGGCCTGAGGCAGCTGCCTCCCTCTGTCTGATGGCAGAGCCGTCCTTTGATTTCTGTCTGCCATGAAGTGTGTGTGTGTGTGTGTGTGAGTGTGAGTGAGCGAGAGAGCGAGCAAGCAAGCAAGCAAGCAGTGGTTCCACCACCTTCCACCTGCGGTGCTGGAATGGTATGCTCCAAGAATAGTTTTATGACAGATGCGCTGTTTGTCTAGACTAGTCCTGCGTTATAACAACTCGGTATGCATTTGTGGGTGCTTAATAAGACTTAATAAGGCATTGCTTGGGTTAATCAATTGAATCATACCTTTTCATGCAAATATGGATTCACTTAAAACCTGCCCTTAAAAAAAAAAAAAGAGGCGAGGCTTCTGCTGAAGAAAGCACATTCGGTACTACCGTCTTACAGCTCTTGCCTACCTCCTAGGTAGATTTCCACAGCCAGAAGTGAGGTGACGTTCTAAATAATGCTTAACTTGTGTCTTTCAGTCTTGAAAAGAAACAGTCTCCCCATAAATTGTCTTCGGAATGTAGCCCGTGCTTGGATGCTGCAGAGCTGAGGGAAATAATTTTTCGGGACTATGGCCATTGCCGCACTACACTGTTATAGTGCTGTTGTCCCACTTTCAACATCCCCTCCCTAAACTGCAAACCCCAGGATTCCATAGGATGTTGAAAGTGGAATAATAGCATTATAACAATCTAGTACGGAAATGGTCTGTAACTGTCAGAATTTACCAGCCAGTGGCCATAGCGCAGCTGTAGGGTCTGGGAATTGTAGTATAAAAGAGTAACCTTTGGAAGTTAT
The DNA here is from genome assembly GCA_948472985.1 of Iguana delicatissima. Lineage (NCBI taxonomy): Eukaryota > Metazoa > Chordata > Lepidosauria > Squamata > Iguanidae > Iguana > Iguana delicatissima. Next base: position 1,790,565 of record CAOKZL010000134.1, read on the forward strand.
AGCTTCTCGGTTCTCAATTCAGTGGTGCGGCGCTCATGCATAGGATTGCAGTTCACTTCTTTGCACAGTTGATGCGGCAATCCTAAACTAACTTGCAGGCAAGTAAGCCCCAAAGAACTCAGTGAGGTTTGCTTAGAAGTAAACATGTATGGGATAGTGTTGTTGGGCGTTGCTGACATCCGGCTTGACTAGGCTGAATTAGGAGAGGTGTCTGCAATCTTGGGTGTAAACCGGGGGCCCATTCACAATGCACAATTATAGCACTATATTCCACCTTAACTACCATGGCAAAATCCTGTGGAATGCTAGGCCATTTCTGCACTGCACTATTATAGTGCTATTATTCCACTTTCAACATCTTGTGAAATTCTGGGATTTGTAGTTTATTGAGATCACAGATCTCTCTGGCTGAGAATTCTGAATACCCCTCCCTAAACTGCAAACCCCAGGATTCCATAGGATGTTGAAAGTGGAATAATAGCGCTATAACAGTGTAGTGCAGAAATAGCCTTAGAGTCTGGTCAGAGGCATGCGAGTTCTGTGGCTGAGAATCTAAACGCCCCTCCCTAAGCTGCAAATTCCAAGAATCCATGGGATGATGCTATAACAGCTAAAGTGTTATAGCATCATGGGGTGATACTATAACAGCTACTCAGAGGTATAATTATTTAGTGTGAAAGGGCCCCCTGTTGAAAGGACGGAATTACTCGCTCATGGAATGATCCTCCGCGATTGTGGCAGCAATTTCATTTGGGAATCATTTCGAGCTGAGATGAACACAGTAGAATTTCTTTCGGAATATACCTATGTTAAGAAGAGTAGGGATCCCGCCTGAAGGACTCAGGTGGACTGAAGTTCATTACTACCTACTCTAAAGCAAGTCTATTTGAACAGTGACTAATGGAAAGGCGAATTGTTCTAGGAGCTGGTTGCCTGAAAGATGTCAGTTCTGTTTATCTTAATGAGACAAATTCTGTCCCAAATTCCAAGATTTTAGCTTCAATATTGCAATTCAGCTTTCACCCTCCCATATAACCATACGATCAGAGAGTAAGTTGACTTCAGACCTGGAATTCTGAGCAGACGTATTGGGCACTTAATTAGCTCGAAATCCAAAAAATGTAACTTAGAATCTTGGACATTATAAAGCGTGTGTGTGCGTCTTTCATTCCAAGACGGCGTTGTAAAATCATCATCATCATTATCGAACTGAAGGGTGGAAAGGAAGCCCAGGTTTCTTGTAATTTCGCCGCGGGGGAAGGGAACTTTTTAAATCCGCGTTGTTAAAAATAAAACTTGTTATTTCTTAGTTACACCCAAATAGCTTTTTCTTCCCCACCGATTTTAGCATAGCACGTTGCGCCTGACCCGGAGAAAGTTAGCCAAGTAGTTGCAATGCAATATTGGAATTAATCGTCAATCCATTGCCCTGCAGTGGCGTTCTGTGTGATTGCAGAAATGTATTTTGGAGCTAAGGGAAACTGGACGCCTTTGCGGGGAGTGGAGGAGGGAATCGCGACGCAGTCCTATGAGCACTTACTCAGAAGTGAGCCCCAAAGTGTTCTTTGGTTTTTACTCCTGGTGCGCCAGCTTGCAGTCTCAAATCAGTCTGGACTTCCACTGCATCTACTGCTTTGCAGCTAAAGAAAATCTAATTGGCCGACACGGGTGGACGACAGTTCCAAGGAGCTCAGGGATGTAGGTGAGATCTCCGTGATCACTCTCCGTGTACCATGCACTTTCGGCGTGACCTACCTTGCGCGGATGCTCTGAGGATAAAGTAGAGACGGAGAGCTGTATACACCGCTTTGCGTTCACTGGAAGAATGGCGGTATATAAAAGTACCTAATCATATAATAACAAAGAGGAAAGCTGTGGTTTGGGTTCCAGCACCTGTTTCCTAGAGCCAGGGTGATGCGGTGCTTTGAGTGTTGGACTAAGACTCCGAAAAGACCAGGGTTGGAATCCCTACTCAGTCAGGGAATGACCTTGGGAAATACCATCTCACAGCGTTAGAGGAGGCAATGGCAAGTCTCCTCTGAGTAAATCTAGGTAAGAAAACCCCAGGAAAGTGTGACCATAAGCTGGAGTCGACAGATCTGTTTCCTGCGTCCCAGAACAGGCAAAGGAGAGAGTGCTCGCAAACTTGCACAAGCTTCCTGGGGAGGCCATTCCGCCCTACATTATTATAGCGCTATTATTCCACTTTCAACATCCTATGGAATTTTGGGGTTTGCAGTTTAGGGAGGGGCCTTTAGAATTCTCAGCGGGAGCGCTCTTGGGCCTCAGTAAACTACAAATCCAGAATTCCACAGGATGTGGAAAGTGGAATGATAGCACTATAACAGTGTAGGGCGGAAATGGCCGTAGTGCAAGTGAGATGGTTTGCCCAGCCTTTTAACAAGCCCTTAGCTCTATTCTTTCACCGGGGATGCCAGTGATTTGCTGTATCCAAAGCATATGCTCTATGGTGACCCCTAGCCACTGTCCGGGTGTTAACTCCAATCCATTATTGACTTCTAAATCCGGCTAGTATAGCAGCTGACTGCAGGAGGCTTATCTAGGAGAGAAACCTTAGATTACGCAGCGTCTACAGAGCTTTGGAAAGTTCTGTTTTTGACTACAAAGAATCTTGTGGTGCCTTGCAAGTTTTATTTGGCATACCCTTTCTTGGACTTCAGCCCACGACTACTTATGTCAAATAAAACCTGTTAGTCTTCAAGGGACCACAGGACTCTGTTGCTTTTTGAGGCCACAGACCAACAGGCCGTGCCAGCAGAGGAATTCTGAGGGAGTTGCAGTTGAAAAAAAAAGTAACTTTTATAACTTCAGCATGTAAGTCACTGTTTAACAATAAAGAAAGCCAGTTACAAGGATAATCCATAAAAACCATTGATTTGGAAGATTTTCTAGAGAAATCGTGGGTTCTGTGGAATCTTCATTAGAATTAGCTAGAGACATCCCCACAGCCACAGCCGATCCCACTTGCGCCAGTGGAACAGACAATAGAGGACGCCCATGAAAGGAACGCCCGACGATAACGACGTTAATGCTCCGTCGAATTGCCCCGGGAACTTCACTGAAAATTAACCGGACAGCAAAGCGTTTTGCAGGGGGGGTGATGACTTTTTTAAAAAAAACGTTTTGTGTATCTCGGTATGTTTAGGATGTTCGCCTATCATATTCATCCTTTTTCTTCATTTTTCTTAAAAATACACAAGTTTGGAAACACCTATGAAAAAGAGAGGCGTGGGAAAACAGACTAAAATGTGAATTGAATCATAATATGCTGGTGCTTGAGTCTCGTCTGCTGAATAAGAAGCCATTTCCGCACTAGACTCTTACAGCACTATTATTCCACTTTCAACATCCTATAGAATCCTGGGGTTTGTAGTTCAGGGAGGAGCCGTCCCAGGGTTCCATAGGTTGTTGAAAGTGGAATAATAGCGCTATAACAGTCTAGTGCGGAAACGGCCATGGTGAATATCTTATTTAGGTTTGGTTATGCCTTATTTATCACTAATTCCATTTTTGTATTTTGTAAGAAGGTGCATGAAAAGAGAGGATTGTTAAATTTATTTATTTTATTATAAAAATGTATTTCTCCTTGAATCATAGAGACCCCCAGGGCCGTCGAGTCCAACCCCTCTCCCGCTATGCAGGAATACGCCATCAAAGCATTCCTGACAGATGGCCAACCACAGCCAGCTTCTGTTTAAAAGCCTCCAAAGAACGAGACTCACCACACTCCAAGGCAGCGCATTCCGCTGTAGAAATGCTCTTACCGTTAGGAAGTTCTTCCTGATGTTTAGCAAGTTTGAAGCCATTGCTCCATGTCCTGCTCTCTGGAACTGCAGAAAACAAGCTTTCTCTATGTGACACCCTTCAAATATTTAAACATAGCTATAATGTCACTTCTTAACTTTCTTCATCTTTATGCTTTAGACGGAGCTATATTGTAGGTGCTGTGATGTTGGACTAAGGCTCCAGGAGGTCCAGGTTCGAATCTCCACTCAGGCATGGAAACCCACTGGGGGACCTTGGACAGGCCATTTTCTGCTAGCCTCAGAAAAAGGCAAGGGTAAGTCCCCTCTAAAGCGATCTTGGCAAGAAAAGCCTGTAATAGGGTCGCCCTAAGTCGGAAACGTCTCGAAGCAACATCACAATTTACGAAAGTCGTTTGTATTCAGTTATTCATCTCCTCCCTTTCTAGCTCTTTAAATACTTTGGTTGGAACATATATCTACCCACAGGCATGACACCTTTACTTCAACTTGTCAAATTTCAGTCAACTCTTGAAAGATCAGTTTCACTATTAGGCAAAAACAGGGTTACTTGCCAGAAAGTAAGCCCCATAGTGGGATTTACTTCCGAGTAGTCACGATCAGGGTTAGGCCTACCACTCAATTTGCTTGCTCTACTGTGGGACCAGAGGCCCAATCCACCACACAAGTCAAGCTTCCACCCTGCTTCGTTTTAGACTTTGTAAACATTGTCAAGCAGGCAGGTTTGGATGGCTCATCTGCTTCCAGGACCAGCGTAGGGGGCCTTCTACATCCCTCCCGCCCAGCAAGAAAACAAACCCACCCACGAGATAAATCAGCGTCAGTTAACGTGCACAACCCCGCCCAAGTTAAGCGCGTTAGGTGGCGGAGCCATGGGTTCGTTTGCTGAGACTCCCCGCTCGGAGAAGTCCAGTGCTCGAAAACTTTACAAAAAAGCTTGAACTCCTCGTTCAACTCAGTGGAAAAACGTCACTGTGCAAAACCAATGGAATTTCCCAACGTTACTTTAACGGGATTTTGCCCGTTTTTGAGGAGCCCTTTTGAACAGGGAAGGCCTTTATTTAATTAAAAAAAAATTAGGATTCCTCCCTCTGGGATGTTTCAGATTCCTAATTTGGTAGGAGCTCCTAGGGTGTGTTTTCTCAAAGGTTTCAGCTACGGAGCCCTAACGTCTTCGGCCGTAAAACCAACGAAGACGTTGTTTCTATAGAAAACCGCAGGGGACCTGATTTCACAGGCCGAATTGAAATGCGTTAAAAAAAAAGTTATCAAAGAAACTGTCTTCGAAGTATTTCCTCTTGTTCCTTAGCTTCCTCCCGCCGCCCCGCCACAAGTATTCATACAGTTTCCCTTCGGGGCAGATTAAGCTCTGACAGGCTGAGTAAGTGGCGATTTTGTCTGCTTTGAGGAAGAAATTGCTGCGTAAACTGGCCATTTCCTCAATAGACTGTTATAGCGCTATTATTCCACTTGCAACATCCTATGGATGGATTCCATAGGATGTTGCAAGTGGAATAATAGCGCTATAACAGTCTAATGCGGAAATGGCCAGAGGAAAAATCCCAGGTTGATGATGGTCCTGCAATTTGGGAGATGCAACAGAAGACCCCCGCGAATCTAATGGTGCAAGGAAGTGGGGACCTGGGACCTCCACAAAAGAAATCCCTCCCCCTAAAAAAGAAGGAAAAGAAAATGAACCCAACGTAGTTCGGTTGACGCAGTTCGGATTTCTGATACCGCAGGCTAATTAATCCGAAATACTCAGGTTTAAACCAGTGTAATGCTCTCCCTCCTCGCCTCCCCTCACACGAGTTTGAGATTAATTGAGTTAGATCCCTTTCCTGCAACGTTTGGATTCGAAGGTTTGCGCACACATACTCCCTCCCTACACCCTTAAGCAGAACAAAGGAGTGTTACTTCTCGGACGACAACTCTCAGAACCCCTTACCCAGTGGGAATTCTGAGAGTTATAGTCCAAGAACTAACCTTTCCCATCTCTGCTATAAAGGGAAAGGAAGTTCCAGCGATTTCTGCAGGGTTCAGGATTCAATGGTGCTTAAGACTGGAATCCATCTGTTTTCTCTTCCCCTGTTTCCTACAGGAGGAAACATGAACGTACGAACCGCCGATTTTCAATCCCAGGCCTAATCCACAGACCATAGTCTTCGTCGGCCTCCTTTATTGCCCTTAGTCCAATGCCAGGTGCGGGTGCCTTTCGTAGGGGGCCAATTTTCTGCTCCTGGGAGGGCTGCATGGACTTCCAAAGATCCCAGCCAAAGCAAAATTGATAGAGGCACTTCTAGTTTTGAAGAACTGGAGCGCTTTCACCATACACAAGTATAGCGGTATGATTCTAATTTAATTGCCGTGGCAACATTGTATAGATTCCTGGAATTTGCAGTTTAAGAAGGAGCACTTAGAATTCCAAGCCGGAGAGCTCTAGTGCTTCACCAGACTACAAACCCCAGGATTCCATAGGATGCAGAGTTAAAGTGGAATCATACCACTACAATTGCGTGGTGTGAACAGGCCCCAGTATGTTTTGATGTTACAGGAGGAGGGGTCTTGAAAACTATTGCAAAGGGAAATCACATAAAGGGAAGTCCAGCAGAGTCTGGTGGGGAAGGGGCTGCAGGTTGCCTGTCCTGAATCTACAAAAGCCTTACCAGGCTGTATCAAGGCTGGAGGCCACTGCAAAAAGTGGGGAAAGAATGCCACCCAGTACCCCATGAAAAAAAAGACCTGTCTCATTTGACAGGACTGCGAGGTTTCTGGTCAAGAGTAAGTCTCATCAAACTCCATAAAACTTATTCCCAAGACTTTAGGACAAAGAAACTACATTGAGAAGGAGAATTTAGTGGGAATAGATTCACGTGATCGCTGAGGCAGCAGGGGCTGGAATTAGAGAAAAATCCTGCAACATAAAAAATGGGGTACATCTAAATAGAGGAAAGCAGATGTAGTCTACTGTTTCTTAACAGGGATCCTAGGTATGTATGGATGCAAGCCCCACTAAGGCTTACTTTAAATAAACTTTAAGTAAGTATTGTAAAGTACACAGACTAACAAGGAGAGGTATTTGAATATTACTTACGGTGGACATGTTTAGGATTTGCCTGCAAGTCTCTTTGGGTTGGATGCCGACTTAGTAGGAGCCTTGCCTACGAAGGAGTCTCAAGTCAATGGGACTTAAATCTAGTCCCAAGGATTTCGTGGATCTACTGTAAGGATGACAAAGTCTGAATCCAGTCCTTTCATCTGAATTGACAGAAGGATGAAATCAAGGAGACTTCGGTGTTCAGCTTTAGCTGAAGCTTGCTCCAGCATCCCATCTCAAGATGCCATTGTGCAGACACCATGACCCCAACAAAGTTCTTCTTGTTGTTGTTTTTGGTCACATGAGGCTTGATTAAAGAGATCTGGGAGAACCTGAAGACATTTGTGGTGGGCTTGATAAAGGAAACAGCCAGATGGCATTAGGGAATGTTTTCGGTAGTCAACTAGGCTACCCTTTTATTTTCCTTTCAATTACGGCCTTATACTGACACATGACTCTAGGTGGGCCCATGCCTGCACTGAAAGAAGCCTATTCCGTTCAACTTCTTCCTTAGGCTACCCCAGCTTTCCTAAAAGACCACGTTCCTCGTCAGATGGCATCTCCAAAGAAGTGTGGGCTTCTCGGAAACTTTACTTCCTGCCTCCTCCCTTTGTTTTTCTGGTTTGCTTCACAGACCCTGCCTTTGGATTCCTGAATCCCTCCCTTTGGCCCGTGGCAGAATCTCACCTTTCGATGAAGGAGAGTAATTAATTTATTGTTGCCCGTTCGCAAGCTGGTAAAATCTGAGGGCCCTAAAGCAATCCAGAGTGGTGGGAATGGGGCTTTTCTAGGTTCACTCTTCTTCAGCCGCAAAGCCACAGGTCGCTGGCATGGAAAAGCAGCGGAGGTGCTGGAGCCGCGCTCGTAGGTCGAAAGGAAGCTCGGCTGGGACAGAGAAGGGAGGGAGACGGTGGGCCTCTGTCACATGGGATTTGCTTTGTGTAACAGAGAAGACCCCAGTTGTGCATCTAGGCGGTAAAAGTCAGGGGATGTCCTTCAATTTTGTTTTCTCCGAGGAATTCACTTCAGATGGAGTCCAAAGAGAGGCAATTTCTGGGCAGAAACTTGTAGGGAGGACTAAAAAGGAATGGACCCGGACCTATCGCCCTGAACTCTTGCAACAAAAGATGTGTCAAGGAATCCTGTAGATGCATCTGAGGAAGTGGACTGGAGTTCACCAGAGCTTATGCTAGAAATTTCTTCCTTGCAGTCTCTACAGTGCAGCAGGATTCCTTTATATGAATCCTTTTTAAGCTTGTCTGATGGGGAGGGGGGCTGCCGTGTTTTTTTTCCTCCAGGGTTGTTTCCCCCCCCCCCAATGAGCCAGGGGCTGGAACTATAGTTTGTGCCCATTGACTGCAACTGTTTCTTTCTTTCCTGAAAACTTCACTTTGGACCTGCAGCCAGTGCCTTCCAGTTGTTTCTGATGCCGAACCTGACACGAACCTATCACCGGTTTTCTGGGTCAGACTTGTTCCAAGGGGGTTGTGATTGTTCGGAGGGGGTTAAGAACTGATTAAAACAAAAAACTGTAGTCAAATCCCATCTGATCGTGGAAGCTGAGCAGGGTCAGCCCTGGTTAGTACTTGGATGGGTAACTATCAAGGTACTCTAAGTTTCAGAGGAAAGAACTGGCAAAACCACCTCTGAGTGAGTATTAGTTGCCAAAGAAAACCCGATTAAATTATGGGGTCACCACAAGTCGACAGGCGTTTTGAAGGCACATACATACAGAGACAACCTAAAATTAAAAGTAATCATATCACCATATTCAGATAGCGGTTCTGACAAAGCTTTCATTAAGATCCTCTATTGTTACGTGCCTTCAAGTTGACTCCAACGAGGGTTTTCTTGACGAGATTTCTTCAGAAGTTTGTCATTGAGTTCCTCTGAGACTGAGAGAATTGACTTGCCCAAGGCCCCGTGGGGATCTGGATCCTAGTCTCCCAGAGTCCAACCCTCAAACCTCCAAACCACGCTGGATCTTACGGACGGACCACCACGTTGAATAATACTGCTTTATATCGCTTTTCGCCCTGAAACAGACTGACACTGCTTTGTCTTTCAACTGTTTTTGTCCTTTCCGACTTGTGGAGACCCTAAGGCGACCCTATCGCGGGCTTTTCTGGGGGCTGAGAGTGTGTGACGCATCTAAGATCACACCATGGGTTTCCATGGTGAAGCGAAGAATCGAACCCTCGTTTCCAGGGCCATTTCCTCACGAGACTCTTTCAGCGCTATTATTCCACTTTCAACATGCCATGGAATTCTGGGATTTGCAGTTTAGGGAGGAGCCGGCCCCTCCCTAAACTGCAAATCCCAGGATTCCATGGCATGTTGAAAGTGGAATAATAGCGCTGTAACAGTCTCGTGCGGAAATGGTCCAGGGTCGTAGTCCTGCGCTCAAACCACTACACCACGCCGACTGTCTTATCTTTGACTATGGGTTTGGTGCAAACTCGCTTCTTTGTAATATTGGCTCCGACCTAATTAAAATTAGTAGTGACTAATAGCAGGTACATGACTCCTCAGGAGCAATCCCCGGTGAATGCAAGGTGAGTACTTGTAGGATTGCAACCTCAGTCCTAAGGAAACAATGGCGCAAGGTGCGCTCAAATTTCATGCCCACTTTCCTCTAAATCCCAAACACTTTAGCCGACAAAAGAGACCGGAGATGTTTAGCACGTTGTGTGGACGATTTTGGTTCTGATCCCCCGGGTCCGAAGAGACAGCCATTCTTAAGCACCTCCCCCCGAAAAGAAATGGTATGGCAAGCTGCAGCCTACTATAGTCTCAGTCTTGGCAGAGGCTTGAGGGAGAAATCCAAGCACAAGTCCCGCCTCACTGGTGAAATCCACCGGGTGATTCTGGGCCAGTTACACTCTTTCACCCTAAAATACTTTTCAAGATTGTTGTGAAGATAGTGGTGAGGAGGAGTTCGGCGCTGGGTTTGTTTCTCTGTTCCGATAGACTGCTCCCGGGATTCCACGATTTTATTCTGAGCCTGGCTTAAGCTTCAACAACTTGAGGGAGAAGTTGGAGGATAAGGGAGCAGTGACAAACTTTAGGCGTGGTGCAGAGAGCAAGGAAAGGAAACTGTTTTACGTCTATATAATACACACTAATAAATATGACCGGTAGTAGACTTTGTCCTCGCAAAATGAGGCTGGGTTTGATCCACTGAGGCCCTAAGGTTAGGCGATGAACAGTTCAGTGGGACCGTCTCCCTAGGAAGCGAGTTTACTATCGTAGCTTAAACGTAAAGTACGGAAAAGTTATTTTTCTTGACTACGACTCTCAGTATCCTCCGGCCAGCATGGCGACTTGCAATCGTAGTCGGAAAAAAGCAGCTTTGCTTAAATGTCGGAAGATGTGTCAGGACCGGATGTAGCTGTGATCTGGATGGAACTTTGGAAGACCTTTTTAAACCGCAGGTGTCCTTGGCTGTAGTGGAATAGACTTTAAAATAATTTTTCTAATCCACATTGTGTTGGGGTTAATTTGGGATGGATCCCAATGACAGTCTCCCATTACAGAAATTTTAAGAGCCTTCTTTCCTTTTTGCTGTCTGTGAAAGTAGCAGAACACCGTTCTAGGTGTAAGATAGAGATCAGAAAACTTACTCTGTGGGATACAACTCCCAGAATCTCTCCAGTTAGGACGGGGGATTCTGGGAGTTGCAATCCAAAACAGCAGTACTGCAATTCTATGAAGCTCTGGACTCTAAGACGGCTTGCTAGGGCTTGCCACCTTTTCAGGATATGGAACTGGCCCTTTTGATACTTGAAGCTTTTCAGGGAACACTTCCTCCCGTATTCCAGCGCCCTCTAGAGCAACAGCAACAACAACAACAGCATTTATTTCTATACCGCCTATCAACTAGTGTTATCTAAGCAGTTTACAATGTATTTTAGCTAATTGCCCCCAACAAGCTGGGTACTCATTTTACCGACCTGCGAAAGGATGGAAGGGCTGAGTCAACCTTGGAGCCTGGCAGGATCGAACTCACAACCTTGTGGTTGCAGTACTGGCATTTAACCACTGCGCCACCAGGGCTCCAGTTTCCTCTAGTTTCCTCTAGCCAGCATGGCCAGCCTGGGCTAGAAGAGCTCCTCTTTTCCGCACTAGACTCTTATAGCGCTATTATTTCACTTTCAATATCGTATGGAATCCTGGGATTTACAGTTTCGGGAGGGGCCACCTGGCCCCTCCCTAAACTGCAAACCCCAGGATTCCATAGGATGTTAAAAGTAGAATAATAGCGCTGTAACGGTCTCGTGTGGAACCAACAAAATGACTTTTCCAGGTAGTTCACACCTCGGGTGCTTCTGTTTTCTTTCTTGATTTTACCGGAAGGCTAGGTATACGTTGTCGCCCGCGACCGACAACTGAGTTCTGTAGAGTGCGGTGGACACAAGCGGATTCTGTGCGCTCTGAAACGGGAAGAGTAAACTTCTACAGAAACGTGGAAGCTAGGAAGGTGCTTGCAGATGGAAGGCGAACTGAACGCGAGGAAACTTCACTTTTCACGACTTTAGGTTGCAGTCCTGGACACAGGTCCTTCAGGAGTTCCAATTGAATCCACATCCTTATGGGGCCTACAAGACAGCGATTTCTTCCCTTAGCCACCTATGATCTGGCTGTCTAGTGGATTCTAGGAGTCGCTGTCCACACACAGAAAAGAGAACTTTCCTCAGGCTCAGCTTGTAGCATTGCTCTCCCGAGGTCTGGAGCGTTTGGCTCGCTTTCTTTCCGATTCCACGCTGAAGCTAAAGAGCGTCAGGCCACGGCCAGGCTGATTTAGCGCCCGAGCTGCTCCCGGGACCTTTCAGCCACTTCCTGCTATCAGCAGGATCATTGTGGCCCTCATCTTTCAAAAACTCAGCTGAGCCCGCTTCCTCTCGCTCCTGGAGCTCCGCTGGTTCTTCCGGAGGAATACTTTGGATCGCCCAGCCCTCCTAGGATGAGCTTCTGCCCTTCAGGGAAGCCTGCGCTGTTGCAGCTTGGTTATCCTGAACTGATGCCGCCATCCCAGTGTTTTCAAAAGTCCTTCCTTCCTTCCTCCCTCCCTCCCTCCCTCCCCTCCTTCCCCCTCCCTGTCTCTCTCTCTTTCTGTGTGTGTGTGTGTGTGTGTGTGAAGGAGGAAGCGGACGGATGGCTTTCCAAGCAGAAGTATCCATCCAGGAGTCTCGAGGAATTCCTCCTGTCGAAGGCCGGCTCCCATGCCGAAAGTCTTCGCTCGACTGCACCCGCTTGGCATTGCGTGGTTGTGGACAGGACTCGAAGAGGGCCCACCTCTTTAGGGTCCATAAGGGGGCCCTCCCACACCCCGAAATTTAGGTATTGAGACTGCCCCGCCTCTCGGTCTACGAACAGCTGGGCCAAAGCAGTCGAACCATCGAACCCCATTCATTAGACGAAGGGACCGATCCCGAACTTTGTTAGGGGAAAGAAATTCGTGTTGGTGGCCTCCAACATATTCGCCTTTCCTCTGAAATCAACTGGGGTCTCGCTTGTGACGCCTGAAGGACAATTTGTTGGGCATGAGTTGACTCCAGAGGCAGCAGATGGGCTGATGAGTGGGCTGGAGCTCATGAGCTCTTCTGCCAAATCAGACTCGGGCGTCTTCCAAGTGCTACAGGCCTCTTTTTCCCCTCTGAGGGAGAGGGGTTCTCTCCACCACGGTCGTATGAAAGAGGAAGGCGTTTCGGATCAAAGAGGAGATCCACGGGCCACAAGAGTTTGCGGATACCCGTTGTGCCCTGGTGTCCATCCAAGAAGGCGCAGAACATCTTCCTCGCGTCAGGAAACCTGCGCAGCCAAGGCGCTTCACTGTTACAACGCTATGATCCCACTTTAACTGCCATGGTTCCATCCACTGGAATCCTGGGATTTGTAGTTTGGGTACTACAGGGCTCTGGCTGAGAATTCTAAATGCCCTTCTACACTGCACATCTCAGGACTCCATGGGATGTTGTCGTGGCAGTTAAAGTGGAGCATAGTACTGTAACTGTGTTACTATGGGCCACCAAAAGCGAAAACGCAACAATTGGGTTTAGCGGAAGGCATGGAACGAGACTGTGTCCAGCTTTAAATTTGCCTCTGTTTTTCTCTCCTCTCATGCTTGCTGCTCAAACTCTCCAAAGACTGAGTTCCCACAATTCTCAAGTGCAAAACTTTCCCTTCAGGTGCTTCGCAGAAGCTCAGATTCCGAGACGCCACTGGTCTTAACTGAAATCCAACTGCGGAGGTGGGAGAGAGATTGCTTTGTAGTAAGACTTCCTGGCTTTCCCACGCATGCGCCTAGCCGGCCGAAGACCTGGCTCATGTCCTCAGGTCTGAAAAAGGTAACCGGAGCAAACTGGAGAATTAAACCGACTTTAAAATCTGATGAACGTCTGACGCCTGTGATCCTTCCCTCTTCAGGCGCAGCGTCTACATCGGGACAGAAGTGCCCTTTCAGCGCCCGGAAGGCGCTCCCCAAACGCCGCAGGACGCGTTTCCCAAGGTCTGCGGCTTCGAAACAACAAGCACAAAAACCACCACTGAGGAAAATTTCAGAAACTTAATTGTTTTGCAAACTAAAGAATTTGGAAAGTCCTTATGAACTCGGAAAGAATTTTAGGTCAGAACTTCCCAACCGCGTTCTCGGTGCTATGTTTCTATAAAAGGCAAAGATTAAGATCTGAATAGAAAAATCACTAAAAGCCACTGAGGCCGCGGGGCACTAACCCTCGCACGGCGCCTTTCATCCCTTCCGGGGTTAATCTTTAGGGATCGGAACTCACACATCCGGACCCAGGAGCGAAATGCCAATGCCTGGCCCGCCGGGATCTTTGTAGCTACCTCTACAACTGCATCATCCACACCTATATCGCTTTTAACTGTTCCTCACTCATCAACTCCTACCCACGCCTAAACTGTTATTGGCAAACCCAAGTCAAACTAGCACTTGACAACGCGATCCCTAACCCGCTTGAGCCGCAGCCCTTAGCCCATTCAAACCAGCAGGCGTGCCTCGGCCTGCCTCCCCCAGCCCCCGGCGCAGCCGAATTGGAGAACCTGCCACACGGGGAGCAGCAGGCCCTCGATCAGCTCCCCGCCGCCCCATCGTACCCTGCCTCTTTCCTCAGCTTGCTTTTCAAACGTAGTTTCAAACACCGTGGTGTTATTCAAGCTTTTCCAGGAGTTCTCGTTTGTTCCTGAAGGGAGAGATGGAAATGATCAGCCCGCTGCGATGATCTCGACTCGCCTCTTAGCAAAAGCAGGACGCAAGTTGCGGCAGGGAAGGCGACAGAGTTCCCCGACCAGGACTCGAGCGCCCTGGAACACAGCGCTCCGGCGAAGCTGTGGAGGAGGCCAAGGGAGACACGCTTTCCGTGTCTCCTGCCCTGACAGAGAGGGAGAGGCAGAGGGATCCTAAACAGCCCCACACATATACACCCAGGCCATACTGAAGCCCACGGAGCAGCAGCATCCCCAGCCTGAGCCCTCTTTCCCAATAATAGAGGCTAATAATTTCTTAAGACGAAGAAAAATGGGGAGACCAACACACACAGATGGATCACTCTTCGGTCAAAGCGACGGATCGGAGTGATACCGAAATAACACCGACGGTAGTGGCGAATGCTCGCTTTGGTGGCGATCGTCCCAGCGAGACACCGGCCAGCCGCAGCCCTGCTCTCTCACGGTGCCCCCTCTTTTTCCCGCGGCAGAACTCCGCCGAGGCTCCTGCCTTTCCGACGGTGCTGGCCCCACCGCTGCTGCGCGCCCCGGCCGTCTCCCTCCCTCGGTCGTTGGTAGCTCCCGAGCCGCGCATTCACACGTTCCACGGAGCACGCCAGCTCCGTACCGAGCGCCTGGCAGGCAAGAGTGGTGTTTCGTCGTCCGTTTCCATCTCCTGGGTCGTCTGTCGGCTTCCACAGGCGCCCTCCCGCACGAGTCTGGCAGCACTTTCGCTGCCTCTCCCCCGCCACCGCGAAGTCAAACAATAGAAGAAAATCAAGGGGGCGCTGTGTGTGCGGGGGTGGGGGAGAAGAAGGCACCCCCCCAGCTCCTCCGGTTCGCGGCTGGGTTGATCGCCTCCAAGAGATCGGAACTGGCTGGCTGGCTCCCCCGGAGACCCGCAGGAGGCCGGAGGAGGGAGGGAAAGAGGGAGAGAAGAAAACCCGCTCCTCCCGAGCTGCTCCTGGCCGTGTAAATCCATCATCCACCGAGAGACAGGCCGCAGAGCTCTCTGGAGCGGAGAGCTGGCCCCAATGCATTCCTGGGCTAGTGCGCAGGCGCGGGGCAGGTAGCGCCCTGCTCTTTATGACCAGGTGAGCCCTTCCTCCGGCAGGTAAAGCAGAAGGGATTTGCCTTAAGAGATCGGCAGGAGAGGTGAGCGGGCGGATCACGCATTCCATGACCGGCAGGGACCTGGGGAGAGGCAGCCCGGAGCCAGAATGTCACTCCTTGCAAAAATGGGCGACTGGCAGGTAATACTTCTTCGCCACGTCTTCCCCACCCCTCCCCACCCCTCTCTTCCTAGTCCTCCTGCCTTCCTCTCTCTTTCGTCTTTTTTTTTTTTTTCCCCTACTGGGAATGTAAGATGTGGGAAGGCGAAGAGGGATCCGGTCCAGGCGGGGTGTTTTGACACACACACAGACACACATATTGCACTTGGCTTGTGGCTTCCCCGAGGGTATCACCCCGAGGAGGGAAGGCAAGCCGCCAGGGAGCCAGCCAAGCATTTCCAGCGACGCCAGTCAGAAAGAGTTCTTAGTCCACCATTCCACAGGTGTAGCCACGGCTCCTGGGACCCTTTCGGACGGCAGGCCCGTCACTTACCTCATCAGGGACCCGTGCGGAGCTGCTCCTTCTCTACCGGAATCCGCTTGCCTCCGGAGCTTCTTCGAAAAGAAACGATCCGGAGTCGCAGGCGCGATTGGTCTGCATTGGTTTCTTTCTTTCTTTTCACTCATCCGATGGCCAAGAGAGACAGTTCGCGCGCTATAGACGGTTTGTCAGCGCGGAGATCGCCCTCGGGGCTTAACAAGGGAGACTTCGGAAAGGCCCCAGCCAGCCTCTCACTTCTCTTACCCCTTTATGTGTGTGCGCGCGCGTGTGGAGGAGAAATCGAGAAGAGGAGCGGGACTCTCGGTGTTTTAGGGTCAAGAGCAGAGTGTAAGGGGAAGGAGTGACCTTCTTCTCTGGAAACTCCCAGAGTCTGCCTTGTTGCATGCGGAGGGCCGAGGCTCCTTTCGCTTCAGCCTGGGCCTGACAGGGTGGTCGTGGCCTTCCTTTCCTTTGCAGCGGAGCGCCACTTCCAGGATTCCACGATCTTGTAGAAAAGGCTTGTGTCTGCTTGTGTTCTGTAGGTATCTGTAGCATAGGTAGGTGCGTCTGGGTATATATAGAGAAAGGAAAGGAAAGGAAAGGAAAGGAAAGGAAAGGAAAGGAAAGGAAAGGAAAGGAAGTGAGCACCTGTAACCTTAACAGGTAAATTTTTGTTGGTTTAAAAGAGGAAGGAAGAAAGAAAGAAATAGACGCAGCAGCGGCGACTAGCTACAGTCCTGGGAGAGCCCCTGCCGGCTCAAGTGCGAAGGCCTGGCTTGGGCAGTCCCTTGGCTGGGTCCCTGGTCGGCCGGGCCCAGGGCTTCATCCCTCAACTGCATAGTTGCTCACCCTTCCAGCCTCCGTTCCTGTTCAATCTGTTACCCCTTTGTACACCGACTGTAAGATTCACTTTCTTTCTCTCCGTCTTTCTCTCCTTCACTTCTCTACCTCCTCCAAGCCCCAAGATAGGGAGTTGCTTCTTTCGCTACAAGCAGAGGAGGGCAAAAAAGCCACTGAGCTTTATATTCACGGTTGCAAGACCGCGAGAGTTTCAGAGCTAAATGCACCCAAGAAGGTTTTGGCTTCAAACGTTGGGCCTTTCCGCGACCGTGGTAGTTTTCGTTTTTGAAACTTCCAAGCATTAAGGAGCACTACCCTTAAAGCGAAGGAGGGGCCACTGATTTCTGTGGGAAAGTTGAGCTTGGTATTGTAAACTTTCACAGGACTCTTAAACCTTTTAAATTATGCGGGATCATTGGGGGCCACTCGGTAAGACAAGGTTGGCATTGGGTCGACTGGAACCGCACTATGAGGAAGCGGTAGGAAAAAGAAAGCGGGTCAGAAACTCATGTTTCGGTGGAAGGCAGCAGTCCCGGGCAGACAGACTCGCCGTTCAGGAGTCGTACTGAATTCCGCGGGAACGGCTTACCAGTTCCCATAGGGTGGCATTGCAAATGAGTCTGGATCGGAGTCAAAGTTGCATCAAAAAAGCCATTTACTTATTTCGGCTGTCCTTGTGTCTATTGGAATGAAGAGGTTTAGCTTAAGCACAGAGGGTCGGATTGTAAATACGTCGGGCGCTCTGAGCGTAACCGCGCAACACTCCAGTTGGGGGGTGTGTGGAGGGGTGGGGAGCTTTAGCGAAAAACGCTAGCTTTTCACGCACCCTCATTTTAACTAACCGTGTTCCATAGCCTAAAAAGTGGAGAGGAGGGACCATGACAGGTAGGTGGACTCTGCTGTGGAGTGGCAAAGAGGTGGATTTGGCTCCCATGTAATTCAATTATTAAAGCCAGCGTGATGTCGTGGTTGGCCGTTGGGCTACGACTCTGGAGACCAGGGTTAGAATCCCCACTCGGCGGTGGAAGCCCACCTCGGGCAAGTCACAATGTCTCAGCCTCAGGGGAAGGCAGAGGCAAATCGCCTCTGAACAAACCTTGTCAGGAAAACCTTGTGATAGGGTCCCTATAAGTCGGGAACGACTTGAAGGCTCACAACAACGACAAATTCAAGTACTGCCC
Organism: Iguana delicatissima; assembly: GCA_948472985.1. Taxonomy (NCBI): domain Eukaryota; kingdom Metazoa; phylum Chordata; class Lepidosauria; order Squamata; family Iguanidae; genus Iguana; species Iguana delicatissima. The sequence continues at coordinate 1,808,285 of CAOKZL010000134.1, forward strand.
CGGGCGTAGAAGGAAGGGGATCCCTATGGGTTGTTGAGAATCCGCGCCTTACTAATGGGTCCTGGCCAAATTCCCAACCCCACTCACACGGAAGTCGTGGCCTCGAAATTCTGACTAGAGCAGAGCGAGAGGCCTGTAGGAAGTTTTCCACTGTTACAACTGCGAGCTGGACTGAAGGCTGCCTGGGAAGAAGTCAGGAAGGGACTGCGAGAGAAAAAGTAATGTTGAGAAAGAAGTCCCTGAGAGCATGTGCGGAGGTATGGATGCACTTGGCTTCTAATGTTTGATAAGTGAGATCTCCCTGTATAAGCGTTTGTATGTCTATATACCTATGTATATATCTATATATGATATCCACATATGACATATTATATGCTCTCCTGTTTATGTGAATAAATTCCATAGTCACGACAGGCACATGTGATACATGATTGTGAATATACATACATTATATACTGTGGCTCTAAACGTGTATACACGTGTTATGTATGGTATATATACATTTTATGTATCCTATGTGGGCACATAAAATATACCCATGTGATATACCTCTGTATACATGTAGGGCAACCTGAATCTCTCTCTCTCTTCTCCGACATACACAGAAGATAATACGATATCTGTGTATATAGGCCCAGCTATAGACATAGAATAGCTACTTTGGATCCCACCCAGGCAGAAAGCGAGGGAATACATTCAATAAATAAATAAACTGTATGGAATGTATGGTACATGCTCACGTTATATATTGTACCTGTAGGTACATGTGATGTATGATATCTTTATGTATATACGGCAACCTATGGCTGTAGATATATATATGTGGTAATATATCTGTTATATACTGCACCTATAGACTTACCAGATGCATGTGGGATGTATGCTATATGCTCCTGTTATATAGTGTAGGGGCGGGTATACACACTTGATAGCGCGGTATCTGTGTGTATATATGCACGTGTCCTATCCTGCAGCTACGGTATCATATGTGATAGGGGACGTGTGTTTATGTCGCCTTTCTAAGTTAGGCTGGAAGCCTAGCCCACTAAGGCCTCCTTGCTCAGAAATTTTTCTGACCCTTCTAGGAATGAGCTTGCAACGCTCCCTACTTGCGTTTCGGCCAAGGTTGGCAGACCTGGAGGATTCCTAGGCCAGGGGCAAAGTTGCTACCCACTCACTCTACCCACAGGTAGGCTGCTTTGGACAATTCCTAGCCTGCAGGTCCAGAGCGGGGAGGGAGAGCACCGGCCGCCTTCCCCCTTGCTGAGCCCGGGGCAGAGGCGGGGAGCGGGACAGCTCCGGGCGGCGGCGGCGGCGGGGCTCTTCTACTCGCGCGAGAGGCCGGGAGCCCCGTGGCGCAAGGGCCGCTGGGAGGCACGGCGCGCGCCTGCAATCCTCCCCCTCTTCCTCCCCCTATTTCAATTCTAATTGACTGGCCCTGGCATGGGGGGCCCCCAAGGCCGCGGAAACCAACCTGGCGAGGGGTTGCTGTCTCGCAGGGAAGCTGAGACCTCCCTTCCCGGCGCGCTTTCGGACGTGCCCCCTCTCCCCACAGCTGCACTGCCACGCCAAGGGGGAGAACAAGCCAACAGTTTCTTCCCGGGGAGTTCTGAAAGGCAAAAGCAGGCGACGCAGGGAGGTGGGGAGGGTGTGTGGCGAGGCCCTCTCTGGAAAATCCGGAAGGAAACTCAGCCTTAAAAAGCGTGGCCCTTTTTTGATCACCCGCAGGCTTTGGCCTTGCCTTGACTTCCTGGGCTTACCGAATTTTTTACTGGAGCCGCAGCAAAGCGGAGTCGGCAGCAACTCAGCTCTCCGGTGGGTCTTTATTCAGGTTGATCCTCTTGAATTGGTTCGGGCCCGGTTTATTGGGCACCGAAGCAAGCCAGCTTCCTGGCCTTCTAGGCTGGGTTGAAATATCGCTGAGCAGAAAATGCCTGTGCCTCCTCGGACCTGTAGATCTCGCTATAGTTCAACATTAGGAGCCCTCGTGGCCTGCTGGGTCCGCTCAGAAGCCTGGCCTCCATTCGCATTTAGGGGGACCCACTTCAGTCGGGCTCCGGGGATCCTTTAGAATGAGCCTCGGATCACCAAAAGGCCACGATTCCCCGATCCCTCCAAAGACAGCCAATCTGCCTCGCGGACGTGCCCCCCAGTGGCTTCTCAATCCCAAAAAGGCAAAAGAGATTGTTTGGGAACGGTCATATACCCACTCGCCGGGGAGTACCTCCCACCGAATTCAGTGAGATTTACTTCCAAGTAGACGCGTTTGCAATAGACCGTTCGCTCCTCTCCCTAACTTTGAGGGGGAAGATTGTGCATGGTCCCTCTTGGAAGATCAGAAACGAATTCGGATTCTGATCATAACAATAGTAGTCCTAATAGTAATGATGACAGTGTGTCAACTAGTGCAAAAGAAGAGAGAGAAAGAAACGGAATTAAAGCTTTTTGAAGAAGCTTTAATGTGCGAAGCAAATAAAAGACTTGGCCTGTGGAGACGCGGGCAGAAATGGAGCCCTGGAGAGAAAAGGACTCAGCTCGTAGTCAGAGACACAGTTGAAGCCTCGTCCTCACTATATTTAGGCGAAAGTAAGTTGTATACAAACGTGTCGCTGGGATACCTCTGGTGTCAGAAGGAGCCGGGGCTCGGAGTATGAAGAATGCTTTGCCATCCGACCTGAAAAGGCCTGCTTCCCAGTGTTGAAAGAGATAAACATCTGTAGGGGAAAAAGCGCTCTGCCTGTACTTAGAGGGCCTGTACTTAGAGGGCGTTTTTTATTACTTATTGTGTTTTCAGGATTCTCGCCTCCACCTGAGGAAAAGAGTACGTCGCTCTCTAAGCCAAAGGATGCTGCTCTCCGCGCCTATGGTTTAATTTTGAACTTCAATGACTCCTACGATGCCTTCCCCACCAGCACACATACTAAATCCTCTGACGTTTAAATGAATTAAGTCGTGTTGCCTTAAAAGAAATTCATTTCAGGACCAACTTGCTTAGGATTTGCTTGGGATCGCAGCCCAAATCTCTTGCGAGCGAAGCATTTCCACCATCTTAAGATTCCCTTGAGTTCCTTTGATTTCTGCCCAGTTACTTCGAAGCAATTGAGCGCAGGATCGCACGCTGTAAGGAATTCCCGGGCAAACTTAGTTCTCCCTGCTTTCAGCCACAATGCCTCAGAACAACAAACACGCGAACTCAAACATTAGCGCATTGTCAGTTGTCCCCAGAGGTTCGTTGCTTTATCAACATCAAGAAGTGCATGGTCCTTCTTCCTTTAAAAGGAATCCATGCTTTAAAGTGCGTAGTCACGATTTTGGGCAACAATAGGCCTCGTTATTGCAAAGTAATAAAAAGGGGAGAAAATCAAGGAAAGAGGTGGCGGAAAAAAACCCCCCATGTCTACGAACTGTTCGGCAAAGCGGGGCCCTTGAAAACAGATAACTGGCTTTTTAAGGGATTGCAGTCTTATACAGGTACCAGCGTGGCCCAGCGATTTGAGCTCTGGACTTGACTCTGCAGACCAGGGTACCAATCCCCGCTGCACCGTGGAAGCCTACTGGGTGACCTTGGGAAAGTCACACTCTGTCAGCCTCAAAGGACGGCAAAGGCTATGCTCCCTGATAGGTTCGTCTTAGGGTCATAATTCGGAAATCACTTGAAGGCACACAACGAACAGAATAATACAGTCCTATATAGACTGACTTAGAGGCGAATCTTTCCATGGGCCTCAGTGCGGGATTACTTTTGAATAAAACTGGAACAGCTTGGGCTGGCCAGCTGCAGTTTGACTTAGCAAATTACTCTGCAAAAAGCAGTCTCTTTGGACCCAACACTATTTTTAAGTGAATGTGTCCAAGACAGGTCGGTGTTCACTTCCTTTGGAAATCCATGGGGATTTTCCTGTTGATTGCCATTGGAGCAACAATTGGTTCTGCGCTGGCATGGCTTTGGTTTCCATGCAGTGACCGAGAGAGTGAACTGCGGAGAGCAGGTACAGGAAGAAGAAGAACGGGTGTGTGTGTGAGAGATGAGTGAGTGAAGAATGAAGAGACTGCTCAGAGAGGATCGCGGAAAGCGTACCTTTGGAAAGGAAAGCACTACAAAAACAAATCAACCCCTCTCCTTTCCTAACCTTCCCCCCTCCATCTCGCCGAGGGGAGGCACCTTCTTGTCGTTTTAAAAGGAGGGGGAGCGAGCGAGCCGGCTCCTTCTGGGCTACCTGCGTCCCTGGCTGCGCGCGTCCAGGTTGTTGCGCGGGCGGCACAACTGGGCTGCGGTTGCTATGCTAATGAGGCGAGGCGGCCGTGTTAGTAGAAGACTGGCTTAGGAAAAAAAGAGGGGGGAAAGTTTCGACCATTAGAGGGAGATCTCCGAGCGGGCACGGCAGATCGCCTCCTCCTCCTCTTCTTCTTCCCCTCCTCCTCCTCGTCCTCCTCCTCCTCCTCCTCCTCTTCTCAAGCACACCAGCGGGCGCGCTCTGCATGCCAGAGGAGAGCGCAAGGCAGGCAGGCAGGCAGGGCATCACAGCCTCCTCTCTCTCTCTCTTTCTCTCCCTCTCTCTTTTTCTCTCTTCCTTTCCCTCTCTCTCGCTTGTCTCTCGCCACGCCAATCCATGAAAATGCTTTGGAAACTGACGGATAATATCAAGTATGAGGAATGTGAGGTAAGCGCTTCCCAGGGGCTGGGGCACCCTAGACACCAAGGTACTACTCCCTACCTTCCCGGTTCCTCGTTGCTTTTCCCTCCTCTCAACCCCTCCCCAGCCCCCAGCCTCTATAGGGACGGATCTTGCAGGAGCCAACCAGTCAGCTCTGCTCTGGAAGGCAAAGTTGTTCGGGAGGTCCCTCGACTTGGGTCCATCTTCTAGCTGGAGACTGTAGGGCGAGGGGGCTTGTAAAAGGGAGGGGGCGGCGACGCGGGGGCTTCACAGTTGGGCTGTTAAGGCTGGGGGAATCGACCTTGGCCAAAGGAGATCAACAGGCGAGCAAAGGAAGAAACGAGGGGAGAGGAGAACTACAGGTCTTTCTGCATCACCATCGATAAGAGAAGAGGAGGGAAGATGGAATGAATGGGTCGGATGCATGGATGAATGAATTAATATCGGGGAGGGGAAAAAATAAAACGAAGGCGAAGCCAGCTTTGAGCCGGTAGAGGGATCCCCAGGATCTCTTGACGAGTGCTCTCTTGCCCCGACGGTGGCAGCAGGGCTGCTGGTGATCCACAGGTCCGCTGCTGCGCCCGAGTGGTGGCTTCCGGAGTGGTTCGGGGTGATTGTCACTCCAGCGCCAAGCCTCCCTGGGCGTTGTGCCTTTTTGCCCTCTTCTGCTCAGCCAGTCGCCGAGGGTTTGACGACGGGAGCGGCAGAGCTCTGAGCACGCCTTTCCCACTCAAACTGAGCCGCCTCGAAGGCGTTGCCGTTGGGCGACGTCGGGAAACTCCGATCTGGCGGAGGAGAGCGCGCAGAGGCAGAGAGAGAGTGCCTTCAGCGCGGGGCGCCGGAGATGCGCTTTGGCTGTCCAAGGCGCATCACCGACTACTTTCTGCCCAGAATGCCGTGATAGTATAGGACATACAGGGCATAGGATGTTAGGGGCTGATCTAACAGAGCCTGTTAGAAGCTGATGGAACAAAGGCTGTTGGAGGTTGACCAGGTCAGGATGTCAGGGGCTGGTTAAAGAAGCGGATAGCTGCGTTGATTAACAGAAGAAAGCAATGGGATGGGGTGATGGACCACTAAAGTGAAAACAAGAATTGAAATAAGCGCACCTCAGTAATGTTGGCGACCCTGTTACAAGCTTTACACTATCCTCCTGGTAGACTGCAGAAAGCGGGTCATTTTAAACCAGCTCTCCGTCTCCTCCAAACTCTCCCGTTGTTTGTCTTTGTTTGCCGTCCTCAGCGGCTGCCTCTAGCAGACGCACGGGGCCCGTTTTCTTCCAGGATGGGGGGCACAAGAGGGCATCCGGCGATGGCTGGCGAGGGAGACCAATTAAGAAAACAAAACGTGGGTTGGTGTTGAGATTTATGACTCTTTCGGAGGGGCGAGTCTGCCTACAGAAGGTCAGAAACGGCGAGTTTACATGGCTTGCAGGAGGAAAGTATCATTTAATTTAGAGAAAGAAAAAGTGAGGTCCTCCTGCTCTCTGCCCCCACTCTTCACACACAAACCCCATAGTCGTTTGGGGGCGAAAGCCATTCATCTGAACACCACGTGCGGCTGTGACTATGCCTGGTCGTGTCTTTGGTTGTATTTTTTGTTTTATGTTGCTCGTGCAGCTTCACGCCCTGACGGTAAAGCAGCAGCTAGCAGCCTGCTGCGGTGGTATCAACGGGGGGCGGGGTGGGGCGGAGAGAAATAATCTTGGGAATTTGTCGTAAGAAAAGGTTTCCTACACTGGAGGAGAATGCTTGAAACGGACTTCGTGTGTGCTTACTTGTGTGTTTGTGTGTTGACATTGACCAGGGTTGCGACTCCTCCTCACACTTACTCGGCAGTAAGTCCCACGAAGCTCAGTGGGATTTACGTCCAAGTCAACACCGCGCAGAGTGACAGTGCTGGGAAGTCTGGAGAAGACCGGTTGGATGTCTTTTGATTTTTAAATGCCTGACTATATGGGACCTTTTTGAGACCGTGAAGCTTTTCCCTCCAAACGAAAGGCGACCACGCGTGGGCTTAAGGCGACCCGCGTCGGTCGGAAGCTGACCTCTTCGGTGCTCTTGGCCTCGCAGTGTGTTCGGGGAGCGCCCGAATATGCGCGTTCGAATCGCGGGCTCTCCTGCGGCCGGCTGCGAAGCGAGAGTGCTCCGGCATGAGAGGCGGCGAAAGCGGCGGGCGGGTAAACCGCCTGCTTGCGAGGCAGCGCTCCTTTTTGCCTGTGCGCGTCGGGTGCCTGGGAGTGTTTGCACTAGGGCGAGGGCTGCACAGACATGCCGGCTCGGCCGCGGCACAGCGCCTGTTGTTGTGATAAGCCGGCAGGAAAAGTGGAGTAGGGCGCCTGTGGCGGCGGCTCCCCGGATTCGCGAGTTGCCGCGAGTTGCCCAGCCAGTCGGACGGGTTGAGCCGCGGAGCTGGGAGCCCGAGCTTGTCCGGGCCAGCAGAACGCCAGTCGCCTCCCCTTCCTTCCCCTTCCTTTCCCTCCCCACCTCCCCCCGTTCTTCGCCACCCCTTTCCCCGATCCTCGGCCCCAAACCGGGGAGACAGCTCCGCGGGGCTCCCTAGACGCAGCCATCACCTCCACCGGCCCACTTCCCCGGGGATCGGCGCTCCCGAAGGGGACGACGGGGATCCCACGCGTGGAGCCAGCAGGGACGGGCCTTTCCTTCCCTCCTCCAGCCCAGGGCTCGGCGAAGCCCTTACACCGCCGCCGGCCCGTCGAGTCATGGACGTGACGCAGCCGCCGCCGCCGCCGCCGCCTCTGCTGCTGCCGCCTCGGGAGGCCGCCGGAGCAGAACAGCCCGGCACGGCCGAGGCCGGGCAGCTGGAAGGCGGCAGGCCCGCCGAGCCGGGCTCTGAGAGCGGCTCCTCCGGGGCCAAGAAGGGAGTCGCCGGAGCCCAGCAGGAGCGGGAGCTGCTGGCCCTCTCTTCTTCCTCCTCCTCGTCCTCCTTCGAGACGCCCTCCTTTGCCCAGCCGCCGCCTGAGGTGCGCCCTTCGCCGCCGGCCTCCTGGCGCGCCCGGCCGCGGCGTTTCTCAGCCTCCCCGCCTTCCCTGGGTTCTAGTTCCGTTCCCGCTGGCCCGGCTCCCTTCCCCTCCCCCCGCCCCCTCCTCAGTTTCTCTAGTCCCCCGCTCTCCTTCCCCCCCAAAGGCTCACCCTCCGAGGGCTCCCGACGCGCTTTTCCCTGGCTCTCCTTCTCACGTGCACCCCCTCGTCTTCTCCCCTCGCCTCTCGACCCCCCCCGCCCGTCGCCTTACCTCCTCTCTGGCTGGCTGCCGCCCTTTCCCATCCCTTCCCTTCCCCCCTCCCTTCGATCCTCCTCCTCCTCCGCTTCCCTGCTCCCTCTCTCGCCTCCTCCACTCCGCCCGCCTGGTCCGGCTCCCACCCGCTCGCTCTTCCCGGCTCTTTCTCTTTCGCTTCTCCATGCCCTGCAACCTTTTAAAATGTTGCCCCTTTCCTGTGATTCGTCAAACGCAGCCACGGCGGGGCTCTCGCTCGCTGGCTCTCTCGCTCTCTCCCCCTCCTCTCCACCTCTCCCTCTCTCTCTCTTTCTCTCCCCCTTTTTGTCTTCCTCCCTGCCTCCCTCCCCCCTCCATCTCTGATTAGATACACTGATTCTTCATTCAATGGACGTCATTTAGAACAGACTCTGCCTTGAGTTGCTTCCTCGCTTCACGCTCGATTTCCAGCTATTCTTCCCTTATTAAGTATTCGTGTAATATTAATAGTCATGAATATCTGCTATTAGGACTCTCAAGGAAAGCAAGCTGCAGATTCTGCCTCTCTCTCTCTGCCTCTCTCTCTTCTCTCTCTCTCTTTGGGAGCTCACGTGAAGTAGCCGGAGAAGGAGGCGGGGGGGGGTGTAAGAGAAAGAGAGAGAGAGAGAGAGAGAGAGGTGGGGGCGCACACACATGCGCGTGAGCCCACACACACACACACACACACACACGGTCTCTCTCACACACACAACTTTGACTCGTGCTCTCCCGACAGGATCCGGCTCTCGCCTTCGCCGCTGCAGAACGTCGAGCATTTGGTCAAGTTGTGATGGATTATAGACGCCTTTCCCCAGCGCTGGCGGACCGGGAGCCTGGGCGTTGGGGACTCGGGGTAGTTACGGTTTAGACCTGGGCTTCTCTCCCTATTGTGTGTGTGTGTTGAGAGAGTGAGTGAGTGAGTGAGTGAGTGAGCGAGAGCTTGCATGCGAGAGCAAGAAAGAGGCAGGGAAGGCGACACCTAGGAAGAGAGCGAGAAAGGAAGGAAGGAAGGAGAGAGGAAGAGAGAGAGAGAGAGAAAGAGAACGCGCGCTAAAGAGCAATACTTTTCTCTGCCTTTTTCCTGCCTTGACTCGGTAACCCCGCACCCGCGCAGATGTTAGTTCACAGTTTCTCAGCGATGGTGAGTGGATTTAGACTTCTCTTCTCCGGGGCTGGATGGGAGAGGGGAGGAAATCGTGCTTAACCATGCCTCATTCTCCGTCTTGCTGAGGGCTCCGCATCCTGCCCGAGATCGCTCCTCTGTTGTCTCTTTTTCCTACCCCTTAAAAGAAAAATTGGTGGGGAAGAAAAAAAAAAATCCCGCTTCTTTATGATTCCTTTGGCTGCTTTGACTTAACCACAAAGGGCTAGCCAAGCTACCACACTCGTCCATTGTTTTTCCTCCCGCTCCTTTTTTTCCCTTTTCGGTTTTGTTGCTTCCCCCCTCCCCAACCTTTCCCTCTGGTGGGCTTCTCTGTCTTTTCCTCCTGTCCTTTCCCGGGATAATAACGCTCCTTGGGAGCTGGAAGTCGAAGGCATTTCACGATATCTTTTTTTCTAAATATATAATCCTCAACCCCACCCCACCCCCACCTTCCATTTGTGTGGCTGTTAATTTGCTTTAGACGTACCTGTGGGCTATAATTTCATAACCTCCCAAGTCCCAATTGTATACCGGCAAAATCATTTACATTTATGTTCTTCTACCCTCATCCGCTTTCCCTTTATTTCTGTTGCATCATCATCATCATTATTATTATTATTATTACTACTGCTACTACTACTATTATTATTTCCAATGTTTATGTAGAATATATTTTGCGTGTTCTTACATATCTGTGTAATCTTTGTTTGGGGATCTGTGCACTTAGCAACACAAATTACATTTTTTTTATTATATTACAGTTCCAATCAACAAAGCAGTTCGTTTTTATGGCTTGTCAGTCCTCCCAAAAATCTCTTTCTCCCCTTACAAATATAAAACCTCATGTTGTCAGATTTCTGTACTCCCGTCCTAAGAAGATGGTATCTGTTTTTTAAAATATAAAATGAATTTTTTGCCTTGGAAAAATGAACGATAACCCCTAACAATAATTAGGGTTCCTCTCTTCCTTTTGCTTTTTTTCTTTTTTTTTTAAAAAACTGATGCGCTCTCCCTTTCTTTTAAAAGTCCAGTGGAGATGTGCATCTCCCCCTTGCTCCTTTTGAGGTGCAAATGATGCCACTACGTTTCCACACAGTCCTCCAAAATGTGCCCAAGTTTTTCAGTTTTTACGAAACGAAAGGAACCAATGCTCTACTCCAGAAGGGTAAAATAATGCTGCATCTGCTGTGTCGGTGTATGAATTTTCTTACCCCCCTCTCCCATTGAAGGCGTTTTTCTTCTTTTAATTATTATTAATATACATACGTTGTAAAAATGCTAATATCTTTTAATATAATAATCATAATCTCCAGAGCTGCTTTTTGTTTTAAACCAAAAAATTTGAAAATCGCACTGATACAGGGTGGATTTTTGCGGGGGCGGGAGAGAGGGAGGGAATGTGTAAACCAACCGGCCTGCAAAAACGCCTGATGTTGACCTCCATCTCCCTCCTTCTCTCTCCCCCTTCTTTCTTCTTCATCAGGACCGTCACGATGGGACCAGCAACGGGACAGCTCGTTTGCCCCAGTTGGGGACGGTGGGTCAGTCCCCCTACACCAGCGCCCCGCCGCTCTCCCACACCCCCAACGCTGACTTCCAGCCTCCTTACTTCCCTCCGCCGTACCAGCCCATCTACCCGCAGTCCCAAGATCCCTATTCCCACGTTAACGACCCCTACAGCTTGAACCCGCTGCACGCTCAGCCCCAACCCCAGCACCCGGGCTGGCCGGGACAGAGGCAAAACCAGGAGACGGGGCTTTTGCACACGCACCGCGGACTTCCCCACCAGCTCTCCGGCTTGGATCCCCGAAGGGATTACCGGCGGCACGAAGACCTCTTGCACGGACCTCACGGCTTGAGCTCAGGACTCGGAGACCTCCCCATCCACTCCATACCTCACTCCTTAGAAGACGTCCCGGTAAGGCAAACCAAACCAAGCCTGGGCCATCCCTTTCAGGATCCTTCCCCCCAAAATTCTCTTCTCCATAACTTTCCGGGCTGGTGGGTAGAGGTGATCGTCTGCTTTCTGAGCAGCCAGGCGGCTCTCTCGATCCAGTTTCCAGCTTAGTGTCATTTTACCTGACGGAAAACAAAATTTCCTCCCCTCTGTTCCTACCTCGCCTTTCCTTGCGGGCGGTGGCGAGGAGTGTGGAGTTGAGGAGGAGGGTGTCCATATAGAAAGCTCTCTCAAGACCCCCCTGGCTCCAGAGCCAACAAGGGAAACCTCTAGGAAGGCTGAATCAGTTTCATCTTTGGAAGGTTGGAACGCCTTCCTCTTTGGTGGCATGATAGCCCCTTGGGGCGATCAAAGCCCTCTGCTCCCAAAAGTATCTCTTCCCTCACCCCGACTCTCAGGGGAAAGAAAGAGAGGGAGAGTGGAATGGATTCTTGTCCCGCTGCCCCATGAAAAGGGAAAACCTCTACCAAAACAAGCGTTTTTGAGGATGGAGGAATTTAACTGAACGGGAGAAAAGAAAGCAGCCCGAGAGTAGGAAAGCTAACAACACACCCGAAAGGTAACGCAGAGGGAAACGGCGCTTATTCTCAGCGCAGGCAGGTGGAAAAGGCCAGCGGTTGAAAACAATTGAGTCAAGGACTGTGTATGTACGTTTAAGCTCCTTTACTGTCCTAAACTCTTGGCTTGGTGGAGCTGATTGGGCTTACCCGTAAACACAACAGTCCCCTCAGCTTTCTCAGTCGGAATGGCCGGATCTCTCGGAAGGGCCATTGTCCACAAAGCTGGACTTGCACGGAGAAGTCAGCGCCATCAAAGGGGCTCCCTTCCTCTCCCGATGACGGCAGTGAAAACAGAATTTGTGAACAGGCCGGTGATTTTGTGGCCACTTTCAGTGCGGGTGACACCAGACAGAAATCTTTTGTGGGTCAGACGGAAACGGTGTGTGGATGCGATTCTCTCCCCCCTCCCACCGTTGTTGTTGTTGTGTTGCTAAAATGCCACTCCAAATTATAGGATCAAATACTACCCCAATATATCCGCCGATAGTTTAATGATTTGCAGTCCCACGTTGTAAGGGTAAAGATGTTCCTATGGGTTCACTTACTGGGAGGGGGGTCATTTTGAAACATTTTATTCCACCCCTTTTTTAACGTTCTTGAGGGGTGGGGCGAGGAATCGAGAGCTCATTACAGACCGGCTAGGAAATTTAATCCACCGCATAAAATAACTGGTGACGTGCGTTTGTTTTGCAATAAATACATGTATTTCTTAAAGCAAGGAGTGAGGGTGGAATTTAGCAAGCGATTGGGGGAGACACCAGGGGGAAAAATGTTCCTTTTCTTAATTTGCAAGAAAAAAGACAGCATGGAAATAGTTTTGAATGCGGTTGTAGTTGTAAGGCAGCAGTTTTCTGCAATCCTATATATTCCTTTCTTGGGAATAAACCACGTGGAAAGCAATAGGATTTTACTTCTGAGTAGACGTGTCTACTATTCCACAGTAGATGCACAGTGGAGGAAACCTCCGTTGAAAGAGAGAATTAATCCTGCTGAAACCAATGAGACTTCGCAGCACGTGTGTTTAGATATTAGGATGTAAGGTAATCTGATGTTAGCCGGGGCTTTGGTTAGCATGAAAAAGACGAGGGAAAATAAGTCCCTCTCTTTATTGGAAATTCCTTTTGTTAGAATTGTATTACAGCCTCAAAATCTACGTAGCACATTAGACTGTAAACAGGAGGTATTCCATTTCCTTTCAGGACAGTAGTTTCTTATCTCTGGAACGTGAAAAAACAAAAACAAAAAACCTACAGCTGCTGGATGTGTGTATGAAATCCTTAAACGACCGCCTATCGTCCACTCCCTCCTTAAATTTAGTCGGATCCTAACCTGGAGCCTGTTAAAACGATGTAGATCTGTATTAAGCAGACAAAAACGTGCAAAACTGATGACTTTGACAACAGGAGAGTTCCTGACCGCTCCTTTAATAGGTGCTTCTTGACGGGCGGAGTGTGAGGTGCGGAGAGAAGTTACGTGGGGGGAGAAGAAATTTGGGTCATGGAAAAAGACTAATTTTCATTGTGCCCCTTGCTGCCGCAGTTAACCTTTCCTAGAAGCTCGACTCCTCTGTACGGAAGACATGCTAAATCGAGGGCGAGAATTATTTAGGCATAAAGATCTCGGCGGGATTTTAAAACCTGAACAGTCGGTGGCTTGCTTGGACTCCATCTAGGTAGAGAAATCAGACAAATAAAAGCGTTACGCCCCACTACGTTTACTTTATGAGTTGAGGGCCGCGCGTTTGAAGGGATCATATTTCCCCATATAGTTAAAAAAAAATCCAAAGAAAACTGCAGCAGTCGTCATTTCTGAACATTTCTCAATTTAATTATGCTCAAATCCAGAAGCACTTTAGGCAAGTTACAAATGAGAGCATTGAGTACAATAAAACCTGTAATAAAGCAACTTCGTACCATCCACCCGGAATCATTGAGATCAGGCACAATTAAGAGGAGCATAAATCCAAGGCAGAATGGAAAATGTTAGGCTCGGTCTTACGGTTGGACAGAGCCTAGAAGGAGAAAGGAGAGGAGTTTGGGGGTGCTGGAGGGCGGGCTAAGCTGGGGTTTTTCCACGGATGGAGCCCACACATTTTCTAACCCGTTTGAGATTCCTCTTCTTCTTCTTTTTTTAACCTTTCCCTCAGCAGCGCTCCCGTGCTCATTTGTAAACACACACAGATCAGAAGGACTGTCAGGCTGGGAATTAGAAAACACGATTCTCTCCCCCACCCGCTCCCCAATTTTACTTTCTAATCACGTCTTGAGCGCCCCGGCGCGTGGTGGCGACCGCGCGCGCGCGCGCAGGCCTTGCGATCCATCTGGAGGAGAGTCGAAAAAGCAAGAGCAAAACCCGCCGGCAGACAATAGAGAACTGAGCGGGCGGGCCTTGAGGTTCTCGACCGGCTCCGCTAACTCGGGAGGCCCCCTCGGTCCCCGTTTCCCTGTCCCCAGGCAAGGTAGCAGGCGCTTGCCCTTTCGTCCCCACCCTCGGCAGCCATCAGGGCCACGGTTGCTTCTGCAAGGCTTCCATTGTTGTCGTTTCCCCTCCCCACCTTGAGAATGAATTCTCTCTTTACCAAGGGCGGTGAAAGTAATTCCACGCTCTAGAATGATTGTGGGATCTGGAATGATTATTTCAATCACCATTGGTAAAATGGAAGGACCAAAACATCGAGGTGGGCAGGGTGCGACCTTGGGGCTGTACTGGAATAGTCTCAGTTTCCCTACAGGCTGAAAACCCACGCGCCTTTACTTGGGAGTAAGTCCCATTGACTTCACTAAGACGTTCTCCCGAGTAAACCCCAGGCAGGGTTGCGCCGCGGGGGCTGCTAGTTGAGGCACGCTTTCTTTCTTGGGCCTGGCTCACTAAAGTCGGAGGGTTTTACTTGGGAGTAAGCACGTGTAGCCATGCTCTCCTTTCCTAGGCAGCGGAATCATTTATATATTCATGATTATATTTTCCTATAATAATTCGTATGTGCATACATACATACACACACATACTAGAATGTCAATACCTGGAAAGGAAATATTTCCCTGTGTTTTTTTTTAAATCAAGTAAGATGCTGTTAGTACAGACAAGAAGGAAAGAAAGAGAAAAGTAGCGGCAGCAGGAGGTTCCTAGCAGGGTTTCTTTGGGTACGTTGAAATATTCACATTCGTGTGTATTCCTTTTGTTGCAGCACGTAGAGGACCCGGGTATTAACATCCCAGATCAAACTGTAATTAAGAAAGGTAAGCCATTTCCTTTAGCATTCCAAGCATGTCTTCACAAGCTTGGTAGTGTTGCCGAGAGAACTTGCTGAAGCTATTGTTTCCCATCCTTCCCTCTCCCTCTCCCCCCCCACCCCCGCCCGTTTAATGTAATTTACAACAGGCTTGGAAATGGAAAACGAAATTGACAATCCAGGTTGAAAACCAACCTTTTCCTTAATCCCCACCCCTGTGATTGTGTCTATGCGTGATTATATTCTCTGGCTAAAAGGATCCCGGTTTTAGTTCTTCCTAATCCAATTCTTGAGTTCAGAGCCTGAATCCTCATTTCTCGAGCTGCGCCGAAATTATTGTTCATTGCAAAAGAAAGCACCGATTCCCCTCTTCCAGCTCCCAGCCCAGCGCCCCCCCCCCGAACTCCCGACTTCAGGTTTATGAGATTGTCCGGGATTGTTTACATCAGAGGGCTTTGTTGTAACAAGCCGGCGAGGATGGAGGAAGGGGATTTTCTTGCTGTGTTCTCCACGTCGGCGGTTTCTGCTTGCTTTTGGAAATGACAGAACCGGGATGAATTCTCCTGGTTCTTCCTAATGGTGTGAGGCTGCTAATGCTGCTGTTGTGTGTCTAGAAAATAAGAATTGTGTGTCTTTTCCTTCTCTCCAAATTGGTGTGCAAGGAGATTGTGGGAAAATAGGGCGCGACTTTCAGGATAATTTTTTTCTCCCCAAGGGCTTTGTTTTGTTTTTACTGAAAAGTGTTTTTCAGGGTTTGTGAGGCAGCAAACACGACTGCCTCCCCTTTCGTTCTTCTCGGAGGAAATTCCTTGGGTTAGAGCTCTTGGCTATTAGTTTGCAGGGAGAGGGCCCGTGTTTGCCTTCACCCTCGCGGAGTGTTTGGATATTTTAGGCACCATCAAGGTCTGATACTTTGTAAAGCTGCTCTCCTTTGGAAACGTCCGCACTGCACACTGAAAGCTAAAGTTTCAACCCCCCCCAATCTGGGGAGCCTTTGTCACGTCAAATTAGATGTGCAAGGAATAAATCTTAAAGAGATGCTCTTTCCAAGTCGACATGATAATTGGCTCTTTTATTAGTAATCTCAAGAGTTCGTTTAACTCCTATTGTCTCTATTAGCCTCCCCAGAGCTATTAATGTCACAAGTGATCTATCCAAAACCTAGATATCTCCCCCTCCCCGCTCCATCCACCCTTTAACATTTGGATTAGGCCCACTGAAGTGAGGTTATGAAAGGAGAGGGGATTGGGAACCAGGAGAATAAACAGACAATGATAAAAGAGTAAATATTTATAGTGTGGCCAGGGATGGGAGGTGAATACAACGGCCATGGTATGCAAACGAGGTTGTCCTTATTTTTTCACGTAGGGTTATCTAAGCTAAGAAGTGCGGGGGAGCTTGACGAGTTCTGCGCTTGGTCCTAGGCCTCTTCTAACAATGCCCCAGATCCTTCTTCCTTGGGCAGGGCGAGCAAAGAAGGCAAAAGAGAGGAGAAATGTCAGGGAACCGCTTTTCCAGTTCTGCCAGAGACGAGGCAAAACCGTTTCGCTTGGTTTCCCTACATTGTTTTGGGTGTGCGTTTCTCATTTAAACAAAGGACTGAACTGTCTGTTTCTATTCCTTCCGACTTTCCAATTTTTATTTTTTTTAAAAAAACCCTGCAGACAGAGGCTGCAAAGATAGCCAATTCCTTGGAAAGAGTTCACGTGAGGATAGTGGGACGCCTCTAAACCGAGCGCTGTATGGGTTGAAGGGGGGCGTTAAGCTACCCAGAGCACTGTATGGTATGCTAATAATATCGCCCTACTATTTAAAACGAGTGGTAGAGCTGAAGATAAATGGTGTCTACGGCTCCTTGGGCGGTATATTCCATGACAGCCTCCAGGACACTGATTTGGCTGTAAGTTTCCGCGAAATCAATAGGACTCCGTTGCCGCTGGAACCCTTTAGGAGAGCACAAGTGGCGAGTCTCGCTAAGCCCCGCCCCTTCTTCCTGCCCAATTGGAAATCGGGCAGCTTGACACGACCCCAGTTTCAGATTGGGCCTGGAAGCCGGAGGGGGGGGGCGGTCTGAAGAGACACTAGACCTGTTTGTGTCTCTCTGCCCTGTGCCAGCTCCGTTTGAAAAGCTTAATTTAGTTCAAGAAATAACTAAGATGCATTTGAAGCGAGAGATTCCTTTGGGCCCTTGCTTCCCCCTCATAAAAAGCTAAACCTAAACTCGGTGCCTTCTGGAAAGATCATCTTGGGCCAGCCAGGTGGTCTCGCTGTTTGTTTGCCTTGGGTAGCCTTGGAGCTCCGAAGGGGAGCCTGTGGTTTTGTCCACCCGGCCCTCCCTGTCCCTCTCCTCCCTGGCGTGGCGGCGCGCGGAGCAGGGGGGCGTGGGGGCACCATGTGCACGTGCGGTGGGGAAGGAGGGAGGTCCGCGCCCAGCTTGGGCCAAGCACCTCTCTTGGCTGGAAAACAAGAAGGGGGCGCCCGGGGGCAAAGGAAAGGCGGAAAGAAGAGGAGGGAGGAATGGGGGAAGGAAGGAGCCACCAGCCCAGCCAGCCTCAGGGGTCAGCCTCGAGGGTTAGTCCGAGGCGCTCCAGCGTTTGCCTGAAAGCCAGGGGTCTCCAGTCAGGGCCCCCCATCTCCCGGTCAGGCCTGTTGTCTTCCGTCTGCCAAGCTCTCCCAGTTCCTCCGCCTGTGGCCCACCCCTCCTCCCACCCTGTCACCGCAGAGTACCCCCCTCCGCTTCCCCAGCCTGCTCCTCCCCCTTCCAGGCGCCCCCTCCCCCCTCCCCTTAGGCTTCTCCGGCAACTGCTAATCCCCTCAGCGTTCGTTGCACTAACGCGGCTCTGCTTTCCCTCGGCCCCTTCCCTTTCCCCCTCTCCTCGACTCTGCAGGCCCCGTGTCCCTCTCCAAGTCTAACGCCAACGCCGTCTCCTCCATCCCCATCAACAAGGACACCCTCTTCGGCGGCGTGGTGAACCCCAACGAGGTCTTCTGCTCGGTGCCCGGCCGCCTCTCCCTCCTCAGCTCCACCTCCAAGTACAAGGTCACCGTGGCCGAGGTGCAGAGGCGCCTCTCCCCGCCGGAGTGCCTCAACGCGTCTCTGCTGGGCGGAGTGCTGCGGAGGTGAGACGCCCGAAGGGAGAAGGCGCTTGGGGGGGTCGGAGGGGAATTCCCAGCTCAGGTCCTGCCTGACGCGGGCCTGGTGGCTTCCCCCCTTTTTTTTTGAAGGGGAACGAGCCCATTGGAAGAGAACTAGCGCGTGACGAAGGCTCAGCCAATCCCGGGTTCCCCAAAAGGCGGCAATTTTTCAATAGGCTACCCTCGCGCTAACTTTGTATGATAAGAGCCTCCGGTGCTTAACGAGCGCCCCCGCAGCTCCTTTTCTTCGTAGATCATCCCCTGGGTTTGCAGTTGGGGGGGGGGCGCTGAGGCTCTAAACTGCAAACCGCAGAATTCCATAGGATGCTGAAGGTGAAATAATTGCCCTCTAACAGTCTAGTGCAAAAATGAACTGGGTATGGTTGGTTTGAAATGAAGAAACAACCATTCTTCCAAAACGGGCATTCCTAATGAGATGGAACCTCCCTGTTTCATACCTCACATTGAAATAAATTCTGGGACTTTCAGAACAATTTTTGTGATTATTTCATGTGCAAGGAAATATTTCAACACATATGCCTGTTTTGCATTTTCATTGTCTATTGTTGACCTGAATGGAACAGAATTGAATATCCATCCTAATATTGTTTTGTAGATTTTGGGAGGAAAAAAAAAGTCTGAAAGGTTGTAGTATTACATAAGGGAGAGTACACCTTTGATAAGTGATTTTTGTCTTCACCTCAGTCTGACCTCAATATCCAGTGTCCCTTGTTTTAATTTATGGTCCTGGTTAATTTTTACTCAGGGTTAATAATAAGTTTGTCCATTTGGCAAGAGTTATAATGGAACCTGAGGGACTGCTAGTGTACTGCATAATGTCCCAGCTCCATGGGGTATGTTGAGATGAACACCTTAACTGAAGTATGCCATTTCAAAAATAAATAAAGTAGGCTGATATCTGTAACCATCTGGATTTGCTGTTGCCTTCAAGCCTTTGAACCTGGAAGGCCTACATTCAAGTTCCAGTTCTACCAGTAATGCAGAGGACAGTGCTGAGCAAGCCACTCAATGTTAATTCTGCAGCTGAGAAAGAAACAAAAAGAGCTTATCAACAACTTCTTTCCAAGAGTATTATAACAGAGACAAGGTTACACATTGACCTAAATCCTATTTTGATTCTGACTAGAGTAGGCACAACTAGAGTAGATCCCTTGAATCCATTAGGTTTACCTATGTGTAGACTCTCCATTCAGCCACTCAATGGATCTACTCTAGCTGTGAATGCCAGCCAATATTTGTCAAAGTACCCCTGACAAAACTAGCTACTGAAAGCAAGGAAATAATCAGCATCATTATTAGTGAGCATTAATCAGATTTAATAATCATTGTTTTTGTTTTTTGTAGCTGTTACCATCCCACAGTGCAAACTCATGCTCTGCTCTGAGCATTTTATTCGGCACAGACAGCCTATCCTACCACAGAACACCTAAGCATCCAAGTCAACACTAGAGAGGAATACGTTCCCTCCAGCATAACAGGTCACACACTTCGTAGCAGTGCTTGCTGAAAGCTAAGACACACCAGCTGAGGGCACTGCCAGCATTGCATTACTGAAGAAAGCCACCAGCTATGCTCCAGTAAAGGAATGCTCTAGGTTTTATCTGGCCAGCTGGGAACAAGAATACAAATCCATTTTTTTTTTTAAGGAGAAAACCACCTCTACCTTTGAGCACAACTACCTGGGATATTTCAATTTAGCCTTTAGAGCAAATGAATGCAGGCTCCTGACTATTGTGCATTACTCTTGCTAATAATATAAGGGAGTCTAGCTAAAACAAGTCCTCCTGTAGATCACTAATGAGTAAAAGCACTAACAGCGGTTATGCCATCAGTCACAATTTGAAAGAACATGTTATAACCTGGTAAGGATTGCCTGGTACCCATATATGGCTTGCAGAAACTGTAAGAACATAACGGGCTTAACTTTGGCTGTTTTATCTCCATACTTATTTCAAACACAAGGAAATATTTCAGCACATTTTCCTGTTTTGCATTTAATTGTACCTTCATGGCATATCTTCCACGCTTAACATTTCCTGGAATGAAATTTCACTAAATATCCTTTATATAATAAGGATTTGTAAAATAGCTTTAGAGGAAAATATCTGAAAAGAGTTGCAATATGATCTGGTAGATATTAGTCATGTGTTGAGTTTTTTTTCTCTTTTAATGTGTGGAACAGAGCAAAATCAAAAAATGGAGGGAGATCTTTGAGAGAAAAACTGGACAAAATAGGATTAAATTTGCCAGCTGGGAGACGTAAAGCTGCTAATGTTACTCTACTGACGTCGCTAGTGGAGGGTAAGTGATGGCTTTGGATTTTGCAAAGGGAAGGGTGTTATTTGGGAAGTGTGTGCTTGTGTGTGTATCATTTTATTTATATATTTGTCAACTGAGCAAAACAGGAACCTTTTGAAGGGCTGTGCTGAAATGTTTATGGGTATTGTTTGATTTAAATCATTATGCTTGAGGAGAATGTTCATTCTGACCTTTTGCTTTGTACTTTTTTCAAAAGGTGAATTGAAACTGTCAGCCTAGTCCAAAAACCATTTATGTCAACATACTTGGAAGTGGGCTCTGTTGAAATCTGTTTGGACTTAAGTCCTTGTAATGCATTTAGGATCTGAGTGCCAAGTCTCAGTGAAGTGAATGAAACTATGTTGGCTTAAATTTTAAAACTTCTCTTTAACTAGGTTGCTGTCTGATTGTTCATTCCCTTTTTTTTTTTAAAGTAGGGCTAAAAACATTACTTGAGTAAGCGTAATTAATGGATTAATTTATTAATCACTGATTGACATGTGGGATTTTAATTGGATTTTAATCAGTGCAGTCTCCAGTGAAAGAGGTACAGTGGATGTGTACAATCATTGTATGTATCTTGACTCAGAGTCCAGGGACGTGGTTATGATAATTTTCTAAAAAATATATGTTGCCTAGGCCATTTATTCAAAAGCAGCTGCTTCTTTTCAGGATAATTGCAACTTTTAGTTGATTAATAAACTGATTTATTATGCTAAAATAGGTAATTGGAATGTGATTCCCAAACTGATGGAACTAAAGGGTTTCATTCTAAAAGGGCATACAAAACACAAACAGTCAAATTTTAAGTCTACCTATACCATTTACCTCAGTTGAATCAATAAAGGCTGCTTTCTAAGATTGTAATCTTGTATAGACTTACTTGGAGGTAAATCCCATTGTTGCTGGTGAACCTTAATTCTAGACAGTATGGCTAAGATTTGATTGTAAATATATTCCCTTTCAAATGTGTTATGAGTACATTCATAGATCTTATATATTTACAAATAAATGTTTCTAAGATATGGATGTAAAATTGTTCAACTCCAGATATTCCAATAGTACAGCAACCTACATTGTAGACCAAGCTGCTAAGTCCATTTTATTTCATTCTGTTAAACATGCTGTTAATT
Source organism: Iguana delicatissima (assembly GCA_948472985.1). NCBI lineage: Eukaryota > Metazoa > Chordata > Lepidosauria > Squamata > Iguanidae > Iguana > Iguana delicatissima. The sequence goes on from CAOKZL010000134.1 coordinate 1,829,670, forward strand.
CTGTTAAATATTCTGAGCAGAATCCAACAGTAGTCCTACATAGTGGACCTATTGCCGTGAAGGGCAGTTGTTACTTACAGCTGCCATTCACGCCAATTCATTCCCATTCCCATTCATTTCAGTGGGTCTAATCAAAATGGGAACAACATTCAGTTTAGACATGTGAGTTAAATGGTTTATTTATGAATCTGGCAATTAAGTGCAAATACTCACCGCAACATCTAGAGCAGGGGTGGCAACCCTCAGTGTTGTTGGACTGTAGCTTCCAGAACTCCGAGTCAGCATAGCCAATGATGAAGAATTCTAGAAGATACAATTCTGGAAGACTACATGATTCCCACCTTGATCTAGAAGAAAGTATTAATTTCTGTCTCCTGTGGCCATATCATTATGTTAGCCTTTCTGATCTGAGTGGACCTAAAGACGCTTTGTTTTAGATCCCAACTGTGTGAGTCAGGGTGTGGCTTTCTAGATGTTGGACTGCAACTACCAGCACCCCTCACCATTCCTTATGCTGACTAGGGCTGATAGAATGTACAGTGCAATAACATCTGAAGGCCCACATGCCTGCCCTTGATGTGACGGTCATATGTGTTAAAGTCTACACTTGTGACAATTACTCAGAGTTTTGAGAAAGGGCTCTAGGAGTAGACCTGTAGTTGCTGCATACAGCAATGAATGTTTGCAGAACTAATGAGGTAATGAATTAGGAATTCTAATATGTGGGATTAATTGTTGGACACAGCCAGTCTTAGATGAGCCTCATCATATGTGAAGACACTATAAACATACAGATCTAGACCAAAGGACTATATAGAGAAACACATGGCAGATTTTTGTGGCCTACCCAGCGTGTGGCATTACTATTGTTCAGGCAAAAACAGTATAAAACATGTTATAGCACAATGAGCTGCAGCTATTGACTTTGCAGATGTTTCAGATTTCCACTCCTGGAATCCTTGACCATTTTTTATGGTAGAAGTCCAAAACAACTGAAGGCCCACCAGATATTGAGATCCACTGTCTTAGCAGAGCTCCTCTCCCTTTATTTAATAATGTTGTAGGCCTAAATACCCTAAAGGTTCCAGATGGTATCTGATCTGGGAAGCTAAGCAGAGTCAGCCCTGGTTAGTTCTTGAGTGGGAAACTGCCAATGAGTACAGAATGTTAGAGGAAGGAACTGGCAAAACCACCCCTGAGTATTCCTTGCCTGATAAAACCCTACAAAATTCATTAGCTCATCACCAGTGCAGAGGCAACTTGAAGGCACATACACACATGGGTCAAAATTTCAGAATGCATGGAAACACTACCTTTCATTGAGGAGATCCTATATTTACTCACTGCCTGGCAAAGGATATGAAGCCTCCATGAACAATTTGTATTTCAAACAAAGAGTCTAATCATATTTCAAGAAAATGTTCTAATTTCTGTGAGGTGTGGTGGAGTTGAGAGATTATTGTTTAGAAATTGGGCAAGGAATATCTTTATTTTTATGTGGTATATAACCAGTATGTAACATTAATGTGATGTAACAGGTAGGCTGGGAGATCACCTGTTTGACCAGACCCTATATGAATGGAACTCTTCAACCCTCAGCATTATATTCTCTGTCAGTCACTAAGCAGTTTTAAATGTTAGGTGCTTCAGTTACCCAAAGATAAGTCTCTGCTCCTTTAAGCTACATACCAGTAAATCATTGAAGTTATTCTGACATCTGCATTTGAGAAATGCGTGACCATTACTTCCTGAATTAGTTTGGGAATCCTTGACCTAAGTCACAATTTAATGGTGTCCTGAAAGGCTTGCAACCAGCCCCTGAACTCTGCTTTTGTTCTCCTTGGTTGTAGAATATGGGGCACCTTCTTTGATACCATTTCCTATTTTAACTCTAAGGATGGTAGGGAAGAGAAATGGACAGACTATTTTAACCTTAAGGAGGAAAGGCGAGCAAGGGAAGGGAGAGCCTTTATTTAATCACATGTTTTATACTTTGAAAGAAAGGCAAGGGTTATTTTGTCACAGGGAAGCTGAAATGGTTAAATACCCATATTGTCTTTCCTTTCCAGCTTTTAATTTTTGAGGTCTTTAACCCTGATTTTGGTTACTGTCTGTATAGTGATTTTTGAGCTGTTTTGGATCCTTGGGTTTACTTTGCTAATAGTTTCCTTTGCTTTATGGTCTCTTCCCCCCTCTCTTCCTTCCTTCCTTCCCCCCCTCTCTCCCTGCCCCCTCTTGCTTTACCTGAATAGGGAGTCAAATATATTTAAAGATTCAAGAAAATGAATCGTAAAGTTTTTTAAAATGCCAGCCACCATGGAGACATAGTCAAGGAGACTCTCTTTGTGGTTAGGAAGTACAAAATAAAATTTATATAATATGAGGGGGGAAAAAAAGGTTAGAAGTAACTGAAAGGGGGGAAAACCTACATAAAGGGAGGGGAGAATCCAGAAAGACATCTCGCATGCAAAAAAGAATTAGTGAGGAGAATAAACTGGTGAATGAACTGCTAATATTTTTGTGATGTTAGGTAATATGTAGGAGGTTTAATAGTTTTAAAGGAGCTTTGGAAAAATGACTAGGGTTTGATCCACTTGTAGGGAAGAAAACAAACCAAAAGAGTAAGGACTACTGGGCAGATAAACTGATAATGGTGGCTAATTTTTTTTTTCTCCTGGAGAGATAATATACAGTTGTTTTGGCTGTGGGTCCCTGTGCGATGAGGCAGTTTCCAAAGTACTGTTATTGTTTATGATCCGCTCCATTTTATGGAAACAAGCTCACTGGACTGAGGCTTTGAAGCTCTAATTGGCGCATGCGTTCTTCCGGACCCAGAGCTAATGGCAGGAAGCCCTGCGGTAAAAACCAACTGGTTCAGGAAATTAAAACCAAAGATTTGAAAATCAACAAAACAGACAGACTCAGCGGAATGACCCTAAAATTCTTATGGTTAATCGTTTGAAGGAGGCGGGGGAAGAAGAAAACGAGGGAAGGGTGGATAATTATATGCGATCAAGTTAAATTTTTAAATACTTAACTATTTAATGTAGTACACTTGTGGGACTTATAGAAGTAATGATGATCAGTATTAATCTCAAGTATATGCTAAAAGAAAAAGAGGAAGAAGGATCCGGCTAGCACACTATATTTTCCCACATATACACATAATATGTCACTTTCTTTCTGTGAGACTTGAACTACTCAAGCAAAGTAGACAAATACAAACGTAATTTCCATTTTACATAGCGGAAATGAAGTACTCTGAATTAGGTTAGGAGTATATGGAATCAAATGCGTTAAAATGCATATCCGTATAAACTAGGGCCGGAAGCATTACCGAATCGACTTAGTCCACCCCCCCCCGCGCCATCCCACCAACAAATTTTAACATGTTGTAATTGGTTCTGTCGGCTCTGAAGCAAAGAAGTGTTCAGTACTGATCTTCACAATATAAACTGCACCCATTGCTTGATTTAAAACAGTGAATTCACAAGCTGCTCATTCCAAGTGAGGAGAAATTGTTCGTTTCTTTCAGGAATCCTCCAGCAAATACTCCTTGCACTGAGACAACTGCCATCTCTATAGCAATCAGTTATTCTGATTACTCATGCCTCGGGATCTTCTAACCCATACTTTTCTCTGAACCCGTGCTTATGATACAGAAATGCACAAATAGTAGTAGGTTGGAGTCTTCTCCATTGGTACGTCACAGCGAAGGGAGGGTGGAATTTTACACCTACTCAAGTGAAAGAGCAAAGTCCCATTGACTGTAATGGAGTGGGATGACTTGCCCGGCTTCGTTACTAAATTCTCCCTCTCACTCCCTCTGAGCTTTGGGGATTGATTAGGTATGTCTTCCCACCTCTTGTTTCAGGAGAAGCAGTACATCTAGCGAGAGATTTTGGTTACGTGTGTGAAACCGAATTTCCTGCCAAAGCAGTAGCTGAATTTCTCAACCGACAACATTCCGATCCAAACGAGCAAGTCACAAGAAAAAACATGCTTCTAGCTACAAAGTAAGACATTGCCGAGGAAAGCTCTCGTTTGTTTTGTTGTTACACAGTAATGTCTCTGATTAATCTGTGTCTATGGTTGGTTATCGTTTTCCCTATTGATGAGAATACTGTGGGTTCGCTTTTTGAGAAAATGTTGTATTATTGCCAGTACCACAACATCTGAGTTAATGCAGATGAACGAGAGGGATCCTATCCCCCACATTGTGATGGTGACTGCAAAAGTGGTGGTTTATTCAAGAATAATATGCCTGAGTTTATACAGTACGTTCAAACTGCAGGGACTTCTCATTTTTAAACAATGAAACGGAAAAATAGCAAACCTCTACACACTTGCCCGGTAAGCCCCGCATTGAAAACAGAGGGATTTACTGTGAAGTAAGTATGGATAGCCCTGTGCTGCAGGACTGTACTCCTTTGCAGACTTACTTGGGAGTAAGTCCCTCAGGACTCATTGATTCTTACTTCTAAGTGAACATGTCTGGAGTAAGCAACATGGATCTCAGTGAAATTAAACCCTTGTTATTATTATTAGGCACAGAATGAGACAGCATAGCATCTCAGACTATTAGAATGTGCAACTTTTTCTTCCTCTTGTGAGAGTTTCTTCCGTCTGCCATTAAGCATACCAAGGCACACCTTTAATTTGTAAAGCAGCTAAACGCTAGTGGAGTTTATTTCAGGAGAAGGACGTTTGAGGAAGAGGGGACAGCAAAAAGGCCTCGACTTCCAGGATGGAGAGGCGGGAGTGGAGATGGTGTGGGGAGATGGAATCCGGACGGTTGTGAATGATGTGCTTGCTGGAAATTAAAAGACTCGTTTAGTAGCCCTTAATTACTGGTGGCGATGTCACCGAAGGGCACTGGGCCAGAGGGCACCCCACAGTTGACAGTGGAGGCAGTCTGTGGGCTGGGGGATGTTTAACACCGGGCTTTAGACAGCCAAGAGTTGCATTTTTCCCCTCCTCTACTTCCTCCTTCAGCAGTTTGCTCAGACTCTGTTCCGAGTGTGACTTCTGAGCAGGACCCTCTCTTTTTAGGCCTTTGCAGCCCCGCCTCCAGCATTTCAATTACTGTCAATGTCACAATAACCCTTACTTTAGTTAGAGGTCCTTGGAATGGCAGGCCTACCAGGAAGTTCCTACAAACCCCAAAGTTCCACTTTCCTGCCCCCTAATCATCCACTATTAATAATAAAAAATAATGAAGGATGGTGAGGAAGAGGACGAGGACACTAGTTCCTTCACAATGCAATTATGATATCAATTTCTATACGGCTTACCATATCTGAAATGAAATTTAAATCAATTCATATGGATATAGGATCACATCCTGTTCATTTTTTAAAACTGATATGGCAGATCAGATTAGATTAGATAAGGCAAATATTTTAGGAGCATCCACCACCATATAAATGCTATTGAAATCAATGCAACTCACTTCCGGAAGAAAAACAATATGCATATGATCATACTATAAACTCACACTTCACCAAACAAGAAAGATACTTAGCCAGAAACAGCCTATGCTGGATGCTACTATATAATTTTTTTTTTTAAAAAAATAAAAACTGTTTGGAAGGGATGTCTGTTTCCTTTCCCCACTCTGTCTGGTTGCATAATGTCTGCTGTATTTCACTGAAATCTTTGGCATACTTATGGTGATATCCTTGTTCGTATGAGAGGAAGTAGTTGTATTAAAACTGAAGAAGTGGGTGGGTGGGTGAGAGAGAGTTTGATTTTATCTGCTTGAAGTCAAGGCCAGAGCCTGGGATGTTGAGGGATAAATATTGTAGCAGAATCCTCCAAATCTGCCTGTTTGTAGTGGGGGTACCCGAGAAAGCCTTGCTTGCTGCTGTTGTGATTATAGAGATCATTACGATTTATTCATTTTTTACAGAATGGAAAGAAAGATCAAGAGACTAGACCCACCAAAGGCGGTAGATTAAAGGCGAGGAGAACAGTCAGTGTGGTGTAGTGGTCTGAGAGTTGGACTGGGACACTGGGAGGCCGGGGAAGCACACTGGGTGACCTTGGGCAAGTCACACACCCAACCCCGGTGGAAGGCAAGGGCAAACACCCTCTGAGCAAATTCTGCCAAGGAAATCCTGTGACAGGTTCGCCTTAGGGCAGCCATAAGTCAGAAATGACTTGAAGGCACGCAATAACAGCAGGGGAGCGAAGGTGTGTGGAAGCACATGGGAAAAGACCAGGCTCTGGTTAAAAATGCCAGGAACGGGAGAAAGGGGGAAGAGGCGGATTATAAAATTAATAAATAGCGACGCCCCCACCCCAGGAAAAGATTGCTCTTGGCAGTGTATGCATCTACATATGAGGGCAAGGAATAGAAAGAAAGGCGCGTTAATGTATCTTCCGAACGAGGCTTAGTGGAATGGGATGAGGGGGAAAACAGAAAAGAAGCGGCGAGCAAGCGAGATCCCCCCACTTCCCGGGGACGTGTGTGTCTGTGCGCGTGTGCTCGTGTGCTCGTGCGCGCGCGCGCCCTGTGCCGTGACTTCTTGGCTTGGCTGCTTGCTGACAAGACCGGCTCATTTCCCTCTCCTTCTCTCTGCTCCATTTGTGCCGCAGACAGATCTGCAAGGAGTTCACCGACCTGCTGGCTCAGGACCGATCTCCTCTGGGGAACTCTCGGCCCACCCCCATCCTGGAGCCGGGCATCCAGAGCTGCCTGACCCACTTCAACCTCATCTCGCACGGCTTCGGCAGCCCCGCGGTGTGCGCCGCGGTCACCGCCCTCCAGAACTATCTCACCGAGGCGCTCAAGGCCATGGACAAAATGTACCTCAGCAACAATCCCAACAGTCACACAGACAACAGCACCAAAAGCGGCGACAAAGAGGAGAAGCACCGAAAATGAGGATTTCCCTCCGCCGCCGCCCCCTCCTGCCCAACCAGCCTGCCTGCTCCCCCCGGCCCCGCATTTCTTTTCCAGACTCCCCGTCCTTCCTCATCACCCCGAGGCTACAGCGACAGAAGCCCAGAGATGTTCTGTCCTCGCCTATCCACACGGTTTAAGACTGGAAAACCAGGCCCTCGCCCCCCAGCACACTCCCCCAGCGGCATCGCTCCTCCTCCTCCCACTTTCACCGCTTCCCAGTTGACTCCCAGTTGCTATCCAGTCTGGAGCCGAAGAACACGAACAAGGAGATGGAGCCAGTCAGCCCAGGAGGGGTGGTGGTGGTGGTGATCGTGGTTTTTTGGGGGGTATTTTTTTTTTTTGGTCGTTTGAGTTTGTGTGAACTTTTCATGTTTTTTTTTTACCAAAAAAAGTCTCGCAAAATTTTTAAAAAATATGAACAGAACTTTTTTTTCTAAAGAAAAAAGTGAAAAGAACTAAAAGTAAACAATAAGAAATAATGAATCAAATGTGGAGAAAACTCACGAGCTTCGTTGGACTCTGAATCACCACCTCCCCTTACACTAACTTCCGTTTAAGATTGTAGCCATATTTAAAAAAAAAGAGGCAAAAGGATGATGATGATGACATTTTATCAGTATTGTGAATAAACTTGAACACAAACTCCATGCAGTTCCATGTCATGTCTTCAGTTATAGAACTTCTCTCCTGTCCAAGGTAAAGCCACCAATCTGAACTTTCTTATAGTGATACCAGTTCACGATTCTTCTATAAGGGGATCAGTGTTCATGTATGTATATATTTATTTATGTGTAATTTAATGGGAATTGTAAATATGGTGAGTCTGTTTGAAGCCTTTTTTTATTATTTATCTGGTGATCTCGTTTACCTCTTGTTTAGTGGGTTTATAAATCTTCCCCCTTCTTAGTTCCATCACTGTGGTTCATGGTTACTTACTTAGCAAACAGAGGCGGGGAGGGGCTTTTTGGAGGGAGGGGCGGCATTTTTTTCTGGGATTCGTCACTTCAACCCTGCTGTAGCATGTTTTCTTTTTTTAAAAAAGGCAACAATAAAACAGCAAAACAAATAAAATAACCTGGATTTTAATAATAAATTAGTATGACCTTTAGTTTCTCATTGATAAAGTGTGGAGGGGGAAATCACACCCTACCACCTCCACCTGAAATGATGATGGCCCTCTTCATATAAGATTTGACCCTGTGTTAGTAGTTTCTAACAACTTGTTATGTGTTGTGGCTTAAAAAGAAAAAGGAACAAAAAAGTTTTATATCCAGTGTCTTTCTTTTGAAACCACCATCAGAGCGATACACCGATGCTGTCTATTCAGATAAAGGATGAGGGATTTTCTCCCAACCCTTCCCCCTTTTCATTTAGACTTGTCTTTCGGTTGAAACAACTTCCATACGTTTGGGACCACCTGGTATCCTCTCTTTCCACCGGCCATATTGGAAGCAGTTATAGTTGTATTGTATTGAGTTGTGCTGGCAGTAGTTTCCATGCCTGTCAATGTATCATAGTCCTTTGTTGCCCAGATAAATAAATATTTGATACGCTTTATGTCGATTTTTTTTTATTCAGTGGCTGTCTTTACCCAGGCGTATTTTTGTTCTTGGCAGTATTTTTTATTCAGTATGGTTACAGTAATTGAGTTTAACTCTCCCTTGACAATTGCTCCTTGCAATAAGCAGCTGAACCCATTGTTTCCCTCAAGTATAATAAAAACTTACTTTCAAGTTGGAGTTCAGAGCAGGGTATCATTTAGATATTCCACAGAGTCTGTATTCAGACAAATTACACAATAAAACACAATGTACTCTTTTGGATAAAAAAAAATATTGTACTGTTAAAGAAATGACATACTTTTCTTTAACTGAAAGGTAATTTTATTTTTTAAAAAATAAAGTTTTATTTTATTTATTTGATCTTTAGGTTTTTATTCCTGCTTCCTAATTATACACTAGTACTACTGACCTTAATTGATTGTCATAATATGAATTTGCACTGCTTTTTTCCTTTCATATTGCCATTTTGTGGTGATGGGGAATGGGAGGAATGTGTTTCTCTGGCTGAGGATGTGAGCAGGTGTAAGCACGTACACATACAACTCTTCATGTACAGCACACAACTTGGAAATAATTCAGTGTTTGTGTGTATGTGTACTCAGACTTTGGAAAGTGATGTTCTATAGGTGACTGATAGATATACAGTACTACAGCTTTGTTGCAGATGTTTGATAAAATGTGTGTCTATGTGCATACCTGAAATCGAGGTACATATTTAGTTGTATCCCAACATAATATTTTCCTCAACATTTTGAGTGAGGCAAAATGGCTAAGTATTTATGCCCCACTAATGTTTAAAATTACAACTAAGCACAACAATTGAATACAGAAAATTATTTTATTGTTCTGATTTCAACTCCACTCCTAATAAGTACTTAGAACAGATATTTCCTTGTTTCTGAGAATCAAAATTGACTAAAAATACACTCTTGTGAAAATTACACTTACTTGTTTCAGCTTCACTGTGAGATTTTGTGGTGTGGAGTTGGTGTTCAGGTGTTTGTGCAAAGGTGGCTTTGATAGGAAAGAAGCAGAGGAAGGACATGAGATACTGACCTTAAGATGTTCTCCCTGTGGAAGACTTTTTTTTTTTTTTAAATTTGCTTACAATGCTTATTTGGAATGCTAAACCTGGAGAGTCTGAGCGAAACACTGTGAAACTTACTTCCAGCACAATCTGGTTGTCTCTAGTGTCATTGAGTCCCTTTTGGGTTCTGTGAAGTATTGCAAAACTGTCAGATCTGTGGTTGTATTTCTGAGGAGACTTAGCACTGTCTAGTGGAGGTTATTTGTTTGGAAGATAGAATTGGAACAGGCCAGCTTTCAATGAAACTGAGAAGAGAATTAGGTCCTTTCTTTTGTGGTTTTGCTTTTAGTAGGGGAAGTAAATGCAGGAGAGAAAGCACAGGTTGTTCCTTTGCCCTCTGTTTAATAATCTAGTTAACCAAAGCAATAGAAAGCCAACGTGGCCAACCAGAGGAGAGCTGGTAGCCTTGAAATGCTATTTTGCTTTAAAAGAGCGTTTGACTAGGGGTGTGTTTGTGCGCGCATGTAGTTTTGAAAGAAAGGCAAAGAGAGAAGCTGATCTTTTGCATATAAAGATGGCATCTTTGTGAAAATGCTTATTCATCTCCCTCCCCAAGATACGTTGGTTAACTGTAAAGTGGATGTAACAAAATAATGAGGTGAATGAACCCTAACTGTACAGGCAGCCTTGACATAAATGAAATGCACAGCGTTGTAGCAGGTGAAGTGAAGCATTGTCTATCTGGGCTGTTTTTCTTGGCTGCATCGCAGATTGTGTGGGGGATCCTAACCTCAGGCACAATGGCATTCATAAACAGCAGTGCACACACTGCTGCTCTTTCTCCAGCAATGCATAAATACTCATTTTTAAATGAAAAACAATCTTATTAAATACCATTCATTCATATCTGGATTTACAGATGCTTGTTACTTTAAAAAAAAACCTAAACAAACTCTGCCTAATCGTTTTAGGCTATAACTGGGCAATGTATAAAACAGTCTTAATCTCTGAACACAAGGAGGTCCTAATAATTTTAGGGATATGAATAATGCATTTTGGATGTGAAATCATTTAACACATGAAATGCAATAAATAAAATCACATAGATGATATATAAAACAATTATTTAGGAACTCAGCACAATTAAGACCTTGCAACATGTTAAAGCAGTGCTAGCAACAGCTAATGCATACTGCTTAGTTATAATATTAAAGGATTATATATTATATACAATTATATACAATTAACCAATTGATTTGAAATACTGTATTTCTAAGACTGCAATCCATGCCCAGTTAAAATCAATTATAGCTTTGCTTTTACCCTCAGTGCCACCCTGACAAGTCAGTCCTAAACCCATTTACTTGGAAAAAAATAAATAAAAAAACATTCGATCTACTTGGAAGTAAATTAACATTAGTATTGGTTTGGTAGTAATTTATTCCATAGAAATTTTGTTTGGATTAATAATTATTAACTAACATGTTAACCTAGAGTTCTTAATAATCTGAGTAAAAATAAAATATATTTTCAGTGGAATTCCGTGGCTTGGATCTCTGTTTGAAGATAATCTCATTAATTTTGCATTCTTTTTGGTGGTATTTACTTCCAAGTAATCCATTCAGGACAGATCATTAACCTGGTGTTTTATTCATTCTACCTTAGTTGAAATGAGATTACCCGGATATTTGAATATCACAGTTAATTATTTTGACATTTTTCCTTTTTATAAAAAAAAATCTTAACTTTCTCTCCACCCTCCCCACCCGCTTTTGTGAGGAGATAATTATGGAAATGATGGTCATTGCAGTTTGGGGCTCATCTGCCGTGACCAAAGTGCAGTTACAAAATCATGCTAATTACTTTCACATTCTTTCTGAGGGGATGTATTTAAAGCATTGTAATCAATCATTGTTTCAGCCTTTCAAATTCTAGGCCAGGCTTTTAACTCCTAACCCTAAAATACCCCTCCCCATTTTCAGATTAAATTGAAATTAGGATGAATGGCGAAATGTTAATGAGTTATAGCTCAGTTCTTTCATGCTATGCTAATTTATGCATTTCTTTTTTTAAAAAATGTACTACAATACTCCTTCTAGCTGAATGGTTACCATCCTCCTCTGTAATAAATCATCATCTATCCCTCCCCCACCTCCAAAATCGAATATTAATATAATTTGAGATTTAACTGGTGGAACAGCCATCAGGATAGCAATGCCCCGCAGCTGAAATAATATTTAAAATAGAAGAGATTTGACATTTGATAAGTCAGTGGCTTGAAATACCCAGTTGTACTTAGCTAATTCAGTCCTTAACCTCTGGTTTCAAATAAATCAATTACAGTCGATTCCACTTCAGTTCAGAAGTGCACGAGGTTTTCAGTTAATTGAATACATTTTATTCACTTGTTAGGAATATTCATTTATCCAAATCCTTAAATATAAAGGAGATTTCTTCGATTGTCCATGTTAAATCTAACTGCGTAATCAGATCAAGCCGTTGCTTGGATTCTCTCTAAATTCCATAATGGGTATCTCGTTTTCTTTGTGTTCCACGCACGGGCAACCTACAATTTCGCTGAATTCCGTTTGAACAACTGTGATACTGGATTACTCGACGTGGATTAAATTCCACTAAAACTGGGTGAAACGTACTCCTATGTAAATGTGCGAAGGACTGGTCTCCCAGCGTCCCAGAGATAGATAGATATGTGTATATGTGTGCGTGTGTGTATTCAGATAAATCTCTCTCTCTCTCTGATTTTTTTACTGGGTTGCCACTTGTCTCATTGGTAGAACGCAAGTCAGAATAATAATTAACTCACAAATAAAGGCTGGGAAAAGAAAAGTTATCACAAGTCACAGTTGCCTCGCGTTGAGTGGCATTATTTAAGGTTGCCATCAACTATGTAGGAAGGCAATGACAAACCTCTTCTAAATAAATCTTCCTAAGAAAACCCTAGGGTAGGGTCACCATAAACCCGAGTCGAACCAATGTTCATGGTTAATGTGAGTACAGGTATCTACTCAGAAGTAAGTCCACTGAGTTCAGTGAGACTTACTTAATAGCAAGCGGATCTAGGACTGGAGCCTGGAATCGAGTCTTTGGCCATTTCTGCATTGTCTTAGGCCTCAAAGGCCCATTCCTAAACTGCAAACCCCAGGATTCCATAGGATGTTGGAAGTAGAATAATAGCACTATAACAGTGTAGTGCGGAAATGGCCTTTGTTGAACGGGATGGGATTTACTTCCGAGGAGACAGGTACTTGAGAACCAGCGTGGTGTAGTGGTTTGAGCGTTGGACTACCACTCTGGAGACCAGAGTTCCAATCCCTGCTTGGCCACGGAAACCTACTGGGTGACCTTGGGCAAGTCATACCCTCTCAGCCCCAGAGGAAGGCAAACGCAAACCCCCTCTGAACAAACCTTGCCAGGATAGGATCACCTCAAGGTCGCCATAACTCGGAACGACTCGAAGGTATACAACGACAGCGAGGCGGGTATAGGACTGGCTATTAAGATGCATAAGACACCTGGCAACATGGGCCATCCATCGCAAGCGGGCTTTCTTTCCGGGCGGAGCACTCATAGCATTGGGTTGCAAGGGGGCCTTTTAGCTCTTCGTAAGGAGAGACACCAACACCCATTGATTTTAATGGAGCAAGAGGATAAAGTGGTTACTATGCAGGTAGCTAAAAAACGTTTACAGTGGGAGAGCCACCCCGTTTTGTTGTAGAAGCTTGCCCCGTGGTGTAAGAAATTAGAGCTGTCTTGGGTGTAAAAAATTAGCGCTGTCTTGGAAGATCCTCATTTTGCCCTTTAATTAATGTGTCTTCAGCTCGGAAGCTCTCTTGCTTATCATCTCCATTATCTTTGATCTATGGTATTTAAACCGTGTTAGAAATAATGAGAGTGTTATCATTGACTTCACTAACATGCGAACTGCATTCGTCTACATACAGTTTATATAGCTATGCGCTTATCTGCTGCTGCTGCTGCTATTATTACTGGAAAAGGCTATGTGGGGTAGTAGTTACAGTGCTGGAGAAGGACTGGCAAGATCAAGGTTCAGCTCCCCACGAAATTCACTGGGTGAACTCGTCTCTCTTTCATTCTCTCCATCTCTCAGTCTGCTCTATCCGACCCTACCTTACAGTATTGTTGTTAGGATAAAAGGTGCGGGGAGTTTTGCACACCGGTTTGCGCTTACTAGAGGAAAAAAGAGGTTTAAATGTAACCAAGAACAATGGATTGCATCCAGATTAGTCGTGGCTGGAGCAAACCCGCTTGAATTAATGGGACAAATCAGTCGTGACTAAACTGAGCCCCATTCATTTCAGTGGGTTTTCAGGAACCGTGGCTAAATCTGGATCTATTCTAGTAAATGGTTGAAAAGTTTTCTAGAAAAGTTATCACATACATTTTGTCGGTGATGCGACAAGCCTGTGAGGTAGGTCGATATTGTTACCCCATATTACAGTGATAAAGCTTTGAAATGGTGGTTTGCCTAAGGCAAAATCAGTACAAGACTCTAGATTTGAACCAAATGCTTTCCTGGTTTATAACTCAGCCCCTAGACAGCATCACCCGGGTTCGGTGTAGTCATATTCCGACACAGTTTACATTTTGATACTTCATTCGTAGCGCAAAGAATATGGATGCCCAGACACGAAGAGCAACACTCCAGACCTCTCCCTGAACACTTTTTCCATGCTTGGTGTCTGGCCTTATTGTGATTCTTGTTGTTCTTCGCATGTGCTTTCAAGTTGCTTTCGGGTGATGGAACCCTTTGCTGGTTTTTTTTTTGGCAACATTTCTTCAGAGGAGGTTGCCGTTGCCTTCTTCCGAGGCTGAGAGAGGATGACTTGCCCAAGATAGAGTACTGTAGCGGGTTTCCATGGCTGAGTGGAGGATTTGAACCCTGGATCCCGTCCTAGTCCAACACTCAGACCACCACTCCGCGCTGGGCCTGCACCAACTGTGCTTAGAGAACCTTCCTTGTTGGCTGGTCTGTGCGTTTTCTACAGGCAGTGGCGAATTGTGTAGCTTCTGTATCTATGACCGCCTCCACCTCTCTGTTGCCAGCCACCCAGCAGCCAGCCGGGCCGCGCTTGGACTCTTTCGGCCTCGGAGAGGGCTCGTTGATTAGCGTCATTATCAATCACTCCCGCTTGCCTAACGCCTCCGGAGAATAATCAGGTTAGACAACTGCTTGAAACCAACATCTGCTCCCCTTCTCACACACCCCGGTTTAAAGCCCTATCCCTTTAGCGTCCCATTATTGGGAAACCAGGCAAGTCGTGGGCAGGGGTCAGGGCCATAAAACAGGGGCAGATCGTTAGTTCACAACTGGAGTGTGTCTGTGGCGTGGCGGGGGGAGAGGCGTGCGCAAGGAGATGACAAAGGACTTCCCATCCTAGTCCTTTTCGTCGCTCTTGAAGGGGCAAATGCGGGGAAGAGGTATGTGCTCGCGTACGGAAGGATCCCTTCTTTCCCTTCCACATCAGTACGATTTTCCAGATCTCTCCTTCTAACATAAGGGAGGGGGGAAGCCTGCTCCTGCGCCCCTCAAGGGCGGCAGCGGGGGTGTCTGTGTGCAAAGTGAAAGTATTGCCCCCAGTAAGCATTTTGCCCCCCTCTGTAAAATTTTCCTCTAGTCCCCACATTTCTAACACTGCAGTAACTTAAAATTTCTGTTGAACATTTAGAAACGCAGTTGAGGTCTCCAAGGGAAAGGGACAAAGTTTCCACAGTAAGGCGGATGCAGTCAACACAAGAGTTCGAGGTGTGAACGGTTTTCAGTTTCCCACTCTCTACAATGTTAGAAAGTGGGGGGCTGAGTGGCCCCTCCATTGTAAAGTCGAAGGCTTTCACGGCCGGAATCCATAGGTTGTTGTGGGGTTTCCAGGTTTTGAGGCCGTGTTCTATTAATATTTTCTCCTGACGTTTCGCCTGCATCTGTGGCTGGCATCTTCAGAGGATGCCAGCCACCGATGCAGGCGAAAGGTCAGGAGAAAATATTAACAGAACATGGTCTCAAAACCCGGAAAATCCACAACAACCTATGACCCCTCCATTGCCTCACACCTGGTGGCTTTCTCCTAGCAGCCAACCTCAGAAAACCTCTTGATCTTTCTGTGGGCCATGCTCGGTGCGTCCTGGTGAAAGACTTTAAAACTGCCGCCCTTAGAGAGAAAGGAGAAGAGCACCAGCGCCACACAAGTGAAGGCACAGGAGAGGCTAACAGTTCGTGATTGTTCAGTCTCAGAATAGTTTAAGGCAGATAAACTATTCGTTAAACGCGCTGACCTCTTCCTAAGATTTGGAGGGAGAACGAGAGGCAGATTCCTCACCTTCTTCCCCCTGAAATGTTTGTGCGCGGAATCCAAATGGTAATCTAAACTAGTGGTTTTATTATTAAAAAAATAAAAAGAAAGAAAGAAAACAAGAGAACTGTAAATTGTTCCGGATGAATTCATCCGGAGTTAGAATGTGTATATATGTCGAAAAGCATTCTCCTTCGGACTGGGGTAAATATGATTTGGTTTACTTAAGGTGCAATGAAAAATATACGGATTCGTGAAATTAAGGTGATTCTACTTGCGGTGAATTTTCGAGATGCGTATAGCAGACAGGGAGAAAGGAAATTTTGAAATTGTTTCTTTTCGGTGCACACACAAGGATAATAACGCCTTGCCTACTGTTTATTTTTGTGTGGGAGAAGGTCCCCTTTGGTTTAGCTACGCCTGTAGGCAGGAACGATGGCAATCCATCGTTGTGTTTAAACTGTGAAACGTAAGACCCTTCAGTAACCCTAATGCTTACACTGAACTCAGAGGGACTCTGTTTCGAGTAAACATATGAGACTGTATGATACCGCTTTAAATGTGGGTCTTAACCCGGTGTGTAGACCATCTAAACATTTGCTTTTCGCTTAAGTGGTGTGACATTTTTCTCCCCAGAAGTAGAGAAGAGTTGTTTGGTTGAATGGCACGAAACCGTTCTCCCTGTAAACCAAAGGATTAACAAGCAAGTTAGGGAGGGTAGGTTATTCGTCTTAGAGGATGGACCTCGTGGTCTCTTCTCGTTGCTTCTTGTACTCGATAGATGCTCTTTATTTCAGAACACCCGCAATCTGATGACTTAGTGGTAGGGAGTTTGCTTAACATGCATTTCCAGATAAAAAAGGATCACGTAGCCAGTGGTGTGAAGCCTCCCCCCGCAACCTGAGAGACTCTGGACAAAGCCTGCCCGCCAGAGTAGAAAATGCAGGTCTAGATGGACGAATAGTCCGGCCTTGTAGGCATTGGTAGATGTTCTGCTGGGTTTCACCTTAAGTATTTAGCGAAACTTATTGACCAAGATAAATGATAAAGACGCTTCTGCCCTCCTTACTGGGGGAAACTGAACTTTCTGGTGAGACAATCCATTCCTCAATACCTTTATGCTATATCTGGAAATAAAAATCCATAATTAGGTTTCGCTTTGAATAAGGGTTCACCTTTATAGCATTTTATGCATGAGCCTTTGGGATCTCTTGTATAGGAAAACAAGGCCTTGAACTATTTAGACTGCAGGTTCTTCCTTCTAAAAAAGGAAAAACAGTGTGCTTTGTATACATAAAGGAGAGGGGAAGAAGAAGGGGAAGGCCTTTCCCAGGTCCTGCGTTTAGAGTGCCAGAATCTTTGGTAACCCTGATCTAATCTTTTGACGAAGTAGACCGATCTCTGTATTCCATAAAAATAGTTTTATTCCTTTTAGGTTTTAAAATTATTTTAAATAATATGAAGGGAATTAAACATTAAATGTACATTAAAAATACTCTTGGATTCCTAAAGACAAAAGAAACTCAAATAATTTTGATTTGTGCGTTGCTAAACTACAGCTATAACTGTGGTAACCTGAGAAGTTGAGAGATCGACCTGAAGGGAAAAGAAAAGTAGAGGTGATTCTAAACAGCTTTGTTCTATTTTGAGTGCAATGAGCCATCTTATCTGCCTTGTACAGGGATGGACAACTTGTAGTCCAGCCTCCAGATATTGCAACTCCCACTGTAGCCAGAAGAATCAATAATGAGTGATGATGGGAGTTGCAGTGCAACATCCAGAGGGCCATAGTTTCCACTAATAAGTGTACTGCTTTGTATTGCAGCCTCACACACCTTGGGTCGTAGCCAGCCAAGGTAAAGTAATTGTTAACCCCCCTAGTGTGAAGTGGAGAGTTCAATGACTGCCTTTGAAATTAATAGGATTTAGCTAACACGACACAATCTTAAAGCATGTCTACTCGGACAGAGTGCTATAGGACCTGCTCCGAGGTAAGGATGTACAGAATGCAGCCTGTCTTGGGCTGGATCGTGCACACTCTTTGTTGTTAACCTCTTTGTATTGTTCCGGTAGAGACGATCTTCAGCTACAACGTTAACAATTTTTACTGAGTCAAGTTGCCTTTCATAAAGGACACTTTTAAGGCGAAGTTCGTTTAATGTCGTGGACCTGCCTGTGTCTCTGCGAAAAAGCTCGTTCTCTTTTAAAAGAGGGAAGACAGTGTGGGTGTGTGTTCTGTTCTGGAACTCTGCTAATGTCCTGGCCCACCCTTTTCTCTGGAATCTACCCTACAACTTTGCTTGCTTTCCTGTTAGCCCTTAGGAGAAAGTGCGCGGCTTCTTCAACCCATTCTTGCCACGACTTCGTTTATTTTCCACGTTCTTTATCCAAGGGATTAGAAATCACTGTTGAAATAAATGAATTGGTCCAGCTTGCAAACATTGCGAGAATAATTGTACGGAGGTCCTATAGGTGAGAGCAGTTTTTCCTAAGTTACTTAGGAAAGTTACTAAGTTACTAGGTGCTTTGTCCCTTAGGAAGCAAACTCCCACTGGATGCAAGGAGAGCCTGTTTATTTCCTCTGATACAGCTCCCTCCACTTCAACCAAACTTTCTCCCACTAGTTTTTTCCAACATAGTGGGGTGGGATCCCGGCTTAGGCATACCCATAGTATACCAAATGAATTCGGTGGAGCTTAATTTATTGGCAGCTCATTTAAATCCCATTGGTTTCTTTGAGTCTACTCTCTGACTGTCGGGATCCAACCCACTGCTGTTAGTCATAATATAGGTCCGTGGTTGATTCAACGGGAATTTGATTTTCCGGTATCGATCCTCCCATGTGTGCACAATGTGTAGCCCCCCCCCAGTGTAGACGGAAGGAGTAGATTTCCAGTAGAGGTTTGGCTTAGTAGCGAGAAGGTTGTTCGCTGTTTTATTCTGCATAAGGAAAATCAGTAATCTAGATTCAGAACGGGATTATCTACGGATGAAACACATAGATTTTGAAACGGTTCTTCATCAGGTTCGTCCAATTTGGCAGAGGCGCCTTTTCCTCTCCCTCCCTTCTGTGAAAGAGTTGGGCCTGATAGTATTTACTGTCTATTAATTCAGAAGTATTGCCTGTTTCAGTTTCACACTCACTGATATTTTGCCCCAAGGTTTATTTAGTGTTGGTTGGTTGTGGTGGTGATAATATTTTGCTCATTAGTTTCAGTAACAGTTCAGTGGCCTGAAGGACGACTGGAAAGCGTCGGTGTGCGCCATAGTGGCCATAGCATCGTGGTTGCTACCTGTGTGAATCAGTTATTATCACAGACAGAGGCCATTTCCGCACTAGACTGTTATAGTGCTATTATTCCACTTTAGGCCCCTCCTTAAACTGCAAACCCCAGGATTCCATAGGATGTTGAAAGTGGAATAATAGCACTATAACAGTCTTGTGCAGAAATAGCCAGAACGTCCGAAAACGTCTCAGACCAGCCTTCCTCTATTTGGTTCCTGGCAATGACCTGGACTACAGGTCCCATGATCCCACAGCCAGCTATGTTATGGCAGACAGGAGGGTTGCAGTCCAACTCATTTCGAGATCTCCAGGTTGTGGGAAGAAAGTCTTGGATCCTACACTCTAGCTGTGACCCAGTTCATGTTGGTTTGGCTGAAGATCACAAACTCGTAGAAATGCTGCCGGGGAAGTTAGTCTCAAGGTATCCAAAGGGGCTTGAACCAAGGAAGTGCCTGTATAGGTGTGTATAGGAGGGAGCATTCATATAAGATTCACCTTGACTCCCCCGGCCACTTCAGTTGTAGGAGATAGGGCGGAAGGAAGATAATTATTTAAGGCAAAAGGGTCCAGTTTTCCGATTGCCCACCTGATGGATGGGGAGCTACAAACAAACAGTCTCATTGTGTCTCCAGGGCACCCTGTGTTGCTGTAGGGTCAGGTCGGCTGCTTCATGACCTTCATGGTACAGGCAAGAAGACCCCCCCTATCAGACCCTTATGCAGAAGGGATGGAGGAGTCAACCCTCAAATGCTGTTTCTGTGGGGCAGAGAAGTGAAGGAGAACCGTTCTGAGAGTCCATCTGTCCTTCGAGGTGCGGAAGGAAGAAGCCAATTAGTTGGGAAGGGGTATGCCAAAAACCGGTTGTGAAAATGACCTAAAGCAATTTTAAAAAAATTAAGAACAGCATATATGTATGGAGGGGAGTGTGTTCTTCTGTCGCAGAACGCAATCGTCGTTCGAAAATCTGACTCACGCATCTGTCCATCAAAAGTTGAAATACAATCAAGAAAGGAACAGACAACAACCTTGGTATTATAACAACAGCAACTCTCCTTTTTAAATGGAAAGGATGGGTGGGCTGTGCAGAAGAAACACGGAGAGAAGCCCAGCTAGACCGATTCCTGAGCAATCAATCCCCGCCCCTGGCTCCGATTCGGCTTGTGGAGGAAAGCAATTGGGAGGCCCCGGCTGCTTATTTGTTCCCATTGTCATCTTCAGGGCACCGTTCACCTCTGGCCCCTCTCCCCTCCCTCCCTCCCTCCCTCCGCCGAGGGGGTGCCGGGAGCGCGCCTGCCTGGCCTTCTCTTCCTGCCTGCTAGAGTTTGATATTCCAGCTTCAGCCTCTCTTTCCTCGGCGCTCTCATTCTCTAAAGCCAGCCAGGGGGAGAGCGTTGCCCCAGGCCAAACATATGCTTCTTTCCATAGCACTAATCCACCTTTAGCGTGGAGGAATAATTGCTCGAGTGGCCATGGATTCTGGACGCTTTTGTCCCTCGCTGGCTCCCGTCCGCTTGGCACACGCCATTTCAATCAACTTCTCTCTAATGCTGTCTGCTTTTATCAAATCCCAGCCTCGGCCAAAGAGGAGAGGAGCCCTTGTGGGAGGAGGGGGAGAGGAAGAAGAAAACCGACCCACCCACATGCGTGATCCTGCAAGCGCAATGCGCTGGCAAGCACAACAGGGTGAAAGAAGCGATTTGCTAAAAGCTTCATCCCCAAACAAAATGAGTCTCTCTATTTCTCCCCGCTATATTCCGATCAAACTCGAACTCTTCCCAGGCGTACAGATCGGTAGCTGGAGCCCACCAAAAGCTGTCCACAGAATCGCTTTGGCTTCCACTCTGTGCCACATGCACCACCCGGTTAAGCAAAAGTCCTCGACTTCGGTTCCATTGATCAGGAATGCCACTGTGGTGGGGAGGAAGAGGCAGCCCCCTGCCCCACTGATTCAGACCATATGTGGTTATGTCATTATTTCATAAGATCAGCAGTATTTCTCTTTGGATTTTTGAAAACGACATACAAACTGTGACCACAGAAAATTTTCTTAAAATACACTAGCGGTGTGTGGGTGTGTGTGTAGGGGAAAGCAGAGGAAAAAATAGGTTGCAACCCCAAGAGTGAGAACTTTCTCTTGAATCTTGTCATTTCCTCCCTGACTATCTTTCTATCACATCTGCAATGGCACCCCTAGTCCCTAGCTTTGGGCACAGAGAATTATTAGGAGTAAACTACTGAGGGGAGGGTGTATATTGTTAGCTTTATGGTGCTGCACTGTAGCATGGTGTAATGGTTTGAAGTTGGGACTAAGACTTCAGAAGACCAGCATCCAAATCATTACTCAGCTCAACCACTGGGTGACTATGGGCAAGTCACACTCTCTCAAGCTTAACAGAAAGACAATGTCAAATCTCTGAATAAATCTTGCCAAACAAACCTGGTAGGGTAGCCCTAAGCTGGAGTAAACCTGAAGGAAAATAATAGCAACATTGTAGGTTAGTATGGCAGAGGCATAAAGGTGTATAATACAAAAAGTAATGCCAAGAAATGCTCTTGAAACATATGGTTGATTTACAATTGATTTATCAAGTCCACAAATCTTTTTCAGAAGCTTGCTTCCTTTTTCTAGAATCCATTTATATCCTACTTCCTGACATCTGAAGTGACACCTTGTTACTCAGGCCCATGGAAATTGAGAACCAACATGTTTAATTTGTTGGAAAGCTGTATGAAAGGCTGTTTAGGATATGATGTAAAACATTTTCTGTGGAGATCATCAGGGGAGAACTCCAGCTCCCATCAGCTCTGTCTAGCACAACCAGTGATCAGGGAGGTTGGGAGCAGCCCAGCATTATCTGGATACCACAGGTCCTCTCCTTCAGCTTCAGTTTGATATCCCAATTGTTACAGTGGCCCAAGGGATCAGGTTTTTAGTTCATAGGTAAAGTTTATAACTGGGCTCATGCGTGTTAAGCTATTTAAGCCACAGATCTGATTCTTATAAACAGCAGATGACATGGTAGATCTCTCTCTGCTGCTACTTCAAACTACAGTTGGCTTCTCACATAACAGAAGGCTGCCCATACTGAAATATCTATTCTTTTGGAAAAAATAGCATGTCAGGAAAAAGGGTAGACTGGAGCTCTTCCCCCTTTATCTAGCTTTTTATGTACAGGAAGTGTTTGTGCAGAGAGGAGCATTTAGCAAGCCATATTGCTCCTCACTCTGAAATATCATAGTTCAGACATAGGTTTAAAGGCCTTTTTCCTTCCCACCCCCTTCACTTAATGGAAACATAAGACAGGGCCTTCTTGGTGGCTGCTCCCAAGTTCTGGAATTCCCTCTCTAAGAAGGGGTTAGACTAGTGCCTTCCTTGTCATCCTTCATAAGCAAAGAAGACCTTATTGTTTTAGCAGGCCTTGAGGGCTGGTGTGTGTGTGTGTGGCGGGACGGGTCTGGCATGTGCTGTGTTGCTTTACATTAGTTATTCTTCTTAAAGGTCTGTTTTGACTTGGGTTTAATTTTATGATAATTTAACTATATTCTAACCTTTGTATAGTGTAATTTGTTAGTTGTACCTGTTTCAAATTCTGTAAACTGCCATGAGTCCCAGATTGGGAAAAAAGCAGGATAATAATGACAGATTTACCAACTCCAGGGCATTTTCATTAGAGTGAGACTGTCACCTCAGATAGTAGATGCTGAGGTGCACTGAACAGATAAATCTGTATCTGCACACCTTGCTCTGTTCCTCCTAAGCTACACTGCTGCCTTCAGGTGCCGTGCTGCTAGACTAGTTAACACTTGTAGGAGGAATTAGGCAGCTGGGTGAAGTACCATTTTCCTCAGGCAGCTAAATATTTTGAGTTGGCCTGAAACACATCTACTGTTCTTGAAAATATAACTTCTCCTGTGAGTAGAATCCATGTGTGTTAAAGTGGTTAAATAAAAAGACAGAAAGAACAGAAATATGAATAGGCCCTTTGTGGTATGAATTCCTGGTCTATATATTAACAAGTTATTGTAAGTCAGTTCTTTCCTCGGTTTCTCTCATTGTTTGTTTTTAGCATATTTGAGGGGCAAAGTGGGTTTCATCTTTTGATTTCTCTAAGTTCCCTGCAGCTTCATCAGAGGACTGTGGGGGAAAGGATTTGTTTCTCTTACATGTGGGCTTGTTGTTTTGGGAAAGAAAGCAAAGCATCCCTAGTTAAAGCCCAGATTTTATTTTAAGCCTTTTCTTTCTCTATGAAATCAGGTTCATCTGCATGGCAAATATTGTCACCCAGCGAAAATGATAAAACTCAGGAGGGTAAGTCTCCAGTCTGCCCAAGTCCTTTTAATAATACATTTATCTATGTTCCTTCTTCTTCTTTCTCTCCCACCAGTTGGGAAAAAGCCTATTACCATGTCCTATGAACTCACTTTTGAATCCATAAATTTGTGAGTAATCCTGTCCTCAGGCTTCTGGGGAGAAATACTGGGGCTCAAGAGAAGACAATGCTTACGAATCCCTGTAACCAACCTCAGTCACAAACTACTCCATTACACAGCTCCTTTCTCCATACTTTCCCTTGCTGTCTTTTGTCCTGTTTTCAGCATTCACGCTTAAGATTTTTTATAGATATTTTCTTACCCAACTCTTCTGCTGATAAGTCTCTCAGACCATCTTACATATAAACCAGTGCAAACAATTAAAATTCCCAACAATCAATAGGTCAAACAAACCAAGCAATCACACTAATATGCAACATTTAAATTAGGATCTATTTTCTTTAAAGTAAAATATGGCTTTTGAAGTGTTGCACTAGAAGATCTGGACAAATAAGAGATATGACACTGATATCAACAAGGCAGGTGAGGACCAGAGACTGGACATATTTGGTGGTAGCACCCACTTAAGAAGAAAATTCTATAAATTGGGTGCTACCACCAAATAGGTCCCCTCTCTGATCACCAGTTGCCACATGTCAGCTGGTGATGTTCCACAGAAGATGATTCCAATGGTTAGGCAGTAAGAGAAGGGAGATGACATCTTTGGACAGATAGTTCTAAACTTCACTTGGTTGTAGGCTCTATCTGGTCCTTAGATGCTGCTTGGGTCTCTCTAAGACTAGTTTTAGCAAACTAAGGCAAACAAGCAAATTTCCTAGCTAGGGAAACTTTACTAATTCCTTTCAAAGGTGCATTCAAACACATATACATGCAGTGCTAAGCTCTGGCTAATTACAGGAAAGCTTCAAGAAGAAGAGCAACTCAAGAGAACCTGCACTCACCATCTTGAGTATGGGAGGAATAGAGAGAGAGGAAGAAAGGGAGGAGTCTTTTATGTGCTTGCAAACACAACTGGAAAGTCTTCTGGTCACATGGTGTGCTTGCTTAGAAACAGCCTCACAATGGGTAACCAAGCAAGTGGGAAAAGTTCTAGAGAGAGCATGTATAGGGTAAAAGCATGAAGGAAAGACCTATTGCTCTAATAGCAAATGGATTAAGGCAAGGGGACCGGGGGGGGGGGCGGTAAAGAGAATACTTGGTTGGGACATTTTCTGATACATGCTGTCTATCCACCAGTACCCTACCTAACCCAAACTTGGAACAGTCCTTACTGCTAGATGGAACCACTTATATTATAGAACTTGACCATCCACAGGGATTTGGCAAAACATACCTACAAACCTGGTGATGATACGGAATAGTATTTTTTAAATTAACTTTTGGTTGAGGAATCCCTTTAAAACATGACATACTTCAAATTCTTCTCACTAACTCACCCATAGTAAGAATAAAACAAGACCAGAAATTAAAATCCTGTAATTAATAAATAGATCACAATATGCACCCTGCCTGTTTAGTCACACCACTCACAGATAAAAAAAACAAAAACAAAAAAAAACAAAACTGGTGTGGAACACTTAATATGGAAGGATGCAAGGTGAGCCATGAGACTACACCAGGCTTTAGTAACCTACCCACTCTGTGTGTATACATGTGTGCACATGTACACTTACATATATTTAGCAAGAGGGGAAAGTAAAATGATCCAGTGATGAGAGGTTGCAAGGTGTTGTGGCACCCTTGAGGGAAAATGGAACTCTGAATGGAAGTATGATGTGAAATCTAGATTCTAGAGTCTAGAACAAGGATGGGCAACTTCTGGCTTTCCTGATACTCTTTTGTGGTTGGACCTTTTATCACCCCCACTCCTGGCTTTTGACTGTACTGGCTAGGGCTGATGGAAGTAGCAGTCCAAGATGCGGAGGAGAAGTCAGAAGGAACTCTTAAGCATCCAGAATCAGTCATCCTTTACATAGCAGATTGGATTATGGGCATGAGGAAATAATCAACCATCTTTAACTACTCCCCAAACATAAGTAATTCAGGGACAATGGCAAAATTTTCTTTAAAGCAAAAAAATAAATCAAGCTGCACAACACAAGGATATTTGAGATTATTTTGAATCATGTCAGTACTATTAAGGAACTATTACAGTTTATCATTTCAGCCTTCTACTGAGGCACATTGCTTTCTGCAGATACTCAAGACAACTATTGTACAGATCACAGACCAGCATAGACATTCGTATAAATAAATATCCCAACAAGAGCTTTGTACATACTAACTTCCAAAAGTGCAACTGGGATTATCAAGAAATGACTGATAGCTTTAGAATCTCAAATTCACTTCAAGGGGACAGGAGTTTAGTAAATGCTATTGATCCTATCCTACCAGCTGATTGTGTGTATGCATGTAAATATCTAAGGGTGCAGCTATGGGATGGGGCTGGGGGAACTGAGGCCATTGCCCCTGCAAATAAGGATTCTGCCCCAGCATAATTTCCTTTCAGTTCCCAAATTTATAGCATTGAAGTAAAACAAAACTTCAGTTGAGCTCTTAGGGGAAAAAAAGCAGCAGGCAAAGTTATCAATGGAATGCATGCAAAGCACATGTTAAGAGTTCTCGGTGTGAACAAATATCACTATCTCACTCTCTGCAGTGTTAGAAATTTGAGGATTGGAAGGGTGTCTCATTGGGGAAGGGAATCTCACTGGGGAAGCTGAATTCTTATTTGGAGGGTCAGTGCCCTCATTTTGTCACCCCCACCTTATGTTGTGCAGCCTGTTGTTCCCTTTTTGCTTTAAAGGAAATCTTGCCATTTTTTGCCTGAATCACTTAGGTTTGGGAAACAGTTAAAGATAGCTGCGTTGTTCCCTTACTCTCATCATCCAGTGTGACCTCTGCCATACATGGATCCCACCCAGAAATGCTCCTGCCTCTAACTGGTTCAATGGAAACAGAACTACATCAGCTGATTCTTTCCCTTGTCCAGGATTCACTGAAGGAGAGGGGGAAAAAAAATCACCTGCTCAGTTTATGCCCACTAAATAGCTTCTCAAGATAATGGAGAACTGCCAGAAAAAAAGTTGGCTGTATTATTGGGATATCTTTCTTGTGTTGTTATGGGCCATTTTCATTAAAACGAGGTCATTTCCTATGGCAGTGCAGAAAAACCTACCCCCTAAAACAAAACAAAACAAAACTCCGCTAGGTTTAGATGCAACCACAACTCCCACACAAGCTGCCTTATGAAAACCAGACTTTTCTATGAAAAGAGTCTTCTGGCAGCAATTAGTCTGGCTTTCTTTAACAAAAATCTTTGTAATGTCATTCAGAATAGAGGAGGGTGGGGGAGGGATGAAATCTCCAGGATAATTTGGATTATCCAGTGTTTGGTGGTGTTGTGTATGCATGTTTTAGGGAAAACATTTTCTTTGAAAAAAGACATTAACATGCTATTTTTGAGTTGCAAAACACTCTTGATTTTCCCATTGACTGGCAACCTGCTGAAATATCTCCACCAGAGCAAGTTTGTTCATTTAATATGAGAGGGAATGGTGTTAAAAGGCATTAACATACATACATGGCCTGAAAAGTATTTCATGTGGTTTACCAAAGCTATTAAGTCTAACGCTGACTGTATTGCATAAATGGAAAAAGGGCATAATTATAGAACATCTGAGCTGAAAAGACTCTTAGTGGTAAATACATTTGAACACTGTAGCTTTGCAGTCAGCTTTATGGGACTTCCTTTTGTTGAAAGCTACAAGATGTTGGTGTAGGGATGCTGGGATAGGGGCACGGGGTGAGGGTAGAGAAAACAACTTTTTTAATTCTCTTCCCGCTCTTTTAAAATGGTCTGCAAGTTCTTGTAAACCAAGTAACTGAAAAACAAAACAACCCAACCCATACTTGGAAACTGTACTCCCAGTCCAATTATAGTTGCACATGACTGGTAGATTTGTCCGCTTTCCAACTGGTGCCTGTAGTTGTGTCTTTACTATGAGGCTTGGGCTTCACAAAATTACAGTTGAGGTTATTCACAGCATGGAGCAGCAGTTACCTCCCGATGATGGCTGTGATTTAAACTTCTGTTAAATGCAGAGTTGCACTGGTCGGTTCAAAGATTGGCAACCTTTTCATCTAAAGTCACATCTAGTTTATTCATTGGCTGTATCTTCTCCTTTACTGATTGTGATGTATGCATGTGCAAATCTCTATCTGTGAGCCAGCATGGTGTAGTGGTTTGAGTGCTGAATGAGGATTCTGGGAGACAAGAGTTCAAATCCCTACTCAGCTGTGGAAATCTGTTGGGAAATCTCAGCATTCTCACTCCCCCTCCACCTTGTTGTTAGAACAAATGGGCAATAGCCAGATAGGGCTCCCTTTGTCTCCGGCATGACAGATCTCCTCCATTTGCCTTTTCTGTCTTTTATTGCATGATCATAAATACCTTTGTTCTCAGGTGATCAGATCATGTGACCCAGGACTGTGCTTGGGTCATCGGTCTTATAAAAGTTAAGACCCCTCCTTGCTTCCCCCTCTCTGATCTCTCTTTGTTCTCATGGCTGCCCTTATCTGAACTCTTCGCATGCTTCGAGTCCCATCGAGAAGGATGGTGAGTTAAAACCGAAGATTCTCCTATTCACTAGTTAGACAGGTAGCAGGCTCTTAATACAGATGTAAATGAAGAAGCCATTAGTAAAGTTTCCTAAGTCTTTTATCCAAAGCTACCTGTGTTTGTGTTTATTACATGAGCCAGTCTGAAGCCACAAATCATTAGACAAGCTTTTAAACGTTTCTCTGTGTAACTCTGCTAAATGAAGGCTGAATCCTAACAGTTTTAGTCTCATTTCCTACAAATTTGGGTTAAAGCACAGTCCTGGGTCACATGATCTGATCACCTGAGAACCAGAGGTATTTATGATCATGCAATAAAAGACAGAAAAGGCAAATGGAGGATATCTGGCATGCAGCAGACAAAGGGAGCCCTATCTGGCTATTGCCCACTTGTTCTAACAACAAGATGGGGTGAGAGAGAGAATGCTGGAATTTCCCCAACAGTCCCCTTCTCATTCTCTTGGACCCACATCGATGACCTTCATGCCTTCTCTGATCTCTCTTTGTTCTCATGGCTGCTTTTATCTGAACTCTTCACATGCTTCGAGTCCCATCGAGAAGGATGGTGAGTTAAAACTGAAGATTCTCCTATTCACTAGTTAGACAGGTAGCAGGCTTTCAATACAGATGTAAATGAAGAAGCCATCAGTAAAGTATTCTAAGTCTTTTATCCAAAGCTACCTGTGTTTGTGTTTATTACATGAGCCAGTCTGAAGCCACAAGTCATTAGACAAGCTTTTAAACATTTCTCTGTGTAACTCTGCTAAATGAAGGCTGAATCCTAACAGTTTTAGTCTCATTTCCTACAAATTTGGGTTATGGGCCCAGCACGCTTCCGTAATTCAAACCATTCTGACTCAGAGCAGCAAATCCCAGCCAGATGGAATACTGCGCATTTTGGGAATTGATAGCCAATACAATGAAGGCTGCTGAGAGCTGGCAAACTATCTGCTCTTTGGCTTGTATAACTAGAACAACAATGAATTTGAGCGGTCAGGGTTTCCTGAAGAAGTCCTTGATGATGTGACCTTACTAATTAAACCAGACAGCGTGCATCTGTATTGCAACCCTGTCAACTACAACTATCTTTTGCCATATGTAGCATTTTGGAGAAACTTGCATTTCCATTGCCTGACTGAAAATGAGTATGAAGATGAGGAGGCTGCTGAGGAATTCAGAATTTCCAGCTTTGTAGACATGGTTCGTGATTGCAGTTGAATTGGCATTCCCTTTAGCTCACAAGGTCATCTTCAGATCTTTGACATGTTTGTTGTCAAGAAGTGGCCAATAGTACAGGCCTTTGCCCTGGAAGGAATAGGCGGAGACGGGTTCTTTACAATGAAGTACGAGTTAATGGATGTCTGTGTGGATCTGTGGAAAACTTACAGCAAAATGGATCCTGATTCTTTGGAAAGTTTGCTCTATGAGGATTTGATGATTTTTGAACATTTGATGACCACGTGGCACGCGGCTGCAGAGCCTGACTGCTTGAATAGTAGAAGTTTAAAAGGAGAAGGTGGCTTCAGCTCATCCAAACCAATTTCTTACTATTGAAAAGTTAAATGGTAGTAATTACCGAAATTGGTCTTGGAATATGCAGATGCAATTAACTACAATGGGACTATTTAATGCTGTGAAAGGACAGTGGCCCACAGAAGATAGGGCAAAAAAAGAAAAATTTGATCAAGATGATTAAAAAGCTGCAGCACACATTTGCCTAGCTATAGATTCAAACATTATTTACCATATCAGAGATTTGAAAAGTGCTAAAGAAATATGGGAAAAACTGAAGAAATTATTTGATTCTCTCAGTATTGCAAAACAAAGTGGTATTATAATAAGACTTACAAATACAAAACTGTCCAATCCTCGATTTTTGAATGAGCATATTAACACATTCATGACTATGCTATCTGAATTTCAACGTTCTGGGGAAAATCTTCCAGAATCTGTGAGACTTGGACTATTTTTGGGTAGTCTGCCTGAATTTTATGGGCCAATAATTGATGCTCTACAAATTAAGGGAGATGTGAATTTAGAAACTGCTGTTGCTGAAGTTATAGAATATCAAAATAGGAAAAATTTGATGAACTGTAAATTTGGAGCAAAATCATCTGCTGGCACAGCGTTGGCTCACCTCGCTGAGGAGAATTTGCATATCAAAGAGTTTTCTTCACCGAGGACAAATGGCAACCAAATTAACAAATCAAAGCCTAAGGGGCACCAGCACCAGCAACAGAAACCTAATGATAAAGGTGTTTTTAACTCCAAGAAGAAATCTTCTACAAATTGTTGGTCTAATTAATGAACAATCACTGCGACCTACTGAAAATCAAAATCACAATGTGATTGTTATTGACAGTGGTGCTACTAGTCATTATTTTAATCGCAGAGAATTGTTTGTGGATCTTGATACAAGCATAAATTTTCCTGTTTACCTTGCTAATGGGCAATCGGTGCTTGCTAAAGGGAAAGGGACAGTAATTTTGCAAACAAATCTTGGCCCCAAAAGGACAGAAACTTTAAGAATTCCTGATGCCTATTATGTGCCAGATTTAAAAGCCTCTCTTTATAGTGTCAGAACCACTACAGCAAGGGGAAACAGAGTCATTTTCAAAAAGGAGTCCTGTTTTGGTCTTCATGGCAAAAATTTAATTTTTTGAGGAATTCTAAAGGGTGACTGTTACCAAATGCAAATTTTGGATTCATATGCAAATAGTGTAATCCAATGCAACCACAAAGACTGTTTGAACCTGTGGCATCGCAGATTTGGCCACAGAAATGTAGAGTGCATTAAGAGACTGGCTAATCAAGAACTTGCTAGCGACTTTAACTTCAAACCATGCTCTAACAATGAGAGATGTGTAGAATGCTCAAAGTCGAAAGCTGTCAGAGTTTCACATCCGCCAGTTACTGAGAGACTATCCACCAAACCATTGGACCTTTTATATACTGATCTTTGTGGTCCATTCAGCCATAAGTCTGCAGGTGGAAATTCTTAATTTATGACTATTATTGATGATTTCAGCAGATATACATACACTTACCTTCTCAAAGAGAAAAGTCAAGCTTTTGAAAAATTCAAGGAATACTTTAATCTTGTCTCTAATAAATTTGGCTACAAACCTAAAAGCCTACGCTCTGACAATGGAAGTGAATTTGTTAATGCAGAGTTTGATGAGTTTTTAAAGGAACATGGCATTGAGCATCAAACTACACAAGTTTACACTCCAGAACAGAATGGAGTGGCAGAACGAATGAACAGAACTCTCAAAGAGATGGCAGTCACAATGCTTTCAGAGGCTAACATGCCTAAACACTATTGGTCTGAAGCTATTATGACTGCTACATATTTGTGCAACCGTCTGCAACCAAATCCAGAGATATAACTCCATTTCAGTTATGGAATGGAACTAAGTCCAAATTGAATCATCTCAAAGTCTTTGGAAGTAAAGCATATACCTACATTCCCAAGCAGAAAAAAGACAAACTTGACTGTAGAAGTGAAGAGGGAATTTTTGTTGGTTATGCTAGAAATGGTTACTGAATTCTGAATCCAGATGGGCGTACAATAAAAGTAACAAGTGCTGTTTATGTTGATGAAAGACCACAGCCCAAATCTAATCCAAACCAAGATGTCTATCCAGATTTGTTTGCAGTGGAAGGAGACTCCCACCAGCAACCAGAGTATGTGAAAAAATCCCCTGGTGACTTTCCTCAAGTCACACTCTCTTAGCTTCAGAGGATAGCAATGACAAGCCTCCTCTGAATAAATCTTGCCAAGAAAACCCTAGGAGAGAGTTACTATAAGTCACAATGAAAGGATATAACAAGAAGAAGCACAATATTACCATGCACCAAGTATGGGAGAGGTGTGTGGTTTTTCTAGGTATTACTGTGACTGTCTGGGTATCCATAATCTTTGGGCCCACATGTCCCTGCCTTTGGCTCTGTCCACTTACAGCATGCAGTGCAGGGCAGATCAATTCTGGGGAATATATCCTATGACAGAAAGGTTTCCTGACTTTTGATCTAGCTCCCTACACACATCTAAAAGGCAGGAACACCTTGGCATATAACTTCCTGGATATTGCAAACTTCCAACCTTGCCACTCCATGGCAAATTTTATTACCAAGAATCCAAGCTCAGTTTCCAGAGGCTGGTTTCAGTGGATTTGTTTCTCATTCAACAAATCTGTTTTAGCTTAAGGATTGCCAGTTATTGTGTCCTTTCTATATGTTACACTTCTGTCCTGTTTTTCCTTCCGTGAGCTTAAGGTGACTACCTGGTTTTCCTCCTTTCCAGGCTGTGAAGCTAAGCTGAAAGAGAATGACTGGCTGAATGCCACCAGTGACTTCTCCAGCACTTCTGGGATCCAGCAATCAGTGCCAGACCACCAGGGCTTACACTAGCCTGTTTAGTGGTGGTGTACAGCAGTTTCCCCTTTCATGGAAATCATAGGAAGATTCACAGTCCTGTCACCAGGAAGGTAGCCAGAATTCTTACCTTCTGTTAGCTCTGTTTCTTTCCTGTCTATAAAAATTCTATGTTCAAAAGCAAGGCAAATGGTCCATTTGGTTTTGCTGGGCCTCTGTGTCTAAGAACAAACTGAGGCACAAATCATGTACACAATACTGAATATTCTTGATGCAACCAACTTGGAAGTAGGAATGTACTCTGAAAGCAAGTAAAGAATCCCCCATTTCAGGAACAGACAAACCACAGCAAGTGAGACAAGAAGCTCTCTAGAGGGAACAAACCAAACCAAGTATGGAGGGGAAAATA
Source organism: Iguana delicatissima (assembly GCA_948472985.1). NCBI lineage: Eukaryota > Metazoa > Chordata > Lepidosauria > Squamata > Iguanidae > Iguana > Iguana delicatissima. The sequence continues at coordinate 1,862,519 of CAOKZL010000134.1, forward strand.
GGCTGCTAGAAAATGTCACCTTCTTTCATATTTTAATCTTTTTAAACCTCAAGGTGATGTGAAGAAATGTGCAAATTTTGTTCACTTCTTCCAAAATTCTCAGATTTTGAGAAATCAATAGGTTCAGCTGATCTGTAGCCTGAGTACAGCCATGTTGTCCTTCCTTGCCATATAAGTGATAACAGACTGTGGAATCTTTCAGGAAAAAAATCAAAAACAAAACCCACTACCTTAATTCAGTACTAACATGGCTGAATACTCAAAGATTTGAAATTTAGATGTTTTGAGCCTAAGTATTCAGTGTCCTAGTTCTGATTCCCTGTTCAAAATTTTAAAATTGCAAGTCTTCTCCATCTCAAATGTGGAAATGCATGCACATTTTGGTAAATCTTACTAAAGAATTAAAATGAATTTTTCACCCATCTCTTGTTTGGAGAGTTCAGTCTTTCCATTTGGATTAGCTTGGGGTGTACAGGATGACACTGTGCCTAGGGCAGGAATGGGCAAAGTTTTTGTAGTCTCCAACCTGTGGACAGCCCCTCTTTTACCCTACTGTCTAGGATGAATTGCCTCTTCCAAGAGGAACATTAAAAACTTGCCTGGATTTGAAACTGTCAGTGGGGCTCCTTTCGTTATTATTTTTTGGCCTACCCCCCCCCCGCTGTCAGTTTCTGTGGCCCTAGCAGCATCCCAGAGGGGGCACATCAAAGGTGCTCAGCCCTGGACTAAACTTTCTCCAATTAGTCAGTGTCTTCCTTAAAATAATGAAAGGGTGATTGGAAAATTCCTAACAGAAAAGACTGGGTCCACAGACCTCCTCTGCTCCTTGTAATTCCAGCACTGAATGGGAGTACATGGTGTCAGGGATGGGCAACTGACAGTCCACTGGCTACCTCTCTAAACAATGGTATAGGTGCCCTTGCCTCCCACTCATCAACCCATTTTTTAAAATCAAGGAGTTATAACCACAGTCTCATACAGAAGGAAAGGAAATGGCAAATGCTAGAATATATGTTGCAATGAGAATAGACATACACACAAAGTGAATGTGGTGTAGTGGTGGGAGTGTTGAGCTAGAACTCCAAGAGACCAGAGACTGGTCAGCCAGGGAAACCCCCTGGGGAACTTTGTGCAAATCACACTCTCTCTACCTTAGAGGAAGGCAATGACAATCCTCCTCTGAGTGAATCCTGCCAAGAAAATCCTAGGATTGGTCACCATAAGTTGGAGTTCATTTGAAGGCACTTAATAGCAACCAAGAGTCAAGGTGTTGGAATCATCCCAGTGTTGGACTAGGACTCTGGGAGATCAGGGTTTGAATCTCTGCTCAGTCATGGAAACTCACTGGGTGAATCTAAACAAGTCACACTCTCTCTGCCTTAGAAGAAAGCAACAGCAAACTTCTGAATAAGGAAAACCCTAGGATCTGGTCACTCTAAATTGGAGGCAACTTAAAGGCATGTAACACCACTACTTCCATTCCCCTCAAACACAGCACTTGTTCTCCAGATAATCTGTGGGATCCTTTAAAAGAAACAAAAATATCCTGGGGGCAGGGGTTGGATTCCAGCTCGATTTAGCAGGGTTGGAAGTTCTAATCGATTAACCAGTACAACTAATTAATTAAAACTTGAAGCTTTCTCCACCAGCTGTGCAGAACAGACTCCTCTTCCAGGAGTCCGTGTTTTGAGCAAAGGAGTATAAAATTCAGACAAAGAAAGCTCTGTGAATCTCAGCCACACATCAATGTCTTGTGATGAAGTTTGCCAGCTCCCCACCGCCACCCCCGCCTTTGCTCCTCAGCTGCCCTGTCCACACACCAGTGAGTAGCCAAGTCTTTCCCCAGCCTTTTATCCCCGTGATGGGAAAACTTGAAGTCTGCCTGTAGTTAAAGACACAGGAGGAGAACCTTTAAAAAGTGGCAACCTTAATGAAAACTTTCTCATTTTTGTCCAGTGGTATCTGAAAAGAAGAATAGGAGGATTGCTTCATTCTGCCTCTACTAACAAATTTGTTTATAACCCCATCTTCTTTCCACCCCACCCTCACATTGGGTTCAAGGCAGTTTTCAGGTTAAAATGTTGTTAAAAATAGACTAGTTTAACCTTGTTTTATTCGGAGTTTGTCAGACTCACTTTTTTGGACTACAGCTCCCAGTATCCCTTAGCCAGCGGTCATGCCAGCTAGGAGAATTCTGAGATTTCTGTGTTTTTTTTAAAGTGACGTTAAGCAAAGTTGCTCTGATTTTTTATTCCGTACTGAAGTATACCATTGCTAGGTAGACTAAACTCCGGCGGTAAGGAAGCCGGGTTTGGTTCTGTTCTTTCATGACGAATCGACAGCAGGCTCCTATTCAGCCCCCAGACTAGAGAAGCGAGCTCCACACGTTACAATTAAAAGAACGAAAATAGCATCCTTCACGCTAAACCAAGTGAAATTCCTACCACCCGCAAAACCTCGAAAGCCGACAGTTCCCCTTATTCCAAACAAAACCCAGAACTAAACCTTCCTCTGTTCCAGTGGCCTTGGAGGAGCCAAACTTAGGCATGGTTGGGGTCGCTCCCTTGAAATCCGTGGGGCTTGAGGTTCTCCTGGGTAAGGCCTCCCGTAGATTTTAACAGTCCTGCTCTCAGGCAGGAGAGCTTTTGAAGAAAGGGGGACTTTTAAGCTGACCGCGACTAACACAAGTCCCCGTTGATTTTAATAGGGATCTCCTTGAAGTATGACTAAATTTGGCTTCAGTCCAACGTACACAGTGTAGCCGATTAAGAACCGGCTGGTTCTAAACTGCCAAGAAACTCTTTAATCGGTTTGGCGGGGGTCTTTCTTTCTTTCCTTCTTTTTTTTTTCCTCCCTAAAGATTGGGGAGGGGAGCTAGCGTTTCTTCCTCCGGGCAGCCTCTGTCTGAGCTGGCAATAGCTGCGTGAGGTTACTTTTTCCTAACTTCTCCAGGTCCGTCTTTCAACGTTTTCTTTCCCACCCAGCCCACGGTGGAAGGCGGGAGCGCTTAAACGCCTGGGATCAAAGGAAGGAGGAAGGCGAGAAGGAAAGAGAGAAAAAGAGCGAGCGCCTAACTCTGGGAACCAGGCAAGGCGACAGGGAGACCTCCCACCCCCACCTGCTTTCGCCCCCCTCCCTTGGCTTGAGCTCAAGAGAAACACATTTGGTGAGGAAAGTGGGCTCCTCTCTCCCCCATCTCCACCCCTTAGTTTCCCCCGCCACCCCAGCCCTAAGGAGGGGAAACAAAAACACATTAAGAGTTCAGATCTTGGCTTGAATGAGGCCATCGGCGAGTATTCCTGGCCAAGGCGCACACCGGCCGTTCGCTCGTAACCAGCTTAATGGTGAGGGGCGAGAGAAAAAGGCGTCACCCGCCTTGGGAAAACGGCCAGGCAGGCTCGATCCTCGGCGCAGCGGTCTCGCCTTAGAATCCTCACTATGTTTTTTTTTCGGAGCGAGAGCGCGCCTGCCACTGTCCAGTAGGAGCGGCCAGGGACCAATGGGAGGAGGAGGAGGAGGAGGAGCCGTGGTACCTGCTGGGGCTCTCAGGGTCCCTCCAGTCGCAAGTGGTTGCCCCTCGAGGGCGAGTAAAGCGCAGCTGGACTCAAGCGGACTTACTGCCGAGCAAGACAGCGCAGCTACTTGGGGAGTAAACCTGACCTTTCGACTCAGAGACTGGAAATGCTTATTTTTCGGGACTACAGCTCCCATTGTCCCTCAGCCAGCTTTGCCTTTGAAAATAGTAAGGCTTTGGGGTGAACAAGTAGGCATATTGGATTGCTTTGCGCGGGGGGTGCTCCTTCGTGAGACGCCCAGTTGAATTGTGCCAGAGCTACCTCACAGTAAAAATACCGCGCCTCGTTGGGCTGGGATTCTGCTCAGGCTCCCGAGGGTCCCACTGCAACTTTTAGGTCCGGAGTAACCAACGGCATGCCCAAGCGTTACCATAAAAGGCAGGCCGAGGGCTAGGCGGGGAAGGGTTTTGGGTCCATCAACTGGCGTGCACCGATCTCCGGAACTGTACAGAGACCGGCTCTGCGCGTTCTTCAGCTCTGCCGAGATGGGACCTACTCATCGTCCCACTGAATTCAGTGGAACTGAACTTTTGCAAACAAGCAGAAAGACGGAGCTGATTTCAGGTCACGTTTTATTTCAGTCGAGTTAGGAGTAGGATCCCAAGTAGTCTATTTAGCTGAAATAAATTCAAAATATGAATAAATTCGAATTATTCGCGCTTCCCCTTCAGTATCCTTGACCCTCTGCTGCCTAACAGATTTGTTTTTTTAAACAGATAAGGAAATCTCGAGGTAGCCCTTTTGTGCCTACTTACCTGTGGTGTAGTGGTTTTGAGCGTTAGACTACGACCTGCAGACTAGCCATTTCCGCACTAGAATGTTACAGTGCTATTATTCCACTTTCAACATCCTATGGAATCCTGGGGTTTGCAGTTTCGGGAGGGGCCGGAATTCCATTGGATGTTGAAAGTGGAATAATAGCGCTATAACACTCTAGTGCGGAAATGGCCCAGGGTTCGATTCCCTGCTCGGCCATGGAAACGCAGAGGGTGACACGCTTTCAGCCTCCCAAAACCTACGATAAGTTTGCCTTAGGGTTGCCATAAGTCGGAAACTACTCGAAAGCACAGGACAGCAAGAGCAAGCGCCCTTGAAGTCACTCCTCCGTGGGCTGTCACAGGATTGCACTATCAGGTCGTTGTGTTTCAGAGACAGAGTTAATCCTCTCGAAGAGCACTTTCCTGAACAGCAGGTCCCGTTGACTTTAACTGGGCTTACTTTCGAACAAACAGGTTCGCATTTCAGAGAACGAGTACTTTTACTCGAAAGACACATGTACCGAAGGCCACGTGCAAGACAATAAGGGCCATCATGATGTCACTTACTCTAGAGTAATCCAGTTTTAAATCAATACGTTTTAATCCAAAGGAAAGCAGTTGCATTTGGGATACGGTGCCTTAGAATATCTGGGCTGAAATTATTTGTTGATGACCCTGGGATGTGGAAAGATAGATGGACGATAAATAGATCCGAGAGAACCACCGTATGCTTGACCGTCCGGTGTAAACTTTTCTGCGGTTTTGCTGTAAACTTTAACTGCAGCCGAGTGGCGAAAATGTACTTATATGAATCATTTAGCTTGTAAGAGTCTTCATTTTTAAAAATGTTTGAATGACAATGGACGGGAAAAATAATTTGTCCCCGTTGCATGTACCTACCAGAAGGCAGAACTGATAAAAACCTGCCTACTAAGTCCCCCCTCGTTAAACAGTTGCCGGCCAACCTGACGGATAGAAATCTTTAGAAACTGAGACCATTTGCGCCCTACACTGTTACAGTGCTATTATTCCACTTGCAACATCCTATGGAATCCTGGGATTTGCAGTTTAGGGAAGGGAATTTAGAATTCTTAGCCAGAGCGCTCTTTGGCCTCAGTAAACTACAAACCCCAGAATTCCACAGGATGTTGACCGTGGAATAATAGCACGGTTAACTGCCTAGTGCGGAAATGGTCTGACAGTCAGCACGGACTCACATCTTCCATGCCTCTCAAGTCGTTTTTTAACTAAGGAATAAAGAATCAACTTCAGTCTGGCCCCGGGAATCTGGTTAAGGTCAAATATTTCCATTTAATCGTACACTGATTTACTTCAGAGCAAGCCTAACTGAATTCAGTGGGGCTTGCGTTCCTGTAAACATGATCGGAGAACGACCAGATTCGAAGGAAGGGAGAATTTCTGCTCTGTACCTTTCCTAATTTCCGACAACAAGAGAAAGTGGTTTCTTTTTCTCCTCACTTTTGCACGACAATTTCCTCTTGCTAACATTTCACAGTGCTCTTCATTATTGCATGGACCGAACCTCCTCCCTCTTTCTGGTCCTCAAATACCGAGACCCTAAAGCCAGTTCCTTGTTGGGTTATCAACTTCCCCGACGTCATATCTCTTCCGTAGATCAGCGGTTCTCAGATTTTGATTTTCTGAGTGTTTTGACCTTCAGCACCCAGAATCCCTAGCCACTGGCCAATCTATCTGTGGTTTCTGGGACATGCAGTCTAAAACACGTGGAGGCTCAAAGTTTGAGAAGCATTGTTGTGGACAATCCACTGGTGAAACTTCTCGCAGCATGAGATTGCAGTGATGGGGAAAAACTTCCTATGTCGCTGCCAGCTCTTAATCTGAAGGGTGTGACACCGTGTGTGAAGGTGGTAATCAAGCTCCTTGGTGGGAAAACTCTCCCACCGATTTCTCTCAAACCCATCATTTTCATCTGTAGACCGCCTTTGTCCTCCTAACGCCCTAACCTTCGGTAGCAGTTTAAAAGAGAAAATGAACACTTAATAGGAATCGCGGCTGAGTCACGCTTCGAGTACCCAAATGAAAATCAAAGGGACAAGTTAGGCAGAACTGACTTAAGTCCCATTTGACCTCAGGACGTCTGCTCTATCTATCTATGTATCTGCTCTTTGTATCTCTCCCCCAACCCATGCCTTCTCAGGCGATCCGAATAAGAAAACAGGTCGGAAACCTCTAAATGTCACATTCTACAACAACAGTAAATTGTTATTTTGTATTTTTAAAGCGTCTCCCTCCGCCAAATAATGAGGTTGAAGCCTCAGTGCCAAATAGGCCTGCCAAGGTACCGTTTGAGCAGGTATCTTTCCTCTCGACCTGCAGAGGGAGCGGTCATATATCGAGGAGGATCCCCAAGTGATGGACGGGAGGAGATGGAGACCAGATCCCTGTACCTTTAAGAAAAGAGAATGGCGTTTGGGCAAAGGCAACTTGTGCCGGCAGAGCAGGAGAAGCTGCACCTGCTGGAATCCCCCCCCGAGGGCCCTTCTTAAAGGTACACGAGTCTAGCTCACCCCTCTCCATCTGGCCATCCTCGTTTGAAAGGAAGGATGCTCGCTTTTCCTCTAGCGCTCCAAGGTCTTCTGGCTAAGAAAGAGGCCGGGGAGGGAAAGTGCGACCCGCCCCCCCCGCGCCGCTCAATTAATAAACATGGCAATTTCACACCCCAAAGCGAAGGCCCCTCCGCCGCCCCTGCGGCCCGCGTCCTTTATCGGCTACCTCACAAAAGGGGTCAGGGCGCAGCTGCGGCGAGGCCCGGCGCTATTATGCAGCAGCCTGAGCCGCGCCCGCTTGCCATCCCCAGCTCCATACCTCCAGGCGAAGTGAGGCTGCAGGCGCAGCCGGTGCCACCCCGTGATAAAGGGCTTACGCGACGGGCGCTGGAGAGGAGGAGGAGGAGGAGGAGGAGGAGGAGGAGGAGGAGGGGAAAGAGCCTCGCCTCCCCAAAGGAATAAACGGGTTGGCGCCCCTGCCCGCGCACCGATTTTTCAAACCGTTTAGGTCCCCTCGCTTTCTTTTGTCCTGCGCCGGGCCGTCCCCTCTGCTCTCTAGACGTTTGGTGGCAGGGTGAATCCACCGTCCAGAGGAAAAGGAGGCCAACGAAGCAGCCTATTAGAAGAGGCCCCCCCCCCGATCTTTTAATCGCGTTGAAGGGAACGCGTGTCATTTCAGTCCCCGGTGATTTATGTCCTAGGCCGATGATTCCGGTCTTTCTCCCGCAGGAAGGGGTTGCGGAGATTGTGGATGCTCCGAAGCAGCATCCCTTCCAGTGCGTCCGTCCGAGGAGAAAGGCTAGAAAAGGGCATCTTGGAGCTCAAAGAGTTCACGGGAGAAGGAGGGGAAAGCCACGGGTGGGATCCGGAGACCTGGAGTCAGGATAAAGCTTACAGTCTCAAAGTTTGAAAAGTTCCTTTTTGAAGACTACAGTTTCCGGAATTTCCCAGACAGTATGTGGAAGCTGTGAAAACCAGCATAGTGCTTTGAGACCAGGATTCGATACCCCGTTCAGCCATGGAAACTCACTGGATGACCTTGGGCGGGTCACACACTCTCAGCGCCCGGAAAACCCCTTGGTAGGTTCGCCTTAGGGTCCCATAACTCGAGAACGGCTTAAAGGTGAACAACAACAGATCAAAAAACATTACATAAGCATCTGTTAACTTATAAGTATATATATAAAGCCATTTTTTAAAAAAAATGAAAATCTATAGAATTCAAACCATTTAAAGGTAATTAAAAGAGAGAATATTAAAATAATCATAGAATCCTAGAAACTTAGACCTGGAAGGGGTCTCAGGGACCATGAACCCTTTTCTATGAATACACAACTAAACCACTTTTGAAAACTGTTTATCCAAGCTCTGTGTAAAAACCTCCAAAGAAGGAGATCTCAGTGCCCTGGAAGGTAGTTTGCTCTACTGTCAAGGGTTCTTGTACCAAAGGAGTTCTCCTTCATGTTTTGTCTGAAACTTATTTCTCACAATTTGAAGCCATTAGTTCATGCTTTAGTCTCTGGAGCATTAGAAAACAAGCTTCCTCTGTCTTCTACTTGATATCACTTCAGATATTTAAAGAAGGCTCTCTTGTCACCTTTCAGTCTTCTCTTCCCCAAAGAGAAGAGCATCAACAATGCAGCACACTATTACAAGCCTCAAAGTTTTCACATCCTGGTGGAAGGAGAGCGAGAACGGAGCCATCCCACCCTCCTTACGGAGGGAGTTCTGAAATCTGGAAGCCACCACTAAGAAGCCCCCTGCCTTGTTCCCACCATATATTCCTGGGAATCTTTCCTGCAGAAAATCTTCAAGCGTGAAAATCTTCAAGGAGAAACAGTCTTTCAACTGATTCCACTTTAATTGCCATGGTTGACTCCGTGGAATCCTGGGATTTGCAGTTTGGGGAGAGATCTTTAGAATTCTAAACCAGAGAGCTTTAGTACCCCACCAGGATTCCAGGGGGCAATTAAAGCAGGGTCATAGCTCTGTAAAGGGCTAGTGTGAAGACCCCGAGAATGGAAAGAAATGCCTTTCCCCTTCCTAAGCTTTGTGTGACAGAATCCATTTCAATCTACCACTGGGCATATGTAAAGTGCACTTCCCTACCTACTCAGTGATCACAAAGATATCACTTTCACATACATTGTGGGAAAAATGAGACTGAAACTGTCAGGATCCAATCTTCATTTAGCAAAGTCACACAGAGAAGCGGTAGAAGTTTTATCTAATGACTTGTGGCTTCAGACTGGTACTTGGAATAAACACAGATGCAGGTAGCTTTGAATAAAAGACTAAATACTTTACTAATGACTCTTCATTTACATCTGTATTGAGAGAGCCTGCTACCTGTCTAATCTAGTGAATAGGAGATTCTTCAGTTTAACTCACCATCCTCCTTGATGGGACTCAAACTTGGAGCATGCGAAGAGTTCAGGGAAAGCAGCCATTGAGAACAAAAAGAGAGAGAGAGATAGGGACCTTAACTTTTATAAGACCGATGACCCAAGCCACTGTCCTGGGTCACATGATCTGAGCACCAAAGGTATTTATGATCATGCAGTAAAAGACAGAGAAAGGCAAATGGAGAAGATCTGGCATGTAACAGAAAGGGAGGTCCTATCTGGCTATTGCCCATCTGTTCTAACAACAAGATGGGGGGGGGAGAGAATGTTGAGATTTCCAACATACATCCCTTGTAAATCTGCAAGACTAGGGATGTTAGTAGACACAGAGGGGCAGGTTAGTGCCTCAGGCAACAGATCTGTTGTGTGTGCGTGTGTGTCTGTATGTGTACCTATGCATGTCTAACTGTCTGTCTGTTTAATTGGAGGACCCGAATCTATGCACCAAGAGGTCTGCTCTGTGGTGGAAGGTCTTACCTTGTTTTTAGTGTTGAATTATCTGCCAGTCTGGATGGCATCTGTAGGCTGAAGAAGGGAGGAAGATCCTCTTTTAATTTTGCTCAGACAGCAAAATACCTTGGGTCAGCTACAGACGTCACTTTTTAAGTGGGGCCCCACTCATACCTGCTCCCCTAGGAAACACAATCTGAAACACACCAAGGAGTTAAGTCCTACTGAACTCAGAGCTCTATAGTGAAATTATACATTATAGAAGTAAATGCAAGATGTCATCTAGGCCTGGGGTGGGCAGTCCTCTGGATGTTTGGGGCTCAAACTCTTAGCAGGCTTAGGCAGAATAATCAGGGATGAGGAATGCTTAGAAGGTGCAGTTGAGCAACGTCTTAGGGAGCCACAGAATCCCCACTCCTAGGCAGAATCTGGGCCATGGGGGTCTACACTAAACTATCCCTGATCGGCCATGGCCTCTCTGGATGGGCTTAGGTAAACCATCCCAATCTCAGATTTTGGTTAAATGCCCATCACAGACTTAGTCTGACAGTGACTATGGCTGAGTTCACATGCCCATCAAATGAGGGTTTTCCTGCACTAAAACACCTGAAACAGAGGATTGCAGATGATTTAACTTGATTCAAGCACAATAATTCCTTGAAGAAGTAATTGGCATTCCATCTACCAGTCACTCTGCTAGCCATTGGTATATATGAACGTGTGGGGATAAATTATCTCTCTGTAAAGTCCTTGAGAAGTCAGAAAGGCCTCTGCAGCAATGCTTGGTCACAGCTTGGAAGCATAATTCTTCAGTCTGTTCCAGGTTCACAAGAACAAATTACTGTACAAGGAGAATTCTTGGGAAGGGTGATTTCTCGACCTGAAAAGGAGAGCTTGGCTCCACAGGCTGAAGGCCTGCCAGCGGGGGTGTGCCTGGGAGAGAGGGAAGGCAAAACCAGGGGCTGAAGACAGGCAATACAGCACTTTTCTTTGAGTGGGTCTAACTAGTGCCTAGTGGTTTAAGTATTGGATTACCACTCTGAAGACTAGATTTGGATCCTTATTTGGCCATGAAAACCCACTGGGTGACCTTGAGCAAGTCATACTCTCTAACTCTGGGAAGAAGGCAAAGACAAACCCCTTCTGGACAAATCTTACCAAGATAGGTTCGCCTTCCGGTCAAAGTAGGCACAAGACAGTTATACATTTATGATTCCCTCCTTTCCCCTTGTGTAGGTTGCTTTCCTCAGTAGAAGGTTCTGCAGTTCCGTTTTGAAACCTCTGGAAAACTTCTGTTTAACATGCCTGTAATTTTTTGGTAAAAATATACATATTTCAAATAAAAACAATATTCTCCTTTGCGCCCTTTCAGCATCACAATCCACCTTCGCTAGTGCTTGGAACTTCACCTTCGCAAAGGTACATGAGATGATAACAGAGACAAGAAACGGGCGAGGCGGGGGCGGGGAAAGAAGAGTGGAATTATATATATCTATTTTAAAAAATCCAGCTCAACGCTGATTAGGCGTTTCAGACGGTCTCATTTCCGCACTAGACTGTTATAGTGTTATTATTCCACTTTCAGCATCCTATGGAATTGGCCCGTCTCTAAACTGCAAGGGTTCCATAGGATGTTGAAAGTGGAATAATAGCACTATAACAGTCTATACCAGGCTGGACTTTGGGAGCAGCAGAAGAGAAAACCTTCCACTCACTGACTCAGCATTTACCTCCCCCTCCTGAACTGTTCCCAAATTGTTCTCGCACCGCTTTTCTGTAGCACAGTTCAGGCCCGCTCCGATTACCGGAAGTTAAACTGAAACAAATCTTTTCGAGGTATTATTCCTGGTGGAGGTTTCAAGAGGTTTCCCGGGATCATAAAGATGCTAATAGCAACCATAACAGTAATTAACGACGGTAATAAGGGCAACAACAAAACTGAGAACAATTCCGACTCCGGGAACCTGAAAATATTGCACAAATCCCTGCTTCCTATTTATACGCAAAACAGAAGGGTCGGGAAGAAAAAAAGGCAGCCCCTCCCCACTGCGTCCCCCCCCAGTTCTTTTTTTTCTTTTCCATGGTGATTCAGACGCCAGAGGGCGGGGAGGAGAGGGGAGTTCTTGTCCTTTGCATGTTAATTTCTCTAGCACCTGTCACCTGGAGAAGTTGCGACTTCACATGCCTCGGGGCGGTAACTTCACATTGGGCCACATTTATTCTGCCAACTATAGCGGTTGACATCAGCGCTTCTGCCCAGCCCTCGGTTGCCTTCAGCGCGCTCAGGCGCAGAGCCCGCCCTGCACCCTCCCCTCCCTATAACTCAAGCTCACAGTCCTCTGGATTTTGAAGCCAGTGAATGAGACAAGTACTTCTTCCATGACTTGTTAAAAAAAAAATAAAATAAAAAATCAATCAATCAAAGCCTCCAAGCACCGTACTACTGGTCATTGGTTCGGCGCTGACAAGAAAGAGTCTTGTGGGAACTGAAAGACTAACAAGTTTTGTTTGGCATCAGCTTTTCCGGAGAGCTTCTGCCAAATAAAACTTCTTAGATTTTCAGGTGCCACAAGGCTCTTTGTTGTTTTTGCTATGAGGGACTAACAGGACTACACCCCTGGAAAAGTGGTCCAGTCCTGGTGTAGCACGTTTCTTGGGAGTCAGCCACATATAGACCTCAGCAATTTGGGACTTAACTTCCAAAAAAAATGTTTTTGAGACTTGCAACCTTAATGGAAAGGAGGGTCCTAAGTACCCACTTTAGAGAGAGCTGGCAGATTGCCTTTTCTCTAGGCATTTCTTTCACTTAATAGCCAGGGTTTTTCATTAAATGGGCACTGATGATTAACATTAGTGATATCCAACACCAGCTTCTAAGGGCTGGTGGCTACCAGCTGCTGAATCCAGCTCCCTTTGTAGGGAAGAAGCTGGAGCAAAATACTCAGGAACTGAAAGGCAGCCAGCAGGGTAGGCAAAAGTTGACTGCTTGTAGCCAACTGGCAAGAAACAGCCCAAAGGGACTGGCCAAGGGTATGCTAACTCCTGCCTTTCTATGCTGGGAAAGTGGGGCCTGTCAGATAGCTATATTTTTCCCCTTCCCTAGAAGAACCCTCCAAACCAACAAACACAAGAGCCTTGCCAGGAAAAATGTGGCAGCTCTAAAAATGCATACTTCTTATGTTCTTATGGTTTAATCCATCCTAATGATAGTCACCAAAAGTGCTTAAAAATGCAATGTGTTCTCATAGTCTTACCTTAACTCATTCTCTTTTAAATCAGGATCATTTCAAGCCAAGTACTCTTGACAATCACTTGCCATGGACTGAAATACTTTCCCTGCTGTGATGGAAAGCAACCAGGCTAGTTGTGTGAAAAGGAACCTTGATCTAATTCAGCTTTCCCCATGTGTACTACAATTCCACAATTAATTCCCATAATGTAACTGGCTAGGGAGCTATAGGAATTGTAGTTCAACATATTGGGATGATAGCAGGTTGGGAAAGGTTGGTCATCTGTCTATTTCTCTATCATCTCCCACTTCTGTGAACATAACTTCAGTGAGCTCTGCTTCCATATGCTATCATATCTGTCTGTCTGTCTGTCTGTCTGTCTGTCTGTCTGTCTGTCTGTCTGTCTATCTATCTATCTATCTATCTATCTATCTATCTATCTATCTATCTATCTATGTATTGTGAACTGTCTTGAATGGGTGAAAGGTAGGATATAAATTAAACAAACTATAATTAAACACACTAATTAAACACATTATCAGCTTCCTGTCTTTGGCCAGAAAATAAATACATAAATGGGAGCAGCCCTCAAACAGAAGCTATGCTTAAAACAGATAGGAATGCAGTCCCACCCCAAACAGAGCATCTTATAGGTCGGATTACCCAAGCAAAGAAATGATTCATCCAAGATATGGATGGAATATGTCTTTTCCTTCTCACTAAGACATGACCTTTGAGATATCTTGAGAGGGCTTGGGAAAGGCCAAGAGAGGGAAACCCCACATGTGTTGCTGGCTGCCTTATTGGATCAAAGGGTGTCATCTTGAAATGCATGAAATGGGATGCATGTGAAAAATGAATGAATGGAGACTTATGGAGGATAAGAAGGATCATTGTTAGTCTGTTGTGTGAACCAAAGGCTGCATCATCAACACAATCATAATCATGCACATACTCAGGGGACAGATTTGCCCATGCAAACAAACCAAACAAATAACTTATTTTCTGGATGATTTTTTTTTAAATTGTGCAAATATCCAGCCTTATTCCCAGAATTCTATTGGGGGATGGGTGGGCTGAAATCCAGATCTCATTATCTTCTACTCCTGACCCAACTTTCTTTTTTCTAATCCTTCTTCTGGTTGCCTTCTTCTCAGCTCTGGAATGCCCTGCTGAGGAAGGCTAGGTTGACTCCCTTTTGGTTGTTGTTCATCTGGCAGGCAAATATGCTTTTATTCCAACAGACCTGAGGCATGTGATGAAGGAGTTTTTAACAGATTGAATGCTGCTTCTTTCTGGGGTGTTTTTTTTAAAAAAATCTGTGTTTCGAATTGTTTAGTTTCATTGTTGTAATTAACATCCTGTTTTTATCTGTATTCTGTTATAGCAAGTCACAATCAATACAATTTTGGGTAGAAAGGCATGATATCAATATAATTCATTCTATCTTGTTTCTTACCACACACGTGCACGCGTGCACACACACACATACACACACGAAGTCATCCAGGAAGGAAAGAGGATACCTTTTGACTGGTAGCACTAGAAGCCCTCTTTCTGGAAGCCTCCTAGATTTCAGGAGCTTATAATGTTGCCCAGCTGACCCCAGCCCCAGCCCCCCAGGGATTCATTGCAGAAACCAGGAGGCAAACCTTGCCACAGCTTAGAGATAATCAAGTTATGGTTAAGGACACAAGAGCAGACACTTTTAAAATTGCTGTCAACCCCATCAGTTTATGAATATGGCCTTCTGTAGTGCTGCAACTGTGGCTTGGGCAAAAAGAGGCTTTTTTCAGCCCCATGGAAGAGAGATCAGTAATGATGACAGCTGGACACATATCAATAATGTTGGAGCATTTGGTGACAGGCCTTAGGAATCACCACTCCCCCTCTCTCAGATCTTCACTTTGGCCAACTCAACTGGCTTTGAGGCAGTGAAGGAAATAGCTGGTTGCCTGTTCGGACTGGGTGAAAATTTTGGTCCCTTCCCCAGTTATGGAGAAAGGAGTATTCCCCCCCCCCCTTACCATGCACTGGTTCTTAGTTGGCGTATAGCATGATTTGACTTGAGTGGTGTTATGGTAGAAATTCCAGAGGGTGGTGAGGAGGGAAAACCATGAAATAGTGGTGAGCAACTTGTGGGCCACATCTTTAGATGACATAGATGTCTCCAACCTTGATCCTAAGGTCATGAGGTCCAAAGGTGGAGATGAAGACTACCTGTAGAGTCTGTCTGGGGCAAGTACCCCCTTAGAGTCATTGAAGATGGGGGTCCCTTGATGTGGCCTTTCTTAGGCAGTAACATCTGGTCAGTTGCAAGCTTCTTAGTATGGCTTTTATACTGGGTTGGAGTATGCATCCTTGGCTGACTAGGGAGACGGCAGGTGGGACCCCAGTCCTAGTTGAAGCCCACACTGAGCAGTTCTCCCGCATGTTTTATCAGTAAAGTCTTTGCTGTTTGAATAGCTAAATAAATAAGTTGAATCCACACAGCTGTCTGTCTCTTTATTTACAAGTGGGTTAACAAAGACATTCCAAGAAGAACATTTCAGCATTAGGCCTATTAGCTTTTGCTGTATTACCTGGACTGAAATCTGTGTACACCTCTGAACTTGGAAAAGGTTCTTCTTCGGAGTACAACGTCAACATCTTCTCAGGGTCCCACCATCTTCACAAGCCTGTCTAGTGAAGACACAGGAGAAGTCCTTCTCATTGGCTGCTCCCAGGCTGTGGAATTCCCTCCCATGGGAGGTTAGGCTGGTCTCTGTTCTTCTTTCACCTGCAGGTAAAGATCTTTTTATTTAAACAAGCTTTTGATGAGTAATGGATCATGCAGAAGAATTTTAATGGGCTACTTCTCCTACATTTTTCTCTTTATGATTATCTTTTAATGATTTTATGCTGGTATATATTATTGGTGTTTTTTACTTGATAGTCATGTATGTGTGTGTGTGTGTATATATATATATATTTATATATGTATATATATACATATACATGTGTGTGTGTGTGTGTACACACACACACACACACACACTAGTGTATATACCCAGCATTGCTGGGGATTTTATTTTCTCATAAGAAATATTTGTTAGAAATATTTGAGATCCTGTGTCTCTAATTCCCCAAACTGTCTTGTCCAATATCTGTAACTTTTCCCCATATTCCCTAATCCAATCTGTATTCAGAGTTGTTAACATTCAGAGGTTTGGTTTCTGAGAGAACAGGCTGGCCTCCTTCTTGCTGCTAGGCCTTGTCTCCATAGCAGCTGGTCAGGCCCAGGAGCTCTCTGGCTGAGAATTTTAAAGGCCCTCCCTAAACTGCCAACCTCAGGATTCCATAGAATCTTCACAGACAGCCAATCATATGAGGTCTTCTCCCCTGACACAGTCAACCAAATGAGGTCTTTGCCTGCCTGACACAGACAACTCACAGAATGGCAAACTTTGACTTTTGTATATTAGATACATAAAAGCTTTTGTGCAGCCAGATTTTTAGTTGTATCTTGTTCTAAGCTTACTCTGGTCTCTAGTTGGGAGAAAGCTGGCATGTAGATAAAATAAAATAAAATAAAATAAAATAAAATAATTCTTCTAATCTCTCTCTTGAGAGTTGGCAGTTCCTGAAACTATTCTGCCTTCGCTCAGCTTTAACCACGAAAAACTCATGTTTTTCTGCTGGAAGTCAGGAAAACCACATCTAAGTTACACCTGAGCAAAATTCTTTACTGGCTGACATGGCCCCGAGAAAGGATTGCTGAATTTCGGGTTGATTAAGGCAGTGCTCGTCCCATACCCGTTGAATAGAAACACTCCCCCCATAACTTTAGGGGAAAAAAGCAACGGAGTTGTTGTGACTCACGTAGAAGGATTTCACGGGATGGGTGGGGTGGGGGTGTGCGATGCAGTGACTGCTGGGTTGGAAAAGAAAAATGATTGATGGTTGGAGTCGGGGGGAGTGAAGGCAACTCCGGGCCGAAGATGTAGCAAGGCAAAGCTTTTAAGCAGTGTGGAATTCCTTTCTGCTTTCAGGAGGGAGCGCCAGGGGCCTCGGGAGCTTTCAGTCGCTTGGGTCGCCAAAGTGGGCAAGGGAATCGAAGGCAGCGCCGTTCCCAACCGGAGCGATGGAGCGTTTCCTGAGCATCAAAGGGAAGGTGAGCCGCCCTTAATCCGAAAATCACCACTTTTCAAAGCTCCCCAAATGGATGCAAAACCCAGGGCTACAGCAGCGCGAAATCTCCTCCTGCTCCTCCTCTCTCCTGCTCCTGCCTTTTTTTTTTAACCCCTCCACCGCAACAAAATCCTTCCACTTAAGGGCATAATAACACTTATCGAAGGGCCGGCCGGCCGGTCGGCCGAAGCGCCCGCGCACTGGTTCTTCTGCATTCTTGAGCCTAATTAAGGAGACACCGAGAGGGCGAGAGGGTTCGGGTCAAAACGGTATCGGAGTCACCTTGTGTCAGGCGAAGAAGGCTATAATTACCGGATTAGGATCCTGATTCTGTAGCTTTTTGTTTTGTTGTCTTTTTTTTTGGCTCTCTTCCCTTCTTCTCGATTCACCCCCAGATGGCAAGACAAGGGAGAACCAGGGGTCTCCTTCGAATGTAGAATGCAACCTAGTAAACCAGTCAATCAAAGAAAGAAGACATTCCTACCAACTGCTTCTACTGTTTTTTTTTCCCCTGAGGGAAGGAGGGTGCATGCTGCCAGCAAGCCAGGGAAAAGGAGGAGAACCTCTTCACCTTGATGACTGATGATGATGATGGTGATTATTATTTACAGCTAGTGTTCTCACCTCCTGAATGATTCCACATCTGTATCATTTGTTTGGGGAGGGAGATTAGGGTCAGAGCTTGAAAAAGCTTCATTTGGACTACAACTCCCAGAATCCCCCATCATCCCTCACCATTGTTTATGCTGCCTGTGTTAGAAGTAAAGAGAGTAAAATGAAACAAAACCAAAACCAGCACAATTCTTCTTACAGCCAGTTAAAATCCCTCTCTTCAGTTGGGCACGCTTACAAATTTGTTTGCAAAACTGAAAGTATCATTTACAGAGAACACTGAGCTATAAATCTCATTCTGGATTCCTGTACAGTAAATCCAGTGTTAGTCCTATGTAAAGAGGACATACTGAAATGAATGGGATGTGTTTGTCACTGATAACACACTCCCATTGATGTCAATAGGTCAATTTGAAGTAGAACTAATGTTAGATTTAGTTCCATGGTAACTGTGCTCCTTCTTTACACTATGGAGAATGAAATTCATAGTCTTCAAAATGTTATTGGATTGCAACTCCCATCCATGCTAGCTGGTATAGTCAATAGTTAGGAATGATGAGACTTGAAGCCCAATGACATCTGTGTGAGCACATGATTCCTACATCCTTGAACACATTCTGTACTCAACTGAAAATGAACCCCTCTGCTTAGCCAGGGATGGTACAAAGGGGCACCAGAATCTTCTGTCACTAGCTATATTGCATAACTTTATGTATATTTAGCTGCATAGAGAAACTAAAAAAAGCAAGTTAGTGAGTTGCAAAGATGAGTAACAGGACACTGGCAAGACTGCCTGAGACCATTGAGACCAATGAGATGCACATCCCATTGTGTATTGGTCCCTGTGAAGGGAGGAGCTGACTAAGCCTGGCCAATCCCAGCTCAGGGAATGTTGTGAAGGAGGGCCCTTCAGGGGATAAATGATAGAAAACTGAGGTTTGTCACTGACAGAATGCTAATAGGGAAAAGGGAAAAGCTGACACAGAGCTAAGGGACAGATTTCAGAGGGGCAGGAACATGGGGAATAGAGGACTGGAGAGTAAGGCAGGAGAAAGAACTTACTATGGTTTTGGAGAGCTGTGAATGATTTAGTTTTCTTGTCTTAATAAATTTCCACTTTGTTTTTACTACTGTTTCTGTCTGTCCATAGTAAACTAGGGTCTAGTCATGTTTATGACAAAGAATCCACCAAAATAACACAGCCACTGGTCCACAACAGGGGTCCCCTTGAGGCCCAAGTACCCAATTCAGGAAGGGATGTGGGGAGGAAAGGTAAGGGTGGGTGACAGGAACTGAAGGTTGGAAATATGGGGTCAGCCTGGCAAGGGGACCTATTGCAATCCCATTGTGCAATGGTCACTTTGCTGTCTCTGCTACATAGGAACATAACAGCAGCCATCTACTGGATACAGATGTTACAGAACTGATCAATTCTAATTTCTGTAGTCCACTAACAAAGATGTAAGTCCCTAACAGGATTCCAGCTGGGATCAGTATGAATGCACTGTCTGATTGATTCCCACTCCTCTCCTGCAATAACCATTTGAATCTAAGCTTGCACTGGTTACACTATATACTTTGTTGAAATGTCTGTCTCCTTCTTTGTCTATGGGATCAACAACATTCACCTGGGCACGGCATGAGGGGGGCTCAAGGGTCAGGTGTGAGAATGCCTGTCACTCATTGCCCTTGGAACCTGAGGTGGGATAAATCCACTGTTAGTCCTTGGAGACCCAAGCTTCAGGCATAAGCTAGGCACTAGCAGCTGTATTCTCAGAATCACACCTGGGGCTAAAGAGCCATTGTTATTATTTTGGAGACAAGGTGTGTGATCTCTGGAACAGCTTCCAGGGTTTTTCTTTTTTAGCCTTGCCTGCAATTCTCTCCCACGCCTCATTTTCTTTCAAGAGATAATTTTATTATATTTATTTTTTAAAATTTATAGCTTTCCTTTTTATCAAAAGGTGCCCAGGGCATTGTGTATTACAGGTTACTCATTAGCTTTTTGCCAATCTTGAGAAATAGAGACAACTCTTAAAAATGCACCACAGTCTTACAAAATTAATCTGAGAAGGGGCCGTGGGCAAATCCTTGGCTGAGTTCTTTATCTATAAAATATGAATAATAGTAATGATAACACTACCAAGGCCCTTAAGAGATATTTTTGGGGAGCCTGAGAAGAACAATAGATACAGGCAAGTCTCTCTTTACAGACCCTTCCCCGAATTGCTAGGCTGTGCTTCTTCTAATACTTTTTGCAGGATCTGGAGAAGTGTTTGGCTGGTTTTTTTTTTTTTTTGAGTGAGTGGGGGGCTACTGGATGATGGGTTGAGAAGCAGAAGCAAATCATACCCCTCTACAGATTTTGTTGATGAATACTCAACAGCTATATGATAGTCTTCACCATCATTCTTTGATGATTTTGCCAGAATGGCTAATAGAATCATAGTGTTGGAAGAGACCACAAGGGCCATTGAGTTCAATAGGAATGGCAATTTCTGAAAAGTGGCTTTAAACACTATTTTAGTAAATAGTAAAATAATAAAAAAGTACTATTTTAGATTTAATTCCATTCCTTTATTGAACCAATCATAAAATGACTTCTTCAGTGGGTAAGAAAAATCCTCCCAAGGCCTTCAACTTACTTTTTCAGTCTACACCTCTAAGAATTTCCCAACCAAAATGACCACTGACAGTCTAGTTGTGCTGCCCCCAAAAGCTAGCAAATTGTGAGATCAGGAATTTGAAAGTCAAATTTTAGAATGTCATCAATTTTTAAAACATTCATGACATGTTGGTCTGCTCTAGCAGTTCTCCAGAACTTGACTGCTGGTGTTAACCACTGCCATGTCCCCAGTTCTCTACTATCACGAGATCCCCAAATCATTCTGGTGCCTGAGGAGGGCTAGGAGAGATTCTCTCTCTCTGCCTCAAAGTCAATGTACATAGTTCTCAAGACCAATAAAGTTCAATGCATTTGGTCTCTTCAGGGACATAGTCCCAGACATTATCCCCATGCAGTTACAGGGCCCATGCTGCAGCCTGCTTTAGATGATGAGAGAAGTCGTATAATTCATAAAACTGGTCCAACATGTATTGCACAGTTACTTCAGAAAGATCCACATTGTAACAACATGAAATTATTATTTGTTTTTGGTAGTTTGGAAAACATACAGTTAACTCATTAAGCTTAAGCTGCATTGTATGTGAATTAGGATAGTGATTCTTCCCTTGCTTCAAGCCTCTTGAAGCCTGTAGTTGTCTACATTCTCTGCTGAGGAGAAAGTGAAATACACTTTAGTTTCATATGAGATACATCTCCTCTGCTTGATAAGAACTGAAACTTCATAACTCTGCTCTCTAGTCAGGTAGCTATAGATTTTGAAGGCAAGTATGAAGGTTCAAGAAAAGGATGTCAGTGCAGTTGATATCAATGCAATTCTTCTCTCTCACAGTTGCAAGAGACAAAAGGGGTTCTGTGTATCCAAAGGAGCTTATGTTTTCTCAACCATGGCTCTTGGTGTTGCATGGCAAGCAGATTTGGGTAGTCAGGAGAGTATCCAAAAAGAATTTTCAATTTTGCTTGAGGGTGGGATGCTTTGGTTCAAAGGAAAAAGGCAGGAAACAAGATGGTGGGCTAGATGCAAAAGGGGTGGGGTACCTTTGACTTTGCAGCCATTTGGGTCTGCAACTTCCACCTGCCCCATTCAGCATGAGCATTGATAAGTAACTATGGTCTTAAACATGGGTAAGGTCAAAAGTTCCTCACCACTGAGACCAAACTTTGCTCTGATCCAGAAGGTCTCTCCAGGTGCACCTGCACCTTTTTTTTTTCTGTGGGGTACATTCAAGCAATTGACTCCTCATGTGACAATCCCTATATAAATACAGTACTACATGAATATTATGCAGCCTTAACGCTCAACAAGCATGCAGCAACAAAACAGATGCTGGTAAAAATTAGCGGGAGGGATGTAGCTGAGTCGCAGAGCACAACTACTGTATAAAGAAGTCCTGGGTTCAGTCCTTGACAACATTAGAGATTCTCAGACAGAGGACTGTGGAAGACCTTTATCTTTGGAAAGCTACCTGCAGTCTCAGTGGCCTCAATGTTCCAAGGGTCTGAGTCAGTTCAGACCTGTTCCAGAGCAGTTCCTTCCACAGACAACAGGGGCACACAACTTGTACATTGAAACATACAAGAGAGGACTGGGCCTGTGTGGCTGGCAGTGAAGGACTGTGCTTTTTTACTCAGAAGGAAGGCTCATTACCCTCCATCATTCCATAGATGAAAACTGAGGCCATTTCCGCACTGGACTGTTATAGCGCTTTGATTCCACATTCAACATCCTACAGAATCCTGGGGTTTGCAGTTCCAGGAGGGGTCAGTGCTATAACAGTCCAGTGCGGAAATGGCCTGAGACATGTGTGGCCAGGCAATACTGGAGTATGGTCAAGGTGGCAAAAATAAGTAATGAGGAAGAACAGACAAGCAAGGAGAGGATGCAGTGTTTGCTTTTGCTGGAGTCCACAAGGAAGGGCAAGATTTCCTCTTGTCTCCACCCTGTCCAATTAACTGAATGTAGACTGCTTTTGCACCTTGAACTCAGTTTGCAGCAACTGAAGCAAGTTGAGGACAAAGAGATAAAGTGGGAGAAGGAGAAACTGGGACATTCTAAAAGCAACTGAAAAAGTAGGCATGCGTATATATGCTTTCAAGTTGCCTTTCAATTTACGATGGCCCCATGAATTTCAAAGGGTTTTTTTAAAAGGCAAGGAATACTCAGAGGTAGTTTTGCCAGTCCCTTCCTTTGAAATACAAGCAACAGCACATGGCACTTATTGGTGGTCTCCCATCCAAATAGTAACCAGGGTTGACCCTACTTAGCTTCCAAAATCAAACAGGACCTGGTACCTTTCAGGTATTTAATCTTGGGAGGAAATGAATGACAGAGGATAAATTGGGACTGTCCCTGCCAAACTGGGACAGTTGGAGGGAATGTCATTAGTTTCGAGACTTACTATCTGGCAAGCAGCATACAGAACTGAAGTCTCACAAATTAATTTTGACTGGAGCAGAGAATGAAAGCCTGAGTTCTTTTGGGTGGGAAATGGGTATTGTTGTTATTCCCCCCTTCCTTCTTGACGCTTCTTTATTTCAAACCCTTCCCCAGTTTTCTATGGGGGAGGAATTTAACTGGGTTGGTCTCAGGTTGGCATAGTTGAGGTTCCCAGTGCTAGGGCTCCACAAAGGAACTGGAAATTCTTTAGATTCAGTCCCATTAACACCTCCAGCAGTACCACTTGTACATTCTTAGAACTTTGTATGGATATAATTGGATCCCTTGTGTTGTCCTACACTGGTAGAGATGTTAACCATCTAAACTGACTCCAGTTGATTCTGTGTGTGTATGTGTGGGATTAAGATTGCTCTTTGTGTCATTCTAATGGATAATTTTTACAATCTGGAGTTCAGAGAAGAGCGGATTTCACAAACTGCAAATAAAATAATTCATGATTTTATACTAACATAGGAGGTCACATCAGGTCTAGTGAATTGAAGTGTCTATAAAAATCCTCAAATGTTTATGTACTGGTTTAGAAATATTTATTTACATGCTAGAAATGCAATGCAAAATAAATTTTTAAAGGATTGAGTATGAACAATACTTCATATTGACACTTTAATAGGAATGATACACACTGGGTCTATTGCTCAGGATAAATATACAGCAACTCCTCTGTTGTTATTCAAAGCAGTGTGATTTCTCTGGTGAGTAAAATTTTAACATATAAGAGTTAAATCATTATTGCCATCCTGACAGCTTGCTAGCCACTGGAACTTTTCAGACAACCTAGTTTCATTCAGTTGCCACACTTTGCAGTCATTAATTAGGTAAGTAGGGACCACACAGAGTGGTGGAGAAACTTTCCAAAATTCTCTCTGAATTGAAAGATTCGTGAACATCTACTTTTGCTGCCTTTGAAACTGTAACTATTATCAGGAATCTTCTAAACAGTGCAAGAAAGAACTAAAGTGAGCAACCCACAATTATGAGGGAATGTTCCCTCAGCAGCTGCAAATGCCCTGAAGCTAGACTGCTGGACAGAACAGACATGAGGACACACTTTCCCATCGGCCCTTGGGATGATAACAGAGTGTCTCTGGCTCCTTCACGACCATGTTGAAAACCAACACCAAACTTACCCAACTGGTGTGAGCATTTTCTAAATGTCAATTTTTCATTGGAACTCTACCAAATGTGGAAAAGTTACCCTGTGGACTACAATTCCCAGAATCCCGCAGCCAGCATGTTCATTGAGAATCATAATTCAGAAAAATAACTTATCCATGCTTTGCTCCAGCATAGTTTTCACTTTCCCAAGCCCCCATATCTAAAAAGGAAGGAGCTCAGAGAGAAATTCAGGTTGGACCGAGCACTGTGGTGAGACATTTTTCATTGGGTGGGCAGACTAAAAAATGTATGTGTGTGAAGAAAGTTCAGGAGATTTAACTAAAGGAGAATTTTATGGGGGAAACTTTCATTTGATGGGCAGTGTCCTCATTTGCCTCTCCTATTTTTATGCCGCTGGTTGGGCCTGTGTGTAAGTTTGTGTGTGTGTGCGCGTGTGTTTGAGTACAGGAGTTCCCATACCTGCATTGTCCACAAACTGGAATCAATTTTTACCTACATCATTTAGATAAATGAACCAAAACTATTTCACAGATGTGTTGTATATCAATTGGTTTTCCTTGATTTAATGAGTGGCAGCTGATGGTATGAATGGATGCCATTGAGTCTGAGGTGATACAAACACTCTAATAAAACCCAGCATGGGGTTCAATCTACTACATTAAAATCATTTTAGCAACGACTTCAAAGGGGTGGGGCAGAAAAGCTTTATTCCATGATAGAACACTAACAAAACCTTTCATGAATTTCAATCAGTTGGCTTCTGCAGCCACTGGCAGCCTGTCCTGAATCTCTACAGATGCCTCCTTTATTCCAACAAGAAATGCTTTATAAATACAAAATGCAAATCAACAACACCCAACTCACAAACACATAGAACACCACCACATTTATAGCTGTCTCTTGATGTGACTCTTCATGAATGTTCCTCCTCTGGACACTTCTGTCTCACGTCTCCATGCTTTGCCCATGGTACGTGACTTCATCTCGGCTGAGAGAGAAGGAAGTTCCTTTCTCTCCCCATGTGCAGATTTTAGAATGTATTTTGCCTTTGGCATCCACCAAGTTCATGGTGGCAGGATAGAATTAAAAACTATGTTTAAAAATCACTTTTTTAAAAAAGAG
Source organism: Iguana delicatissima (assembly GCA_948472985.1). NCBI lineage: Eukaryota > Metazoa > Chordata > Lepidosauria > Squamata > Iguanidae > Iguana > Iguana delicatissima. The sequence goes on from CAOKZL010000134.1 coordinate 1,887,566, forward strand.
ACCCAGCTATCTCAGAGAGGTTTCTTCTCTATCCATGTTGTTTCAGAACAAACAGAGGTCACTGAGAGAACAGAAGAACCTTTGGTGAATGTTGCATTCTGGGCATAGCATCAAAATGCCTGCAAAGGCAGCACTAGCAACGGTAACTAGCTATTTTAAATGCTAAAAATACTGTTATCCTTTCTTTCTATTAATAGGAATATGGTATTTGGCTCTTCTTTTTTTTTTAAATGAAGAGCTAAATGAGTGCTTGTCTGGCTTTTTTCCTCCCTCTTGTGGGTTATGGAGGAAGACTCAAGAGGCCAGGCATATACAGCTGAATGGTAAAAGAGAATTAGAGCTGGGTATGAGATTATTCCTTGCCTAGGAACATCCTATGAAATTCATGGGGTAGCTGTGAGTCAACAGGGGACATGAAGGTACATGCACATAGGCACACGAATGAGATTGACATAAGTCCTCCTTCTCATCTGTGTATTCTACAGCTACACAACCGCATACTGGGCACTGAGTTTGCCTTTCATAGGATATAGCCTTTTATAATAAAAACAACATTCTAAAATTTCTGGTTCTTATGACTGTGAAGATGGGCTTGAAACAGATGGAAAATGTCTGGAGAAATCACTGAAAGAATGCATGGGACTGAGGCTCAGCCCTCTTTGTCCTTTTGAGTAACTAAAAGAAGTATAGTGGACCCTTCGTATCTGTAGGTATTCACATTCCAGGACCTGCCATGAATGGGAAAACAGGCAAATGCTTGTTTCCCTTATTATTGAATGGTGGTGACATGTGTGCAGATGCTTCAGTGTGTCTGTGCCAACATCACCACCATTTTAGGTATAGGATGCAGTGCTCTATGATGCTTAAATCTGCAGATCTGAAGGTCGCTTATAAGGAGGGTCCACTGTAGAATAACTTAGGTAAATATTCTTAATTTGAATAAATTATGCATGTTGAATTCAGCTTCTTCTTCTTGCACAGGAGTTCAGTTTGCCTTGTTACAGATTACCACAGCCCTTCGTATTTGATAAATGTATACTGATTTGCCATATTAGCATAGCCTTTGATATACCATGAAAATATACTGATCTGCCACATACAGCCTTAGCCTCAAGTTTCTATCTGTATAATGGAAATAAGGTGGTATTCAGTGGTGAAAGTGAGCGGGATGTTTTGCCTGCAATCACCACTCAGTTTATAATACCAGTTGGGATTGAATATGGTAGGAGTTCTGGCAGGGGCCATCCAAGATATTTTGTTGCTTGAGGGAAGGATAAGATGGTGCTGCTTCCCTGTTCTACACAGAAAAACTAACTGGACCAGTAGTTGAAACTTATGCCAACACTTGCAATGAATAGTATTTCCCATGCCATGTGTCCATTTCTGCTCATTTTCACTACTGATACTAACCTACATCACAGGTTTGTTATGAGACTTCCTTAATTAATAAACCAGTAAGCCTAAGATTGTAAAGCAGTCTGCTGTAAAGAAGAGATGGAACTCTCCATGTGAGAGAAAATGGTGGTTCCATCTGAATTCTACTCAGTCTTTGAGAGAGATTTGGTAATGCTCATTGCTTTGTTTTTCCCCAGTTTAGTGACCCCAGGAATCTGAAGACTGGAAGGAACTCAAGCAAGTTTTTTAGAATAGCATGTTAGATGATTATGGTGGTTTGATATATCCCCAAAATAGTGGAGGGCCATGCTACAGGCTCAGGGTATCTATGAAGCAATGTGTGCTGACACTGACCTGATGTTGCAAACAATGCATAAATTTAAGGAGAATAAAATATATAACAGCCACTGGAGGAGACCATGAGAACAGCAAAAGGACATTTTAATCTTTCTTTCCTGCTTTTTTCATCCTGCTCTATTGTTCGCTGGTAACAAATGTAAGTGTTGAACTTCTCTGTTTACTGTGCATTGATGGTGCATTTTAAAATTTGTTCTACATGGTTATCATCCTGGGTGTGAAATAGTTTGCCTGCCCAACTGATTCACTTAATGTTTGGCAGCAATTCCTTTCTCTTCCCAGCCGCAGTCACAGTGTTTGAACTTATGCAAACTGTATCAGATTCTACTCAGAAACTGTGCAAGCTGTGCCAGATTTTAGGAACCAGAATAGAAGTTACCTGCCATCACAGGTGGGGGTACTCAGTCTAGTAGCTGGAACATCAGCTGCTAAGCTGGGTCTTCTTCCAGCCTATTAATCCAAAGGTCAACACTAACTCAAAATCAGGTATACCACTACTACCACTATTAACATCCACTCTGTTTGAATCAGGAGAAACCCATATCTATACTGGATACTCTAAGATTCTACGAAACAACAGTGGCAGCTAGTGGCTCTTATGTCACGGTGGTAGCGAATTCATTCTGTGTTTTAGATGGGTTTAAGAGAGTTCTGGGTTTAAGGGAGTTCTCCAAGGTACTCAATGTATTTAGGAGACAAGAATTTGGCACCATGGACAGCTCCTTTATTGTTTGAATGAAAACCCAAACTAGAGCCACTATCCTACTTACATGGGAGCCAGCTGCCATTACTGGGAACCACCTGTCAAACTTGTACCCACTGCTATGCAGCCTTAGACATAAGATCAGAAACAGAAGCATATGACCAAATGGCTAAGTCAGGACTTAGGCAGCCCCAGGACAATGGACTCAACATTGAAATGAAGTGATGGATTTATTTTCACAGGGTGGGAGAAAAGGGATAAGTATTATGTAAACAAGAACTTTCTTTGAGAATTATGTTACAACAGGCAAGCATAACAAATTGATACCTAACTAGCTATATATATCATCATTATAGGCAATATTTGCAGAGCACAGGAATGTAAGTGTATACCAAGTACGAGGCTCTACACATCACGACTGGTGCACATGAGTAACTACAATTACACAGCATGAAATTGCAGGCAAACTGTAGTAAGCAAGGAATCTCAGAAAAAGTAGTGGCAGAGTTGGGGTGTTGGGTATTTTATTACTACAAGCACTGTGTAGTGGTTTGAGCATTGAGCTACAACCTTGGAGACCAGGGTTTGATTCCCCACTCGGCCATAGAAACCCACTGGGTGACCTTGGACATGCCACATACTCTCAGCTCCCAGAAGACCCTGGGATTGGTACATCTTAGGGTCACCATAAGTTGGAAATGACTCAAAGGCCTTTGAGAACCATGTCAGATTGGTTTGCCAATCAAGAAGGAAAACCTTGAACATTCTAGCTGGATTCTATGTGATACTTCTCATAAGTGGCTTCTAGCTCCTAGACTGCTTGTACATGAACAGGTTAAAATGACCTGGACTGGACCTTTTCAGAGACGTACAAGAAGCAACAGACTGCAGGTAAGAAGGCTGTTGAGTTGACAAAACATTTGTTTTAATGACCCCCATGTTTCTATTTCTTTTTTGAACAATACTGGGAGGGGAGATAGAAAGGCATTCCCATGGTTTTAGGTGGAGAACTGAGAATATGAGTAAATCCCTCTCTTTCAGTGGAATCAAATGGGTATGAATGGCTCATCATCTATACTGTGGTGGGCAACTTCTCAAGAGTGTGGTACACTGGCTACCTTGGAACCCACCACGGGCTGCACCTCTTCCCCTACTGTCTCCAATACTCTGCCACCAGACTTTGTACCATTAGGTAGTGTATTGAGGAACATGATATGTGAGGTGACTGCATACTTCTCTTCCAGGAAATCACACTCCAACAATCCACTGGAAGTGCAACTTTTCTGGAAAACAAAAAGCTCTACACAATCTAAGTCCCCACCTCATCTTTCAGCCCTTCTTTCTTATTACCAACCTGCCTGAGATCTGTGTTCTAGGAACTCTAGGCTTCTCAAGGAACTCTTCCTTGACTCGATTTTGCCCTTTCTCACTTGCTGCTCCATACTCTTGGAATTGCCCCTCTGAACATTTGTAGACTGCTTCTTTCCTTGTTATTTTTAAGTCTCAATTAAAACCTTCATGTTTTCAGAAGCTTTTGGTGTTTCAGTTTAATATTGTTTATAATTTTGTGTAGTTCGATTACAGGTACTTGTTAGTTTGTTTTATGTTACACTGTATTTTTTGTATTTTATCTGGATAATTGGCTTTACAATTGCATGGTATAGTTTTATTATTTCTTCCTTCCCTTTGGATTTGTGTGTATATACCATATATTTCAGATTGTATGCCTTTGGCAGGGATCACTGCTTTTGATTGTTTTACTTGTAAAGTACATGTATATTGATATGCATGGCACTAAATAGATGATGATGATGATGATGATAATGATGATGATGATGATAGAATCATAGAGTTGGAAGACACCATAGGGGCCATCGAGTCCAACCCCTTGCTATGCAGGAACACCCATCAAAGTTTTCTCAACAGATGACCATTCAGTCTCTGCTTAAAAACTTCCAAAGAAGGAGACTCTACCACACTCCGAGGCAGCATATTCCACTGCCAGATAGCTCTGACCGTCAGGAAGTTCTTCCTGAGGTTCAAGTGGAGTCTCCTTTCCTGCAGCTTGAATTCATTGCTCCTTGTCTTATTCTCTCGAGCAGCAGAAAACAAGCCTACTTCCTTCTTGACATGACAACCCTTCAAATATTTAAACATGGTTATCGAGTCCCCTCTTAACCTTCGCTTCTGCAGACTAAACATACCCAGCTCCCTAAGCCGTTCCTCATAGGGCATGGCTTCCAGACCCTTCACCATTTTGGTCACCTTCCTCTAGACACACTCCAGCTTGTTGATATCCTTCTTGAATTGAGGTGCCCAGAATTGGACACAGTATTCCAAATGAGGCCTAACTAATGCAGAATACAGTGGTACCATTACCTCCCTCGATCTAGACACTATACTCCTATTGATGCAACCAAGAGTTGCGTTGGCTTTCTTGGCTGCCTCATCATACTGCTGACTCATGTTCAGCTTGTGATCTACCAAGACTCCTAGATCCCTTTCACATGTACTGCTATCCAGCCATGCGTCCCCCATCCTATATTTGTGCATACCATTTTTTCTGCCTAAGTGTAGGACTTTACATTTCTCTCAGTTGAAATTCATTTTGTTAGCTTTGGACCAGCTCTCCAATGTGTCAAGGTCATTTTGAAATTTGATCCTGTCCTCTGGGGTATTAGCAACCTCTCCCAATTTGGTGTCATCTACAAATTTGAGCAGCATGCCATCCACTCCTTCATCCAAGTCATCAAAGAAGATGTTGAATAGCACTGGGCCCAGGACAGAAGCCTGTGGCACCCCACTAGTCACTTCTCTCCAGGATGAAAAGCAGCCATTGGTGAGCAACCAATTACCAATCCACCTAACAGCAGCCCTGTCCAGCCTGCATTTTACTAGCTTCTTTGCAAGAATGTCATGGGGAACTCTATCAAAGGCCTTACTGAAGTCAAGATATGCTACGTCTACAGCATTCCTTTTATCTATCAAGCTTGTAACCCTATCATAAAAAGAGATAAGTTTGACTTATTTCTGAAAAATCCATGTTGACTTTTAGTGATTATGGCATTGCTTTCTAAGTAATTACAAACTGATTGTTTAATGAACTGCTCTAAGATCTTTCCTAGCATTGATGTCAGGCTGACCGGGCAATAATTATTTGGGTCCTCTTTTGTCCCCTTCTTGAAGAGGGGGACATTTGCCCTCCTCCAGTCTGCTGGGACATCTCCTGTCCTCCAAAAGTTCTCAACGATAATTGCAAGTGGTTCTGAAAAATTCCACTGTTACTTTTAGTGATTATGGCATTGCTCTTCTAAGTAATTACAAACTGATTGTTTATGTACTGCTCTAAATCTTGCCTAGCATGTCAGGCTTACTGGGCAATAATTATTTGGTCTCTTTTGCCCTTCTTAAGAGGGGGACATTTGCCCTCCTCAGTCTGTGGGACATCTCTGTCCTCCAAAGTTCTCAACGATAATTGCAAGTGGTTCAATGACTTCCACCAGTCTTTTTATCTTGGATTAATTCATCTGGCCCTGGACATTGATTCATCTAGTTTAGCCAAATATTCCTATTACTTCTGGTAACAAAGTGTAAGAGGCCTCATGAAACAGATTACTGAAGATTTTGAGTATCTATGACCTTATAACTAAGTAGCTGATAAGGAATTCACGGTTATTACAATGATTGAAAGCAGAGTTTGTCTTTTATCATTATATCCACCACCACCACCACCAGCAGCATTATCATCATCTTTTACTGTTCCCTGAAACCGATGATGGAATCATTATACAATATAAACAACAGTCCAACTGCAGCACTAAGGGTCAGATCATTGTAGTGTTAACGCATACTTTACTCAGCCTACAATATATGTTAGGAAATTTAAATACATTAAAAGAGTGCTTGGAAATGTTACTTTTTTTGGACTATAGCTCACAGAAGTCCCCAGCCAGAACAGCCACTGGGAGTTCTAGTCCAAAAAGAAAACAGTTCCAAACTCTGCAAAAAATCTTTTCCATTTTTGAAGAGTGTTACTTTTCTAGTTCCCAAATACTGTTCTCTTCAAAATTTCAGAACTTAGTATATGCTAATGACATGATTAGATTTGCTTCAGCTTGATGCCAATGAGAGTTTTATTGTTTTTTACATCAACCAAGCTGGTACAATTTAAAAACGCATGTTCTAATTACACAGCATCAGTTCACTATATAGTGAGAATATAGGTGATGCACCCATTAAAGACCAATGGACAGATAGAAGACATCCTATCTGTGTATTCTCAGGCATTTTCTCCTTAAAAAAAAAAGAAAGAAAGAAAGAAAAAGGTAACCTCAAGTGTTCATTTCCCCCATTTTAACAGGTACTGATTGCACAATGTTTGGTTTAGCAGTAAAAAGAGTAATAATTCCACAACAGGATTAGATTTTGATGGCACAACAGTTGAATCCTGAGGCAAATGATTTGTCCAAGCTTAATATGAAGTACTTAGGATATATCGTTTGATGTAAACACTAGTTCTAATAAAATGGTGCCTGAGGTACAGGTCTTCAGTATGTAATACCCTATTTATGTTGGCCTCTACATGTTGGATTTACAGACATTATGATACTAAGAGGGTGGTGATGGTCAATATCTTTCTAGACTGTGCTTTAAAAAAAAAATGCAAGGGCTTAAATAGAGTGACCACAAGCATCAGAGGGCAAAGCTTCAGTAACTTTAATAAGCATTTAGAAGCTAGAATTTGCATGGCTGCGTATTTCCACACCCCTCTAGTAGTATAATAAAATGCACTGGATAAAGTGAACACTTCTGTGCCACTTTACTCCCCTTCATTTGCTAGTGTTTCCTGGAAGAAGATGCATTTTCAAATTAGAATTGCATTGTGACCTGAAAATTAAAAGAAAGCTGAAGTCATATACTGTTACCTGCATCATCCAAAATCAGTAGAATTTACTTCAGAGAAAATATATGTAGTCATGCCATTATTTCTCTTTCAAAAACCAAAGCCAGTTTTCTGCATCAGCTACTAAGTAACCTAAGTATACTTAAAAGTAACTCCTCTAGCTCAACACCTCTCCCAAACTTGATGGAAATGTCATTCACTAAGGCTCTTACCTCCTGCAGAATGGCACTTCTTCTTCCCAGGCAAGGGATGCTTGGCAAAATATGAGAGTTCCCCCCCCAGTAGTGGTGGGGGAGTTATGATTGTGGCAGTAATGTCAAAATTATGACTGAGTAATAATCATGAATACAAAACAGTTAGCTAGATTTACTCACCCATAATTGTTTCATATTCACTACCACTATGTAGTCATGACTGTGGTATTATTGGTAGGACTTTTCCCCCAGAACATACTTTACTAGTAACCAGTATACCTAGTTAAGTATACTGATGCAAGTATACTTAATTGAGTAGCTGAGGTAAACACTGGCCTTAATGTTCAGGATAGAGCTCATCAAATCCCCCAAAATATCCTTTCTCTTTTCTCCTTATGTGGTTTTTCCAATCTGGTGCTTTCCTTGTTATTGTTGTTGCTGCTGCTGTGTGCCTTCAAGTCATCTTTAACTTGTGGCAACCCTAAGGTGAACCTATCATGGGGATTTCTGGGGCTGAGAGTGTGGGACGCATCCAAGGTCACCCAGTGGGTTTCCTTGGTCAAGTGGTCTCCAGGATCATAGTTCAACTTTCTGACCATTACACAACAATGCCTCTGTTAGGGACAATGTATTCTGCCTGTCTCCATTAGACTGGATTGTACAATCAGCAGAACTGATTGGCAGAGCGCAAAGTGGATCTGGCCTGGTGAGGGGATGTGCTGTGGGTAGGTGAGCGGAAGATAGATGTTTCACTACTTACCTCTGAATTAACTCAATGCACATAGAAAGCTAGAAGGGTGTGATTTTGTCTGACAATATTTGATAGACATGAAGGGTTTTTTTTTCCAGGTGGCAAAAGCATATATGACACCCTGAACTTGTACCCTGAAGTAGAATAATCCAGGAAGAATTTTTACGATTTCATTCAATCTCAGTCGCACAAGACTATCTAAGAGCATCTGATTGCCTTTTTCAAAGCTGCTCAACTGCAAGATCCCTTCAAGTTAACATCTTACATTACATTACATATGTTTATTTCGGTCAATGACCAGCAATCACAAAGAACAGAACAGAATGATAAAAGACCTAGTGAATACATCAAAAAGAATAAATTACTAAATAGAATTTTTTTTAAAAAAGCGTTGAATATAAGATGTTTAAATATCAAATAGAAAGTATTTGAATTACAATGATACAATTAAAAGCAACATAATATCACAATCTCCCCGGCACTAGGATGACATCCTATGCTGACAAGCCATAGCTGCCATAATGTCTTACACGTTTTGTTTTCTAATGCAGTTTAAGCACATGAATTGTGGCAATGTGAATTCCTGTGCACAGTTACCTGAAAGCAAGGTGACTGGAGCTCAACAGTATTTACTTCTGAGTAAACAACAACCTGGCTGCCTGATTCACAACAAAAATGCATTCCTAAAAGACAGTCGGATATAATTAGCCTTATCCAATCCAATGGTTCAGCCTCTTGGGTGAATTTGGAAATTGTGGGCAGTGTGTGCTTTTCAGGAGTATTTAAGGGGGAAAAAATCTATTTAAAACTGTAGCAAAATTTTAAGGAGAAGGAAGGAAGCCCCACTGGGAGTGACAATATTCCTCTTGAATATCTGGACCTGGTCTGAGCTGAAAATGCAAGCGTCAGATAAAAATAAAAGAGAGCAGCCGTGGAGGACAGATCCTTTGCCCGGGGCTGCACATGCCCAGTGAGGGCCTGAGTGGTAAAAGAAGAGCCAGGCAGCATTCCCCGGCAGAAGGAGGCTGGAGTCAAGGAGGGCTTGTGTTTGATGTATGAGCTTTGGCTTGCCATTGTGAGTCACCCCAGCACTAGCTGCGGGCAAAACAAAAATCTTTTGTGATTAATTAGAAAAACTGGACAATTATGAATTGACTGCACACAACCAGTCTAGAGCAATATAAATAGTAATGAAGTTGGCTCCGTGTCTGCGATGAACACATTGTGCGTTTGTGAGAGATCACCAAAAAAGGAGGTGGGGTGGGGAGGGGAAGAGAGAAATGGAATAATAAAAAGGGCTCCCATTTAGGCAGTGTCAGTTTAAATAACATAATTTCTGCTCTCTGACTCTTTGTTTGTTTCATTTTTTTTAAGGGGCAGAGTTAAAAAAAAGAATTCCAGGATTAGATTTGAAATGATAAAACTGAGTTTTTGCTGTCTGTTCTCAAAGCCTGTTTGTTCTCTTGATGTCTGCCCCTAACAATATGCTTCATTTCAGAGACCATCCAAAATGATTACAGCAGGAATGAATGAATGAGTCTGGTTGTGTGCTACTTGTGGGATGCACATAAGTCTTGTTTCTTTGTGTTATGTCTGTGGCTTTTGCAAAGCAGGCGATTGCAGCATGAAAAAGCAGACGGAAAGAATGCTGTGGTTAATTTTGTGAGAAATGGACAAGAGCGGCAACACTGGGAGAGCTAAGGAAGTCCAGTGGCTAGCATAAGGTGGGTAATACAGGTTCAAATTTCAGTGCAGCTGCAAATTCACAAGGAAGTCTTTCCACACAGACAAAAGCAGGGCCGGCACTTCCTGGACAGCTGCTGGGGTTCAAATGCCTTGACATGGACTACCACTCATGCCCTCTTGAGTAACAACATAAAAACAACAACAACAACAACAATACAATTTAAAAATTCTGATGACAGGTAGCTGGGTGAAGCTACTGTTGTGCAACCCTACCCCCTGCTGCTGTTGGAGGAAAGCCTTCCGACAGACATGTGAGCTTGCCAAAGGCCAAGAAGGAAGGAGGATGGGGAGACTCAGAAATTTTTAATTTCAGCTCCCAGAAACATAAGTGAGCATTGCCAATGGTGGTGAGAGCTGGAGTTCAAAGCACTTGGGGGAACAAAGGTTCCCTTTCCTGGCCTAGGGCCTTTCAAAGCTAAGAGGCTAAAATTGCTCCTCCATTCATTTCATTCATTGCACAACATACCATCAAGGCCCCAATCCAGCAATTCACACATTAAAAATGCAAGATGGGGCACAGCTATGCAGCCATTTACCCCCTCCTCTATTAAATACATTCAGTTCACAAAGAATAAAAACATAAATAAATACAAAAAATACAGATACAGAATGTTTAGTGGCTCACCACTACCTTAAAAAAGCACAATTCAGCTAAAATTCAGTGCATGGTTAAACTGTTGCCATAGAAATGAATGGTACCTAAATGTTCAAGTCTAGTTCTTCATGGATATGTACTCCCATGCTGGATCTGCCTTTCAAGATGCACAGCCTGAGTCAAAAGTCACCAAATGGTACAAATTATGCCATGGTAGAGATATCATTTTCATCTTGCCACAACACCTAGAATTTCTAATTTGCATTTTATGCTCATAAATTCACATGGCAGCTGCAATAGCCATGTGGGATCTATTGCATTCTTACAGGTAGAAAATAATGCTCTTTTATGGTAAATTTATGCAATATGGGTTATATTGACTGTTTCTGCTGGAATGGGTCAAGGCATCGCGGATCACTTCCTGGTGGATCAAATGTCCACTCTCCCAAACAGCCTGACATGTATCCCAAAATTTGCTCCAGAGGGTTGGATGAATGCCAAGAACAGATCTAGGCTATGATTATGGTGGTAAGGAGGACAAGAGAAAAGTCAGCTTGCCTAATATTGGAATTAAACAGGTTTAGCATTAACACACCATGGAAACTGTAGCATCAGAAGCAGAAAGTCTGAGGAAAAAGACTTTCCTAGAAAACTACAATTCCAGGATTGTTTTTGGGAACATACGGCAAATCAAACCAACGTAGGGATTTGTCATGCAGATAAACCTCATGGTAGTACACTACATATACAACAAGAGAAGGTATATTAGACCGTGTACAAGTAAGTTACAGAAATGCATGCATTGTTCAAACATCAAGTCTCAGCACTTGTTTCTGCCTCTGAAAAGCCACATCATTTAGTCTAGGGGTAGGCTGGCAGAGGTGGCCCTTCGGATGTCTACAGGCTGCAGCTCCTATAATTCCTCACTATTGGCTTCGCTAGTTAGGGCTGATGGAAATGGTAGGTGTAAAACATCTGAGGCCCTTTCCCACTGCACAGTTATAGCATCATGATGCAAGTTAAACTGCCATGGCAACATCCTATGGAATTCTGGGATTTGCAGTCGGGGGGGTGGTATTTAGAATTCACAGTCAGCAAGATCTAGTGCAGGGGTGGACAAAATGTGGCCTCTGGAGCTCCCAAGGGTTAAAAAAAAAAAAGGTTTTTTTGGCAAGTATTTTCCAAAATGTGCCCCCAGACATCCTCTAAGGTGTGAAGGAGGTATTTTTATGGGGATTTCTTGGGCCAGTTTAGGCTCAGGAATTAACATTTTGTGAACAAGAAGAGATCAGGAAGTGACTTCTACTCACTTCTTGTTATAACAAAAAAAGACCTTTCCTGGGCCTAAAATGGTTCAAGGAGCCTAAAAACATGACCAAAAAATGCCCCCTGGACTCTTAGAGGGTGCTTGGGGGCAGTTGGGGGGCAATTTTATTTACTTTTCTTTTGTAGTGGGGGTGTTGTAGAAAATATGGTCTCCTCACTTTCCACAGTTGCCCATCTCTGATCTAGTGCCTCACAATACTACAAACTCCAGGATTCCATAGGATGCAGCCATGGCAATTAAAGTGCTATAAATGTATAGTGTTAAAGCGATCTAAGAGATGCATTGCTGCCTATACCCCCTTTAGTCTTTTTTCTTATGAATCAAAGGACTGGTGAATTTAATCATTGCTTTTCATTTACCAGCTGAGAAAAAGAGTGGGTAACCTTGAGTCTTGTGGCTGTTTTCAGCTTTCAGTCCAATTTTTGTCCCTCTCAGACTAATTTCAATAGCCTCCTACAATCAGTTCATACTCCTGGAAAGAGCAGACCGTCTTCCTGTAGTCTAATTGGTAGGAAAAAAGGGCGAGGGAGGGATGAAGAAGTGAGAGAAATGGTCAGAGAGAAAAAGACCAGAAAGTCCCAGATATGGTTTCTGTTCTTTCTGATTTTATTTTGGAGAGCCATACATGTTCTGTTTATCCCAGAATAGTTCCTGTTAGCTCCCAGTATGATCACAGACTTTTTACACCAGCTGCCCAGATAGGTTTATTTTAACCCAATATAGGTCCAGAAAGAATAGGAACAAAATCTGGGACCCTTCAATCAGTCTGGATGCACTGAGAGACAGAAGCCATTTCCGCACTAGGCTGTTATAGCACTATTATTCCACTTTCAACATCCTATAGAATCCTGGGGTTTGTAGTTTAAACTGTAAACACCAGGATTCCATAGGATGTTGAAAGTGGAACAATAGCGCTATAACAGTCTAGTGCGGAAATGGGGAGAGAGAGACAGAAAGAGTGTCTACATGTGGCTGCTTTTGGTTGTGCTCATGCCTACTGTTGGTTTGTTCCCGCAGAGAAAACTGTCCCTAGGAGATCAACCACAAGGGAATGCATCCCTGTACAGGAAAAAAAAAAGTACTTTGCCCACATCCAGGTGACGGTTTACTGCTATACAGTTTTTTTCTTTTTAAAAATTGATTGGTTTTATAGGGACGATTTTGACTTTCACTAGATAAGCTGCCACCAAATTATTCACTAAAGCAAAATTTCATTCATGTGATTGGTGTTCCTATAAGTTTTAAAACCAGAGTTAGTCCAGATTATTTTCACCAAAGTGGTCAGCTAGGCTTTCAGCATCTTTAGATCAGCGTTTGAGAAACTAGGTACTACAACTCACTGGATGTACCTGCCATTCTGAGGAACTGCGAGCAAGAAGTATAAATTTTTCCAAGCTCTGATATCGGATGTACCCTTTTTGGCACAGGGAAGCATTTTTTGGGGTAAACCTCACCTGCAGTCCAAAGTAGTACAACCCAAACACAAAGTTCATTCCCTCAGTTAAAACAATCTGAAAGCACATTGTTTATAATGGGAGAAATTTAAGCATGTGCGAATAGGTTAAATTACTGGGATGTGATGTTTATCTTTTAGTCAGACCATTCCACTGTATTTTAATATTAGATGATAAGCAGTAAATTTATCTAATGCTACATTGTATATACAAATAAATTACTAGTGCAGTACTAGGCATAAATTGAAAACATCATACTTTTAAAATTGACATTTCTTGTCAACATTTGCCTAAACAGGTGAAGTATGAAAGTTAGTAGGGTGTGTGGACTGCCCTCCCTGTCAATGCACCAAGATCTAAAATGATGCTATTGTGCATAGGGTTATTGAGAATGGGCAAACCTCCACTCCTATGCTCGGTATTTGTGCTCATATATTTTGTTGAAAGTAGCTACAGTATCTGTTATATCAAGGGCCTAAATGTCTTAAAGTCACCATATCCTATCTGATCTAGGAACCTAAGCAAGGACAGCTCTGATTAGTATTTGGATGGGAGAACGCCAACAAGTACCAGGTGCTCCAGGCTATATTTCAGGCGACGTAACTGGTAAAATCACCTCTGAGTATTCTTTGACTAAGAAAACCCTATGAAATTCATGGGGTTGCCATAAGGTGACAGGCAACGTGAAGGCATGCGTGCCTGCACACACACACACATTCATTGGATCAATCATTCAGGAATTACATATATAACTCAGTCTCTCTCTCAGCCAACCCATGGTGTTGCCATAAACTCCACAGCATGGACACTTAACTATGAGTCTTTGATCTTGTTTTCTGGGCAGGGTGAGGCAGCTGCAGAAAAAACAACACAGCCTTGTGGCCCTTCAAAGACCAACAGATTTTATCTGGCACAAGTGGACTCTGTGCATGAAAGCTTTTGCCAAATTAAACTAGTTGGTCTCTAAGGTGTTGCATGACTCTTTGCTGTTACTGGTTTCCTTGACATTTACTTCCAAGCAAATTGCTTGGGCCTGTAACCTAACTGTCTTAAATCTAAGTTACTGAGTTTAACCAGCTTGTTCTGAGCTTAAGTTGCTGAAAGAAGAATGCCAGGCATGTTTACTCAGGAATAAATCCCATATCTAATGAGGTTTCTCCACAAGAAAGTGTGCATAGGATTGCAGTCTTATATTTAGACAACTCATATTCATCATTGAGTGTGTGGTCAATTCAATGTACATTTGTATACTACAATATGAGTAGATGATTTTGATAGTTCTTTGGCCAGCGTTTTTTTTTTTAACGGTTAAGTGAACAGTGAATTTGTTTGTTTGTTACACTCATATCTTGCCTTTGGTTCCCATGAGCTCAATGCAACTTATATGACTCCCTCCACCAGTACTTTTATCTACACAGCAATCCTGTGAGGTAGGTCAGCCTCTGTGACAGTGGCTGGCCCAACGTCTCTCATTAAGTTTCATGGGTTAATGAGAACTTCAACCCACTTCTCTGGAGTGCTAACTCAATATGCTATACCATACTGGCTCTGCAAACTGACTGCAAACAGAAGTACCAGGAAAATGCTTTTCTACTCAATCTGTCATATGCACTGGGTGGGCAGGGGTCTGCATGTAGGAATAAGACTCCAGGAGATCAGGGTTCAAATCCCCATTTAGCTATAGAAAACCACTGGGTGACCTTGGACAAGTCACACTCTCTCAACCTGAGAGGAAGGCAGTGGCAAACCTCCTCTTAATAACCCTTGCCAAGAAAAACCTGGTTGGAATTTATCTGAAGGCATGTAACAATAGTGGAATTTAATTCAAGCTTTATCAAAACCATCTGTTCGGTATTTGAGTATGCTGCTACTTTTCAATTTTAGCTTGAATATCGTTTTTAAGAACCGTATCTTACATGGATAATTTATTAAATGGAAAGCTTGAAAAATAAGTCATTACTGGCCTCTGATATAGTCAAATCTGAAGTGAAAGGTCTCAATGGCCTTTCCTCAACTCTCACCCCAATCTTTTTCCAGTGTTACTGAAGGCAGAAACTAGTCTTCTTTTTCAAACTTTCCATTCCACACAAACCTTTTCTGTTGCTTCAAGTAAGGGTGACCCTGTACTCAATGTACATTCCTACCTGGACATATAAACAGATTATCAGATTGTTTCACCCAGGTCAACAGTTTCAACAAGTGTGGTGGTGAGGTGACAAAGGACACCCAACCCGAAAGACATCTCTGATGTGTTCTGTGGTGGTGAGCCCTCTTCTTATCTTCTGACCCTCCATCTCACTGTGTGTCTTTGTTGCCTGCTGCCTTGGCTATCTCCTGTGGTCGCATTGTTTTCTATTATTATTCAAGCCAAGCAGCCTCAGTGGTGAACCCATTGACCATTCAGTCAGCAGAGTCACTGCTGCTGCTGCTGCTAATTAAAAGTTCCCAACCTCTTGCCCGGAGGCCAAGCCAGAGCCAGTCAGAGAGGAGCCAGGACCAGGCTGTTCAGGGACCAATCGATCAGCTGATTAACCCTTATTACTGATTGGCCAGAGCTGATTGCATCTCAGTAAAGAAATCTTCTTTTGCCTCCAGGCGCAAATGGAAGCTATACATTTAGCATTTGGCCAGCGAAGGAAAGGAAGCTGTCATTGTCTCTGCTCTCAGTGGCTGTAGCAGGCCATGTCCAGTGGAAGAGATAGCTAAAAAGTAAAATAAAGGCCTGCATAGGGTGTTTGTATGAGTGTTTGTGGGGGTTGCACTGTTTTCATTTGCTTGTCTGTTCAAAATTATGCAGTCCTTCTGCCCCTCTCCCAGCATCTTGCTTTGGAAAGGATCATTTCCAAAAAGTCACCAAAAATGGCATGAGAGGTATCCATAGGTTTTTTTCCCCAAAGAAGAACCTTGAGCAATTCAAAATACTAAAATAACAGGAAGAGAGAGAAGATGTCAGATGGTTCTGTCTGTCAGAGATAAACATCTTCTGGATCTTCAGCTTTATCATTCGTAAATACTCATTGTTCTTTTTATGCCAGTAGAGTACATTCACTATGCAACCTTTAAGTACAGTGGTGTTAAAAATGGATGTTTTTGTAATTCATTTATGTCAGTATGATGCAGTCCACTCTCTCTCTTCCTTTCTTTCTTCTGAGGCACAAACACAGGTTTATAACAACCCTCTTTAGATCAAGGCTATATATGGGGATAAATATTGATAGTATAGGTCTAGTTCACAGGGTTTGCAAAATGAGACAAATTCTTTAGCTTTTAAAATGCATGCTAACCTTGGAGAACCTGAAGCAGCTGCAAGCATGATTATTTTGTTGTTCAGTCAACCCACAGTGCACAGCACTGTATTCTGAGTATGTTTGAAACACAGTCACTCTGTAACTGCATAGCCACATCAATAGACCAATGGACAAATGTGTGTTTTGTGATCGTAACAAGAAAATGATATTTTTGGAGAGAGAGAGAGGAGAAAAGGGAATATTAACACAATCCTGAGTTTCAAAATATTCACTGGTGATAAGGTACAAATCTGTGTTCAGTCTGAGGCCTGGGGTACAATGAAGCATTTGCCACCAAGACTATTTCCTCTTCGAATTTTGAATGACTCTCTGGACAATAATGTTAAGTACCCATGTTAAAAATCAGTAGTTTTATCAGTGGCAGAGCTTGGAGTGCATGGAGGGGGGGCAGGCAGAGGGGAGGGTGGAGGGGCAGGGGTGTGGTTATGGCACATGAGGGCATGGCTATGGTGCATGGGGGTACGGCTACTGTGTGGGGGCAGGGATATGGTGTGGGGGGTATGACTATGATGGATGGGGAGTGGCTACAATGGACAGGGTGGGGCTACAACATGCAGGGGCAGGGCTACAGCATGTGGGAGAGGGCAAGCAAGGGGCCACAGCACCCCCAAGAAATTGCTGCTTGGGGTGCACTGCCCCCATTGCCACCCTGTGCTTACACAACTAAGTTTTATATCTTTCTTCCATGACTCAAGAGCCAACATGGTGTAGTGTTTGAGCATTGGAGTATGACTCTAGACACCTGGGTTCAAATTCTCACTCAGTCATAGAAACCCACTGAGTGACCTTGAGCAAGTCACTCTCTCTCAGGCAAAGGCAAATTCCCTCTGAACAAATCTTGCCAAGAAAACCTGCGATAGGTTTGTTTTAGGATTGCTATAAGTCGTAAATGACTTGAAGGCACACAATAAGGACAAATGGCTCTAAATCCCAGAGTGTCAAAATTGGATTTTATGGGTTCCTATTTTTTCAAATCAGCTTGAATCGGAGATATTGTCCCTTTTGTTGTTGTTTTTTTCAGTTGTTTTATGCAATCTCATCTTCCTTTTGCCTTAATGTAACATCTTATAAGCATTATACAGGCACTTCTCTGGAGTTATGGGTTACTTTTCAACTTCCTTGGACTGTATTTTTTAAAATCTTTATATCTTGCTTTATGCCAAAAATGGCACTCAACATATCTAGCAATGATAAAATTCAATTTAATTTTTTAAAAAAAGATTAGAACATAATTAGAAACAGAAGAATAAAAGAGAGAATAGTCTCCTTCAATTAAACAGGTGGAGGCAAAATATAAAGTTTTTTTTTTGTACCACTAGCAGGACAAGAAAGACCTGCTCAGCCTGTTTCCCTTGACAAGGACATCTAAACCTGAGAGTGGCCATCAAGAACACCTTTCCTTGCATCCCTACCAGAGCAGAAAGAAGGCCTCCTCCAAAGATCTGAAAACCTGCAGGAAGTTTTCACATTGGACTTTATCCTCAGGACTTTTGCAATTCGTGGGTAGCAGAAAATTTCATATTTTTATGGTGACAAACATCTTTTGATTGTTCACACTCCTTGTAAGGCAAACAGTGACTCAGATTCTATCCTCTGAGTTAACTTTGTAGAAGATCTTCTGGCTGCAAATTTTGTTGGATTTGGTGGCTGCTTTGCACTTACAAATGCTAGATGAATTGTCCTGATTTGGCAAATGCTCCATCAAAACATTGGCCAGATAGTGGAGATTTATCAATGATTTTGCAAATATGTCAAAGAATCTTCAGTGCGGGCCTTCCACTCGCCTGGAGACAAATGCACAACTGCCCCCTACAGACCCTCGATGGAAGACAGAGTGCATTGAAGTCCCTGTCATCATTACATAATTTTCAAGGTCATTTAATCTCCCCATCTAACATGTCTACGTTACAGTAAACTGCATTGTTTCATCACAATACTCTTTTGAAATGCACTTTAACACCACTTTGCTTTTCCCAGTTGTTTTAGTGGCCTGACCTTTTGATTTTGTGACTTTCAAACTGAAATATGAAGTAGGAACATGAATATGAAGTGTCTCTAAAGTAAATGAGCAAGTGAAGTGTCATAATAAATGTATTTATTTATTTGGTTTATATCTCACCTTTCTCTCAAAATGGGACTCAGAGCTCTTCATAATATGAATTAAAACACTATAAGCTAAAATAATATGTAGTATGGAAGTTTAAAAGGCATTAAGCAATCAATCAAATTAAAACACTATATTTGAAACATTAAATTAAAACAAAAATACATATAACACAACTGTATGATAAAAGGTACACCCATTGGATATCCTTCTACCTCAGACAGTTAAAGACAGAAGGCCTGTTTAAATAGTAAGGTGGTTTCCTATTGGCAAAAAGACTGCAGAAAGGAGGCAACCAAGGCCTTTTGAGGGGAGTGAATCCCATAGCCTAGAAGCAACCACCAAAAAGCCTCTCTCCTTGGTCCTGACCTGACAAGCCTGAGAAGATGTTGGGATGGAGACAAAGCCATTCCCTGAAGATCATAAAACTTGGGCAGCTCATATGAGGAGATACAAGCTATCAAATAACATTATTTAGTAATATTAATAATCTTGTAAGACCATGAATTACCATATTTGAAAGTATTAACACACAATGCAAAATAAATTGCTTCAGACCTGGTGTTATTAAAAATATCTCTGGGATCAGATTACTTAGGGCACAATCAAGTCAACTTGAATTTCAAAGTCTCCTGTGATTTCTGTGAAAAATGTAGCCATCTGCTTAGTATTTAGACCAAAACAGAGTTAGGCACCTACCTCTGCTCATTAACGTAAGGGGACTTAAGCATGCTTAATGGCATAGGATTGCCCTGGGATGAACAGCAGCTACATTTCCTGATGCTATCTGTGCAAACTCACATTGTAAGCAGCACAGTCCTCCCAACATAGTCATTTCTGGGATGCTGGAAAACAGGTTGGTAGTGGGGAAGAGCATAGATGTGTCTGACTATTTTCCTGTAGCTGGATGTGCTGTGAAAGGCATCTAAAGACACTTCTGAAGGTCCTTAGGGTGTCCTTGTAGATGGTGTCCTTGTAGATGATGTCCTTGTAGTGTCTCTAGCTGGATGTGTCCCTTCTCATCCCCCCACTCTCCAACAACATGGAAATGATTGTGGGAGGGGGTACACTGCTTATAAGGTAGGTTATGGAGTGGATTTGGTCACTGTGAACTCAAAGCAGAATTCTGATCCCTGCAACAAACAAACAAACAAAGTTGTGATGGTGTAAATCTGACTTACACTACTGTAATTCATGAACAGAAAGCCAGCTGATGTGTGTAGGATGAAGCTTTGTTCTTCTCATCACATAGAGAATTGTGGTTCAAAAAGGAGAGCCTCTGCTATGTATGGATGTTGCCTTTGCCTTGTGACCTCAGGATTCTGGACTGGCCATAGGTAGTGGAAAATCTCCTCCTCAAACCATTGCTCTCCATGTGATGATATTGAGGACAGAAGAAATGGAGCTGTCATGCCCTTCCTGCATTCATTTTAATCATACAATGAATGTCTGAATAGGTGAATATTGTCATTATCAACTCAACCAAAAAATTAGTCTCTTTCACACTACACACTTACAGCACTTTGACACCACTTTAGAGCCATTGCACCATCCTGTGAACTTTGGGGATTTTCATTTTTGTCCAGTATTTAGACTTCTCTGCCAAAGAGCTCTAGGACCTCTGAAAATGACAAATACCAGGATAAACAAAGTAACATTCAGAATGACAGTTGAAGAAGTGTCCAGTTGCTACAATTATGTGAAGTGAAAGAAAGTCCTCAACAAGGCGGCCAAGTGACTCATTTTGCATGATCATCTATCATAAAGGCAGATGCAGAGAGGAACTCCATGATGTGGAGCAAAGGGGAGGAACCATTTTTATCCCTTTTGAGGTTGGCATTATCCAGGTTGAAACCCATCATGTGCGGCATCCTACCAGTCAGTGTCACCAAAGCCAAAACATGGGTGATAGAAGTCATTCTTACTTCTGCTCAATATGCAACAAGGGGGAAAAGGGCATTAGCATTCATGCAGTCTCCTTTCCCAACACATATAAGACCTTCTCCATCGTCTTTGGATGAAGTAATACCAGGAGCTTGGATGGAGCTAGGAAGACTCTGGACATCCAAAGTGAGAAGTCTAGAGGTCCATGCTTGGCTCAGAATATCTGCTATTCTCCTGTAAACTTTCAATCTCCCCTGTTTCTCAACAGATGAGTCCTTTGTTCTCTTTCAAGAAAACAGCACAGTAAGATCTGACATACGGAAAGCTTTCTTTCTTCTGATTTCACTGGAATGTTGTTCTCTAATAATTACTTGAAGACTATATATTTTTATGTCCAAAATGTATTTGATATTAAAAGCAAAGATTAAAAAAAATGGACTGAAGGACTATGAACTGATGATGACTACAACTATGACAAATATATGTCTTTTGAATCACCCAAGTTTCTTAGAAATCGTTTAAAGGTGTCATTATTGACAGAAAGATTCTATGTCAGAAGCCTTTTTTTTTTTATTGCTGCTAAACCTCTTTGGTATTGTACAAGCAGGACCAGGGCAAATGTTATATCCCAACACGTAGATGCAAAAACCATGGCTCAAAGGATGTGCTCTTAAAATCCTGAGCCAGTACCTGTTGTTACTAATCAGGAAATACATGGAGAGCCTGCTGTGATTTACAATGTGTTAATACATTCCCACTTGATGTGTTATGTAACGTCTTGCTTTTCTAAAGAACAAAACTCAAAACAAACACAGTAGTATAGGAATAGGAAGTAACCTTTCCCTTTTTATTTATTTTGAGATTAGATAGATAGATCCTACAGTCTAGCTGGAAACATGAGCTCTCAGGGTGGCTTAGAGAAAATTAAAATACACAATAAAACCAATTCAAACAAGACAATAGTTAAGCTGATAGGGTAAAACCACTTCCTAGCAAAAATTTTGCCAACAACCATTGCTGTAAGGACCTAGGTAAAGAAGCCCTTGGGGAAATCACAAGTAAGTGGGTCTGGCTAAATCCCCTGTGAGTTTTAATTCAAATTTAAAAGAGATATATAAGGTGCTGAGCTTATTTTGGGAACAGAGTTCAGCATCATGGATAACTTCTTTAAAGTTGGAACAGAACACAGAGTCGATTCACTGCTCATAGAATCATAGAAATGTAGAGTTGGAAGAGACCACACAGGCCATCTAGTCCAACCCCCTGCCATGCAGGAACACCCTCAAAGCACTCCCGCCAGATGGCCATCTAGCCTGTGCTTAAAAACCTCCAAGGAAGGAGACTCCACTACACTCCGAGGCAGCATATTCCACTGCCGGACAGCCCTGACCGTCAGGAAGTTCTTCCTGAATTTCAGGTGGAATCCCCTTTCCTGCAGCTTGAATCCATTGCTCCTTGTCCTGGTCTCTGGAGCAGCAGAAAACAAGCCCTCTCCTTCCTCTACATGGCATCACTTCAAGTGTTTAAACATGGCTATCATGTCCCCTCTTAACCTTCTTTTCTGCAGACTAAACATACCCAGCTCTCTAAGTCTATCCTCATAGGGCATGTCTTCCAGGCCCCTCACCATTTTGATTGCCCTCCTCTGGACTTGCTCCAGCTTGACCACGTCCTTCTTGAATTGAGGTGCCCAGAACTGGACACAGTATTCAAGATGTGGTCTAACCAAAGCAGAGTAGAGTGGTGCCAGTACCTCCCTTGATCTAGACACCATACTCCTATTGATGCAGCTGAGAATTGCATTGGCTTTCTTGGCTACCACATCACACTGCTGACTCATGTTCAGCTTGTGGTCTATGAAGACTCCTAGATCCCTTTCACACGTACTGCTATCCAGCCACGTGTCCCCCATCCTATATTTCTGTATTCCATTTTTTCTACCTAAGTGTAGGACCTTACACTTCTCTCTATTGAACAGCACTGGGCCCAGGACAGAACCCTGAGGCACCCCCCTAGTCACTTCTGTCCAGGATGAAAAGCAGCCATTGGTGATCACCCTTTGGGTTCGGTCGGTCAACCAATTACAAATCCATCTTACAGTAGCCCTGTCCAGCCCACATTTTACCAGCTTCTTTGCAAGAATGTCATGGGGAACTTTGTCAAAGGCCTTACTGAAATCGAGGTATGCTACATCCACAGCATTCCCTTCATCTATCAAGCTAGTAACTCCGTCATAAAAAGAGATAAGATTAGTCCAGCATGACTTATTTTTGAGAAATCCGTGTTGACTTCGCGTGATTACCACCTTGCTTTCCAAGTGGTTAGAAAATGACTGCTTAACGATCTGCTCCAGGATCTTTCTGGGTACTGATGTCAGGCTGATTGGGCGATAATTATTTGGGTCCTCTTTTTTTCCCTTCTTGAAGATGGGGACAAGATTTGCTCTCTTCCAGTCTGCTGGAACTTCTCCTGTCCTCCAAGATTCTTCTTTGGTGGTTTCCCCCTTCTTCCATTTCCTATATATGTTTCTCTTAACACTTAGCTCAGCTGAGAGTTCTTTAGTCAACCATTGTGGTTGGAACAGAACACAGAGTCGATTCACTGCTCAAATATGTAAAAGAAGGTACTTTGGTAGTGGTCAGCTGGGTAAGGCTGCAGCCCCCTCCCACTTTAAAATATTTCCTCAAGTATGAGGAGTGGCAGTGATCTGAATCATTCAGATGATACCTTGTGATGTGTGTGCAGTCAATAAACATACCAGAATGGCTAGGAGGTGGCATTCTCACCATTCTGTTGTGGCTATGTCTCCTACAAGGCAGAATCTGACTGGGTTTTTTGGTTATGACTTGAACAAATACTATTATTTAAAATGGTACACAGCTGGATTTTCATTTACACCTCGCACACCATGGCTTTCCACTATCATTGATAGATGTTAGAGGGTTTCTCTCCAGCTCTCACCAGATTGGCCTTATGGCCCATCCCCAGTGGCACATTCTCCCTCTGTGTGTGAAAGTTTGTTTAAAAATACAGAGGCAGACAAAGAAGGTTAGCTGGAGTTAGTTAAAATTGAGTAGAAAGGTTGACTTTTGGGGATGTTCTGTCTTGTAGAGATACCATCACTGACACTCTGCTCGTGTAACTGTAAATGAAGCAAGGCTAGTACCAGGTTTGAGGAAGACATGGGTAATATGTCCTCTGGAGGACTGAAATTACTGCGCTCCAAGCAGGGCTAGATATGTTACCCGGCTGTACTTCATGATATAGTTTAATTGGTAAATATTAATTGGCATGAAATATAAATTATATCCTGCTATGTCTGAGAAGCCTGCTGGCAAAGAGGAACTGGCTGCACACATACGTTGCAAAACTAGGTCAGATTGAGACCTCAGGGCATGGCTAAGTTATAGTCAGAGAAGCTCTGGTGATAATGGACTTACAAATGTCTCTCAACGACTTGACCTTTAGGAGCAATAGCATCCAAAACTGCCTGCACGGAATTACTGATTGTCTTTGTCCCTCTTCCTCTGTCCACCAAAACTCTTCTTTTGTCCCCGCATCAAGGAGCTATCACAATTCTCATCACTACTTTGTCACTTAATGCTAAGGTCATTAGCTCATTTTGAAGCCTGTTGTCTCATCTGCTGGAGGGCCTTTAACACCTTCCCTTTCAGGGTGGAAAAAGAGTATTTAAACTCTGGTTCTAAGCCAGGTAACTTGTAGTACTTTGGACACAAGCCATCAATCTACTACTCTGATTCCTGTTCTGGTACTACCCTCAGATCCTAGTCTGAGCTACATCACTGTGTCACTTCTCTGCAGATAGGTAAATATCATCCACTTTGCCTAACTTCTTGCTGTTCATTTTTTCTTCCTTTTCCTCCAGATAGCCTTGTGTGACTGTGGGATTGCTTGGATCTTGTGTGTGTGTGGTTGTTCATTCCCCAATAAAACAGATATTCTTCAAATCTGTGGCTGGTGTCCCTGCACTAGTACCGGTATACGCAGGTGTAAAAGATCCTGCTTAGGTTATCCCCCACTCGAGGTCTCCCCTTTGATCTAATATTTCCCACTGTTTCACAGAGGCACTGGCATTGCAAGTGGACCTCTGAGTCACCCATGTTTTGGGGTAACAGCTCATCCCTCCAGCCACTCTTTCATTTCTTGTGATGCCCCAGAGTAATACTTGGTCAAGTCAGTTTGAGAAATCAAAAGGGTGGCTGGAAGCTAGATTGAACCACTTGGTGTTTAGAATGGAAAATAAGCAGTATAACTATCAGGCTGGAACATAAAAAAAAATTAAAATTAAAATTAAGAACAGATATCAGCAATGACCAAACCAGGGTGCTGGAACCTGCCAGCTGCCCAAGGATGCCCAGTGTTGGCTCTGGTTACAAAGATGTCATAAATCTACAGTGCTCTCTCAACCACAGGAAATTAAATTGTCCTGAGTGCCAAGTCACACATTCTCAGTTTCACTTAACTTAGCAGGATTGTGAATGCCTAAAGTGTTGCTCTGAGATCTTCTGAGAAAGAGGATATACAGATATAACACAGAAGTCAATGTGATTAGGAATTCAATCTCAGTATGCTATTGGGTAATCTACATGGACGACACTCTTGTACATGTGGGCTGGGAGGCTAAAGAGCTGGATAAAACATGAGAACCTGAGCAGTGTACTTTCTAAGGTCTGCAGTAATCTTACAAAATTGTTGTATTTTGTGTCTGGCATGGAATTAAAAACTGCAGAATCTCAGCATTCATTTCTGTCCCTATGGAAGAACATATATAATTAATGGTTAGTGAAATCTCCAAAGCTATACAGAATTTCATGAATAAGTATCAGAAGGAGACTAAGGCCCTTTCCTCACGGGGGGGGGAGAAACGGGGCCGTGCACGCAGGGGCAGAACTTACCCTCGAGCGGGTTGCTCCATCCCTGCGGAGAACGCGGATCCGCCGTTCTAACGCTGCCGAATTTCAGCGGCGCTCGGCGGCGCTCGGCGGTGCCCAAAATGGCGGCCGGTGGCTTCTGGCAGCGCTCCGCCAATCTGGACAGCGCGCCAGCCGGAAGCCCGCCCCCGGGCAGATCTGCAGGGGCACGCTACCGCATCTCTGCAGTTCTTCACCGGGGGCTGCCATGGGGCAGCGCGGGTGAGTTTTATAAAAACCACTTTCGAAGGTGGTTTTTATAAAACTCACAGCGCCACCCCCGCGGCTGCGCTAGAGCAGTTTGAGGTCTAGAACCTCACTTTTTTTAACTGCTCTAGCGCACCCCCCCCGGTGAAGAAGACCTCCAAGAGAGGTCGCTCTAGCGTGGGCAATATGCCCGTGTGGAAATGGCCTAAGCAAATCTTTTGGCATGGTACACCTGATTTAGATCACAGAATGAGCTTTTCTGGATGTAGTATTCAGGTTAATTTGATAAAGGATTTAAATTTCCCTTTTAAATTCAGATCACAAGTTGTTCCTGCTAAATTATAACAATTGGCCCAGCTGACACCAACACGTACTTCAGTGCTTTAAAGAACTGTTGTTCATAAGAGCTGTAATATTGTCATTCCTTTAACTATGATTGAACTATAAGGATGGGTCATCTGCTAGCCCCTTTCTGCCAATTCCTTCCTCAGTTATGGTTACGATTAGCCCTCCTCACATATTACACTTAATGTGGCCAGGGGTTGCCTGAATGAAAAAGCATGATGGTACTCCTCCCATTCCAGGTACAAAAGTCTAGCTGTGTCCACCAACATCGTTCTGCTGCCCTCCAGGATCTTCTATCAGAGGCAATTACCTCCCTTGGCTTAAAAGCAGTGCTGGTCCTCACATGGATAGTAAGAGGAAGTCCAATCACATGACCTCTCCTCCCTTCCCAAGCCTCCATATATTCAATAGAATGCCTTCACAGAAGCCATGCAGTAATTTCTCTAGAAAAAAACAGGTTTCTCATTTGTGAGGAGAAAGCCTCAGGTACAGAATGCATACATTTAGCCTTTACACTAGTGATGGGAATCATGTAGTCCTCTAGATATTATTGGTTTGTACATCCCATCAGTCTTAGACAGCATAGCCAAGAGTGAGGGATGTTGGGAGCTGCAGCTGAACAACATGTCAAGGGATTAAGATTCATAACCATGCCCTACACAGGCGTTGATATGAAGGCTGGGACTTCATACAGCATGTATAATTGTGCTCCTTGCTCCATGCAATCATTGTAATATGTGGAAGGATGGTACACTAATGCTAGTCATGGCAAATACTAATTAGGATTTTCTTTTAAGGCAGCTTTGAAGCCAGAATTAAAGTTGCCTTTCACCTGTTTGTATGCCAGAATATTTTATGATGCGAATAAGAAATCAAACATTGAAAGCTATATTTCAGTTTGGTGAATGGCTCAGCTTGGATGAAAATATTGTACAAAGGAATTCCTTACCAAAATCAATATTGCAGGAAGAATGCTGCAAGTACTATTCTTCTTAGAAAAAAAAAACTGTCTCTGGTTTGAAAATTGATTCACATTTTCTCACTTATTGTCTAATGAAGCTCAGCTGGACTGCTCTGGATTTTGAGTGGCAGTTGTGAAAAAAACTCCCTCTTCTTCCCCTCCCCTTCCTCCTCATTTCTACTGTAGTATATCAGCCTTCTCCACAGTTTCAAAGTCAGTTATAAATTACTTTGAAAATTCAGTAGATCTGAAATGTGTGCAACATTATCGATTTGGTTTCATAAACTGATTCCCATTTCCCAATTAATTTAATCTCATACTAAGGATCCCAGCAATATAAACTCTAACTGGAAAACAACATTTGAGGTAGGTGTACTATTCTTCCAGATGTAATTGCAAAAGAGAAATCTTAATTCTTCAAAAGTAACGCTTCTGCCTTGCCGCTCAGGATGCATAGCTATTGGCACTAGTTATGTGATTTTTCTGAAAAGAATGCTAGAGAACAAGTGACAGATAATTCCTCTTGTGGAATATCAGAATGTGCCTTTTGTCCATTTAAAATATTGGTCCAATATAAGATTCTGTCTGATCTTGGAAGCTAAGCACGGTCAGCCCTGGTTGTAGTTGGATGGGAGATTGCCAATGATTACAATGTGCTGTAGGCTATATTTCAAAGGAAGAAACTGGTAAAACCACAGCTGAATGTTCCTTGCCAAGAAAACCCTATGAAATTCATGGAGTCAACATAAGTCGACAGGTAACTTGAGGGCACAAACACATACACATTGTCAGTACAGTGACTGGCAGATCAGATGCCTACTTATTCATTATTGAAAAAAAGGGAAACACATCACTTAAAAATAAATTTGAAAGGAGACATCTTTGCATACAACTTATATGTGGTAGTTTGTATGTATAGATAACACTTTCTATAATTTAAGCAGAAATGCAACACATCTCAGTGTGCTTATGATGGTTGTTACCAGCAAACCTGCGTACCTGATCTGTCTGCTCTCCAGGAATTAATTGCTGGTGAGCATCTTTACGGCTCCTTCTCAAATGTAAAACAGATCTGAGCTACTTTGAACAAGGGTGAGGAAATTAGTTTGTATCAGTGGCTCTATTTCAGTTTGGGAATTCTTGCAGGGTTGCGTTCCAACAGTGCTAAGGGCACAGTGTGGAACCAAGGAAAGAGTGGGTGGGTAAGAGGGAAACTATTGGGGAGTCAGAAGTCTACTCAGGTATAAGTCCCACTGCAATAGCTTTCAGGCATGGAAAGCACAGCTTGGTTCTATGTGACAGACTCCAGGTTTACAAAGTAGAGCTCAAATGTACATAGCTTTCAGGCCTGCAAAGCACAGTTTAGTTTGTTTCGGAGTCTTTAATGTTTGAGTGCCTTAAATTACTGTATTATCTCCTATCACATAACAACAAAAAAGCAGACCTAATGGAGCCCAACCCCCACTACATCTGGAAATTTCCCATTCTTAAAAAAGAGGATATATTCAAATAGAGGTGCTTCCTTCATGAAGTGATTCACATGTCTCCCTACTGGTGCACGTTCTCCTGGAAAATACATCTTTCCTAGCCCTACTAGGAGAGACCAAGGATTGAACCCTGTGCTGAGTATATGTTCTACCACTGAGCTACAACTCTCCTTCCTGCACTGAGTATATGTTCTACTGTTACTGCAGTTTAGACCACCTTGGGGACACCCTTAGATATCATTTTGATATCAAACCATTCGGCTTTCTTCCACCACCCCGCTCCACGTGTTTGCGAGGCCACTGGACAAGCACGCAAACAGGCACGGCCGATAATTGCTGGACATTCCATTCTTCACCCAGGCAGGCCAGATACAGCCGGTTCGTTGCTTCAGGGACCTCTCCGGCAAACACCTCATTACATATGCACGATACTAACAAAAGCTTCCTGCCCCGAGCAGGCTACTGGACAAAGGTTGTGCTGTTCACTGATAAGTGCTGCGCATTTGCATACTGGCCACGCTATTGTTAATTCGGCGCTGATTCCATCATGCAGAGTCGTGACCTTTCCGAGACATTGTCTCGCACCCAGAACTCATTGTTGTTCCCTGCATAGCCTGCAGTCACAATTCACCCTATGAAAACCCCTGATTCCAAGGCCTTCCTCAGATTGCTGGACCCGCTCCAGAGTTCCATCCCGCCTTCCCGCCGTTTCGAGCTCCCCTCAGCTAATCGAGCTGAGCTTCTTCTCTGCATCCCCGGCTTCTCTCCTAAGGCCCAGGACTATGAGACAGGTGTTGTATCACCCATTTCCCTCTGAAAACCCCTCTCTCTAACTCAATTTCTGATTCCTTAGTTCTCTGTGTGGCTGTAGTGTCTTTAACATTTGTCTGTATTCAATAAAACATCACTTTTATTACTTTAAACACATCTGGCTGCTTGACTGACCTGACCCCGTAGATGCTGGGTTGCAAGATCCTGCTAAGTTACCCTGCCTCTCGCTAGCTTAAGTGAGTGCTCCAGCTAATTTTCCCCAAGGTTGTGTTATATTGTTTGGTTATTTAGGTGTGCCTCCCGGGACCCCAGAGAACAGGGTACACTGAGCTACAACTCTCCTTCCTGCAAATGAAGCAACTAGAGTTATTATATCCTTTGACACTTCTGATTCATTGCAGTGGGGTTTGCGCAGGAGAACTTCCTAACTGATTGTGCTCCAGACTCAGAGCAGTAGCCTTTTACTGCTTCAGTCTTCTTAGGAATTGGTGGAGAGTCAGAATAAATTGTGGGTATTTAAGCACAAAATACAGCTAGGACTCTAAAATGCAAGCTACGTTTAACAACTGTATATTGATTTCCCCCACTCCTTCCTTGTAATTTCATTTCCATGAATGTTTCTGGTTTCTTAATTAGCAACCTTGTAAAGAGAGATTTAACATCCTTACTATCAAAGAATTTAACTGGAGGACACAACAGTGCAGAGAGATGGTGGGTGCAGGGATGATAGATAGCATCAAGGAAATCCTTCCTATCTGTATAATGAAAGGAAACAGTGCATATGCAAGCACCAGCTTTACTCAGGGCCAAACTGAGACATTCTAGTATCTGAAGTGAAATCTTTAAATGCTCTTCTTTACAGTAGAAAATGCAATAATAAACAACTGACAATTTTGCCACTCATCAAAGGCAAACAAATCTGGCATTTGAGATGGCTGCCCCAGACCAAAAATGGATTAAGACCTACTGAGGCCTTAAACAAGGAGTAAGCAAAGCGAGATCCTTTGGATGTTGCTGGATTGCAGCTCCCAACATTCTTTAGCATTGTTCATGTTGTCTCGGGCTGCTGGGCATTGCAGTCCAACAATATTTAAACGATTGAACTTTGCTACCCCCACAAATTAAGTCAAATTTAATAGGCCTCATGGCATTATCTCTCACATTATTCTATGTAACACTTCTTTTAAAATAAAATTTTATTTTATTAAACACAAACTAAACAATAAAACAATAAAACCCCAAAACAATCT
The DNA here is from genome assembly GCA_948472985.1 of Iguana delicatissima. Classification (NCBI taxonomy): domain Eukaryota; kingdom Metazoa; phylum Chordata; class Lepidosauria; order Squamata; family Iguanidae; genus Iguana; species Iguana delicatissima. The sequence goes on from CAOKZL010000134.1 coordinate 1,918,239, forward strand.
ACACAAACTTAAAGCAAAATCAAAACTCAAATTAAAACACAAACTAACAATATGAACAATATGAACAATACTAACAATACTAGTAATACTAACAATCCATGTAAAAACATCACATAACATTACTAGAAATAACTAAAAAAAAGTTGGTTCCCACCCCATTGCATACAATCCATATACCTAAACATTTACACCTAAGTATTAAATCCACGGTTAAAAAAATAACTAATAGTTGCTAGTGATCACATATCATTAAACACTTATCACTTATTACTTATCATCTATCATTATGATTATTTACCTAGTTATCTTGTTTGATTACTTATTCACTTACATACTAATTAGTTGAATTAGCAAGTTAAATTGCTATTAACTTATTCTGTATTCTATATAATTTCTATGTTCTAATTTATATTTAATTCCAATACTATAATATTATCCTATAATAGCAATCCTTCAACTAAATAATACTAATAATCCTTAATCAATAAGATAATTATAAACACCAATAATTAATAATAATCACCATTTCAGTTGAAAAGTGAAAAAGAATAACCTATTCAAGCAACAAACAGAATACAACTTTAAAGTCTAATTTTGCACTTCTCATGTAGTAGCAGAATTTAAAATTTTAACTCTAAAAAGCTATTACTATCAGATTGCCTTTATTCTTCTTTTAAAGTCAACAATTTCCATTAATATGCAAATTCATTTTGAACTTTGCCTTTTAACCTGTATGTTAGATTATTCATTCCAACAATTCCCATCAATCTGCTTAACTACTCATCAACTGTTCGTAAGCCTTGTCCCCTCCCCCCAATACTTGACGTATATCAGTCTTGCTGCTAATAGCATATATTTTCATCCACTACGTAATACTTGAAATTTGGTCTTTTTATGTTAGGTTGCCAAAATACTGTTTAGAGTCTAACTATAATTGGAGGTCTTTAAACGTGATTGACTTGAAATGTGGTTGATATTGTTTTATTCTGGGGCTGTTGGCAATGCCTTGGCAAGGAATCTGGGATCTGGGTTGCAAATCAAAATCGATAAAGAGTTACTCAGGAATCATTTGTGAATCTAAATGATTTTAGATCTGCAGGGCCTGATGAACTATATCCAAGTGTAATGAGGGAACTTGCTGACATACTCACAGAATCACTTGCCATCATTTTTAGAGAAATCTTGGAGAATGAGTGAGGGACCAGAGGACTAGAGACAAGCAAACATTCTCCCTCTCATCAAAAAGGCAACAAAGAAGATCCAGGAAATTTTAGGCCAATTAGCCTGACCTCAAAACCAGGAAAAATGTTAGAATGGAGTATACAGGATTCCATCTGCAAGTGACTAGTGCATTAATGACAATGCAGTGATTAGTAGGAGCCAGCATAGGTTTGCCAAGAATAATCCTGCCAAACTAACTTTATATCTTTTTTGGATCAGGTCACTAGTTTCATAGATGGTGAGAATGCTGTGGATGTCACTTATCTATATTTCAGCAAAGCGTTTGATAAGATCCCCCATGATATTTTGATTAGCAGACTAACTAAGTGTGGAACAGATGAAAGCACCATCAGATGGATCCAGAACTGTTCGGAAAACTGTGCTCAAAGAGTCATCATCAGTGGCTGTGGCTCAAACTGTAAGGAGGTCTTGAGTGGAGTGCTGCATGGTTCTATCTTAGGACTGATACTTTTCAGTATTTTTACCATTTATTTAGATGATGGAGTGGAGGAAATCCCTTTCAAATTTGCAGATGATACAGAACTGGGATGGGCAGCTAACACATTGGAAGATAGGAATAGAATTCAAAAGGACCTTGATAAACTAAAAATTAATAAAATTACATTCAGCAGGGACGAATGCAAAATTCTACATTCAAGCCACAAAACCAAACACACAGGTATAGGAATGGGGATACATGACTCAGCATTATTACAAGTGAAAATGACATTGGGATTATTGTTGATCGTCAGTTGAACATGAGCTAGCAGTGTGATGCTGCAGCAAAGAAGGCAAATGCTATCTTAGCCTGCATTAATAGAAGCATAGTCTCCAAGTTGAGGGAAATGATAGACCCACTGTATTTTGTGCTAGTCAGGCCTCATCTGGAGTACTGTGTTCAGTTTTGGGTGCCTCATTTTAAGAAGGCTGTAGATAAGTTGGATTGAGTTCAGAGAAGAGCAATGAGGATGATAAGAGGTATGGAGAACATAATATGTGAGAAAAGGTTGAAGGAGCTGTGCATGCTCAGCTTGGTCAAGAGAAGATTTAGGGGTTACAGGATCACACTCTTTAAACACTTCAAGGGCTGCCCAACAAGGAGGTTGCAGACTTGTTCTCTGCTCCTCAGAGTAGAACTAGATCTACTGGTTTTAAGTTACAGGAGGGTAGATTTAGATTGAACTTTAGAAGGAAGTTCTTGACAGTGGGAGCAGTTTGGCAATGGAACCAATTGCCTAGAATGGAGGTGGGGCCTTGTTCTTTGGATGTCTTCAAAAAGATGCTGGACAGCTACTGCTGGGGATGCTGTAGCTGGAGGCCCTACATTGAGCAGGGGGTTGGCTCTGATGGCCCTTCCTACTCTATGATTCTATGATTTTATGATTGATTGCCAGCCTAACATGGCTGTTACAGCTGAGGCAAAATTATTCCCTCACAATTCACCAGGTGACACCAAACTGCACACTTTCCAATGGCCTGCTTGCCCCTGTAATGGGAAGGACTGTTTTTACCCCCATGTTCCTTATTAAGCTGAAGTATTTTATTTAATGAGTGTGACTCATGCAAGGTGTTCCCATAAATCATCAGCTGGTTTACAAACTCAATAACTAGGCTTCCTGCTATAACTAGGCCGTGCACACCTTAAATTATTAACACACCAGGGCCCTCCAGGCAGATCTTTGATGATGATGATATAAACACTGTTAAGGACAAGGTGCTCTCTCAGCAAAAGATTATTGACTCTAATTACCATTTACCAAGGGGGGGGAGCGTAGAAAAAAAAGAAAGACAATAAACGATGAAGTAGAATTTCAATCTGGGATTTAATTTGATGACACGTTTAAACAACAGCAAAAAATCATCCAGCTCCAACTTTTGTCAGTTTGCTTGTTTGTTTTTTTGTTGCTGCAGCACTCCACATCCACGATAGACTGTAAGTTGGCTATGCTTGAAAGGCAGACAGTTGTTAAGAAGAAGAGGAAGAAAAAAACAACAAAACCAGGCCCTTGAAGGAAAACCCCACGCAGCATGAGGGAATGTTCTGTTGACGCTGTATACGTTCTTTGAAATGGATGGAAAAAGGCCACAGGGAACAGAAAAAGATGATAATATACTGGAAAGAATCCCAGCTTTAATTGTTTTCATGTATGTAATACAAAAAAAAAAAAAAAGAAGGTTAACACACTAATGTGCTTGACTACAGTCAAATCAGAACTGCAGGTCAGCTCTTTTAAAAAATGGATGGCAAGGTCCTATTATGTGCTTCATTTTTTTTTAAATGAACCCTATTATAAGAACGCCGGAAGTGAAGGTATACAAGTTAAAGGACCATTAGAATTACACGGAGCCTTTGCTCTCCGTTCTGTTTAGGCTGAGGAACCATGCACTTTATTACCAGGTGCTCAAGATGGCGGCTTAGTGAAGGCTGGCCATTTCCACACTAGACTGTTATAGCGTGATTATTCCACTTTCAAATCTGACCGGGTTTGCAGTTTTGGGAGGGGCCAGCCGGCCCCTCCCAAAACTGCAAACCCCAGGATTCCATAGGGATGTTGAAAGTGGAATAATAGCGCTATAACAGTCTAGTGCTGAAATGGCCTAAGTAAATGGAGCAATCATTGTGTACAGCCATAATTCAGGAGCCAGTCATTGACGAGCAGTTCCTAGAAAGTTGCAGAGGAGGAGATTAGTCCTAACAGATTGCTTTCTAGCTGAAGTTTTTGCCTGGATGACAATGAAAGCATTAACAGAAACCATAATTTTATTGAGAAGGTTTAATTTGACTGTTTGTCATTTGCTTGCCTCGAGGTGTGAGCTGAGGCCAGGGAGAGGAAAGCAGGCAGGGCAGGGTAAGAGAAACAGTTGAAGTAGCTCGCCAAGAATTGAGACCACCAGATTAGAAAGCAAAATAAAAGTTTATTTTTCTGCAGGGATCTCAGTGGAATGATTTCCAAAGCCCGAGAGCCCCGATCCAGGTATTAGCTCTCTTTTTATACCCTCTTGTAAACAGGTTACAGGAAATGATTACATATGACCATATATGAAGTGTTTACAGGTCAGGCAGACCTGGGTTACATCTTTCAAAAATGATGTATTTTGGTACCCAAAGGGGGTATTTTTCCAACATCAAAACTCCCTAGGTTCCCGGCACTGCTAAGCACATACCTAAGCCTCTTGATAAGATAAAGGGCGCATCTGCTCACCTTATTTTTCTATATTTTTCTACCTTAGCATTAGCTTCTTCAACTTAACCCTTTCATTCCCCCTTTATGCCAAATTCTACGCAATTTGACATACTTAAGCTTGCTTTTGGGCCATAACAGCAAAATGAGCTGCCTTCCCCTCCATAGCTTGGGAGAGAGAGGCATGTACACATTTCATAGCACAAGAAATACATATCATTATAAAAACCCTACTACAATTAAAAGTACAATACCTAGAAACAAAAGGGTTTTTTAAACCCGCTAAGATCTGGAAGCCAAGAAGTTAACCAATCCCAGGGGTTACTAACGCCACTGTCATTATTTTTTATCAACCCTTGCAACTGCTGTATCTCATCCTCTATAGTCTTGTTCAAATCATGAAACGCAACCTTGCATCCTCCTTTGACTATGGACAAACCCCCCTTTTCTGGCTAACAAGTAATCCAAGGCCATTCGATGTTGTAACAATAGCTGATTTAGCTCTTCAATTTCTTGTTGGAGGGCTTGTACCAATTTCCCAGTCGCATTTATAGTTTTCTCCAATCTGCAAGTCAATCCTATTATGCTCCACGATTTTTTTAGCCATAATTCCTGGGTAGGATCCCAAGTAGGACCCCTGTGATCAGTCCTCCTCCTACTCTACTACCCTCACTCTCAGACAACTGTGGCCTCACGATGACCAGATCCTCACATTGACTTCCCAGTGGTCCCACTAAATGCCGTTTCTTCCTACCAACTCGTTTGATCTGTCTTGGTAGGAAAACTTTGGGCAGGTATAGTCATATATCCTATTCCTATACACTGGTAAGTCCCTGGGTGGTAGTTGGTGGCCCACCCATTAAAGTAGAACCATAAATGCGGG